>JAZDUH010000098.1:33330000-33930000 GCA_036419115.1 Scarus forsteni | reverse complement strand
ATTGTTCTCCATTTAACTTTGACATACTTTTCTGTTTTTTTTCATCAATTTCAGACTTTCTAAAAGTAAAACACGTGGATTCCCCAAAGTTTGAGCAAGCTTAAGCACAAAAAGCAGCTGAAAAGATCAAAGTGACAGTAAATCTTCTTAGAGGGTCATGGATGGATTCAAAGACAAAATTTAACAGGCTTAAAGTCTGTCATTCAATGTGAGCTCCACTAGTTCTGCCTACTGCTTGTCATCCCTGTATAATTCTCTGTCTTTGTTTCTTCCTCTTTGGTTCCCTTCATTGTCCCTCTTTTTCTTGTTCCTTTGTCTGTATGGGGAGAGGTCACATAAGACTCCCCACTCATCAACCTCATTTACTCAACAAATTCCCCCATCGTTGTCAGGGTTTACATATGAAGTTTAAGGGAGAAATGGGGCTGCGACATCATGGATTCTGAAGCTATCCACATTTGTTGTCCACGTTTTCAGAAATGTGCGATTTCAGGCACCTGAAATGCCGTTGTCCTGTGGACTTAAACACCAATAGGCTAAAAATGTGTGCTGATACGCTTGAATTCATCCCTGCATGGACGACCCCACAGATAAAGAGAGTCACTGAAAAGCCTGATGAAATATGGGACGGGCACCTTCCCCTGTAAAATGAACATGAGCTATAAGACCAAGTGTGAAACAACTGCTTCATAGGAGAACACATAAATACTTTAAAACAGACTCCTGACAGGAGGTTGAACTTTTTTTCACAAGAATGAATTTTGACTTTTCCATTTTTCTGTTTTTGTTCTTGTTATTTGATTTTCTGTTCATTTTTTTAATCAATGAACAGCTGTGAAAACACTGATTATATGGCACTAGCCCATCTACTGACATCCTCTTTAAGTTATGTGTATCAGAAAATTATGTTTGTTTCATTAGATTGGAGATTTACTCTCTAAACATTCCCTCAAATCTTTTATCTAATAACTTTCATTTCATTGATAAAGGCAAATCAATCTCTCTGATAGATAAAAAAAACAGTTTGCTGAAAAAGGAGAGGTCTAATATTCAGGAAGCATTTTCAGTTAGTTGTTGCATAATCCAGGGCATGCATCATCACAAACAGATCTGTCTCCCTTGAATGTTTTAGTGTTTGTTTTTGTCTCCTCTCTTCATTACAAGCCCGTCTGAGGCTCTGGCCTCATTTTAAGGTCTTCCAGTTTGTGCTTTTTCATGTGCTTAATGCCCATGGAACCAAAAAAAAACATTATGGGCAAGCAGGAAGTACTAAAAAGAGTAAACTGGAGAAGATTCCCTGTCGTCATTCCCACAGAGACAGAAATAGGTTGTATGAGGGCACAATTGAATAAAAAAAGGAGATAATGATGGCTTGAACACTTGAATTAAGGAAGATGAATATTGAAGAAGCATGTCATGGAGAATCACTTAAGTTGTTAGCAGACTAAGCCGTCAGGATGGATCAAATTTATACACTGTCTCTGGACACTGTGCTCTTAACAGAGATGAGCTGTTCATTTAAACAGGCTCATCCGCAGCAGCAACTATTTTAACACATTTTTTTAAAATAAGTTATAATTTTTGGATATGTATTATACATTAGTACAAGAATAATATGTTAAATATTTCATCTCCCATCATCACATTTACAACACATCTGATACAAAAAAATGAAATATTTTCTCTTTCTCTTCCAAAAAATAACACACAACTTGTATAATTCTTATAAACTGAATATAAAACAGTTCTTATCCAATATTTTGGGTCTTATTTAGTTCACGTTTGGGTAATGATTGTGTAATTCTCAAGCATTAAGGTATCTCTCACATGCAAATACAGGGTGCTGCCATCTTGTGAGCAAGGGGACCAAAATAGCTGCGCTGTGATTGGTTGAAGACATCAGCATGTTGATAGCTGCTCTCTGATTTGCCGGTGCACTTTAACTGAGCATGGCCGTGCAACAATTGAGTAACTGCGAACGTGTGAAGCAAAAGGTGTTTCCACATCCGGTTGAGAGAAAAATATGGTGTTTGTTCGGAAAATATTTAAATTTATTGAATACAACATTAAATAAAAGTAAATGTTTTCGAGTTGTCTGAGGTTTGGGCAAAACGTGAGTGTTGTATTTGAATATGGTGCTTTTCCTGATAAAAGCATGAAAAAATGGGGTGCGTGTTCCAAACGAGGACTTGTTATATTTGAAGAATTAGGATAACAACAATTGTTGTCATCAGTTAATTCGATGGTTATTTTTTTGATTCACTGATTATTTGGATAAGATAAATATTAATTTATTTATATATTCTTGTTAAAACCAGAAAATAAGCGTCCCTGAATGTCTCCAGGCTGTTAATGATTAGAAATTCTAAATTCCTCAATGTTCACTAGCGTGTGTAACAGGTTTTTTACTTTGGACTCCCACACTCACTTACAGGTGAATTCTTTACGATTATATGGATGATGATCATGATTAAGGTCTAATAACAGTGGAATAAACTTCTTTTAATGTGGACATTACTTTTATCACTACGACTGACATCACTTGCATCAAAGAGAAGCAAAAGGTAAAACATATTAATGACATGACGTGAAGCCATAGCATTCAAAAGTCATTGCCATTTTTGGAACGTATTAATGTTTGTAATGTGTTGGTAAGACTGTCTCTGACTGAACATTTAAGCTTATCACACAAGTACGGGCTGCTTGGCCAGCAGCTGCATCGCACAATCACGTTTTCATTTCTCCTGCCTGTATTTTTCTACGGAAAATTCCTTACATCAGTCTGAGATGTGTGTCTCAAGCGTTTTACTCAAGGACAGCTTTAGCTTCAGCTTTTACTCATTTGGGTAAGTATGGTTGACACATTGTGTTTGAGTATTTATATCATTTCACAAGTTATCTTTAAATCCCATGTAGAGAATAGAACAAATGCAGAGACTTAAAATAAAAGAGACCGTATGTGGCCATACGAATGCTGAATGAAATAAACCTCATGGTATCGAACATACATCTGAACCTTTGAGTAAATTATTGGTCAGAGTCCTTGGACCAGTGCAGAAGGGCTGTTACAAAAACATAACAAATACCGATATCCTGAGTTTAAATGATTGAAATTAAATTATTTCAGTGGTGCACTAACAGTTGTTTTACTAAAGTGTTGACAATGTTGTTTTAGATAAATGCTCTGATCATAATTCTTGATTTTCTGTTTTGCTGTTCACTCCTAAATGTTAAATTGGATTAACAATTATTTTCAATCAATCAATCAATCAATCTTTATTTGTATAGCGCCATTTCGTAACAAGTGTTATCTCAAGACACTGTACAATAGAGCATAAAGCTCTTCATTTTATGGATACACATATATGCATAGATACATATATACATATAAGATACACATATACATATATGTACAAATATATACATCCAACACCCAACATGAATCCATATGGTCAATCATGGATCCCTCCATCATGGCGGCAAGAAAAAACCTTCTGTTAAGCAGCAGGAAATCTTGAATGTGGATCCCAGTCTCATGATGAACAGCAAATCCACACGATGCTGTGTTGGGTGTGTGGACAAAGGAAGAGAGGTAAGAGGAGACAAGTGGACTAAAGTAAGAACTAAAGTTAGGGACAGGTCCATGTACCATCGACCTGTCGTCTGATTTATTAGATGTTAGCCTCTTGAGATGCTACATCTCATTTTCAGGAGAGTCCTCATGTCTGAATGGTTGCGGTGATCATTTTCTAGAAGTATAATCTTAGATATTCTTACTGAAAATAAGAATTTATGGTAGTGACGAACTCATGGGTGCCCAAACCACAAGGTCATCCCTACCATATTTGTCTCCATTAAATATAAATGTGTTAAAGGCCTCTTGAGATGTGACATCCCATTTTCAAGAGGGTCTTCATGACTATTTGGTAATAAAAAATAGATACTGTAGATGTAACGATCATGGATTTGGAGATCATGCTAATATCTACATGAATAGCTATAACGATAATGATATGTGTCATGTTATTTTGAGGGCATCTTTTCCTGAATCATGTCATAATTAATAGTTCCTTCTGAGTTCTGATTGTGATACTGTCAAGATGCTATCCATATAAACCAATATTAGGAAGACTATTTTAGGTATATTTACAACATACTCAACTTTAATGTCAGCACCAATGTAAAAGATCAATCCCTACATTATCCTTTTCCTCACTGCAGCCATGACACCAACTCTTTATGTATAAAATAAAACACAGTGCTGTTATAAAAGAGAAAAGTGCTGCTTCACTACCATTTAATCACCACCATCGTTTAATTTATATATTTATTTACATAGGAGAGTTACAGCCGCACAAACATAAGAGCCAGAGGCCAGTCTTACTGAGCTCTAATCTGTCAGCACATGCACTTTGTGTTTATCTACATTTCATAGCTCTTAGCCAGCGGTAATTCAATAATCCACTTATAGTGATGGAGAAATATAAACAGAAAGAGTGATTAAAGAGGTCTACATCACACAACGTCAAACTGAGTCAAACATGCACAACATGCAGACAGACGTATGACACAGGGTCTGGATCTCTGCGCAGGAATGCAGGACTCCGGCGCAAAATAGTCTAATTCCTGCAAGTCTGCCCCTCATATCACGGGAGAATCCTGCATGAATTAGTTCACTCCCATCTCTCTCTCCCTCACTGCTCCTCACCTCATGTAGAGCAGCTGGAAACACACACCTGCTCTCTCGCAGGTTGAGCAATAAAGAGTTGTGAGAGTTTATTTCTATTTTATTTAACCTTTATACTGTGTATCACAGAAGTGAGTACACCCCTCACATATTTCCAAATATTATATGATATCTTTCCATGGGACAACAGTGAGGTAATGACACTTTGATACAGTGTACAGTAGTGAGTGGGCAGCTTGTTAAACAGTTTAAATTCACTGTCCCCTCAAAACAACTTGACACACAGCCATTAATGTCTAAACTTCTGGCAACAAAAGTGAGTACACCCCTAAGTCAAAGTGTCCAAATTGGCCCCAAAGTGTCTAAATTTTGTGCGGCCACCATTATTTTTCAGCACTTCCTTAACCCTATTGGGGAGGGAGTTCACCAGAGATTCACATTTTGCCACTTGAATCCTTTTCCACTTACTAATGACCACATGATGGAGCTGGTGGATGTTACAGACCTTGCACTTCTCCACCTTCCTTTTGAGGACTTCACACAGATGCTCATTAGGGTTCAGGTCTGGAGACATGCTTGACCAGTCCATCACCTTAACCATCAGCTTCTTTAACAGGGCAGTGGTAAACTGTTTGCAGACTTTCTGAGCATCATTTTTAGAAGAGACCTCTTTCTGGGATGATAGTCATGTAGACCGATTTGATGCAGTGTGCAGCTTATGGTTTGAGCACTGACAGGCTGACCCCCCACCCCTTCAACCTCTGCAGCAATGCTGGCAGTACCTGTACATCTATTTCCCAAAGACAATCTCTGGATATGATGCTGAGAGCTTGCACTAAACTTCTTTGGTTGACCATTATGAAGCCTGTTCTGAGTGGAGCCTGTCCTGTCATGACCCCAAAACACACCTCAAAGACCACCACTGCCTTGGTAAAAAAGCTATCAACAATGTGAAAGCTGTAGAGACCGAACTTATCCTTTAAGTGATAGACTGCACAACAACGGAAGGCATAGGTGCTCCTCGACTTTTGCTATAGTGAACATAAATAGGATGGTAACAAACCCAGAAGAGATTTACAGATCACCCTGATATATTTGACAACAATGAGTCTCTCACCCTGGTATTTCTGACAACAATATAGGTTGTTTTTTTTAAGTTTTCCGCTGCTAAACTTTATTTTTAAAAAGTCAATCTCTTTTTTCCTGTACCCCTCCCATTACAAGGCCTGCAGGGCCTAAATTATCACAGCGATGACCTGTGACAAAATTTTAGGTCGTCCTAAAATGCAGGAGTATCGTCCACAGATCCCCTTCTCACACAGTCGTCGGAGGAGCAGCTGTGTGAAGCTTAAAAGGAGAGGTGCATGATGAATGTCAGGAGGTGAGATGAGCATATTAACACTGTTTAGAACCAAACTTGGAAAAGGGTTGAGAATAAAAAGCAGCAAACAATTATCAATAATTTAGTTATAAACAGGATAATAGTCTATTTTAAGTGTTTCCCCAGGTTTGTTGCTGAATCACAGTTGGATAGGAAAGACCTGGCATTATAACAGAAATTAACTGGCCAGTGACTTTCCAACATTAAATCTAAAAATACCCACCTCTAAGGAGTTTTCATAGCGTCTTGTGTATTCTGTAAAAACTGCTTCAGTCAAACAGTCAAAATGAAAGCAAGTTCTCAACATTGTCAGAGGTGCACTTTTTAGCTCGGTATAAAGATAGTAGCTGCTTTCTTGAAACAAGTTAAAACACTCTCCTCCGACAGTGATATGTTTAAAAATTAAGAAATGACTCGGTGTAGCTTCCTAGCGCATGTTCTTGAGACTCGGACAGCATTTTTTGAAAGCCCTGCAGTTTTCCGTAAATTCCCGGTGAAGTATTCCTCTCACGTCTGCTGTGGATGCTGACTGTGTGCAGACCTGCGTGGGTGGAGTAATCTTTGTTGGGCTGATCAAAGCAGGAATAAAAGGTGTTTAGTTCATCTGAGGTGTGACCTCAAACATGACGGGCTTTGCTGATTTTGTAGCTCTTTGATGCTCCTGATTGCCTGTCTCACATCTTCTGGTGTTGTTGGTGTTAGGATATCTCTCTTCAGCCTTTGTTGATGTCTTGGCCGTGTCTCCTTGAAGCCAACTTTGAACCTCCCCCTGACCTGAGCCAACAAAGCTTCTCCCATCTTCACATCTTCAGTGCACTCACTGTTGTTTGATGTCACCTCCTATTGGTTGTCCCCTGGGTGGCGGGATCTCTGGATGTTTTCCGGTCTGTGAACTCATAACAGTCCCTTGGAGTTGCCACGCTGTCTGCATTTTGACTTCTATTTGTGATGGTTATGTCAGCTGGGAGCAAGTTGGCAGGAGAAGCAGCACAATATGGTCTGATGGACAAAAATGGGGTGAGGGAGAGCTTTGTTTAGCTGCCAGAAAATGTTAATGTATTCATAGTTCGGGGTATCTCTTCCTCTGGAGGAGGTCAGGACGCTCCTATGAAACCGAAAGTTCCATGTACCATATGCATGAACTCTTAACGCTGCACATTAAATATACATCAAGTGTTGTTTACTCCATAGATGCATAACTTGAAGTTAAAATGTCAGTCATCATGGCTGCATTGTGTGGTGGTGCAAAATGTGACCCAAAAGTCTTTTGGAGATGATGCTGGAAAAGTCTGCAAAGACAGCTTTTGCTCCTTTGTGAACAAGATGGGACAAAAGGGATGGAAACAGGGATGCACCAATATGGTGATGATACTGAGCCAAATACTTGAATTCATACATTCAAAATAAAAATACTGTGCTGGTTTCTGTTCCACATCATGCAGGCTTGTCAGTATTTATGGAGGAAAAGGGCAAAGCGGCAGCCACGGCTGCTGTTAACATAAAAAGGATGAAAACAGACAGGCAGACTGGAAAATGCACCTACATGGAGAAGAGTGGTGAGGAACATAAAGAAAGTAAACAAACTTTCAAATTAATTCAGACAAATGTCATTTTATTGAGTTCTGTTGTTTTGTACTATGTTTTGCTGAATGCTGAAATAATATTAACTGTATTTTGTGATGCCTTTATGGCAGAGTGAACTGCAACTAGGACTGGAAAATATACTATACTAGGTTTTCAAAAATCTCAATGTATTTTTTTGAAAAGATAAATATTTAGAGAGTAACACTTAGGTTCATATATTTGTTGATGTGTGCCATTAGCATGTTACAGGCCTTGGGTGTCACAAGTGTTTGGAAGCAAAATAATAATTAGGAAACACAGTGGCCATCCCAATGCCAGAAAAGGTTGCAAAGAAAACGTAAACATGGCGAAACTTTTTTAGATTTTACTTTAGCACGATAGAGTGATTCTGTAGCCTCCTTCATCAGAACAATTCTATCTTTAGCTTCATTAACCTGTTTTAATTAGTCAATCAATATTTATATGTATATTGCCAAATAATAAAAATGTTACCTCGAGACACTTTACAGAAGAGTAGGTCAACACGATACTCATCTTCTGTCTATAAACATCTTTAATGAGTTGTAGTTTTTTTCTATTTGTTTATAGATTTAGTTTAAATCTTTTCCAAACCCAACATGAATCCACCTTAGCTCCACCTCTGTGTCTGTTCTATAATCGATCAGTTTGAGACAATTTCAATGCAGTGAACGAAGTTGATTAAAGCTAGGGTCGGTAATTTTGGAAAAGTAGCATGAATTTGAATGGAGCATCTCCTCAGGGCTCCGCGTACCCCCCCACACCCCTCCGTCAAAATGACCCCCGCTCACATGATTCACAACCAGAAGACTGATTCAACTCCAAACCAGCCCCCAGAAAACGTTTGTTTTACACTACACCAAGTCATGTCTCAGTCTACAGTATGAAAACACCAAAACATTATCATAGTAAAGTTAAAAAAACTAACATGGAAAGTTAGTAAGTACTCACAGCCCGATGTTGATCAGGGTATAGGTAGTTCCTCTACCATTCTCCACATAGCTGTCAAGTCTCCCGTTTTGGCCCAGAAACTACCGTATTTTATGTATTTTATCCTCTTTCCCATCGTCCTCCTGTATTAGTGTTCTCCCGTAAATCTCGACCTAAACGTCCACCTGCAGTAGCCTGGGTGGCAGCTGTCGCGAGATTACAGCCAACAGCGAAACAAAACAAGATAAAGTATTTTGGATTTCTTGTACACCTGTCTTAAAATGTGAGGGATACTGGAGCATGGTTGGGGTTGTGGGACTGCTTGTAGCGGGCTTCCCTTATTTTCAAAACCAAAACTTGACAGGTAAGCATTCTCCAGCGGACTTGGATCCCTCTCTGCTCGGCTATAATAATAATAATAATAATAATAATAATAATGATAATAATAAATTTTATTTGTATAGCACCTTTAAAAACATTCGTTTACAAAGTGCTTTGACAGCAGTCAGGAACATGAGATAACAAAGCACAAGAGTTTAAACACAAGGAAAAAAAGAACAACCGAAGAAGGTTCATTAAAGTCAAAGAACAGCTAGGACATACACAAATAGCAAAATGAAGATGAGAAAGTTCTGCAACACATAAATCAGTTTAACCCCAAAGTAGGCACAATGATCCAGGCCCAGTCACTAAAGACGGACACAGAGGAGGCCCCGACCCCATGGGGCCGGAGACACAACACACCAGGACACAGCAACACACAAGAGGCTGAAAACTCAAGTGTAAACTGCATCCTGATGGTTCTATCTAACATGCACGGGTGCCATGTCCAGCGGCTCCAGCCCCATGATTCTAAAGGCCCCCTCCATGTGTCATAGGAACCCAGACAATACAGGAACACTGCTACTAAAATGAGACCATGAGGACCAAATAAAAATCAAAGCAATATAAAAAGACAATATAAAATAGTAGAGATGAAACAGGGATAGAACAATAACACAGTGACCTTAAAAGATTTCTATAAAGAGATTAAAAGTATGACACAAGATAAAACAATCTGAATTAAAAGTAAATAAAGACACCAGTCCGTTAAAATAACAAATAAGAAGTCAATAAAAAAAAAAAAAGTAGCTAAAATGATAAGAAAAGTACCATCAAATAAAAGGATAAAGACTGAGACACAAATAAAAGGAAAAGAGACTACTATATGCACTGAATCAGAGTCTGTGCACTCCAGCAAAATGTACGCGCAGGAGATGGGTAGAATGGCGATGGGATTTGATTGGTTTAAAACGCAGGCTACAAAGATGTGATTGGTTGGTGTTTTCCCTGTTTTACTCTTGCTGTTGGTAGCGGATATTTTTTGCTCTATTCTAAGAACACATTATGAATTGATTGCCATCGGGTCATAAAGACCATTTTAACCAGTATTACAAAAAAGTGTATCTAAATCAGATTACCAACCACAGCTTTAACTGTTAAAGACACCATCAGTGGGGTGCTGGTCTGGCGGAGTGGTTAGTAACCATGCTCGTCCCATGTACATGCTTCTGCCAGTCTGGGTTTGAATCCAGCCCGTGACCACTTTTCAGAGTGTCTTTCCCTACCCTCTCACCCCCTTTCACAAGCTTATCAACTGTCTCTCTCCTATCAATAAAGGCACAAAATGCCCCAAAAATACATTTAAAAAAAAGAAGACACCATCAGTAATTGAATGCTCTCTTTATTCAGTCTACATATCTGAGTAAGCATGGGTGTGCATCTTTGAATAGCAAATGTAACAAAAAAATAGGAGGAGGACACTTGTTACAGCTGAAGGGAGTATGACTGAAAAGCAGAGTTAAATGGCTGCATGTTTGTGTGCGTGCGTGTGTGTGTGTGTGTATGTGTGTGGGGGGGGTGTTGGTGGGTTGTGTGTGCGTGCGTATGGGGGGGGGGGGGTTGGGTTGTGTGTGCGTGCGTGTGTGTGTGTGTGCGGTGTTAAGCAGTGGGGGTGAGCAGAGTTGTCTCCGCACTAAGTGAACATTTGGCTAAAGGCAGTGGTCGACCCCGTCCCTGTCACTGCCTGGGTTGTCTTAGGCTCTAAAGCCAAAAATAGCCCAGGGATGCTGGGAAATGTAGTGTTTTACGTACGCATTAATCCAGCAGCTAATTAGTCTGAATGAGCGTTACACCACCAAAAAGAAAACAGAGGCAGAGTGTTAATATGAGAGGAGCCAGAAAATTGGCAAGAGAGGCTGAAGGTTGGGGGCTGTTAAATACTGTGTAAATGTAATGAAGTATATAAATATTTTCTATTATGGACCCAACTGGTCGTAGTTTCCAGCTTGTTTAGCTGTCCAACACATCAAAATATGTCCCTGCTAGCGTCCTCTTTGGCCTTAGTTATTATAGACAATGGCTTTAAGCTTTCATTTAATTTGAGATTAAGTAAAGTTATTTGAATTTCAGGGCATGCACAAACGCTGTTTTTGTATCTAAAACATGTAAGTTTTATTTCTAATTTTTTGGGGGAAATAAGCCAGTCAAAATTTTGGCCGTGTCTGCTCTGATTCATTAAACAGGTCAAATCTGTGGTATGTTCAGTACTGCCTGGTGCCATGTTGTCCACAGCTTTGCATATATTCTAAAATCTATGCTCTGCAATGCAATTCCTGCAGCCAATGGTCTTTAACTGATTAAAAACACAAAGATTTTTCCTTTGAATATTGACAGTTGATCTGCGTTCAGACGGGGATGCTCGAGACGAATGAAACCGCTGTAGTGTGCATGCTGGTTCAGTAGATGGCGGTGTGGGTTTGCAGAGAGGCAGGGCTGCTACAATACATGTACGAAGAAGAAAAACTTTTCACAAACAACAATGGCGAGTGGATGCACAAAGATGCAGGAGTTTCTTTTCTCGACAACAAATCAGTTTGGACAACAAATCTGTCTGGATAGTTTTGTCTGGATAACAAACCGAGCACGGTGAGCAGCACACACATTACTCGGTAGATGGCCGAAGCTGTTGTTGTTCCTAGTGTAGGTACACAGCCTTCATGTGAAATAGTACTGCACGATGATGTTAGAGTTTCACCCTGAAACGCTCTGATTTTGGTTTAAACAGCGCTGCATGGAGGAGCGTATTGAAAACCCTCTCCACTCTGGAGCCTGGTTTCAAAAGTTTATGGATTCAGCAATTAGCAAAGAGTTTCAATGTAAACGCAAGGCCGAAACGCAAAGAAAACGTATCGGGTTTGACCGTTTTAGGCCTCGTGTAAAAGGCCTCAATAGGGATATAAACCAAAAAGTATGATACAACCTCCTCCTTTGCAGGTACACATGATCTGAAAAGAGACATTTTAAAGGATAGATAGATGAATAAAAAGATTTTCTGACTCTTTGCCAATATTTTAATACCTTTCTATTGAAGGGGCAGGAGTTTCATTGTGGAGGTGAGTTGTCTTGGCCAATATTGAAAATTTCTAGTAGAAAGAAAAATAAACTGTTCAGATTAATTTATATCTCAAAAAAGGAGTGATGCCAAGCTTGACTGCACCAGAGTGTAAATTCTGTAAATCCCCATAGTTCGATGTCTGTCTCTTCAGCTGGAAGATGATCAGCTGTTTGTTCTTGGGGAAACTCGGCACTTCTGTTTTGCATTTTTGAACTCCCTCATAAGAATAGCCACAGACTCTGACATAACGTGCCATGATTCATTATGCAGTCCTGAATATAGCCTGGGAGAGTGACCTGTGTTTAAGGTAAAAAGGAAACAGCCTGCCCAGGATGATCACATATTCTGAATCTGGAGAGTGGTGGTTTGAGGTTGGGGTTATCTCGGAGCAGCAGCTGATGACGGAGCACTGTGCTGTCACTCACACAGAAAAGATAAAATGTCGAGTCACTGGCGTGTGCCCTAATTAATGAAGACATGTTTTGACGAAAAAGAGTACGGACATTCATTCATTTTTAAAACCCACCTCAGTTGATGTTTTATGAGGATTAAATCATAAAAAGGCATAATCTAAGCACAGTAGACATGCTCGCACAAAGAAGACTTTCACATCCCTAAGTCGAGAGATTTATTTTTGATGTTTGAAGATTCACTCAAGTCTGAAGCAGCAATGTTTTCCTAAATTATTTGCGAACCCAAAATCAGATGCAGCGGAGACAGCAGGATGTCATTGAGACTGACACGGTTTGCTTTTAAATGACAGTTACAGCAGAACAAACACTTTCTGGTGGATATATGAGAAAGGCATGCACAACAATAGAGAGTGTGTTACTTTGACACAAACAAGTATTGCAGTAAAAAAAAATCTGAAAGCTCTGACATCCAGTACTTGGAGAACAAATCAAAAAAATTAGTTGTGTTTTCAGGTGGTATGTTTTCAGAGTGGGTGGTGTAGATACTCTGTTTTAGTGTATTTGTTGTGCTTCTGTTAAACTACAGGAAACAGGTGACACAGTATTATGGGCCATTTCTGGCATTGTGAAGCAGGTTAGGGCTGGATTTCCCAGGAACCTCATGATATATTACAAACTCTGGTACTGAGGCCACAGTAAGATACATATGTAGCTTGTATGTATAAAATGTAAATTGCATGACTTCTGTTATTTTTGTAAGAAATATGAGCAAGTACAAGGTTTGTAGGATTCTGTATTCAAGACACTTGAAATACAAGTTCTCATATATGTTAGAAGTAATTTAATCGTGTAGTTTTACTTCCACTGCCAATCTTTTCAACCTCAATAACATGACCCAAGTAGTATTTAAAAACTGATGTCACAGAACTTGGGACCATACTGATTCTCTATAACCTGTATTGGTATGGGCATCCACAATGGGAGAACATGATGATATTTTGTCAAGTTGATGTTTTTTTAGTACAGGCCTACAGCAATATGTCTAAAAAACTGAACATGGCAGCTTCTGGGGAAATTACCATCTCCATTTCATTTGCTGAACAGTACATTGACAACACAAATCCAGACATGTAGCACAAAGAAGATGTTGTGTTAGATTAAAGTAACATTTCACTTCAGCATTTACCTACCATCAAAAATGATCAAGAACATATGCTGGGCAGTTTGTCACAAACATGACACTGTAAACACATCAGCTGTTTTTTATCACCAGCCACACTGACAGGACAATTTTCAGGCTACAAATTATTTGTTTGCTCAACATAAAAAAACATATCTGTACGTATTTTTTCAGCTGCAGTCCTTGGCTGTATTCTCTAACGTGTAAAATTCACTGAACAGCCTGTTTCATATCTGTGAGGACAATTATTGATGCATGGCAACCTTTTGTTGACTTTTTTTCATTTAACCTTTACTTAACCAGATAAGCTCTGTTGAGATATATAGCATTTACAAGGGGGGACCTGATCAAGAGGCCAGCAGCACATATAATAATACATATTACAAGCAATACATTAAAACAGACAATAATTTAACAATGTGCAAATTACTTTGACTTTTAAATTGCCGTTGAGTTGAGTAACAATAACAATTTAAAGGTAGGGTCTGCAGGATTTTTTGTTGGTATTTGTAAACAAAACATTCAAGCTAAGCCCCTCCCTCTGAACTCCTTGCGACCTGAAGCAGGTGCCAACCTCTCCGGCATCAAGCTACTTGGGATTATTACTTGGTTTAAAACCAGAGGGAAGTTTTTTAAAATGTGCTACAAGGTCTAGCAGAATTTGTGTGCTTTAGGCCAAATCATTTTGCATCAAGCATATGATAGGGCCCAAATCTTTTTTTAGTAGAACTTCAGATGGGCTTGGAATAAAACAGTAGCACGTTGTCCCACTTTTAGAAGTTGTAAGCAGATGCACTGATAAATTGTGGAGTATATAAGCTGATATGTTTTATGTTTTGGGAACAAGTTTAAGTTTAGGAAGTGTGCCCATATTTCTGATGCATTGTCTAAATATCAGGGATCATTAGTCAAGGTTTTAGGAGGCCTTAGGTGTAGACATTTATGCATTCTTATGACAAGAATATATGCCAGTTCTGCTTATAACCACTCATCATTTCAAAACAAATACAACTTTGAGTGCTAGCCATTTGGTAAATTGACATAGCAATAGCACTTGCCAGTTTGATAATAGGAGAGACACGTGCTGCATGGCAAATTTATTTGTATCTGTTGTCATGTAGCCCTTCATGCCTTTTTAGCAACATGGATGATCTTTGATCTTCTCTGCTGCACATACAAAAGGGTTCACATTTTTCATCTTACTTGTGGTTTTACATTTTCAACCTTTTTTTTTTTTTTTTTTTGCACATACAGAATCTCCCTAGTTTCTTGAATTTTAATGTTAGCACAGAAAACTTGTCATGTTATCCAAGTGTTAAGAAGAACTTTTGTGATTTGGGTGAGCTCCTAATCAGCATTTGCGTGACTCTTCATTGTAATCCCGAATGTTATGATGTTAACATATTCTGCCCTGGGTGTAACAGTTGCTCATTAGCATATGCATTGTCATCAGCCAGAGAGTCTGTCTCCCTCCTCAAGCTGCAGAGCCTTCACTCTTAGCTCTTTAAAAAAAGACTCACCATTAGTTTTCTGTGTTTCATTTCCATTTTTGTGGAGTTCTAAACTCACTTCACTGTCTGCTTTTATTCCTTTCTCTGTAATGATCCAGCTCAGACCTCCAACAAAAGTGATCTCTTCTCCTTATTTTCAACTTTTTTTTTTCATCTCCAGAGATTCACCAGCGCTGACACTGAAATGGTTGCCTTCAGGGCTTTTCTAACCAGCAATTTCTCCTGACATCTTGCATTGTTGTTCCTCTGTTAATGTTTCCAAGATTTACTTTGGGGATTTTGATGTTTTTTTAATGGGACACAGAGAGAGGAGTAAGCAATGATTTGTGTAAATAAGCTACAGGTCAGACTTTAACTTTATATGCCTGCTTACAGGACAAAAATGTCCCTTTTCCTTTTTTTATTTTATTGTAAAAAAGTCTGAATAATCAAACATGATATGCATTCCTGAACTTTCTGGCATTATTTTGTAAGATAATGTGGTGATGTCAAGGGATGGGTACCTTTCACATTTGAACAGATACCATACCGATGCCCGGTACCTGGGAATCGGTATCGGTACTCAACGGTACCAATTTTTTGTACTTTTGTGTGTGCTTAATAAAAATTAATTTGTTTAATATTAAGATCTCAATTTTTTTCAATGTAAATTTCTTTCTCAATACATAAAATTTGACAGATATATATCAAAACAACATTCAACTGTTTGTATTGTAACATTGTAGTTGTTCCAAAAATTTCTTCAACATGAAACCAGTAACTAAAATGAACCACAACTTAATAAATTAAGTTGTGGTTCCCTCACTTTAACTTTATGGTAGTTTAACAATGGGTCCAACTGTAAATAAAAAAAGCATTAACATTAACGTTACAAAGTACGAGGAACCGACCTGATAATGATAACTGATGCACATTAAAATGCCAAGCTAATACCATCTTAAACACAAGACTTATTTACCTGGACCAGGTATCCTCCTTGTCGCATTTGCTGCCATCACCAAATGTTAAAGCCATTTATTTTCCTGTGTTTCTGGCTGCAGACGACTAGTCTCCATTGGACACAGGCGTGCTAACAGTGCCGAATGAATCCTTTGTGGTTGTAGATTTGAGGCTATCAAAAATTGTCTACTCTTCAGCTTTAAGGAAAATTTTGTGCGTCACCAGGTGCTTCCTCAGATTTGAAGTATTTCCGCCGCTGGCCTTACACTTGGCCTCACAAATATTGCAGCGAGCATAATCTGCATCACATTTGATAAAGTGGAGCCATACTTTCGAGCAATTTATCTCAGCCATGCTTGCTTTGTTGACTGAACCCTCGGCTGCTGACGACATTACGCTCTTGCTGTGCTGCGTTCAAGTCCGGTATGGAAATTCACCTACTCTACCCAATAGTATGCCTGCTTCTTCCACTCCCTCACAGTCACAAGGATACGTTTAGGTACCTAAACATGGCACCGTTTCATTTTACGTGAATCGGTACTCAGCAGTACCTACAGAATTCGGTCGGTACCTCCTAAAGTACCGAATTCGGTACCCATCCCGAGTGATGTCTATGAGCCAGTTCATGCAGCAGGGGCAGGTCCGGAAAGGCTGGGCCACTGACTCAGAAAGCAGTGGGACATTTTTTACAGAATTAAAATCATAATCCTTTGAAATCACAGCCCGTGTCCTCTGTCATAGAGAATTTGTGGTTTTCACACAAAAACACCGCTAAATAAGACTCTAGTTCGCATAGCGCCGTGAAACGGCCTCCGCGGAAGAGCCTCCGCTGCAGCGGAGGCTCTGCAGCCACAGCTCTGGCTGTGCAGCGGAGGCCGTTTCACAGCGCTATGAGAACTAGAGCCTTATTTAGCTGTGTTTTTGTGTGAAAGTAACGCGCTGAAAATTCTCTAAATAAAGCGTGAATGCAGACCGATATCAGACTTTTTCGGTGGGAGTCCGTTTATTTGTGTTTTTGGTCAAGTAAAATTTAGCCCCGTCTGACTACAGCGGATTCAGCAGACGAGCAGATCCGAAGCATAAAGAGGGAGTTAGGTCCTAGCGCCCTGGGTTTCTTCTCCACAGAAACACTGCTGTAGAGGTAATTTCTGCCCTAACCCTTGTGATAGGACCCAACTTGTTCAATCCCGGAATATCACTTTAAGCCCCTGAACATCTTATATTTGGGTAATTTTGATACTGTTAACCATTGTTATTATGGAGACTGTAACATTTTGAAACACACAGGATCAAACAGTATGAAATGTTCTTGACACACTGTTCATTACCTTTCAGCATCCTTAAAAGTGTAACTGTGGTGGCTTAAATTAGCTCAAATGTTTGAATGAAATTTTGAGCTTTTCAAGTCAAGGTTCAGTTTAATGAAAGGAAGATTTGTTTGTTATAAACAGGGATTAAACAACAGCTCTATATGTAAACATTATGGTAATACGCTGATCCTGCAGTGTTCTATATTCTGGGATCATACACAACAATAATGGGTTCTTCAACATGATACATTTCCTGCGTGCTTGCTGCCATGAGAGAAACGTAGTTACATAATGTTAGGGATAAACCGAGGTCTCTAGGCTCACTCCGTAAGACCAGATGCAAAAAGGCCTCTTCTCTCTGTCTCTTCATGTTTGCTTCATGATGATGTTTATTGCATAATCTAAGAGCTAGTTATAAATAATTCTGTCAGCACTTCAAACTAAACCTCTCCCAGACAGGGCTCTGCTTTTTAGCATCTTAGTCGCTGAGAGCAGGTGATATGGTTTTTATAAGTTCAGATGAATGCTGATGCAGAATCCTTTGGGATTTCACTCTGAGTCTGATATCTGTGTTTCTGCAGCACAGCAAACTTTGGGGACATTATCTCAGCTGATTTTAAAAAAGGCGCCTTCAGCTTTCTGATATAAACAGAAAATGTGCTCTAACCCGAATGTCTAGATGCAGTATCAGCCTCACAGAATGATTAATGATCAAGAGAGGCACTTTACAAATTCTTACTTAACATCAAAAGCACTGTTATATTTCTTTTGCATCCTTTTTCTAACAATTCATTTAGGACACACTCTTCTGTATCCTGCTGAATTTAGTTATGATACATCACACTTCATTAAATACCCTCATCCACAATGAGGACAACAATTTTTTTAATCCTAGTAAAACAGAGCAGTGTTATGAAAAGTCCTTTCTCTTTCACACACATGCATGCAAAGGGACAGAGGAAGAACTGAAGCTAGATATTGTATTTAGATTTAGATATAGTTTTTGCTAAACTGGTTAAAATGATAATTATGCCCTGATGGTGATCAATGATAATGTATTCTTAAAATAGAGCAAAAAACAGCCGCTGTCTACAGCTGGAGTAAAATAGGGAAAACGCCAAACAATCACAGCGACTTGTTCAGAATATATTAAACCAATCAAATCCCATACTGCCGTTTTTCGTGTACATTTGCCAGCGTGCACAGACTCTGATTCAGTGCGTATAGCCAAGCTAAGAGGGATGCAAGTCTGCTGGAGAATGCTTACCTGTCAAGTTTTGACTTTGGAAATAAAGAAAACCTGCTGCGAGCCATCCCTCAACCCCAACTGAGCTCCAGTATCCCTCACATTTTAAGACAGGTGTAAAAGAAATCTAAAATAAATACTTTGTTTTTCTTGGTTTGTTCTGCTGTTGGCTCTAATCTCATGACAGCTGCCACCCAGGCTACTGCAGGTGGTGGTTCTTGTGAGGCTTTTTCTTCTCTTCTTCAGTTTTACGGCAGTTGGCGTCCATCATTTTGGAGCATTACCGCCCCATTCAGGCTGGAGACAGAGTTCAGGTTGGAGAGGCAGAGGATTTTTTTTATTGTTATATCGTAACACGGGAGATTCACGGGAGAATACTAATATGGGAGGACGTCGGGAAAGAGGATAAAATACATAAAATACGGTAGTTTCATGGCCAAAACGGGAGACTTGACAGCTATGTGGAGATTGGCAGAGGAACTACCTTTACCCTGATCAACATTGGGTTTGAGTACTAACTAACTCTCCATGTTTGTTTGTTTTTTTATCTTTACTATGACAATGTTTTAGTGTTTTATTACCGCTGACTGAAACATGACTTGGTGTAGTTAAAACCATTTTGCCAAGGGACAGTTTGGAGTTGAATCAGTCTTCTGGTTGTGAATCAGCGGAGCTCGTGCATGTGAATAAGGGGCTTCATTATGGAGGAGCTCCAGGGAGAGGAGGGAGGGGTTAGGTGGAGCCCTGAGGAGATGCTACATTCAAATTCATGCTAGTTTTCCAACATTACTGACCCTAGCTTTAAGCTTAACAAACAAAATCATTGGTTATGGTCAAAAAGTCACCTCCTAAGCCCATTCCTAACCACTTTTCCTTAACCCCGATGGAGAACATCATGAGATTAAGGAAAGGAGAATTCAATAGGACTTGGGAAAGGAAAACTGCCACGCAGTAAGAATCTGACTACACTTTCACTACACTACGTCATTATGCTCTCAGTCAGACCGCAGATCAGACTGCTCTCTGACTGATGCTGTCTCGTACACACAGCCGAGCGTAAATGAGCATGGATGAGATGGACAGCGGTGGATCATCAATGTCTCCACGTCCTGTAAACTTTTATTTTAGCCTGATAAATCCATTCAAAAAGTTGCCACAGTGTTGATAAACTAAGTTTATCAGATATCATACAAACGTTTGATTCATTCACGTTTATCATTTATTGTGCATGTAATGGAGACACCAGTCGATCGCCCCAGCACTCGCTCACTTTCTCTCATCACTCCTACCTTTAAGCATTGTTTGATTGTGCTTATAGTTGGAAAAACAACTAAAACTCTTTTTTTTTTAAGAAAAAAAAATGCATGAACTTTTTAATAATCATGTCTATATTAACCTCTAATATGTTCTGGACATGAAGTGACTTAAAAAATTTGTCCTGAGGTAAACTGCTTCTCTGGAACGACGTCAAAGTCACATTAAATGCGACCTGACTGTTCAGAACACCGTCACATTCAAGAAAATCGGATACGTATCCAATTTAGTACCACATTTGAAAGTGGTCTGAATCTGATTTGAAAATGTCAGATTCAGTGCGACTTGTGCTGTTCACACTGTCAGAAACAAATCAGATACAGGTCACATTTGAGCCAAAAATCGGATTTAGGTCACTTTTAACTGCAGTGTGAACGTAGCCATTATGTCAGTGTCCTAACTGCCTGCAAGAAATGCGGTGTGATATTTTGTCTCCATGCACTGTGGGAGATAATGGAACAATTATCAGTTCAGTGTATAAAATCATTTACTCCCACTTTCAGCAGATGGAGAAACTATGTTTACCTCACAGAGTGGTGTGTTGAGAAGCCTTTCAGTAAAACACTCATCAGTACACAGCACGGCATGCCCGTTTCTCCACCTGCAAAGGTAAAGCCCTTGATTTTCTGTTTACAAGGGGGCACATCAGGCATGGATTCATATTTTGGACAGATGCAGCGTGGACAGCAAGTCTGCAACACTGCACATTATAACACACCATCCAACAGCCACATACAGCTAGATCATGGCACGTAAGCCATTTTTTAAAACTAAAGTTTTCCTTACTGATTAGATTCATCTTGTCTTCTTCGAACATAAGTGTTTTTAGTGTTCTTTTATTAAGACAAAAGAAGTATTCCTTGCTTTTTAGAATGATACATGGATCATTTTAGCTGCTCTTGTCCTACAAAATGGTCAAATAGAGTTAAAAGAAAATTGTTTGGAGGCGTAGATTTGGATCCAAAATCAGAACCAGTTGATTTCTTAGACACACTTTATATGATTGACACTATAAAAGGTGACAATGGAGATCGATGTTGTGAGGCAGAGCCTGAGAGCATAGCAGAGTGAGATGACCAGACACGGAAATCCAAGGAATGCGGATCCTTCGACAGGGAGAACAACAATTTGAATACAGGTCAGAGAGCAATCCTAAAAAATCTAAAAGGTCTAAGAATCAGTATGCAACACATCACAGAGATGACTGAACAATCAGGTAAAGATTGAAGTGAAGAGCCAGGGTATATATCCTGCTGGGGCTTGATGAGGATCAGGCACAAGTGTGCATCAGGATTGGCAGCAGAAGTGTGATTGGGAGTCTCACGCACACAAAAGAGGGAAAAACAGCTGAAGAAGTGGGATGAGTAGGAGACACAGCTGACATGAAATATTTAGATTCCTTGACCTTGAAAACATACCATTAGCAACTGGATTCATAATGATATCTGTTTTAGTTCAGTATTAATTCACAAAAATCACATTTTTCATCATTGTGGCCAGACGCTGATCCAGATCAACACCAAAACCGAATCAGTTCTTCCTTTTCCCATGCTGAAGATTTCCTGAAAATTTCATCAAAACCCATCCATCACTTTTTGAGTTATTTTGTTCACAGACAGACGGACAGACAGACAAACAAACTCCCGAAAACATAACCTCCTTGGCGGAGGTAATAAATGCTAATATCCTGTTGGTCTTGTTTGGTCACTTAAAGGTATGAGTCATTATGTCAGTTCATTGCAAACAAACGAATGAGCAAATAAATGAATAAATAACCTCCTTAATGTGTACATATGCCTCCAGAAAAAAAAATCACCCCTTTGGAAAATGAAATGGGGAATCCCCCACCCTTTACAAAAATGAACTCCAGGTTCAGGCATACAATATGTGCAGCCTTTGCCAGGCTTACATCCTGTGACGGTAGTGTTTGACTACTCTCTCTGGTACTTTGTGATGACACAGTCATAAAGCTTCTACGTATTTAGGCACCCATGAGCTCCTTACCCTAATTAAAGCAGACGCATCAGATTTTTGCTGAATCACAAAAACAAAGGCTGTTCTGGCAGCAACAGATCAAATGTTTCCTCTTCTGTTATTCACATTCATTCACTACATCACCTTTACAGTTGATATGAATCTTTTGAGTTTCTGAGAATCTAGATATACTTGTTTTATATAGACTTTTAAATGCACATTTATACTGTAGATTTGTATCTATATACATTAAATGCATTCTTCTTGACTCTTGAAATAACCTTTGTGCGTGTGACAGAAGCAAAAGTTTTAGATCAAACCCTTATCAATTATTAATAAGGACTGGATGTTGGTTTGTGTCTTTACATCGCATCCGGCTGTCCTCTCATGCTTCAGGCAGGAGAGCAGGAGGAGAGCGAAACAGCGGGATGAGAGTTAGAAAGTCAAAGAAGAGTCCAGAAGAAAAGACGAGGAAGAAGCGCTACAGTGACCTAAGCAGCTTAGCAGCTGACTTAAGATGCTTCAAGCTGACAAATCTGTGCAAGTGTGGCCGTTAATCGTAGCCTCCAAAGAAGAGATGAATGTTCCAGAGAGGTGGAGTGACATGGAGAACATGTCAAGGCCGGAAATTTAAATTAGACTAAGGTCTGTAGTTTAAAGGTCATGTGGTTTTGATTTCTTTAGTTTCCATGCAGTTTGTTCTTCCACACAATTTAAATACAGTGCAGCTTAGTCAGAGGCCCTCTGCATGATGTTTAAGGGTCCCTTCTGGTAGAAATGTGTGCTGCTCTAATCTAGCAGTCTGTTGAAGAAAGTTCACCATTGGTACATCTAAAATCATCAAATTTTTTGAATTGCATTCAAACATTAATGTTTGATAAAAGCTGTGTAGTCTGATTGGCAAAGAGACTAAAATAATACAGTTGAACTTAATGTACTTTCCATTGTTTTTATATTCAATAGCAACAAAAGAACTAAAAACAGATACTCATGGAAAGTTGAATTTTCAATCAGAACTATTGCAAGTGAAGGGAGAGAGGTAAATGACAGCTAAGCACAGAAAGGGAGCACCAGGGAGAAAAAAGTGAAAACTAAGGTGTTTTAGCTTCTGGTTCTTTAATTGTTGCACATAGAAACCTGTCGAAATATTCACACAAATGTGTGGACTTACTGCAGTTTGATGCTGATGCCATCTTCCTTTCTCCCTGCTATGTCTGTGCCTCTGCACCATCATGCATCACAGCCTTGCCCTGCCACATTTCATCATCCAAGTGTGACCCCTTGAGCCCAGATTGTACAAATTGGCTGTCTGTACATGATCTGTGATGATAAAGAGACCCCACAATCAGGTTTATAGTGCC
Source organism: Scarus forsteni (assembly GCA_036419115.1). Lineage (NCBI taxonomy): Eukaryota > Metazoa > Chordata > Actinopteri > Labriformes > Labridae > Scarus > Scarus forsteni. The sequence continues at coordinate 33,906,716 of JAZDUH010000098.1, read as the reverse complement.
TGATACAATCACTGATCACATGTTAGTAAGATTGGTTATTACCAATACCAATCATGTTTCATGTTTAATCATAACAGTTAGTTATGAATGTTTCCTCAACAAATTGCTCTCAAGGAGCAATGCAATAATCATCCCTTGGTAAGAATGACTGACTTAGACAGTGAAATGTCTCATTTATTTTTTTTATTTGAATTACCAAAATATAAGAAGACTAACAAATGTATTTTTTTATCCTACAGGCAACACAGTGCAAATTGACTAATTAAAAAAGGTGCTATCTACATTTCCATTTCTGTAGATTTATTTGAATACATGTGTCTAACTTCATCAATCATAATGTTACCCACTGGGCCTTAAATGCATCAGAAAAACAATAAAGGATAAGTTCAGAAGCAGTGTGTTAGTCATTCAGCTTAGCTGATCAGCTTTTAGCCTGTTGTTCTCAGAACAAATTACAGTACAGACCTTGACACTGGAGGAATAATTTTGAATAAGGGACTGAAAACAAATTCCAAGCATTCTGCCACAGTTTATTTAAGAGGATGACAGGGCAGCAAACACAGATAAGTGAATGAGTAGGCGGTTGATCACAGAATCTAACCATGTAATCATTAGTGAGTACAGGTCTTATTTTTGATAAATAAGAACAATAATACATTTTATTTGTATTGCACTTTACATTTTCGAAATCTCAAAGTGCTACACGGTTTAACAAAAAACAATCAAACAACATAAAAAAGAGTCAAGATAAAAGTTTCTAATAGAAGGAGAACCTATGGGGTGCTGGTTTGGCGGGGTGGTTAGTAATCAGGCACCCCATGTACTTGCTTCTGCCGGTCCAGGTTCAAATCCTGCCTGTGACCAGTTTGCAGAGTGTCTTCCCCTACTCTCTCATCCCCTTTCACAGGTCTATCCACTGTCTCTCTCCTATCAATAAAGGCACAAAATGCCCCAAAAAATATATTTAAAAAAAAGGAGAACCTATAAAAGAAGTTCAGCAAAATTCTTTTTTAAAATATGTGTTTAAAGATTTGATTATCCATTCATATATCTGTCCTATTTGTATTTGTATTGAACACATATCAGCATTCACTTGATTGAGGCACCTTGATACTCTACATACTTTTTGTATATAGTTTCTGATGGCTTTGTCACGGTACAAGGATTCTAACTTTTTGCTGCAATACCAGAAATACTTCAACATTAATTCCTATCTCAGAACCAAGAATGTTGTAGACATCCATTTTTAGCTAATTCTGTATTTTTAGTCAGAACTTACTGTCAAACTCCTTGACAATGTCTAAAATATACAAACATGATTGGCAAACAAAATATTTTATGCTGTAAGTTTAAAATTTGGCCAATGGCCTGTAATTTTTTTTTTAACTTTGAGAGCTTTTCTCATCTATTGGTCATTGGCCTAATGGAGATTACATCATTTTGATTTACGTATTATAAGAAGAAGTGTTCAGAAATCGGTCATTCTTATTATCACAGCATAGACTCTCATTAATCACCGCATTGCTTTTACAATAATGAGGCCATCCCTGAATCTAGTCTCACTCTGAGTAACATCCTTCTATCACAGACATTTTTAAATGGCCTGTTAACTTTCAGCATCATCTGGTGAGCCATGAAGTTTGGAAACACCCCAAGACTCATGGGAAGCAGTGGATATAGTATTAGTAAAAACAAAACTGGATGAACAATAAAAAAAAAATTAAACCATAGAAAACTAGCTACAACCTTATCTTTATATATGAAATCTGACAGCTCACTTTTGCACTTCTTGCAGCAACATGGTTTGAGCTTTGCATTCTAGCTTCAGCTGTGTCATTCTTTACATATTTATTGTGCATGTGATGAGATAGTATCTTAAACTCTCTGTCAGAGCCTTCTGCTGGATGCTTCTTGTGGAGGGCTGAAAGCAAGAGGGCAGTGCTGATTGGGGGCAGAGCTGACAGAAGCAAAATAGAGAAAATAAACCAGAAATCTTAAAGCTTTAATTGTGGCACTTTTTTCAAGTGATTGAATAATGGAGTGTGACATTAGCCCAGCTTGAGTCCTTTTTTATTTCCGTTTTTAGTGTTATTATTTTTAATTGAACAGCTGACAAGAGACAGGATGCGTGGGAGAATAAGTGATGATCACATGCATCAAAAAATGTCTTGAATTAAACTAGTCACCAATGAATAAATAAACCAGTCAAACTTCTTTACAAACAGTGCATGTCTTAACATTTCAAGAGTCTGCTTTACTTTATTGGCCATTGAGTTTAGTGCTGCTCACTCTCTCCACCACAGAACCACTGATGGTGATCGAAGGATACTGGCTGTGGCCTTTCTTGTTCTTTTGGAGTTTGTCTTTGGATTGGAAGGTTGGAGTGCAGTCATAGCTCAGTAAAGTGAGCAGAGCTCCAGGTGGTCCTGTTTCCTTATCAGCTGTCAGAGGGTTATGATGACAAATGCTGAGCTAAAATTCATGTACAGTATTCTCACATTTGAGTCTGTAGTGTTTTGATGAGTGAGGGCAGAGTTGAGATTTCACCCTCTATGGAACAGTTAGCTCTGTATGCAAACTGGAAGTGGTCCAGGTTTAAGTGCAGGGTGGGCTTTATGGGAGTCATGACTTGCCCCTTCCAAGGCACTTCATGTTGATGGAAGTCAGTGCAGCAGGGTAACGATCGGTTGGCAGGACTTAGAGGACTTCTTTTGTACAGGACCCAGAGCAGTACTCCTTCCATCATCCATCCATCCCCTCCTCTATTCACCCATTCATCCAGTATATCACCCTATCAGTTTATCTATCCTTGTTCTTTTTAATATTGGAAACATTTTGCATTACCTGAGCTTATCACTGATTCATTAATCATGATGATTTTGATTTGTTCTTGTTGTATTCTTAAAAATGCAATTTATGTATGAGTACCTGTTGTGAAGAGCCACAAGTTTCTGAGGTAGAATTTTTTTGTCGTTATGACTCATCTATGACTCAGGATTGTGTATTACCATTTATATATTTCATGTCAAAGTTACAAAGCAGTTTTTTATTTTTATATACAAAATCCCAAACTAGTGAAGTTGGCACATTGTGTAAATCGTAAATAAAAACAGAATACAATAATTTGCAAATCCCTTTCAACCTATATTCAATTGAATACACAGCAAAGACAAGATACTTAATGTTCGAACTGGTAAACTTTGTTATTTTTTGCAAATATTAACTCATTTGGTATTTGATGCCTGCAACATGTTTCAAAAAAGCTGGCACAAGTGGCAAAAAAGACTGAGAAAGTTGAGGAATGTTCATCAAACACTTATTTGGAACATCCCACAGGTGAACAGGCTAATTGGGAACAGGCCATGATTGGGTATAAAAGCAGCTTCCCTGAAATGCTCAGTCATTCACAAACAAGGATGGGGTGAGGGTCACCACTTTGTGAACAAATACGTAAGCAAATTGTCGAACAGTTTAAGAACAACATTTCTCAACAAGCTATTGCAAGGAATTTAGGGATATCATCATCTACGGTCCGTAATATCATCAAAAGGTTCAGAGAATCTGGAGAAATTACTGCATGTAAGCAGCAAGGCCGAAAACCAACATTGAATGCCCGTGACCTTCGATCCCTCAGGCGGTACTGCATCAAAAACCGGTATCACTGTGTAAAGGATGTCACCACATGGGCTCAGGAACACTTCAGAAAACCACTGTCAGTAACTACAGTTCATCGCTACATCTGTAAGTGCAAGTTAAAACTCTACTATGCAAAGCCAAAGCCATTTATCAACAACACACAGAAACGCCGCCGGCTTGGCTGGGCCCGAGCTCATCTAAGATGGACTGATGCAAAGTGGAAAAGTGTTCTGTGGTCTGACCAGTCCACATTTCAAATTGTTTTTGGAAACTGTGGTCGTCGTGTCCTCCGGACCAAAGAGGAAAAGAACCATCCGGACTGTCATAGGCACAAAGTTCAAAACCAGCATCTGTGATGGTATGGGGGTGTATTAGTGCCCAAGGCATGGGTAACATACACATCTGTGAAGGCACCATTAATGCTGAAAGGTACATACAGGTTTTGGAGCAGCATATGTTGCCATCCAAGCAATGTCTTTTTCATGGACGCCCCTGCTTATTTCAGCAAGACAATGCCAAGCCACATTCTGCACGTGTTACAACAGCGTGGCTTCGTAGTAAAAGAGTGCGGGTACTAGACTGGCCTGCCTGTAGTCCAGACCTGTCCCCCACTGAAAATGTGTGGCGCATTATGAAGCGTAAAATACAACAACGGAGACCCCGGACTGTTGAACAACTTAAGCTGTACATCAAGCAAGAATGGGAAAGAATTCCACCTGAAAACCTTCAAAAATTGGTCTCCTCAGTTCCCAAACGTTTACTGAGTGTTGTTAAAAGGAAAGGCGATGTAACACAGTGGTAAAAATGCCCCTGTGCCAACTTTTTTGCAATGTGTTGCTGCCATTAAATTCTAAGTTGATGATTATTTGCAAAAGAAAATAAAGTTTCTCAGTTCGAACATTAAGTATCTTGTCTTTGCTGTGTATTCAATTGAATATAAGTTGAAAAGGATTTGCAAATCATTGTATTCTGTTTTTATTTACCATTTACACAACGTGCCAACTTCACTGGTTTTGGGTTTTGTAGCTAAAATAACATTTTTGACCCTGTGAAAAGGTTCAGCTACCACCTTACCAGACAAACTTTCTGTAGGCAGCACTGAATGTGGTGTCATTATTTATAAGCGATGTTCCTGCAAGCTTTCCAGATCAGGACAGGCACTCAAACTTTCAATGACCTACAATTGTATAAAATAGAAATGAAGTGGAAATTAAGTGTGAAAGTACATTAAAATTTCTGGTGGTTATGCTTTTGGAGATCATATGGAGGCATTGATATATATATTACAATGATGTCTTGTAGTTCAGGTGGTCGTGTAAGCTTTTAGAGGTCATAGAGAAGATATGGTATTAATTGTTTTCAGGTTTAAAGGCATATCAAAACTACTCACTAAAGCTTTTATCCCTAAAAAAGAGGATATTTCCTTGCTTTTACAGAAAATTTGACTCAAAAGTAAAGATTTACTCTCTGGCTTGCAACTCTCAGACCATCAAAAGTCTGTTCTGTGTGGCAGCAATGTCCAAACGCCCACAAGCTACAGGCCTGTGTCACTGTGACTTCTGTGTGTGGGTCAAACAGTCTTGTGGCTGCTACTACATTCGTACAGCCTCATTCACACACCAAGGAAACACTGCCTCACAGCGATAATGCTTTTACTTATTCAGAGAAAAAAAGTGAGCTAAGCGTCTACCTGACAGTATTAGATATCTATAATGCACTACCACAGTAAATAATTCATCTGCAGCGGATCCACAGAGGCTTTAACAATACCTGCATCCACAGCCAGGTAGTAATGCTTCTGGGCTGTTGTTTCAGAGAGAGACACACTCGCACTCTTACACAGTGTGGGGCATGACTCACACACCCCTTATCAGCCACATGGACGTACAGGGGCAGACACACAGACAGCAGGCATAGTGTGTGGTGATGCAGCAAACAGGAAGCAGCTCTGCACTCGGCTCCTAGCGGCGACTTTTAGTGTGTCAGCATCCCCCTGCTGAGGCCGGCTTTAGGGATTGTATTACTGCACTGCTCAAGTCTGGCACTACAATAGGAACAGATTTATTCAAGGCTTGATGATGGTATTTTTCTAATAACAACAGGGATTGGTTTGGAGAAATGATGAGCTTTTACTTTCTCTATTTTGGGTCACCAGGACAGAGTTCTGTGACCTGTAGGGTGTACATTTTAGGGTATCCTCAGTCTCAGGAAAACCTGTCATTTCTCAGACCAAACAGCCTCAGGAAAACCTCCCTTGGACCAAACAGCCTCAGGATAACCTCAGTCAGATGATACAGCCTCAGAAAAACCTCCCTGAGATAATACGGCCTCAGGCTGCGGAATAAAAGTCATCAGACAAAACGGCATCAAATTAAACTGCCTCAACCAAAACGACATCAGATAAAACAGCCTCAAAATGAAAGCCATCAGACAAAATGACACAGAAAAAACAGACTCAGATAAAACAGCGTCAAGATGTAACATACAACCGAACATTATTTTTAAGAGACCAGAAGTGCGCGTGACGTCATCAAAAGTCTGTACCATAGACATTATAAACGTAGGCTGTGTCCGAAATGGCATGCTAATGTACTACATACTGCACACTCATGTGTATATACTGTATACTACTTACAATAAATATTATTAGAATGTCAACTGTTCACACTGTAGTATACTACTAAGTTTCCCATGATGCATTTCAAACCTCCGACAACAAAAATCGGTAGCACACTAGGCTATCACATATCTCTGTTGATTCGTCACATTTGAAAGTTCAAAGAGCATTTCAGGCGAGAAAGTCGCCACGTAGAACTTTAAGGCTCTGTTCTTTCACCTATAAGTCTCCATAAATACATTGTCTTTTTCATTTCTATCTTGCAATGGTCTGGTACAGTGTTGTGGTCTCTGAATCAGCAGATAGTTTACTCTGCAGAACTGGCAGTTCCTTGGATAGACTCAGTTGAAGATGCATATGAGAGGCAGGAACTCAGGCTTGCACACTTAGAGGCAGTAGCTGTGCATCAACAAAGAGTTTGTCCATTCGGTGTGCTATATAGAGGATTGTTGCAAGATGAGCTGTCATTTCTTATGGAGCAGGGGATCCAGGGGCAAAGTTTGCAAAGGACAATGGAGGGGATGTTGCTAAGTAGCAAAATAATTGGTGGATCCGGAGGAAGAAGAACACTGCCAATTGACCCTTTGTTGGCTCTCTGGTTGGCCCGGTTACCAACCAGTCAGAGACCCCCCTCTTATAGCAGTCTTTAGCTATCCTAGTGACAATTTGTGAAGTTCTGTTATAGGCCCAAATTCACAGTGACTTTATCCAAAAAAAATACCACAAAGATGCTCAGTAATACTTACAGCCTGAGACATTAAAGAGACTTTCATATTAATTCTGTGAGGCCATAAGCATCTGAAGTGGACGATTCATGCTGCAATACAGCTTGGATGTGCACAACATGACTTGCCCCCCACATGCACACAAAGGCAGAGATGCTCACTTGTGGCACTCCTGTCTCCTGCTGAGACCACATGCCCCACTCTCTCCATTATCAGGCCTCTGTCATTACTTCAGATGCAGAGCAAGGAGGGGATCTACTGATTCCCTTTTTCTGTCACCACAACGCCCAGTGGAGGCAAAATGTGTAAATATTATGCTTTGCACCATAGTATGAAGTGGACAATAGGGACGTCTCTTTAATAAAATATTGCTCTCAATTTGAGTCTAAATTTGACAAACTTAAAGCTCACAGAGCCCGCCTCCCCATGTATTACTTGAGGCACACCCTTGCAATATGGTCTATAGCAAAAGGTTAATTGATGATAAGATGTATACTTTTAATATTTTGCCTTGTCTGTATTTTTTGTCATCATTGAACTCGACTTCCTCTGAGATGTCAAAGTCCTCCTCCAGCTGTGGCTCCACTCCCTTTGGCGTCCTGTCTCCCATAGCTCATCTGAAATGAATGAGCTGAACCTCCTTGCTTTCTGTCATGGTTGCAGTGTGAGTTCATGTTTAAAGGAGGTTAAATGAGATTTCAGACTCACTGTAAAACCCTGATTATTTTCATGGGGCTGTATAAGGTCAGTTTCTGCTGGGTGAATGGAAGCGCCTTAAATGCCAAACTAAAGGGTGATGTTCCCAAAACTACTCTTGCATGCGCTGAATTGGTGTGTCTGTGTGGGTGTCCAACAGTCTGACCCTGGCGCTGAGCTATTTTTGGAAATGCTCCTTCTTGTTCTAACAAACACACACATACACAAGTGCAGTTTCGGGATCATTAAGCTTTGCTGTAGCATTTAAAAGAACCAAAATCTTCAAAGCAGAGACACACAAACACTCACACCAGTAATTTCCAGGAACAACAGCTGGTATTTAAAGATGTGATGAAACCTCTTTATTTAAATCGGCTAAGAAAATGATTGTAAGATAAAACATGACATAAAAGAGAAGATTGCATAATCGCAGACACACACAGATTCATATTTACTCACTGACAGAGACAGACAGATTGAAAAGGACCTACACAATCCAAACCATCCTGTCCAGGCTAATGTGGTAGCACAAAATCTCAGTCATAGTTTGGGTTTGATATTTATGATAACATGAGAACATTAACTCTAATATGAGTACATGTGAAATCTGTCTTTAATCCTAGATGATTTGACCTGCATTAATCTGATTTGTGCTTTGGTGTTAAAATGACACAGATGATTTCATGTCCTCTCTTGACAGCGTGAGCCACTGTAAGGAGTTGGACAGTGCTGCAAGGGCACGGCAGGTTCCGATGTCTCCGTCTGACTTTCTGGACAAACTGATGGGAAGAACGTCAGGATATGATGCCAGGATAAGACCCAACTTTAAAGGTATTTAACTTATAATCAATAAGTTTTGTTCACAAAACTAACAAAGCAAACAATTGTAACCTCATCAGACAAGAGGAAAAATAGTTTGTGTTTGTTTGTTTCTGCATGAGAAATATACTTTTCAGTGAACCAGTGATTATAATTGTGTCAAAAATTAAAAAGATTTTACTTCCGCAGGAACACTTGAGCAGAGCAGAGATGTTGAACAGGAGAGTAAAACCAAAAAAAAAGGCTCATGCTCAGAGGAATTTATGTCAGTATCAGTTTTTCAGTATGTATTTTAAGCATTTCTAAAGGAGCAGACTAGGATGGCAGGCTGCAACCCTAAGTGCAACAATGGGGGGGAACTATTTTACCTTAAACACACTTTTGTCTTTATGAAGTCAGGCAATAATTTACAGTCTCTGGATTCACAACAGACTAACAGATCCTGACATAAGCACCTTTTCAGATGGAAAGAGGTAATGCTCTTTGCATTAGCTATCCAGATGAATCCAAATGTAATGTTCAACCAAGTAATGATTGACAGTATCAAACTCAACTAATAAACTGCTAAAATACATGGCTCCACTACTTTTATGTATAGTTATTTGAACCATAGCTAGGAAACAGTGGAAAATAGCCTACATTTTATAATGAGGGCTGACAAGCGCTGACAGGGTACGAGGTGAATTGTGCAAATTTTTGTATCAATCTATGATTCATTTTTGTATGTAGACAGAAATACTTTAGAGAAATACTTTAAGTACTCTCTCTCTCTTTCTGCAGGTCCTCCAGTCAATGTATCCTGTAACATTTTCATCAACAGCTTTGGCTCAATTGCTGAAACCACCATGGTAAGTTACAGAGTTACTGTTTGAATGTGGTTGACTTGCATTAGTGCCTTAACAAAACAACATGCTAAAGATTGATATGGAGAAGTCCCAATCTACCTCTCCTCATAACAGTATGCATAGCAATGAAGTCTGATTCAGCATCTGTATGAAACAAATTTGACCTTTCCAAAAACATTTTTACGCTCCAGTCAGTAAAAACCTGTTTTATAAACATGAAAGAAAAAATCTGAGCAGCGTTACAAGCTGCACAATGCAGAGAGCTTTGGCAGGTTGTTTTTTTAGACAAAGATGCTTTTGTCCCTGACAGGAGGCTCAATCCTGTCAAGGATTTAAATAAGTAAAGTGTTTTTAGAGTTTGCTTTGAGGGTTTAATATTCAGGGTTCATTAAGGGTTCAGACATCATTAAATCTGAATGCAGACCTTCAGGACATGAAGAAGGGCTTTTTTATTTTAAGTCTCTGATCCTTTCTACCTTCATTAGAGCACACCGTGCAGTCATACACTTTAAGAAAGCAGAATTCATTTCTATAAACCTCCAGTATGTGTTACTATACCATTGCACTGTGGCCAGGATCTGAGGCATCATGTTCTCTAGTTGTCCATCCATTTATCTTTCCAGGACATTTCTGTAAAAAACAACCCAAAGACACTCCTACATAAGGTGATGAAATATTTAAAGGTCAGGTCACTTAGCCTCAATTTCCTACCTAGCATCAGAGCACAATATCCATATCCTATAAAGGATTTACTTCAGCTTTGCACAAACATCTACCCTGACACAAGCATACAACTTTGACGTATGATATCACAGTCACTGTGCCACCAAATCTTGTGATCACAATATGAGTGCTTTGGTCAAATTTGGCCAAATCTTCACTTGGACTGAATAATAAGCTGATGAACTTTGAAGATCAAGGTCCCTGCAACACTGCACTAGCACAAAATCCACCCCAGACCCTGTTTTTGACCCAGCACCATACCTTGTCAATCTGATTATACCTTGTGGAAAGATAAAAAAACAGGTAGTAGCGGGGTGCTGCTTTGGCGTAGTGGTTAGCACCCAGGTACTTGCTTCTGCCAGTCCAGGTTCAAATCCCGCCTGTGACCAGTTTGCAGAGTGGCTTCCCCTGCTCTCTCTCACCCTTCCACTGTCTCTCTCCTATCAATAAAGGCACAAAATGCCCACAAATATACATTAAAAAAAACAAAACAGGTAGTAGCTCGAGACCAGAGCTCCACAACCAGCAGGCCGTAGCCTGGCAGTAAATGGTTTGGCACTGGGCTAGAGAGACACAATAATATTTAACCCAGTTACTGTTTTTTTAATTACAGAGATTGAAGGGTGTTTTACTTTGAAAGGATGATCCTGGTATATCTGCCTGTGTAGCTTGACTGCTTTCAACAGGTGACTTTGAGCCAACTTAGGCAGTGGATTCAAACAGGGTAAATTCTCATAAATGCTTCTTTATTTGAAGGTGAAAAGTAGGCCCATGACTCTTGCCTATCCCGTATTATAGTCAGTTATACATGTTTTTGTTTTTTGTTGTCATCTTCTCCGCTCGCTTGCATTCCACTGCAAATATGCCGATCTGCAAATATAATTTATTGCATAACATTGGGCAAAGGTACAAAGAAGGCTGGGGACCACTGTTCTAGATTCTAGACCCACATTAGTAAAATACAGAAGCAACGAGAAGTTGAATCAATTCATCAAAATAGCATGTTTGAAATTAAAAGTGTTCATCGGTCAGGAGAATTTTACCAGAAGTGGACCCAAAATTAATCAAAAATACTGCCCCACATCAAAACATGTCCAAAATTAGCCTGATTATTTTGTAGTAATTAAGTATCTTAAAACACCAATCAAAACAGGAGTGCTCAAAAGGTCTATCAAAGTTCACACAGCTACATATGTACATAGCTTCCAATTAAAAAAAAATGTCCTGTTTACTGTACACATAGGAACATGGAGGACTTGATTTGTGGTAACTTATACATATGAACTGAACAATACTGGGATAAAAAATAGGGTCATACATGAGAAAAATGCTGTTATTTTATATATAACAAAGCCATTTTTCTGTCATTTGTTTTTCTGGTTTATCTGTAATATAACAAAAGCTCACTGTGTTGAGCCACCTGGGAGCCTTACAGCAGTGTTTCCCAGCATTGACAATAATACACAATCAGAAGCACATTTGTGCCATTAACAGCTGGTTTTAACAGCCCTGGTCTGTAACTACAAGCACAGGAGTGTGATGGACTGACAGGTAGAAAACACTCAATGAAGATCCGCCCCTGTCGTCATGTCAGTATCTCTGTGAACATACAGTACATGCATACATGTCACTGTAACTCAATGAAAAGACTTGGGCACTGGATGATTGTTCAGTTATTCATATTCATTACATGTCAGTCAGATGATGCAGTTAGCTCCTGTTTGCTCTCAGGGGTGTATTTGTCTGAATGAAGAGTGATCAGGCACAGAGCAGAGGGTGCAGAAATGTCTGTGTCAAACCTCATATTTGGTATTAAGTTAGACATCAGTGGTGCTGACTGTTCCTGCTTTTTGAGGTTGCATTAGAGAAATGATCACTGTGTGTTTTAAGGTGTGCTTTTAATATAGTGGCACAATAAATGGAGAGGAAATAATCTGCTAAAATCCTGACCAAACAATGAAACTCCACATGTGAGTAGCAGAACACCCTCCGCCCAGCGTGCACTTATTGAAAGGGAGAGAGAGCTGACACTGCATTGGATTGATCTATACCTGTCACACACCCATGTATAATCAAGGTTCTAAAACCACCCTCTCTAGACCATGTGCCAAAAATCTACAGCATCAAAATAGCAAAATATAGACCAACACACTGCAATGTGCTTTTAGACAACACGCTTCACACTGTCAAAAAAGGGCCCAAAGGTAGCAGCATGACATGCAGCAAATCACAATGGTATTGCTTTTCCCTATCTGAATTTAGTTTTTTGCAGCCAGCATGTCAAAAGCTTAAGCTTGTGGACTTATGTGTCCTGTAGCCATTGGGAACAGAAAGGAAAGCAAAATGTTTGAGTCCCATACAGTACTGAGTAATTAACTAAGGTTTCATCCCTTAAAAATAATGAAAATAGCAAGTATACATTTTTTAATTATGATCTGTGATAATGTGTTGCATAGTAAAAATTAAATTGAATAGTTCTCTTACCTTGTCAATGAAAAAATATTCCTTCTTTTGAGAGGGTCAAATTCAAAACACTGAAAAAAGATCAATAAAAGAAAAGTCTTGGGGAAACCTACAACAGGAGGACAGGGATTCCTTCTTGAGGTCAGCAGTTTCACCATTTGTAGATGTTTTCATCATGTTACATAATGTGGTGTAAAAAAAAAATGGGATGGTGTAAAGCCCTGACAGGTGAGGGGCTACTGGGATCTGGGAGAGCATTTTTGTGTAATCCTGTCTGAAATGATCTAAATTGCAAACTGCTCTGTGCCATTTCTAAAGCTGTTTTTGCCTTGCTGAAATGAATATTAATTGCACTGGATGACCCACTAAGGTAAAGAAGCAAGCATCATTGATCTTTGCCATCAGGTTTCTTTTTATAGTTACTTATTTTAAGACAACACAATCCAGGTGTAGTGTGAGACATTTTAGAGAAGATGGGGGAGATAACTAATATCCAGGAGGCTGCCAAATTTGGCTGTGCACTCAGAGCCCATGGGCTTAAACTGTCAACAGAACAACGGTAGGAAGTCTCGCTGGAAGGTCTTTCGTCTTCTCTAGGGGGGCCGGCTGAACAAACCATTCACACAACTATTGATGCCGTAGAGAGGAGAGGGGAAGTACGGATACCACTGACTTTTTTGTCTGTAAATGTACTCTTTCATCCAGAGGAGACACAAAAATCAAAAAGCATAATATAGGCCCTTTAAATGGAGAGATCCATGCCTTGAGCTAAGGAGTTTGTTGCCAATGAAAGCTATAAAAATGAGAAAACAAACCACACGGGCATGGATTGTTACACTGAACCGGAATAAAAACTGTCACAGGTACCTTCACATGCAGTATGTAAATTAACCGTTAAGAATTTTTGTTTTTTGTTAACCACAAACAAACAAAAAAAGACAGTAATAAAATTCTTAATATGCTATTCAGTGCAATAATCGTATTGATCATTCACTATCAAAAATAGCGATTTTTAAAGTAAAAAATGTAATCATATCTGAAATATGTGCAGACTGTACAGATGAAGTCACTTAAATTTTTACCCTCTTTCTTTGACTGAGTCTCAACTGGTCCATGACTGAAATGTGCTGAGTCCTGCCCGCTATCATGGCTGCAGTGATCCCTCACACTGATATGACAAATATGTAGTGACTGCTTAATGCCATTGCTACTCTAATAAGTGAAAATGTTAAAGATAACTGTGTTCTTGTGAGACAAGTGTCGTCTTATGAGAAAACCTTGCAATTGCATAAAAGGGCATGTTTATGGTGGAATTCAGGCAAGCAGGGCGGGGGAAGGGTCTCCCAGTGGCTGGAAGTTGGCTGGTGATTAGCTGGAATTTGGCAGGCATTTGGCTGGAAGGGGAAATTGGAGCAGCTGTATCAGTATTAGTGTACCATAATGCTGTACCTTACCATCGCAGAATGCCTGTATGAAAAACACGGTCAGTTTCAGGAATAAAAAATGCTGATCATCTTACTTGTGACCAAATATCAGTAACAGGAATAATGACCTCAGGATAATTAGCATAAAGTCCAATATCTTGCAAACTTAATATGTATTAAAAGCTTTATTTCCACTGCATGTCAGTGCTGATATCACTCTGCTTCAATGTGATTGCATAACTGTCCAAATTACAAACACAAAAATATGCAAAAACACTTCCAATACTGTAATTCCAGACCCCAACCCACCCCACCCCCTGAATGCACGTTTAATACCTCTGTGTGGAATGCATTTGAGAGGTCGGATTATAACTGCAAGTATTATTGACAAATGAATTGGGGTTTATTTCACATGTTGTCACTTTGAGCTGCTACCAGGGGAATAATATAATCTGAAGCGGGATGAGAGCAAAGCTGGAGTTGATGGCAGACAGGATGACACAGTGATGAGTGGAGATGATGACGGATGGAGGCAGACAGAGACAGAAATCAGAGGAGACAGACTGGCAGACAGGAATAGCAGATGTGCAGTGAGGACGTTTAGTGACTCTGACAGCAGATTCTTTAAAATGACATAAAGTCAGCTCAAGCTGCACTCACGCTGCTTTCCACACTGATAGTATGACTACACACATGACCACACACATTCAGATGATGAGGTTTATGGGTCTCATGGCATGGATTGTTAGATTTTACCAAAAGTATCAAAAGGCATAGCAATCTGAGAGGAGCCCTGATTTTAAGGTACTGGAGTAGAAGCTTCTAATGACTCTTTAACATTTTAATTTGCTCCATCTCTGAGTTTTACAGATATTAAAGAAGGAAGATTGAAGCTCGTTCAGGTTGTTTACTAAAGACAGTACTTGCTCTGTACTGAAGTAAATCCAAAATACCCAGCTTAATGGATTTTGTTGAATTAGGTCACTTTGACACTTAAATTTCAACAGATTGTTTAAAGGAGTGAAGTTGCAACATTGTTTTATTTTTCTCTTGGTATGTTTGCTCTCAAACTGCACCTATTTAGATGGACCAAAGTCTTTCAAAAGTTGTTGTCTAGCCTCCCACACTAGTTGAGGCTGTAGTTACGGTGCCATCCAGCCCATCATTGCATTATGAGCCAGAAATACACAACCGATATCAAGTAATAACATTGTTCAGCATGAAGCATTTCAGAAATATTCTGATCCATAAAGTCAGCATAAATTTGCAGCTAGGCAGCTTTGGATGGCACTTGTATATTGACAGGAGCGCTATGTCAACATTTTGCCTGTGTATTTGTAGATGTTGACCTGTTAAGAGGACAGATTTAATCTGTTCATGTGTCATGACTAGGAGTACCAAATTAAGTGACAGTTACATTTAAGCACAGCAGCAGGCTAATACATTCATCATGCTTGTGATCAACCTGCATTCCTGGTCTGTCATCACCAAAACGCAGA
Organism: Scarus forsteni; assembly: GCA_036419115.1. Lineage (NCBI taxonomy): Eukaryota > Metazoa > Chordata > Actinopteri > Labriformes > Labridae > Scarus > Scarus forsteni. Next base: position 33,891,269 of record JAZDUH010000098.1, on the reverse strand, counting down.
ACCTATGGTGATATATCCTCTCCCGGTATCTTCTCCTTATCCTCCTTGCAATAATGTACTCCATCTTTACTTTGCATCGGACTTCCAGCTGCCGTCAGGTTAAATTTCCATTATGACAAGCGTCTTTGATACCACATCAGATGTGACGGGACAGTTAATACAGATATAAATATACATGCTGATTCAGATGGTTACAGTAAATAATGGTTGTTGTGATTGTATATTGCATATTATGCCTGACACTCTGGATACCTGCCTCTGACGGTTTGGTGACGTGTGCACACATGTGCGCCTGTCAGCCAAATTAACACTGCGTAGGGTACACTTCGCCTGCACCCAGAATAGACCAGGTTTGAGCAATGAGCTTTCAGCGCACCTTCCGTTGTCACTGCACAAAGCTGAATCTGTTGACACCTCCCCCCGATGCGCTGCCACACCCATCTCGATGCAGCTGATCTACCAGATTGGCTGGGCATGGCGGTGCACCAGGCTCCGTCACCCTGCGCTACCCTGCACTGTGCCAGGAAATTAGGGCCATTACATTTTGTTTTATTTTTTTTAAATAGAGGTTATGTTATGTGAGTATGTGTCAATTTGTTAATTTGTTAACAAGATAAATCAAAACGATGCCTGCAGGTTTTGATGACATTCTCAGGTATTGTTGGCCAAGGCACTAGGAAGAAGTGATTTGATTTTGGTGGTGTTCCAAATCTTGATGTTGATAAAGATTTTTTTAGAGAGCAAGACAGTGCATTTTTCCTCATTTTTAGGTATGACTTACAACAAAGGTGGAAATGCTTTGGTGAAGGTTTGTGCATTTGGAGCACCTCAAGTTCTCTGTCTTTTTTTCCCATGAAAATTAGAGGTTAGAATAGCACTCACCTTCCAAAGTCATAAAAGAACTTGTTGTGGTTTTTTACATAAAACATTTTCAGTAGTCTACTTGCTCTCCAGTAGCAAGTAAACTTTCCTACATTACTTTTTCAGGTTCTGATAGTGTTGTTAAACAATATTTTTGCCATATTGCAAAACCTGGATGTGACTCTTAGGAGAGGCAGTGTTGGTCATTGCCAATGAGACTGATTAAAACTATGAATCTGACTCTAAATAGTTTAATATTTTTCTTGTGGAAAGGTTGAGTCCCTGTCCTTCACGTTTCACTCATTATCTGTCAATGAATCTATTGCTGTATAAAATAACACAGTGTGCGTGTGTGTGCACCTGCTCAAGTCTGACATGCCTGAGACATTGTCTGATTGGTTTAACTTATGATAGCAGTAAAGTTAGAGTTTGAGAGATTGTGTTTACAATGTTGAAGCATTTAGATATCAAAACTTATTATTATAAATAATGAAAGTAGACAAGAAAAGCCTATTTTAGTGATTAAGAGTGGACCAGTTGCATAAGTGATCTGGTTCAGACTGTTCAGGTCTGAGGCAGGTAAGGCATGAACCAGTGACATGAAGATTTAGAGGACACATAAGGCTTACATCTACCTTTACCTTGTCTAGTTTAAAGCTGTGCTCTACGATTCGAAACCGCAGCCTGCCCCCCCTTCCCTCACCTCTCCCCTCCATGTTCGAAGATCACGCCCCCAGCTCGTGTCGCCTCGCCTCTTAACAACAAGCCCCCTCGGACTGAGCTACGAGCGACTAGCACAATACATCAGCAGCAAACTCAATCAAAAACAGCTCAGCTCAACTGAAAGTATCAAACACGACAGACATCCCCCTTGTAACACACAGCAGTAGCCATTTCAACTGGACCGGCGGCAATGCGGGTCTGGCGCCGCCAGAGCGGAGCCGATTGTGGGGGAGGATTTATCTTTCTCGGCCTGTCCTTCCCAGCTCAGCTTACAATGCTAATGTTTAGCGGCTAACAGGCTAACCCGCTCCGCTACAAGTCATTAGCCAGGCCAGGCACAGACTAACCAGTTATTCAGCAGACATCTCACTCTGTAGTAAACAAAGCCATTACCTGATCAACCAGGGGTGAAACAGCCGATGCTGAAGGTCTGACGGCCGACTGAGGCCATTCATTAGCCGTTAGCCCGCTAACAGGCCTCAACCCGTGGGCAGAGCTCCGTTGGGCCCTGCGGAGAGGGAAGTGGCTTCCCGGTTTCGGCGCTAGGCTTTTCTGGCTAGTTCAGTAGCTAACGCTGCTAGCTGCTCACTGGAGGTACAGGGGAGGAGGTGGGACCATGGGCATGACGCTGCGTAGTGAGGGAGACAGGGGATTGGATGAACTCACGGACCAACTCACGAACCAATTGAACCTTACAGGCTTCAAGGTTTGATTGGTCAGCTAGTATGCAGCTTTGCAGCGGATATACTGAATGGATTTTTTTCGTTCTTTTTGGTCTTTATACTGTGTAGATAGGACCATAGGACCATAACAGCCTTATAAACGGTGTTATTAAGATGTACAAAGCTTCCAAATCGTAGACCATAGCTTTAATTGAAGTGAATATGTGATATGTTAAAATTGATAGATTTACTTCTTAGAGATCCATGAAAGATTATCTGATCTTTTATATCTGACTGATCTTAGGTCACATCTTTGGTTTCAAACCTTATAAACTACATTTGATTGCTAGCTTGATTGATATTTAGATAAAACTATCTGTCAGATTGCCTCAGATTTAAAGACATTCTGTGCTTTACTGAATTTTGTAATCTGGTCAGTCTCCTTCAGTCATCTGCGTTACCATTACAAAGCATCTGTTTGTGATCAGTCATTCTGAAAATGGATGGACTGACGGGCCGATGGATGATTGAAGCGACATGCTCTAAGTGCTCTCTGCACCATCGGGAGCTGCTCTGACAGATATGACATTTGTATGAAAGTGTGTTAACTCTACGTGTGTGTTTGTGTGTGCATGAGTGTGTGTGTTTGCATGCCTTTGAAATGTCACTACATATTTCAGTTTGTAACATATTGCTTTCATTTAACTTTTATTATTTAGAACTCTTCCTTAAAAATTTAATTTGAATGTTTGTGTGTGTGTATATGTATGTATGTGTGTATGTGTGTGTGGACCACACACATACACACACACACACACGTATACGTATATTATGTGTATGTATGTGTGTGTGATTGTTGTTTTTAGCCAGTATTGTGTGTTTGAATGCATGAAACCCTAAACAGTATTCTTGACATGTCTTTATCTAAGACAGTTATAGTATAGTTGACTAATTAACAGTCATAATAATATCCATAAAAATTAAATTAAATTTTTTTGATCAAGGATGCTAAAATCAAATCTATTTTTGACAGGTTTTTCCTCCTTAAATCTTCAGTGCGGCCCCGTTACTGGCTTTTATTATATCAGTTTCAGGGCCGTAAAGCACCATTTTAAGAGCCCAAAAGTACTTCTTAACTTATTAGAAGTTAATTTGAGTGGTCTTTTGTGAGTGTAACCTGGTGTCATGGTTATACATGTGATTGGAATAAATCCATTTGCTGGATCAAACAATACCACATTGAACTGTTCCTACAAGACACTACCAAAGCAGGCTGTTTATTTCAAAGTATTGATACAATGAGCTTTTTTTACATCCAATTTAGGGCTTATTTCTGCTACAAGGCAGCAACAATTTACAAAGCAGCAGCAGCCATTAGTGATAAGAGTACAGAGTGTTTGGCTCAGATTTCTGAGTATGTTGTGACGGGGGGGGTTTGGTTTTTTTTTGTTTTTTGTTTTTAAAGAAGAAGCAATGAAGAGGACTTTTTCCCACTGGAAGAACTCCCAGTCTCAGTTTCATAGTTTCATAAAGTTGCCAGATAACAAGAGTTCACTGTCCCATTTCTCAGATAAACCTGTACGGCTGATGAAATTGCTCTGTGTTGTATCATACAGTATTTTCTTTAACTCACAGAAATATCACCCAGAAAACATGGACACTGAGTCAAGAATCATGTCCTACCACTGAAGGCTGGAGACTAAGAAATAGTTCCCCTGTAGCTATGAGGTATCTAATTTTCACCTCCATTAAATCTTATCGCCACTGCTGTTTACAAAGGGAACAGCAGAAGTCCCGCCACCACTTGATTCTGATGTCAGTGAGGCAGGAGTGACACTAATGAGCACTGTGCTCTCTTCGAAGTTGAGCTGTTTTCAGCTGACAGCACTGGGTGTGCAGCGACAAAAATCAGCTGTCCCTGAGGGCGTTTTTCTGCCCAAGGTGTTTGGCACTGAGAACACTGAACTACGCTGGCTTTGAAATAAAAATGTGCGCTACCAGAGCAAAATACTCTGCCTCTTATTTCCTGACTGCATGCAAAATGAAACCACTTTTGTATTTATTTGACATTTTGGGTCAAAAACACTTCTCTGTAGGAAAATCTACTCAAATTGAACAGAAGTTAAGATTCAGATGAAGTTATATATACATAGGCAGCAGAGGAAACTAATCCACACCTCATGGTCCAGACGACTGTCAGATGATAGATAGATAGATATCACACGTGTATTAAATGTGTCTTAATCCAGTGATTGATCTGAAATGTGAGATCTGACAGATGGGGTCACTGACAGGACACTGGATAAAAGGTAAACACCATGAGTATGATTGTGCAGAGCAAGGATCAGTATAAATGCAGAGGTTCTGTTGCACGGTTTGTACTCTTCAGAGCTGCAGGGACGGAGAGAGATGGGTACATACAGAGGCCATATGTTACATTAGGATTAAGACCTGTCCCTCTTCTCACCATCTGTCTTTTCATCGACCCACTCCTCTTTCCACCAGACAAACAAGAGAGTGCTGTGACATAACCTCCATGCATCAACAACACATTCAAATATTTTTTACTGACGTGACAAAGTATCGCTCGCACAACATGGATTTCATGTAAGCTGATATGACCAGTATTTGTTTGTTTGTTTGATTCAGCCCTTGAGAAAAGTGGTGCATTTGGAGGAAAAGAACAATTTCTTTGTGAGGCTTGCAGATAAAACTGTATTTATTCACATATTTTTTCTGGATTGTGTAGACTCTTCTACACAAGAATTCAGCTCAAGCACATTATAATACACATCAGTTACTCTTAAAGAAAATGAATGGGATAAACATTTAAACCACACAGGGTCATATACTGTTGGAGAGTATAAAGCCCACATGAGTTTTATATCAAACCCAAAATGAAAAAAGAATAACATTTAGGATGTATAAATCTCCTCCTCAAAAGAAACGTTATTTTACTTGAGTATTTGTCCCCTGTAACAATACCAATTGGTATATTTTATATCCTTGGAAAGCCTGATAAGTCACCTTTAATTTTTATCTTGTGAAATTTACAACACAGCTGAACATGTGGCCAGTGCCCCTAAAAATGTGCCAAAATCCCAAAATCAATTAAAAAGTCAAATAGCATTGAAAAGATGTGTAGTCTTTTTCTGTAAGGCACACAAAACAAATATTTTTAGTAAAAATGAGTGAGAGGGCTGCACTTGGTCATGTGAAAATGATGAAGTAGTAAGCGCTGCCCTTAAGGATAACAATGAAAGTCACCACAAATGACTGTCCAATAACTTGTAAACAAAACTCTATAAAAGAGCAGTCTTTACTGAATATCGAAGGTATTCCAGATGTAGTGTTGTTGAAAAGTTGTTTTTTTAGCTGTGATGTGCCAAACTGTTGCACTCAGTGATCATCAGGACACCCTAAAGCAGGGGTGGGCAACTGGCGGCCCGGGGGCCACGTACAGCCCTCCGCCTCACAAAATGTGGCCCGCCAGTCATTTTCAAATCAGCAAGAAAACTCAAATATCTAATCAAAATAATTCTATATAATCTTGACTGATATTTATGATATTTATCGGCTTTTGTAAGTTATTTACAGTCTACTTTGCTATTATAGTGTCTCTAAATCTCTTTAATGAAGCATTGGAACATTATATCAAGTATTACTCAAGACCGTATTCAAAATATGGCATCAGTAAAATCTTTGAGCTTTAAAAATTTGGGAACACTCGTCATTTCATTGATTCGAAATAGCTTTGTCAGCTTTAATTCCATATATTTTGGCTAAATTTGCTTGAATTCTGTGTCAAGTTCATTTAATTATGTATAATAACTTTTATTTGTCATATAAGATATGAAGATTGGTTATGCTAATTTTAGGATTAATTAATATTCTCTCATGATATTTATTCAACATCCTTTTCCCCTGGAGAATTTCCCAAAAATTGTAACAATGCAGCCCTCAGGCTGGGAAAAATGGTTTTATGTAGCCCTCTTGGTAATGAAAGTTGCCCACCCCTGCCCTAAAGAATACCAAGCTGAGTTATAGGAGTAGGCACATTATCGAGGAAATAGAGTCGCTGTCAGACTGCTTTATGCTGCACAGGCTCTGTGGCTTTTTTTCTGAGATCCACCTCACTAGATCTGTGATCAGTTTTCAGAGGAGGACAGCAGAGAGAAGCACTGATGAATGGAGAGGAGCAAAATCTGCAAGAGTCAACTTTCTCCAACTTAAACTCCTATCTACATGGGTCAGAGCTACGCGGTGCACTTTGGACATTCACTGGGGTCTGGGGCTCTCTTTTGTTACATCATTAAAATGCTTCTCTTAGACTCTGACCAATACAAATGAGGGATGGTCGAGGCCGGGGGGAAACCAAAAGGGAAAAATGTCAGAATGAAGTCAGCAGGGCGAACAAGAGTACGGTGAAGGTGTGTGTATGTCCTCTCTGCTTTTCATGTATGTTAAAATAAATAATTCTACATTTAACATGTTTTTCTTATCGTTTAGTTAAGAAACATACCCAGAATGAAGACTGTAAAAAGGGAGATGTATGACTTGGCAGTTCCACTGGATCAAGCCTTAATATTTAGCTGTTTCATTCAAATATTTATCATCCCACTGACCTGCTTCTTGAAAAATCTTCAGAAAAGCATCTTATTGTGTGGTGTAGCCACTGGATGGATCAGATGTAGCTTGGGATGCTCTGCTGGTCACTTAGTATCTTCAAATAAGATGTTTTTTTGCATCTTAACCACAATCTACTAAAAGAAACTGCAGGACAGCCTTTAATCAGTAACATTTCACAGCCATAAAATATGAAACTGTAAGTAAACAGTGATACTGCAGAGTAGATGTGGATAGTATCTCAGTTAAATTGCTGTCAGACCATAAAAACATTTAAAGGAGTCATATCATGCTGATGCATGATTTAATACTTACATATAATATAATACATTTGAAAACAAGACCTTACACCCCCTTAATTTTCAAAAAATGAGATATTGTATTTTTTCTGATATCCTAGAACGAGATTTGATGCCCTTGAAAATAGGTCATTGCGAGATGTCCGCGAGATTTCAAACGTCGTGACGACACGAGGTACCTTTCTTTTTATTGGAGTAATCTGATAAAACACTTCCTCCTCTGTGATGTCCGTTAGCCACAAAACCGTCACCGAGGAACACATTCACCAGCAGCAGTATATAGATGCCTAACTCACATTCATTCATAACCTGCTCTGGCCTGTAGGGGGACTCGATACACAGTCGCTGCATTGAGCCTGCCGGAAAATACAGTAGAAGAAGAAGGACAGGCTGACTCAACCCCCGATAGAACTGACCAATCAGAGCACAAAGGGCTGTGACATTGCGAGGTAACTTTAGGTCATCCTCAGATCCAAGTGTTTCAACGAGGGCTTCATAGTGGCCTAAAATAAGGATATTGAGAACGCTATTGTGGGGCAATGAAGGAACTAAATGACTTGTACTGAGGGCAGAAATGCTTACAGGCATCCTAGTCTAGCATAGTGAAAAAGAGAAACAAGCATGATATGTCCTCTTTAAGACAATAACACAAGTAGCATCAAACAAGAAGCAGGTCTGCCCGGCAACAGAGCTGACACCTCTGAGAGCACTGTGGGGCCTTTACTGCCTCTAAATTTACTTCAATATTATTACAAGTTGTACTCTTAATACAGAAATGCCACACAAAAAAAGGTTATTAATACATAGTTTCAATAAATTAGGTTGGGTATCCCTGCATCTGGTGCTTTCCATATTTAAAATACCACACATGTTCATTTTAATATATAAATGCCTCTTATACTGAGTCTAAAGGACCAAAAAGGACACAAAGGTAACTCTGTGGGATTTGTGGATACGCTCTATCAAAGGACAAATCAGCACCAAGACAGAACATTAACAATTAACAATTAATTATTAATTATTAACCGAAGAGAGAGGGATAGTCAAATGACTGAAAGTCTGCTGCGAACTTGCAATTAAGAGGCTAAAGTACAATACAAAACAAATGCACAGAATTTGCATAAATAATTGAAAAATAAAATATCACCTTACAGCTCCAGATCATACAGTATTTCACCCAAAAATGTTGCATTACATCAGTGCTCAATATTGTCTTACACCCCGGTTGAGTGTATATTGAATGAATAGATACTATTTAAGACAGATTTATTTATTTTTTTTAATTATTTGTTATGTTATTATATAATACAACAACAGGATAGGAAATTAAATCACAAACATACAGGAAATGGTAACAATAAGAGTAGTTATTAAGCAATAATAAGAAACAGTGGAAACATTTAAATAAAATCGAGGTCCCGAGGGGTGCTGGTTTGGTGGCACGTCCCATGTACAGACTTCTGCTGGCCCGGGTTCAAATCCCACCTGTGACCAGTTTGCAGAGTGTCTTCCCTACTCTCTCACCCCCTTTCACAAGCCTATCCACTGTCATTCTCTCTCTCCTATCAATAAAGGCACAAAATGCCCCCCCATAAAATAAATAAATAAACAAAATAAATGTCCCTCTAGAGCTTGATAAAAGTTCATAGAAGTGCCAGCATCTTGTCCAGTAGATCTCTTAAATCTTCTATCCAGTTTGTCAAGTTAAAGAAATGTGAAGTTCAAATCTCCCAGTTTACAACAGCATTCTTTTCGCAGCCATACAACTTAGTGCTGCAAAATGAATTTGGGTTACAATTAAGTCATCAATTTTGTCTCCTACTATCACAGTTTAAAGCCTTTGGAACAGTAAACCTGAAGGATCTCTGAAAGGGCATTTGTTACGACTGCAGAAATAATCCAGTGCAGAACATTCCCACAGACGAACACACCCGCGAAGACTGACTGATCAAATGTGAATCACATCATGTTGCCCTGTGCATAAGGTCTGTTCTGTCTGACCTGGTTTGAATGACCTGTTACATGTTACTAAACTAGTGCACCTGCTGCTTAAACTTGAGGTGATAAAACATTGGTAATTTGCAGGCTGAATGTAGATTTTACAATCAAATCATTTTTTTAATTAAGAAGCATAGATGTAAATTTAAACCTCTTTAATAATTTGTGTTTTGAAGCTCGAATGAATGACCTGTTTACATTATTAAGATGTAAATCACAGAAGAGCAGACTGTCTGGAGAGCATTGTGTCTGTGCTCTGTTTCATTATCATCTGAGACTGATGAGAAGTATAAACAAAGGGAAGATGTGCAGTCATATTTTAAATGCCCTTAGTCACACACACCTACACACACTCACACACACAGCTTAGAGCCGGATTGGTTCACTCTGTCTGAACACGCTATCTTTGTTAAACAGATTTATGATTGTTACTCTCTCTGTTTTTCATTTGTTCACTCAATCTCTCCATCCAGCTTAATCCTATGTGTGTGCGTCCTTTGTGTCCATGTGTGCATCTGACTACATACAGACACACAATAAAAACACAGGTCTGTCAGCACACAAATCATTTAACTCACAAACTGTTAGGACAGTTGTGCTGTTTTGTTGTCATGGTGCATCTTTATCCTGGTTGGCTGTGATGCTTTTTGTGCCTCCACATCAGTGGCAGCAGGCGTTGTGTTTTCAGGTTGTTTGTCCGTCCATCTGTCCATACATCCACCCAATTCATGTGAATGCAGTAGCTGAAAAGCTTGACGGGATTTTCCTCAAACCTTACACAAATACCCCCTCAGGGATGGTCTGATTACATTTTGAAGGATATGGGACAAAGGTTAGGGTCAGGTTCGTCCTGTGAATTTGTTCTAGTGAGCACAATATCTCAGCAATACTTTGAAGGGGTTTCATTTTTAACTTTGCAGCAAGCGCAGTTGCATATGCTTAACATCAGTATCTGTGAATATCAGCCCTTTCCACCAACACTGACCATCAGCACATAATGAACAAACTACTGAGGAGTTAATGTTGTTGGTATTCTGTGTCTGTCTGTGTGTTCTGGAAATGTTGGTCATGGCACAGGGGGGAAGTGATGATTTTGGTGGTGTCCAAATACGTATCAAGATCCAGAATTTTCTTAAGGATTTGATATCAGAGATGGGGCAGTTCTCCAAATTTTTACTAACAAGTCAAAAAGTTCTCAAAGGATTTTGTAGACAGTTCAGGGAATGTTTTTCATGCAACAAAAGAAAAAACAATATGATTTTGGTGGTGATATGATATGATGAATCTGGATGCAGATTCAAACATTTTTTTAAATAATTTTTTAACATAATACAACAGGGCAGTTTTCCACTTTTCCATAGTAACTTTTTTTTTTTTTTTATGTATTTTTGGGGCATTTTGTGCCTTTATTGATAGGAGAGAGACAGCGGATAGGCTTGTGAAAGAGGGAGAGAGAGCAGGGGTAGACACTCTGCAAATTGGTCACAAGTGGGATTTGAACCTGGACCGGCAGAAGCAAGTACATGGGGTGCCTGGTTGCTAACCACCCCGCCAAACCAGCACCCCTTTTCCATAGTAACTTGACTAAGAATGTAAGAAATACCTTGAAGGAGGTTTTTGGTCCCTTAGCTCTTCTAGTTTTTTCCCTCGCACAGAAAAATAAGTCTGCTGGACAAATTCTGATCTGTTTTCATGATCAGACATGAGAAAACAAATCTTTGCTCTGATGGAGTGTCACACCAGGAGAGGTGCTGAAAGGTCTCAAAGTGCTCTGTGAGCACAAACCTCTGCCAAGGCATTTCTAACATGGCTAGCCAAGCTATTATGTAACTTGTGGAAAATTTTCCCTATTACAATGAACAACATTCTCTGAAAATTTCTTCCAATTCCTTGTATAACGTTAAAAGTTATCTTGCTAACAGATAAACAAACTCCGGCATAAACAAAACCTCCTCCTTGGTGCTTCAAGAGAACAAACCTCCAGCAAGGCATTTCCAACATTGTCGGGTGAGTTATTGTCAAAACAGGTGAAAGCTGTCCTATATCACACTTTTAACATTTGTTTGAAAAAATCAAGGGATCTGCATCAAGATTCATATCACCCCCAAAATCTTAAAACAAAGAGACCAGCTCCCTAAGAAACAGGTGTCATTATGTGTCACCTTTTACAGACCTGACCAAATCCTGATATTCCAGTCCATGCAAACACACTGGGTCTTTCCACCTTTCAGCACACATCTCATCCTCACAGCTGGGTGTCCAGGATTACTCTCAGCACAGTGTGGACAAAGTCTTCAGCTCTGATTAAGTTTCTGCTTCAGTGATCCCTAGGACAAAGAGGAATCTGTGACATAAGACTAGATGATTGTTCTCTTAAAGGTGCAGTGTGTAGAAATTGGCATTTTAGCGACATCTAGCATTCAGATTTTGGAATGAGCCCGTCCGTTACTAAAACAGTACAACATTAAACAACGAGAGACGGTGAAGACCAAAAACGATCATGAACAAGGTAGTTTAAATTCTTCTGTCCAATGTATCAACACGCAATCTTTTTCTCTCCAGCAAATACTACGCCGTCTTCTTCTCCTGTAATACCCTCTCTCTTCTTCTTCTTCTTCTTCTTCTTCTTCTTATGCCATCTAGGAAGATTTCAGGACCAAAACCCACCAGTCGACAACAGTGCAGATCGTTATGTCAGCCTCCACAAGGGAGGCCCACAGAACATAAATAGTACAAAAGCTTTTTCTGATTTGATAAAAAGGAAACAGAAGTTTTATGGGGATGATTGTACACCTATTTTGTTAGACTTTACATACAAATAAAAACATTAGATCTATAGTCACAGTTTCTGTTCAGCAAAATGCTGCCAACTTCCACACACTACCCCTTGAGAGTCAGGTGTAAAGGGTTAAAAAAACAAAGATAAAAATAGATTTTAATTACAGTACAGTATTTTTTAAACAGCTAATAAATGATCAAACACTTGATTCTTGTTGTTTGGAGCTCATCCAGTATTTTAAATTGATTAATTTTAATTAGGATATTTTAAGAAAAATCATACAGAACAGTGTTTTTTCATTTTAATTCCACATTATAAAGAAAAAGTCCTGACAATCAGTATTGTTTATCCCATCACCCAGGTTAAAAGCAAGTGCCTGAAATGGCTTTTGTGCAAGTTTGCACTCTCACCAAATAAGAAATATTTTTTAATCAATTATGGTCTATGTCTGACATTCCCGTCCAGATTTTTTCTAATTATTATTTTTTTATTATATTATTGAAGTAGAGCAACTGCCCTGGCTACCACAACTGAATGTTACTACTGGCTCATATTTGGAAGTTAACGGGTGTTGCTCAAGTTTGATAATGAATGGAGGATCTTTCAATTCCTTAATGTGGCCAAGGAAAGCAGAGGCCTCCACAGAAACTCAGAGCTCAGACTGACCAGTTTTTATTTCGTGGACATTTCAACCTAAGATGCAATTTGATTGGTGGGAGGCATGGCATCTGACGGAATGCCACACACACATCAATATAAAAACCTTTTATTTTTTATTTTTAATAGTTGATTAAGGGTTGTGGAAATAAAAATATTTTAATATATGTAACATATCAGGCCACGTAAAATCCTCCAAATGTTTCTAAATCATTTCTAACTGAGGGTGTTAGACAGGTGATTGAGCTCACTGTCAACGCCTAACTCTGCTCAGCTGAAGACCTGAAAGATTTCTCATTTGGTATTTAGGGCTGTGGATGGTGCAGTTCAAGTAAAATAGCAAAAAAAAACTTTGTCATCCTCTTGTGCAATTATTTCTCATTTCTAATTGTGTGAATAGAACATCAGTGAATGTAACAGAAGGAGCTCACCACAGCAGTGTAAGGGTCGCTTATGTCCCTGTGACACTCTTTGGTTGGAAGTATTGTGGTGTAAGGTGCTTTACAGCAGAGAAAACACAGGAGTGTGTGCACATGTCTTACCCCGTCTACCTCTCAGCCCAGTCCATGACATATTCAGATGGTTTATAAATTTCAATCAATCAGTCAATCAGTCAATCAATCTTTATTTGGATAGTGTCAATTCATAACACTTGTTATCTCAAGATGCTTTACAATAGAGGATAAAAGTCTTCTTTTTATGAATATACATACATGCATAGATACATAGAAGCTATACATACTGTATTTAAAATACACATATACGTACGTATATATTCAAAAACTATACATCCAACACCCAACATGAATCAGTATATCATTAGATGCACATCAGCTTAGCTTCTGGTGTTTAGCTACACTTTTAAGTAATTTAAATTGTATTAACAAAACATTTTATTGATAATAGGTGAGCAATAGAAATCAGAGGTTAACTCATGCCTACCTTCATCAGAACAATACAGTACAAACAGTACACACATAGCTCTGTGTTCTTTTCTCCTCAACATGCGTCAGACAGTGATCATAAAATAGAAATAAGAATGTTTGACTCACATAGACTGAAAACGTCAGCAGTGGTTTTCTTTCCTGTCACACCTAAATCAGACATTTCCTGGTTTAATTTCATCATCTGCATCTGTGCTCACCGTGCGGTGACTCGGGCTCTGCTGGAGGTGAACTGAAGTGGAAGAGTAGTGATGTCACTTCCAGTCAGTGAGCATGGAGGGCAGAGAAACTCGCTGCCTGAAACAGTGCATTCTGGGAATTTTCTTGGGAACTGAACTTGCACATTGGAGTGATACTTGGCACAGGGGGCTCAGTGTGTTATCCAGGGATCCGGTCTAGTTGATTTAACTCCAGATTTAGGCGGCTTCATCCTTACAGAACATTTTAGCTGTTTAGAACATAAACTTTTGATGAGAAGTTTCTCAGTCTGACACTGCAAAAAGAAACCCTGCACCCTGTATGAAAAATGTTCTGATTTATGCACAGCCTCCCTCCCCCACATAAGCCAGGCTTATCTCCTCTCATTGTTCTTAATTCCCACATAGATAACATTTAACAGGTTAAGGCAGATGAGACAAAGTTAGACGACCAGTGCGCTGTGTAGCAGCATTTAGGTCAGACAGAGTGGGCCATGAAAAGACAGGATGGAGCAGTTTTGATACAATTGTGCAAGAGACAAGTGTTTTGTTTGGGATTTCATTATTTGAGCCCGAACTTCACGAATTGCACTTAATGTCTATAAAAATACCACAGAAGTCCTGCTGAAAAATTTGCATTACTTTTATGCTTTGGATGCGCAGTAATGTTATACATAATGATGGACTGCTTAAAGGGGCTTTTATATGGGGGGCTTTGTGCTGTGCTGTCTGTGGGGTTGGGCAAAGAGCGGACTTGGTAGACACAGATGTATTTTGTGATCGCAGCACTAAAATAAAATGATTTTTTAATCACATTGTTGGATTCACGACATATTCCTCCAGGTCTCAATGGAAAACCCTGAAACTTTTATCTGCAGTCGAGGAGAGCAGCAAAGATAAGGAGGGTTTGAGATTATAATCCCTTGAAGTTCCTGATAAGATAACGTGAGGCAAACAGAAGCCATGACTGAGCTTTACTGATATTCTTGCCACCTCTGAAACACATGACAATCTTGGAATTTTTTTTATGTTTTCTTGTGCAGTCATAATGAGGCATGTATGTTCACCAACAGGGCTGGGCTTTAGTAAGTTTAGTTTGGGTTAGAATAAGTTAGGACACTTTTCTGTCAGTCCTGTTGTGTTCCTGAGACATTAGTAATTAAGTAAACCAAGATGTCTGATACTTTGCTGTCCAGCTGAGCCTGATGTGCTATTTTCAGCTGGACTAAAGTAACTGTATACTGTATCAGGTAATGAAGTCTACGTTCAAGTCTTACAACTTAATTTACTATGTGAAGTTCCACAGCTGCCTTGTTTTGCTTGTTCTAAACAATTGAGTTTAACAGCCTGGAGCTTTCTTTTAAGACGAGGTGTACTTCACCATTTGGCTATTGCAAAGGTAGACAATAGCCCTGGGTCCTAGATGACTTGTGATCATCTCAGCTTTTCCTCTACCATTCTGTTGGAGTGAAATCATGCCAACTGACTTTGCACTAAACCTGGATCCACCCCATTCAATGTCTGTAATCAGACAGATCCATTTTGATCCTCATGTGGAGACTATCATAGATGCTACCAGCTAAAGTAGTTTAATCAAAACTGTCTGGTATTTCTTTATTAAAAAAAGAACAAAGAGTAACACTGAAAGTATTTCTAGATGGAAAAGATATTTTTGCTCATCTCACGGCAAATTTGGGCAAGAGTTTGTTGTGCACATTGTCTATATTATGTACTAAACTCTGCAGGCAGTAGTGCCTCATTTAATTGACCTGCAATCACTGTGATTGATGGAACAATCATTCAGCCACTTTCTGGATGTGTTTTGGTAAGATCAAGCCCTCCCTAAAAACTTTCTTTGAGCTGTTGGATCAGTGAAATATATATCTTATGTATTGAACTGTCCATGCATGTCAGGTAAGCACACCAGCTCCGTTTGTCCTCCCACTAAAATGACAAGGTTGTACAACAAATAAAGCTGAAGGACCATAAATTGCCTTGTCTGTGTGAGTGGGGAAAAGAGAGTTGAAGCAGCATTCAGTCGATGAAGATGTCCAGTTTTATGCTGTCCCACTGAGCTGATGGGCTTGTGCTTCTGAAATGTAAGCAAACAGAAAACATCTATGATAAGCACCGTGGACACCTGAAAGTCTCTTTTTGTGCCAAGTTTGCCACACATGCTGGGTTTAACTCACCCATGAAGTTTGGCAGCTGAGAGCTTCCTGTGGTTGAAAAACCACGCGGTCAACCAGTGGCTTTATGCCAACATAGCAACACACTTGATCATGACAGTCAGGAAGGAAATGACCAAGAACTCAAAGTCCTGTTGGAGGAGGTGTAGGGATGTGCTTCGAATTTAATCAAAGAAACGTCTGATATAAAAAATACACTCACTGTCACTCATATGCACACACGAAAAGAAATTTTAAAGATCTACAAGTAAGGATGATTCAATCCACAATCAAACGCAGCATACACTGTATCTTTTTTAAACTGAAGAATAAACGTGAGGTCTGTATACGGTCGCGTACACAAAACTGCCCATGGTGTTGAAAGTCAGTGAACCATGAAATAGTGAACCTTTCAGGACCTGAACTACTTGTTCATTTATCGTAACATGTTTTTCATTGTACTGTTATTATTTACTATACAGCTATAAATATATTGGACTTGGTTGTGAATAAAAAGTGTGTCTAATAATACCCAATATCAATAAAGTCAAGAGAGTGAAAGAAACGGGGAAAGAAAATGACAGAAACTGTGCCTTAGTAATAATTTTAAAATGCTTGTGGCAATGAGCCCCTTGTCATTGTGAATTAGATGGCATTTAAAACAAGGCTTATTTGCATCGGAAAGGGGCAATTCTGTGCAGTTTCTTTAAATATTCTCTTATTTACATAAATGCAAATTGAACAGATGCACCTAGGACACTGAAGTTATTTGGCAACACACTCTCTTTTTCCTGCTCCTCATTTAACCAAACTACAGCTGCTGCCACGCAACTTGAGAGACGTGCAGAAGACGAACTTTTTCCACATACTCTTTTCCACAGAAAATATTTTGTTGTTGTTAAATGTAAATGACCATGGACGAGTTAACTTCAACTCCAACTTCACTTTATTGTACCCAAAAGGAAGTTTGCTTTGCAGGCAGGTAAAAACATGAAACATAAAAAAACACTGTCACACAACATAAAAAGCACAATCACACATTTATTAAAATGTAAACAATAACATATAGATATATATAAATATATATATCTCTCCATCATGGCATCTGTTAGTGTATGGAATATACATAAGGCAGCAAGTGAATTTTTTTTCCTCCTTGATCCATAAATGCATAAATGGACAAGTGCAAGGATCTCCCAAGACAGGATTTAAGGAAAGGGTCCAATGGGATGACTAGATGACTGAGTCTGAGCATCTCCTAAACTGCAGCTCTTGTGGGGTGTCCCTGGTCTGCAGTGGTCAGAATATCAAGTGGTCCAAATAAGGAACAGTAGCAAGGTCATGGGCGGCACAGGCTCATTGAAGCCCATGTGATCTGATCTAACAAACAAGATACTTTTGTTCACATTGCTAAAGTTGTTATTGCTGGTTCTTATAGAAGTTTGTTGTGTACGAGGCTGTTTTGGGGACCAACAAAATATCAGACAGGTGCTCATAATGTTATGTCTGATCAGTCTAACATATTATTTGTATCCACCGTACAGGGTTGGTCTTAGAGGTATAAATCATGTGACTTGTTTTCTTGGATGACCTCAAACGGACCACTGTTGTGCACATGCTGACATGTTTTGTGGTTAAAGTTCAGCTGGTGGCAGAACTTAAGTCAGTAGCAGCATGCATTTAATTCACATTAGAAAGTCCTAACCTGGGTCTGAACACCAAAAGAGAAGGAATGACATTGCAACATTTTTACTTATGCACAAAAGACATGAAGTTAATCTACAAACACTCATAATCCATATTTTATATTATTTTATTTAATGTAATATGGGTCCTTGGATTTTTTCTTTTTGTCATATTTAGATTCTGTCCTAATTTCTCCTAAATTCCCTTACCCCCATAGAGAAAAGATGCACAGAGAGCAGGAGGGGGAAATGTGGAGAGAGATAACATATGCATTGTTTTACTTCAGAGGTTGAACATTTTTGTAACTGTTGCTTGTTTTTGCACTTAAACATTGTCAGCATTTTGTGACGATGTTCAAGATAACATTTAGCAAGCATGACTGTAAAATGAATGTAAACCAGGCTCACTGTGTTGAGCGGCCTGTGTCTCCCACACACCAGCCTGCAATCGAGGCTTGAAATTATTTGATTATTATTTTTCTGTCTTTTAGTTTCAGAGGGCTGACACTTTGTGCTCCTTGTTTTCAGGACTACCGGGTGAACATTTTCCTCCGTCAGCAGTGGAACGATCCTCGGCTTGCCTACTCTGAATACCCTGATGACTCCCTGGACTTGGACCCCTCCATGTTGGACTCTATTTGGAAACCAGATTTGTTCTTTGCCAATGAGAAGGGAGCACACTTTCATGAAGTCACCACAGACAACAAACTGCTCAGGATATTCAAAAATGGAAATGTTTTATATTCAATAAGGTAAGTGTGAGGATGGTCACTGTTTGCCTGGTGATCAGGACTATAGACAAATGCTAATTAAGTCCTAATTAACATGTTCAAACCTGGGTAAAATAAAGTATATATGAAGGAAACATCTGTGCTCATTATATTTTAATCCCTTATTAAGATGAGATATGTATGCTGTAATTTCAAATCAATTGGGTGAGGGGATTGACTCTTTAATTTGAGGCACTAGTTCTTTGTTAGAAAATGGTATTGTCTGCTCCAGGGTGGGTTAAATTTGCTGCTGTTAACACAGATTATTTGAGGCAGTCTCCACCCTGGGCACAGTCCTGGCCGGTGGCATAATGCCTTTGTGTTTCCATACAAACATAGAAATGCACAAACTTGTGTACTTAAGATTCTTTAGATTCTTGTGAATGTGGGATCTCAAAAACTTTACACTTATGTCCAGCCTGATTCAGGAGTGACTGAGGTGATTTACTTGTTTTATGTATTTTTTGGGCATTTTGTGCCTTTATTGATAGGAGAGAGACAGTGGATAGGCTTGTGAAAGAGGGTGAGAGAGCAGGGGAAGACACTCTGCAAACTGGTCACAGGTGGGATTCGAACCTGGACCGACAGAAGCATGTACATGGGGTGCCTGGTTGCTAACCTCTCTGCCAAACCAGCACCCTGATTTAGTTGTTCAATAGTGAGGCCTCATGTTTATCCTTTGCCTGAAACATATGTCAAGAAAGCTTTGTAGGGTATTTTTTCAAACTTTGCCCAAACATATGTTTTAATTTATGGATGCACAGGTTAGATTTTTAAGGTCAGATGCCAAAACTCCAGGGATATCCTCATATTATGCCTGAAAACATAATGTTTCAAAAGCACTCCTTTTTTTGTCAAACTTTGCGTAGTTGTCCCCTCTGACTCGAGGATTATGTACATAAAATTTGTAGGTCAAATGTCTAGGTCATCAAGCCCCACGGCTTCCTCCTGTGAACATCACACTATAAGAATGTTTTAAGGATTTTTCTACAAAAGTTGCACAAATATCCACACCGAGTCAGGGAGTTCTGGACCACATTCTGGACTTTAGAGGTCTTGGGCATTGTGATGAGGTACATTCTTATGGCACACAACCACAAACACCGCAGGCCCCCCCAGTCATCGCAGTACTTTGTGATATATAAAAGGGATGGCACAGTCATACTTTTACTGAATACCTCGCAGAGTCATAGTTTATAAGAAATATTAATGAAAGTTTGATGATGTGTCTTACTTCCCCTTGTTTGCCTTTAAGATCAGTCAACCTATTCACATACCAGTTGAGCTTAAATATCATGTGGAGTGAAAATCCATCAGATTATTAAGCTAGAAATATTCCTAGAACACCAACCTCTGCCATGGCATTTCTTAGTTGCTCTATCTTAAATTCCTGGGTCAGTATTGGATCACCACCAAAATCTAATCCCTTCTTCCTTGTGTCTAGACTAAATTTCCCTAAAAATGCCATCATAATCAGTTCACATCTTTTCAGGTTATTCATTTAACAACCAACCATATGCTGCAAAAACATCACCTCTCTGGCGTGGATATTCATTTTTAACATTGTCAGAATGCAGTGCTGTCATAGATTCAGATTTAATTTACCTTGACATGATCTCTTTATTAACTGTGACTTTAACTTTAATTATTTGTCATGACTCTTTTAGGTGCTTCTGTGTCTTTATTGCTGTGTTCAATTTTGTATTTGTTCTTGAGCTACAGTTCAGCTAGAGCAGATAATGCAGTGACGCTGTGCCCCTGTTTGCTGCCACAGAGACAAAGCACTTAGAGTCACATTAATATAAAATCAGCAAAGATAAAAGCATTTTGATACGCCGCATGAGTATGACTTGTTTGGTTGGCCAACTCTGACTCACTCCTCCCTTGCTCTTTCTTTCTCTTCACTGACAGACTAACATTAACTCTGTCATGTCCCATGGATCTAAAAAACTTCCCCATGGATGTCCAGACCTGCATCATGCAGCTGGAGAGCTGTAAGTACACCATAAACACACAAACTTGTGCATGTACATGTTTACATTCTATCTTTGTTGATCATTATTGACTTAGAATCAGTTTTATTACCCATCATCAGCTACATTTGTGCAAGGACCAGCTTTTGTTATTTTTTGATGGATGCTGGGACTACATTTTAAAAAAATGAACTCAGCATAAGTTGGTCTAATTGATATTTTATCAGTTTTATATTTGTATTGTGCCAGAGTTTTAAATCATTTGTACTACAGCTGCCAGCCAGAAGGAGTATTGACATATTAGGCCTTGTGCTTTCAGAGGCTGTCATGTTTTCCATATTGTTTGACTCAAAAATACAAGTTCCCCTTATAATAAATATTAGCAAGCAAATGGCTGACAAGTGAATTCATGTAAAACAGATGAAACATGAAGTTGTTTCTGACATCTTTCAATAGCAGTTGGGGATGGGAATCTAAAAACACTTCCTATAGAGAATGAGTAATAACATAGATGCAATCAATATAATTGGTCGTTTTGCTGAACTATTCAATTGTCAATTCCTTCCACGTAGTTTCTGGATGTCCTGTAGATCAAGGAGGAGACACTCTCATCTGAGGCAGTCAACATGAATGTTAACAAAGTCAAAGTGATCATAGCAAACAGAAGACAGAAGGTGTGAAAAGACGAGTACAGTATGAAGCTACTGCAGAACTTGAGGCTATCTTTACCCCTCACCCAATTTGTATATGAAAAGTTGATCCGCATTCCTATGGAGATGCTAGAAACAAATGAAAACGCTGTAGCATGCATGCTGATTCAGTAGATGGATAGATAGGTTTGCAGAGAGGCAGCACTGCTACAACACACGAATGTTGAAGAAAAACTTTTCACAAACAACAATGCTGAGTGGACACATAAAGACGCAGGAGTTTCCTTTCTCGACAACAAATCTGTTCGGACAGCAAATCTGTCTGGACGTTTTTTTGGCTGGATAACAAACCGAGCACACACGCATTACCGAAGCTGAAGCTGTTGTTGTTCATGGTATGCGGGTGTAGCCTTCATGAGAAAGAGTACTGCGCATGTGGTAATGTCACAGTTTCACCCTGAAACGCTCTGATTTTGGTTGTATGGAGGAGTGTCTTGAGAACTGTCCTCTCGGGAGGGACACTGGTTTCAAAAGTGTCCAGAGTACAGTTTCACACAATGAAAACTTATCGGATTTGACCATATTCGACCTTGTGTAAATGGCCCCTAAGTCCAGGTGAAAACACCAAAATCTTGCTAATGTATTTGCACAACAGCTTTTTATATCAGGAGTGTTGTGTGTTTGGCAATGTTGTGGCCAAAAATGTTTGTTGCAATTGATTTGGGGGTTGTGTGACTAAAAATTGAGATTTTGTCAACAAAAGAGACCCTTGAAAACACAACACATTTTCCCCCTCCTGTTTGGGAAGGCGAGGGGGGCTGGTGTAAGACAGGATTATACTACCTGTCCCTTCACCCTTCACCCATCCTTACCTCTCCGTAACTTCACAAGAAAACAAGTTTAATCTTTAAAGTGTCATAAAACAGTGAGGAGCTGCAAAAGCTTTCTCACACTCTGATTTTTAAATTCCCCCCAATGACAGATGTAAAAGTCTAAGACACAACTTTAAAAGTACATTTACATATTAATGTATGTGCACACATTTTAAACCCAACACAGCATTCACATAATGGACTACATAATGAAAAGTTCTCTTCAGTAGTGAATAATAAAGATTTCTCTCCTTAGTTGTATCCTTTCAGTAACCCCACATAACTGGCTTTACTTTAGCTTTTCTTACTTACTTTCTAAACTAAGATGGTTCATTAACACAGGGTACATATTTTTGTATGCTACATATACAGCAAACTAACATATACAAATAAGAAAATATCTTACAAAGGGAAGTTTGATGCAACATACAAGATAAGTACGATGTAAGATACAGAAAATATGGATGTTTTGAAAGTTATGAAGGTCCTTATGTAACATGTTGAGAATAACATGTTAAGTATTTCTTAGTGATGCACCGATTGTGAAAATCAGAGTCGGTAGCCTTGTTTGAATTTATTAAAGAGGACATATCATGCTGATGCATGATTTAATACTTACATATAATATAATAAATTTGAAAACAAGACCTTACACCCCTTTAATTTTCAAAAAATTAGATATTGTATTTTTTCTGATATCCTAGAATGAGATTTGATGCCTCTGAAAATAGGTCATTGCGAGATGTCCGCGAGATTTCAAACGTCATGACATCACGAGGTACCTTTCTTTTTATTGGAGTAATCTGATAAAACACTTCCTCCTCTGTGATGTCCGTTAGCCCCAAACCCTCACTGAGGAACACATCCAGCAGCAGGGGTATAAAGTTCCCTCACTCACTCTACTCTCCACTACCAGCTCTGACCTGTAGGGGGACTCAATACGCGGTTGCTGCTTTGAGCCTGCTGGAAAATACAGTAGAAGAAGAAGGACAGGCTGGCTCTACCCCCGATAGACCTGACCAATCAGAGCACAAAGGGCTGTGTCGTTGCGAGGTAACTTTAGGTCATCCTTGAGACGAAGCGTTTCAACAAGTGCTTAATAATTGCCTAAAATGAGGATATTGAGAACGCTATTATGGGGCAATGAAGGAACTAAATGACTTGTACTGTGGGCAGAAATGCTTTACAGGCATCCTAGTCTGGCATAGTGAAAAGGAGAAACAAGCATGATATGTCCTCTTTAAGCTGATATTGATGCATTTTTACCTTCTCAACTGGTGAATTTCTCTTTCTCCCACAATGCCAACATTCTTTCTTTTCTTTATTACTTTTTGGGACTTTTAACTTCTTTCATCAGTGGCAGGGAGACAGTGGATAGAAACAGAGGGGGGAGCTGGGGAAGACATGCAGAAAAGAGGCTGCAGGCTGCCAATGAGATTTTACCTTACCTCTGGTTTATATGTTCATTTAAGACTATAGTTTTCATACACATAGTACCCTGTCCTGGATGTATTCTCTCTCTGTCTGAGTCCGTCTGTTGAAGCTCCTGCCACTTTCAGACTCCCTTACCCACATGGTCCCAGTTTGCTCTGATCTGTTGATTGTTCAGTTCTGTGGTAATTGGTCATTTCAGGTAATCTTTACCATTCTGCATTCATTCTGCTGTCTCTGCACTGCACTGGGCTTAAGCCACTGAGCTGAAAGACAACAAAAGCATTGAAGAATTTAACTCTGGTCTGTTCAAGAGGGTCAGGGAAAGTCAATTTCACGCAGCCACTGGCATTGAAAAAGGCCGAAAAGAGAGAAGTTCTGAAGCCATAAATGTTTTGTCTTGAATATACTGTAGAAGTGCTCCCTGACCTAGGGAACTCATGCTAAACACACTATTAAATTTAATGGGCTCTAATTCTGTAGACCAGGCCAGGGTGTGTTCAGGGCATTTTGCAATTTTCATGCAAGGTGCAGCAAGGCGCACCTCAAGTCTCCATTCCTCCCCCTGGCACAGGTGGTAGAGAGGAAGGACAGAAGATGTAAATGGGTTTAACACAGCCGTGTGTAATCCTCACCAAGCAAATGAACGCATCTCCTTGCCTTTAAATGCGCTGCAGGCAAGGCACCGTGACTGATTGGTCTGACTAATCCCCGCCACTGTGGCCACGGCGTGCTAAAAAGACCCGGGGGCGAAGAAGTTCAGAGCCGCTGTCGCTTTTACAGTAACTGGGAGAGCACATGGGCCATTGGGCTGCACATAGGAGGTCACGATGCGCATCACCATGTGGACCACCTGGCAGGACAGATGTAATCTGTTTGTATATCATGAATAGGAGTACAAAATTAAGTGACAGTTACCATTAAGCACAGCAGCAAGCTGATCCATTCATCATGCTTGTGATCCACCTGCATTCCTGGTCTGTTATTACCAAATAACAGAACCTTTGGCGATATATGTTCTCCCGGTATCTCCTCCTCATCCTCTTTGCAATAATGTACTATCTTTTTAGATCACGTTATGAAAAGATTACAACAGAGAAATATGGGCAATCACAGGTAAATCCTTAGGACGCCGAGTGACTTACATTTATTTAGCGAACATGTCTCTTTTTAGTTTGCATCACACTTCCAGCTGCCGTCAAGTTAAGATTCCATTATGACCAACGTTTTGATCCGACATCAGATGTGACGGGACAATTAATATAGATACAAATGTTCATACTGGTTCAGACGGTTATTAAATAGTTATTGATGTGATTGTTTATTGCATTAAAATGTTCCTGACACTCTGGAGACCTGCCTCTGAGGTTTTGGCGACTTGTGCACACTGTGCTCCTGTCAGCCAAATCCACTGCACAGGAATAGGCCAAGTTGGAGCTGGAGCAGTTTTTTGGCATGAAATTGTCACTGCGCCAGCCTGAATCTGTCGGCACTTCCCCCTGGTGCGCTGTCACACCCTCTCTGCACAGCTGGTCTACCAAACTGCCAAATTGGCTGCACACAGCAATGCGAATTAGGGCCCAACATAGCCTAATATGGGCCCTTAAACTTAAAATAACAGAGGTTAAGATAACCAAGGGTTGCATTTTAAACTGTACGTAAGTCTGTAGCATTGATGAGAGAGTGCTGTGGAGGAGACTGTTAAAAATGAACCAATCAACCTGAGCCTTTAAAGTTGAGTGAATTACTCCAGGAGCAAAATAAAAAAGACCAGTTTTTGTCAATTCTTCAAAATCTGAATCAGACATTCTGCTCCACTGAAGTATCACGTGGTATGACATGTTTCTGTTACTGATTTATTTTCTCACATTATTGCCCCTCTCCTCTGCTTTATTATTCATCATCTTCGTCATCACAGAGCTTTTAAAGCTTGTTGACGGAGTCAGAAAAGGGTTTTATTGCAGCTGCAGCCTTTGAGCTGCACTCATAATTAAACTGCTCAGGAAATCAAGCTCTTCATGTGTGTGGTACAAATGAACAGTGTTAGTCACACATTGTTGATTAATAAGTTAACATGGCTCAGCCCGCGCTCCAGCACTCATGCGACCTCCTGCTCACTATATAATTCATTATAATTGCGATGGCTTCTCATGTTCGTGCCATGTGTGTGTCCCATACATCAGTGAAGTGTCTCTGCACCCACAGGGACTTTAACAGCGCACACCACTGAGTGTTAGCATGCTGCATGGATTCATGGGGCACGTAACACCACCTGTGCGCACACGGGCTACACACATACACACTACCAGAGAAAAACATGGAATAGAACAAGTGGATTATGTATAGACTCAGCAACCACTACAAATCCTATTGTATCAAGTGTTTATAATTCCTTTGTCAATACAACTGTCAGATTTAATTTTCTTATTAATTTAATTTACTATGACAATCCCATCCTTGGAGACATTGCTGACCGCTGAAAATAAAAACATGTTTTACACAACTCTTCATAAATCAATCTCAACAAAAAAGAATCTGAAATTTGGATCAGAGCTAATACTTCCTTCATTCACAGTTAGCTGTCAAGATTTCATAACATTACGTCACATATGGATTTACATATGGGGGCATTTTTGACCACTTGAAGCACCTTTTCTGGAGTAACACAGCACATTCAAGGTTTGAAGAGATGAAACTTATTTCCTCCACTGAACCATTCAGATTTCTATTTTTTTCTCCCGCTGTACCTGCACATGCAGATTATAGCCACTACATATTTCTCTCTCTAAAAAGCTCTTTTGAGCATCAAAAACATTTGTTGTACGTTGTGTTAAATGGATGGTTAATTTGACGTTGATAATGAACTCATCTTATAAAGTAAAAATCTATTTGAAGTAAAAAAATTCCCTTAAAGGGCTACTTCAAGGTAGTCATTTAACCATAAGACGTGGTAAGCTTCCTCTTGTCTTGGATTCTTGACAGTAACATGTATTTAGGAGCAGCTGAATGTCTCCTGTGAGACAACATGGTCATCTGTCAGTTTGTTGAAGAATAAAAGAAGAGGTGTAACATTTGATGTGGACCTTTGTCTCATTAAAGACAGAATCTACTCCCAAGAGTGGCACAAATCATTGTCCAGAGTAAAAAAGTCTCTAGAGAAATAAGTATGGATTTGCAAATTATATTTAATTAAATTTTTTTTTTTTTGCAATTTCTGTAGCTTTTGGAATTTCTGTAGCTTTTGGGCCAAGCTTCATGATGTGCAAATATCTCTTTCATATCACTTTTTCATATTTTAAAGGGTTGTATTAAACACAATGCTTTTTCCCTCCAAGGAAAAATAAGTCAAGTTTAATCATGCTGTTAACTTTATGATGGCTACAGCTCATCCTTTGTCTGCGTAGAGTTTAGCCTGCATGGCCTCAGGGCAAACAGATCAATGTGTTCATTAAAGGTTTTACTCTGCTGTGGAGGCCAGAGGCATTTCCATATGCAGAGCCACTCTCCTCACTTTTTATATTTATTTCTGTATAAATTAATGATTATTTTTGTTGCTGCTATCTCTGATGTCATGCAGCTGAACATGGTATACATAAAGACACGCACACAAGACAGTGAGGATGACATGACATGATGCAGAAAAACACAGCTACTTTTCTCATTACATGTAGATTCAATTTAACATATTAGATCAAATTGGAGTCTTACATGCCATGTTGTTTGAGTCTTCTCAGGTAATCTTGGTTCAAACAGTGATATGATGGTTTTATTTGGAGTGGAGTCACTGAAATGGAAAAATGGCTGTTTAGACTTGATTTTTTTAAGTGTGACAAGCAGAACTTGTACGAGCTGTTGAGTTGACAGTCAGAGACACAGTTAGCACCCAGGGCGAGAGTGAGATTTTAAAACATCCAGAGTGAAGCACAGAGGCAGCCACATTTTCTGTAGAGGGCTGAAGGCGTGCTCTCTGTTTTTCATGCTTTTTTCAACATGTGCTCACTTTCACACGCTTGCTGAACCTTAAGAGGAAATATGAACTAAATATTTTGTGTATGGCTGAAGGCTCAGACCAGCAGAAACCAGCTGCTCTCTGCTTTCCCCGTAAGCCTCTGGATGCTCTGACTGCATGCATTCAAATGTCAGATGTAATCTGAATACATTTGTCTGTGTAGTTTGTTTTAATTTCTGCCCTACTGTTGCAGAAACTCTTACATTGAAGGAAAGTGATATTCTTTATCAGAGTACCAAGATGAGCTTTTGTTACCTCCGCCAAGGAGGTTATATTTTCAGGAGTATGTCTGTCTGTCTGTCCGTCCGTCTGTCTGTGAACAAAATAACTCAAAAAGTTACGGATGGATTTGGATGAAATTTTCAGGAAATGTTCAGCATGGGAAAAGGAAGAACTGATTCGATTTTGGTGTTGATCCGGAGTAGCGTCTGGCCGCCATGGCGAAAAATGTGATTTCTGTGAATAACTACTGAACTAAAATAGATATCATTATGAATCCAGTTGCTAATGGTATGTTTTCATGGTCAAGGTATCTAAATATTTCCATGAAATGAAGGTAGGACTAATATTTATGGTCAAAATGACAATATGGCTGAGGACTGTGGCGCTGGCGGAGGTCTGCGCTCTCCGAGTGCTTTTCTAGTTTAAAACATGTGACCAGGAAGAATTTGGTGCCTCTGATATACTGCGCTTGTACATAATGAATGCAGACAACACGCATGTTCATTTTCCAACCTTCACCAGTTTTACAAATGACACAAGGGTACTTAAAGCCTCCAAAGACACCCAACTGACATACCTCACAGAAACTCACAGAGGGGCATCAGCCAGGGTATCAAAGTCAGATTTACTGTTTTCATGTATTTATTGATAAATGGATAGAGTCAAAAAGGGGAGTAGTAAGCAGGAAGACGTGGGGCAAACTCCAGCTTTGATTACACACTGACCGAGGATATCTGTCCAAGAGAAATGCATGAAAAGTACTATGCTATTTGCAGCCTGAGTTGTGTTTTGTTAATGAAAAAAATCTTATAGTCAATTTGTATTTGTTCTGTGCCTCTGTATTCTCTATTTTCTAAAAAGAACACAACCTGTTGCTGCATTTTTTTCATTTATCAAACATGATTGAACAGTTGAACAGTACTCTAGTATGTTGACCATCGTCCTCGGCAGGCTGTTTTGGTGTGTTTTTCATTTTGCAAAAAAAGAAAAAAAAAATGAGGAAAACAAATAGGAGAATATCAGGAGGCCCTGACTGGTTCAGATTGAGTTTTGTTCCCTTTTGTTGCTGTGACTCATTAAAGTAGGTGACATTGAGATTGTGTCTTTTGTTGGTACTTAACCTGGATATCAAACATTTTTTATTTTACCTTAATGAAATTGAGAGTGGTAAAGTAGACACACTGATGGTACACACTTAAAGATTATTTTATAAATTAGTCATTGTTCCTTTTTTTTCATTTAAAGAAAACAATACATAAAGAACAGCGTTAGTAGCATTACTTTCAGTCTTTCTGATTGTGCTTGTAGATAGTCAATTTTTCCCATCTGTTCCCATTTCATTTATTTGTCGTTTTATAATATATGTGAGTCTCTCCATAATGTGTATCTCATCAATTATATCCAGCCAGTTCATTTGAGTAGGAGGGATTTCTTTGTGCCATTTTCTTGTGATGGCCGTTTTTGAAGATGCCAGTAAAATCTTGATCAGGTACCAGTCCTCGTTTTGACTTGGATGTTTTCTCAATTGACATTTCCTAAATATAGTACAGTGCATGTTTTAGGTAGCTCATAGCCCAATATCGTTTTCATGTCTTACCACACATCATCCCAGTATTTTGTCATTTTAGTACAGTGCCCCAAAATGTGCCTGTGACTCACATTCTGTTCTCCAAACTGTCTCAAGCAGGTGTTCATCCCTTTTTCATTTCTAGTGTGATGAAGAATCTTACAATGTCTTACAATGTTTTTCTTACAATGTCTTACAATGTTTGTAAAAAAAAAAAAAAACAATTAGTTGTTGTTCCAACTTATGATGGAAATGTGTAAAGAGGCTTCGGTAGACATAACTATGGATACACACTGAAACAGCCAGCGCTAAGCAGGGCTGAACAGGGGGTCATGCCAAAATCTAAAACCAGAGTGAATTTTAGACGAAAAGCCTTCAATGGTATTCAAAAATTTGGCAAAAAAAGGAAAAGAAAACAGGTGACTTTTGAAGAGTAGAAATGCTCCAAGAGCACGCGCCTCTGCCAAGATGTTTTTAGCCAAGTAAGTATCAAAAAATGGAAAAACTGCTCTAATGCACAATGTTCACAAATCCGTATTTTTTTAATGTCTTAGCGAGGTAACTTCAGGGTTAACTCTTGTTTATCGATAGCACAAAGCCGGTACATTTCTTATCAGAGTAGATCACCATGGTGACCTACTCTAAACGGCTAACCTGCTCCGGAGCAGGAGAAGTTGGAGGTTGAATCTGATCCTGGATGATGACCCTCGCACTAGCCAATCAGCTTCTCCAAATCAACGGCCTGCCCTCCTCTCCTGAACCCGGTAGAAGGAGGCACAAAACTCTTGAGACGAGCATGAGGATGAGAAAGTCTGTCCCGATACCGATTTGATCCATGAGATCAACCTGACAACCCGCTATGAGACGCACCTGTTCTCACGGCCCGGGATCATCTACCTGTGTGATATTTGGAGCCGTTTATTCCCCTGTGACCTGCAGGAGCGGTGCACTAACTGTCACGCTGTTATTGTGTATCGCCAACTATATAAACTTCACTTCTGTAGCACCTTTCATTCAAATGCATCATAAAGTGCCTGACAAATAAAAGGGATGTAATTATAATGTAAAACATCACATTATTCCATCATGTCCATCATGTCATTCCTGCTCTTTATTCATGTGTTTGAGGGTTTTTTTTCTTGCTGATTTTTAAATTGTTAATTTGGGTCAGACATCAGATCGGTATGTTATCATGATTTCATTGTGGCCACGACTTGAATCTTAAATGTACCATGATATGACTTGAAACAGACGAACCTACCAGACACAGTTATCTTTTTGTATTTATTTTTTATCTGCTCCCATGCAACATGCAACACACTTTCACAGTATTTTGCTTCATGAGATTCACAAGTGTCAGATTTAGCCAATGATGAGTAACTTGCGCATTTTCACAGTCCACTCCGCATTTTGTCTATGATTGACAGCTGTTTCCTTTCTCCATTATCCTGGCTTTTTCATCCTCATATGTTAACTTCATCAGACGCTGGTCTTCACATGTGAAATATAAAGCTCTGTCAGTGCATTCCCGGTGCTTCTCGGCGTGTTCTCCGCTCATGATTACGATTGGTCAGCTGCCTCTGGGCCCTCCCCTTATACGTGCGCATTCACGGCTCTTGATAAGACAATCCTGGGTTTAGTTAACGTGTTGATAACTTGCGTCGTGCTATCATTTATCCTGTTTGCCGTTGTTGCGGTTACTCAATCCTGGAAGATACCCTAAAGTTAGTGTTTACACCATCATGAAATGACAAAGGCAGTTAAAAAAAACAGTGAATTTCCAAACCAGTGACTGTCACTGATGTAGATAATAAAGGAAACCAGGAAGGAACCAATCTTCAGCAACAACCAAACATAATCCAAAAACCTGCTTGTTTATGAGCTATTGTTTACATATTTTTCAGTTCTTTGAAGCATGACCACAGTATGAAAATCAGGAAACCTCTGTTTCACCACTTCTTTAAACTACTATCTCACAATGTAAATCTTTGTTAGAAGTGAGACTTTCAGCTGCCCAGAGATATTTGATGAATAAAATTATAACAGGAGGTGGATGTTTGAAATAAGACTGAACTGTCAGATAGCTCTGAGTGTGACATTTCACTGCCAAATTATCAAACATCAGATACTCAGAGAGTCATGAAGTTTCTGCTTAACGAATTTACCACTTAAGCTGAGTTTTCTTTCATGATTTATGAAGTTGTTTTGTCCTTTGATTTCCTTCTTTTTCAGTCGGTTACACCATGAATGACCTGATCTTCATGTGGCAAGAAAACGGACCAGTCCAAGTGGCAGAGGGCCTCACGCTGCCTCAGTTCATCCTCAAAGATGAATCAGACCTCAGATACTGCACCAAACACTACAACACAGGTAACAAACAGACACACACATGCACACCCACACAAGAGCACACAAACACACACTGCCTTAAGCATCACAGCTCAGGTAACATGCACACAGGATGAAACGGATGCCACATTTCATCTGTCACGTTGGTGCTGCTGGGATCAAATAAAAACAGACTCAAACAGCAGAAGGGAACCAAACAGACAGACATGCAGTCTGATGTGGTCCTTTCATTAAAAACCATCTGAACACACACTCGACACAAACACGGACATAGTACTTTGTGATTTAACCTGGAGCGGAGAGTGGGGGAAGGGATGAGCAATGATTCAGGAGGCTCAGAGGACAGCCCTCAAGGATATTAATAGATCTGGGACTGAATAATGACCTGACCTCAAGACAAAACCAAATTTACTTTCTGCTTTTCATTCAGTTTTTTTTTTCATTTTGTGAGCAAAAACACACAAAATGTAACCTGACATCAGAGCCTGAGGTTTATCTCATGAGACTAAATTATGATAATAAAACACCCAAATTTATTATAAGCCTCAATGTTTGTAGAATTTAAGGTTGTTTTATGCATTTGACTGTTTTCTGAATTTGAATTTATAAGTAAAAGCTTTGCTCGTAACTTACTAATAATTATGAAGGCAAAGAATACTTCATTTTCATGGTAGTCCAAATTTTATGAAAATGTGTTTTAAAGTGTTAACAATTAAGGCTGAACAATGTAACATATTTCTACCACAGTTGTAATCCGTGCAAATTCAAATTGCAGGAAGTGTGATATTAGTTATGTGACAAGAAATCCTCGTCTCCTATTTACATTTGCATTGGCAATACAGCTACACACTGTTTTCCTGTATTCATTTGTTAACCAAAGAGTGTAAAAAAAGAAATAACATCCTCTAAGTTAATAATTATTCAGTTGAACTAATCCAAACTAGCATTATTGTACAACGCAAACAATTCTCAAAGGGTGTGTGTCTTTATATAAAGCGTGTGGCGGTTTTGTGAGGCTTTACTTTGTAATTCCAGCTATCAACAGCACCTCATACTGTTGATGGTCAAAGGTCCAACCAAATAGAGTATGCACTGGCGTCACAATTTGTGCGAAAGTCTGGCACTATCACTCACAAAGTGGCGAACAAATGTGTTAAAATAATTGATTTCAGTGGTAAGAAACAATGAAACGCTTCAGTTCAGCCCTTGTTAGTTTTTATTATGTTCCTCATAGAAAATGTAGACTCTAGTCTGATTTACAATTGAAGACCAGTGGTGTAAAGGAATGAAGTAATAGTACTTAGTTACAGTACTTAAGTATGTTTTGGGAGTATCTATACTTTACTTGAGTTTATATGTTTATTGCAACTTTTACTTTTACTTCACTACATTAAAAATTAAAAAATGATACTTTTACTTCGTTACTTTTAAATTGTCAACTTAGTTACTCGCTACATAATAAAATGTGAATATAAATTACACTTATTTTCACATTTTATTTTGAAGAGGATCGTACGGACTGTTCGTGCTCTTGCACGAAGCTGAACACACCTCTGCCTGCCTCTACAGCCTGTGAACGACTGTGTAGCATTGCAGGACTTGTATTCAGCCCGTGAAGAGCACGACTGAACTCAAGCAATTTTGAAAATCAACTTCTGCCATAGATGAACCCCAAGTTTGTGGACTTTACGTGAGGGAGGAATGGAGAGAGGGAGTAAGAGGTGAAGGGAGCTGAGGGAGGGAGGAAGAGTTAAACTTAATAAAGCTTGGGAGAGCAACAACTATTTGTACCTGTTCTCTTTGTTTGTACTTTTACTTTTAATACTTAAGTACATTTAATAGTAGCTACTTTCAGACTTTTACTTAAGTGATTTTTTAATGAGTGACTTTCACTTTTAGTTGAACATATTTTATATAAGATATCTTTACTTTTACTCAAGTATGGGTTTCAAGGACTTTTTACACCACTGTTGAAGACTAGTTAATTAAACCTCTGGAGCCATAAAGTTTTGTTTGTTTAAAATGCAGTGTTAATAAGCCTGAGTCATAGGATGAAGTCCTGTAGTGACTCCAATGTGTCATTTTGTTTTTTTTTATAAAGTGAGATTGGTGTTGGCAGACTTTCTCTAAGCCTGCAGTTTTAACATCCATTTAATCGTCATTTTCTCTATTTTCTTTAATTTCACACATGAACAGGTTGGCTACATTAATGTAATTTAAAATGGCATCAATTGTCCAAATAGAAGTCATATCAATTTATATATTTAGCAATTTGCATTGAATCTATGGACATAAGTATCGAAAGCTGACTCAGACTGCTCTAGGTTTTATGTCGACTAAAAGCACGAAAAGAAAATCTTTGTCCTCAGTGCCTCATCTTTTAAAAAATAATGTTCGATTTAAGAAAAAATTGCAAAAGTTAAATCAGAGGACAGAGAGAGGTGGGGTTCATGTTTATCATTACCTGGGTTCATGTATGCTGGATGATTTGAAACGGGTTGCAATTCTCCCCTTCGTGACTCTCCTCTGGTCTCCCCTTTCAATGGCAGATCTCCTCCTCATCTCCTTCTTTAATATTTACAAATTATGATTGGTTGAATCCATAAAACACGAACTATGATGGAATAAGACGATCTATTACAACAAAGTGTGGCAAAACACGGCAAATAAATGGCGAACACACTCCAGATTGATACTAATGCTGTTATTTACAAACTTTATACATTATTTACGCAGAAAGTCCTGATAAACCACCCATAATTTACTCAGGTATAGCTCACTGGATTTTCTCTGTCTCTAACTTTTCTCCTATATTACTGTACGTTTGTTTCTGCAGCCATCAGATTGCTTTACTCAATGAAAGATAAAAGAGGGAGCTTCATTATGGGTCTTAAAAAGATTAACAACACAAAATAAACAAATATTCTATACAGCATTTAACATTAAGCATAGAAATGTCAGTTTCAATAAAGGAATAGAGGACCTAACTGTGACATAAAACATAAGAAACCCCCAAAAATTATCAAAACAACATTTGAAAAAATTAACATTTCCAAACTAAAAAAACTGATTGTGCTCAAAAATCCAGTGGAAACACTGATGGCTGACAGAGAAACTGGAAAAGGTTGACAAATACAACAAAAGCACAGAAGTTAAAAAAGGGGCTCCAGAGGCTTTATAAGGGGTTGATGAGGAGTCACTAAACACAGAGGAAGCTCACAAATTTAAACATGAATAAACTAAACATGTGAACCAATAAATAAAACATCAATATTAATGACTAAACTATGACCGAAATATTGTCACATTGACATGACTTAAAGAGACAGTGTTATTGGATTTGGGGTTTTGAGGCAATTGCCAAAAGCAACTGGGATGTCCCAATAAACCTTTTTGGCCCCCAATCCTGATCAGATTTTTCTTTTCCACTTAAATTTTTATTGTTTTATTTTTTTAAACAAGAGTGTTAACATTTCACTTCAACTTGAATACAGTATTAATGATAGTTTCATTTAAGTATACACATAAAGATAATATACAATAATATAAACAAAAAAAAACAAAAAAATATGAAAATATATGT
This sequence comes from Scarus forsteni, assembly GCA_036419115.1. NCBI lineage: Eukaryota > Metazoa > Chordata > Actinopteri > Labriformes > Labridae > Scarus > Scarus forsteni. The sequence continues at coordinate 33,856,244 of JAZDUH010000098.1, read as the reverse complement.
TTTTTAAAAATCAGGAAGGTAACATGGAGGTTCCCTCTAATGCAAGTGTGTGCAGCGTTGCCCTTATCTCAGATTTAATCCCCTAGTCTGTGGGTTCATCCATTTTTCTTTATATTCTATCCACCCGATCAGGTTTTTTGAAGTATTATATTTCTGCCACCTGGGTTTGAATCCTTTTCTTTCTGGGGTTCAAACTCTCGTTGTTTTTGTTAGATACAACATGACAGCGACATGTTATCATTTCACTCATCAAGAAACCTGATAAATCCTACAAGAATTATTCAGAGAGGCTGAAGGAAATCAAAGAGAGGAAAGAAATAATTTAATCATAAAATATGGATGAAATCTTCACAATCAAAGAAAAGCTTTTAAAGTTTTATGAGAGTAATCAGAGAGGCTGGGCCCTCGACACACTCCAGTGAAGGTCAGGAAGTTTGACAAGGACACCAAAGTGGCATCTGTCCACGACACTGAACATCTTCAAACTTTCCAAACGACTTGTGACCTTTTGTTAGTTTTTAAAGAACTTTCTTAAAGGGACTGTGAAGAGTTTCTAAGTTATTACAAAAAGTCTCACTTTTAGATATATGCCTGATCGAAATAAACACTTTAAGATGAGTTTTATAGCATCAAAATAGGTTATTTATAAATGCTGTTCCTTAGCCTTCTGGTCGGGTCAGACAGGACTAACCTGGCCTGGATACTCAACTTCGGGAACAAGACAATTAAAACTAGACCAAATTTATGTTATTCGGACACGTCTTAGAGCACCGGGCTGTAAGTAGTGATATATAGCCAGCTACAAAACTACGATACTAAGTTTTCCAAAAATTGCTGGTTGTCACACATCAAAAACTACCGCTACATTATGAGAAAGAGATACATTACCTTGTCGCTTTGCATCCTGTAAGTTGTTGATAAAAGAAGTTGTAAAGCAATGCAGAGTTCTGAGGAAGGTCCGAGCTCATTTATTATAGCATCACAACAAACACACGCTTTGACTTTGGTCTTTTGGTGCGTTCCAGTTGTTGTCAGAAGTAGAAATTTCCAAATTCTGAGTAGGAAACTGCAACTGGAACGTTCCCCGAAGTTTCCTGGGAACTCAGTGAAACCTCGCCACCCTGAGTTGACAATCAGAGATGGATGGCCAGTGTGAACAGTTATTTAGCTCCTGTAATAATCAATTTATTTGCACTTCTGACTGGGGTGTGTCGCTCTAGATCAGCTGTATACATAGTATTGTTAGACTTATATTTACAAAAATGCTGCCATAGTGATAATCACATTCTTCATGTGGTATTTGTGAACAACAACGCAGGCGTGCTAACAACAGCTGACAATAGCCTGGTAGATCGGCATGTGTTTTTCTGACTTCAACTGAAACGCCGATAAGTCGGAGATGATGTCACTCCCAGTTCCGAGGTTACTGGAACGCAGCATTACGACAGTTGCCGCGCGTGCTCATGGGCAGCAGAGTCTTAATGTCGCCACAAATAGGCTACATTCTCCCCATAGCACCTTTAAAGCATGACTTGACAATTTTGTAAGTACTTGATGTTTGAATGAAAGAAATATTTATATGGTTTATCTGTTTTGGATGCTTTCTGTCGGTTATAAGGTGAATTATTACTCTTCAAGACAGAGGTATGGACTCGTGGCTTGTTTATGATCTCTCAGTGAGAAATACATCTACGTGTGATTTGCCCTGCTTTTCCTGCCTGTTATAAAACACACCTTAAAAGATTCTTCTTTCAGTCCAATAGTACAATGGTTCTCAACTGGTGGATCCAGACCAAAAAGTGGTTCAGGAGCTGCTTTCAGTTGGTTTTAATTTGCCTGGAAATAGCTTTATAAAGAAAAGAGACCTTAAGCAGACATCCATCCATGCATATATCAAACACTCTGTTGTGCTTTGGTTCCTTGTCCAAACTTTTTGTTGTTCTTCTTTTATGGAAAAATAAAAGAATGACTGGACACTTGGAGCGCCTTTTCCTTTGCCTTTACCATATTTCTTGCATTGTCGAACAGACCAGCAGATCCTTGATGACCTGCAGTTAGAGAGCCCCAAGCTGGCATGTATGCAGTATAGCACACTTTGAGACTCAGCAGTGACATGAGACGATCCTCAGAGCTCTAAATATCTGTGGTGAAACTCACTGCAGTTACACCTTGTGTGTTGTTACCCACCTCGTTCCAGTAAAGCTTCATCTGCAACATAGCTTTTGGAGGACCTGCCATGGATCCAAAAACTCCAAAAGATGAGAAAAGCTTTAATTCTCCATCACAGACAAGCAATAAGTGTGGACATTTTTTTTCTGTAATCTTTTGGTGTTAAGTTCATTTGTGGGATATGTATCCTTTCTTTTATAGTCTAAAGTTTGTTGTTTCTGTGCAGCAGCCTTCCCCCTTTCCTTAATAGCTGTAGTAGACACTCTATATTCCGCTTAAAGTTTGTTTTGGGGGTTTGAATCAAGCTGTCTGTTTTTAAAAAAGCTTTGGCTACATAACAGTAATTTTTCAGACAAAAGAGTGGCCATTGAACTGTTGTTGCTGCCTAAATTAAAATACTCCACACCGTTGACATGTTAGCCACAGAGCTGCCGTAAAACATGCTCAGCTGGCTGAAACCTACAGAAACAAGCAGGGTGAGATGATCAGTATGATTTTCTAATTATACCTATTCTGATTCCTCTGAACAGTTTAGGACATCCCTGATTTTTTAATAAATGTGAATATAGCAGCTGCTCTTGGTTCCTGGAAGTGATTTTGTAGCCTGGCTTTGATTTGTTAATGAAGACTCTCATGCACTTAATTTTTTCTTTCAAGCCTTGTCTTCTAATTTTCGTATTAATGCTTTTTGATATTAACAGCAAGTTGCATAAGACTGCTGCTTCTTTTATTCACACACTGGCAAATGTTTTCAGAAAGTTACTATGACTATGATCGATGTTCATTGCTGACTTTGGTGATTGAATATTATTTAGATATGTCTGTACTTGTCTGCAGGTAAATTTACCTGCATTGAGGTGCGGTTTCACCTGGAGCGTCAGATGGGTTATTATTTGATCCAGATGTACATCCCCTCTCTGCTCATCGTCATTCTCTCCTGGGTCTCCTTCTGGATCAACATGGATGCTGCTCCAGCCAGAGTTGCACTGGGCATCACAACCGTGCTCACCATGACAACACAGAGCTCAGGATCCAGGACGTCACTGCCCAAGGTTGCTCTTTGTTTTCTTTTGTTCACCTGTGTGTGTCATTGTGTGTATGTGCACATGTGTGCTTCTTTAGGCTCTCACAGACCCTGCAGTGCTTGGGAGGATATAGCCGCCCACAGATGTGAGTGCAGGGCTGAATGTCCAAAGATGGTTGAAAGCAGTAAAACAACAAACTATCTGAAGCAGAGGAATGTTTGGGAAGTCGTACAGCGTTATGGAGTAGACAGCAAAAGGAGGCATTTAATTTCCATGCCAGAAACCCTCAAACGCCTTCAACTTGTGGCAATGCTCTGACCATTCAGAGGTCAGCCACATCAGCCGCACTTCACGTTTTGTCTTGTCTGAGCTGGCTTGGATCCCCACTGGAGGTGATAAAAGCATGTGTGTAAGAAAAAAAAATGGAAAACTAAAACAACTGGGTAAAGTTGAGCTGATTGAGCAGATACCATGTAGGGGCTAAATCTCATATGCTGCTTTTAATTATTTTGTCATGCATTGTCATATTGTCATGCACAATCTAAGAATTTGTGGTTTATTGCATTTTTGAGCAGATGAACACTACCCACAGCATCAGAGCAACATCCAGTGCCTGGTGGGACCCATGATTATCTTTGTACCTCTATGTTTTTTGTTCTACAAAGGAAATAAAAGGAGAAATAATGGTTAATGAACCTGAGAAAGATGCAGGTGCTTAAGTTTCAAAGCTTACATGAGGTAAAATATGTATTTTCACAATGCTGGGCAAACAAACTTTAGATTACACACAATCTTAAAGTGTCACAGAGATGTCCTTCATTTGTAGAGTTCACCATCAACTGCAGTTTTCTGCTGCTACTGAAGATAATTGTTGTGGAAAAAATGAGTTTTCGCTTTAAAGCTTTATAGTAAAGATGGTTTACATCATGTGGCATCTATCAATCAATATTTTATGGACATCACTTTTGTGCAGCCCACCTCATGGCATCTGCCAAATGTAATCATGGTAGCCAGTCTGAATCTGTGGAGGACAGTCACTCTGTATATTTCTGTCACCAAATGTAGAATTTCAGACACTTTCAGACACATTTGTGTTTACTGAGATTTTATCAGAGAAAAATGTTTTCATTTTTGCTTCAGTTATTTGGTCATGACACGAGGAAGAAGAATTTCAGTTTTGGTAATGATCCAAATACAGATGCAGAACCCAGAATTGTTCGAAAGGATTTGTCATCATTGCACAATAGAGCAGTTTTCCACATTTTTGATAATTACTTGTCCAACAATGATAGAAATACCTTGGCAGGGGTTCGTGTTATCAGGGCATTTCTAGTTCTTCCTCTTTTGGTTACTCAAGGGATTGAAGAATTTCTCCTTTACTTGTTTGGAATGTTAACCGTGCCTTTTGATAGGCAGCTAAGGTATATTTGATGACCAGTAGTCTGTTCTTTCTCTTCTATTTGGTTGTAATGTTAACCGTGCACTTGGTTACGCAGCTACTGTATATTTGCTGACCAGCAGTCTGTCATTTGCCGTCCTTCTCCTTGATCAGGAGCACAGCTTGGTTTGATAAGATCACCTTGTTAATCTACTTTTTTGTACTGGAACTGACTGTGCGCCAATGTCTGTACTGCTCATATTATCATGTATGTTTTTTATGTTGTTATGTCTGAATGTGAATCTGCTGCAAACCAAATCGCCCTTCAAGGGACAAATCAATACAATAAACTATGAACTATGAAAGAAGCCCTATAAGCTCAACTGACTGTGATCATCACAAATCTTTTAACACCACAGAACATTTTAAAATAATGAGATTTTATCTTCCTGAAACATGTGATGTTTAAGAGGTCTTCAAATCTGGACAAATACAGTATATACTGAACTGTGACAGTGTGTAGAGGTTTATCTGCAATTTATGATTAATACAAAATATATATATATTATTAACTGTCAAGCACTGATATTTTTGTTGGCCTTGTATCAAACAGGTATCAGTGCCATTTGATTTTTAGCTGAGTTCTGTCCCAAAAGAGGTAATGTCATGTATCGAAACTCAGCAGACAAAGTGAAATATGCAAGTTGTTTCTTTTTGCTGAGAAACTAACAGGAAGTGTCCATCTGTTTGAAAGGATGTTGAATGCAGCACATAATGTCCATAAATGTAGTGACGTATGTAGGAGAACATTCTGGATGTACACATATGGTATGTAGGTGAGTGAAGTTTACAGGAAGTGAGAGAGTGTGTGTTAATTTATTCCATCTCTGGAGACGCAGGATGCCTCTTCCTTTTTTTCCTCAGTTTTCACTTGTGGATGTTTTGCATGGGCGACCAAAGTGTGTGTTGATTACTCACATCATGCATCCACTCGAGCGTGTGTGTGTGTGTGAGAGAGAGAGTGAGCCCTTCAGTCTTGTTCTGGTATCTTGTATGCATGAGGAAAAATCAGACACAGAGCACTTTGTTATATAACCCTTATTAGTACATCCATCTCCCTCACACATGCGGCACACACACACACCTCCACGACATGACTGAGGCTGTGGGTGTGTGTGTTTAGATGTTAGGAGGTTTCTCTTGTATCCGGTGCCAAACAGAACTTTGCACTCCAGTATGTTACACATGTCTGAATAAGTCATTATTTCATAAAGCCAGCAGGAAACATCACTTTGACAACACCGCCTCACCACCAAATCCTGTCTGTGTGTGTTTGTGTGTTTCTAGGTCTCGTATGTGAAGGCCATCGACATTTGGATGGCTGTGTGTCTCCTCTTCGTCTTCTCTGCACTGCTGGAATACGCCGCCGTCAACTTTGTGTCCAGGCAACACAAAGAGCTGCTGAGGTTTAGACGGCACCACAAGAGCAAGAGCAAGGTACCAAAATGTAACACAACAGACACACAATCAGAGATCCATCAGTGCACCAAGTGGTGCGATCAGGAACGTACCGCTTGGTGCACTGCACAGATACAATCTTGCACCCAACAATTTTCTTTAATTCAAAGTTTCCGGCAGTTTTACAAACATTATATCATTATAAGTAAACATTATAACTCTAATTAAGTCTCTGTTTATCTTTTATTAGAAATATGATCAAAGTATACTGAAGGAGCCAAAATGTTTTCTGAGGTACCTTCAGCTCCATCCAGGACTAAGCAGGCCCTCGGCTGCCTTCAGTGGAAAGTGACAAATACTCTAATTGAAAATACAAACCAAAATGAAGCTGAAACATTGTATAAAATGTAAATGAAACAATTTACAATAATTTGCAAATCCTTGTCATCCCATATATTCAATTTATAAAGTATTTTTAAAAGATATTTAATGTTCAACCTTAAAAAGAACTTCATTGTTTTCTGCAAATATTGGCTCATTTTGGGTTGTGGTCTTCCAAATACGCTAGGACATAGGGCATGTTTGTCACTGTGTGGTATTACCTTTCCTTTTAACAACACTGTGTCAGTGTTCAGGAACTGGAGACACTAACTGCTGAAGCTTTGTAGGTAAAATTATTTTTCATTCCTCCTTGATGTATTATGTACTTGCTCAACAGTCCAGGGTCTCCATTGTCATAGTTGCTGCACCATAATGAGCACACAGATCCAGTGAGGGACCCCCTGGACTCTTTGACTATGTAGCCACGCTGTTGTAACCTGAGCAGAATGTGGCTTGGCCTTGTCTTATTGAAATAAGCAGGGGTATCCCTGAAAAAGATGTTGCTTGTATGGCAGCACATTTTGCTCCAAAACGTTTATGTACCTTTCAGTATTCATGATGCATTCACAGATGTGCAAGTCACCCATGCCATGGGCACAACACACACCCATAATATCACAGATGATTGCTTTTGAACTTACAATAAAAAATGATAACAATATAGATTGTCCTTTTCCTCTTTAGCCTGGAGGACATGGTTTCCATGATTTCATGAAAACAATTTGAAATGTGGGCTTTTCAGACCACAGCACACTTTCTGACTTTTCCATTTCAGATGAGCTCAGGCCCAGAGGTGACTATGTTGGTATATGGATTTAACTTAGTATGGCAGAGTTACAACTAGTACTTGTAGATGTAGAGATGAGCTGTGTTCACTGGCAGTGGTTTTCTGAAGCAGTGCTGTAGCTGACGAAATCCCTAAATTCTTGGCAGTTGCATTTTTAGAGACATTGCTCTCAAACTGTTGAACTATTTGTTTATGCATTTTTTAAAATATGTTGCCAACACTGAATTCAAAATTAGTTGATATTTATAATAAAGTTTCACAGCTTGAACATTGGATATCTTGTCTTTGAAGTATATTCAGTTTTATATCGGTTCAACTTCATTGAAACTGAGGTTTATACTTAAAGCTGGTGTCTACGATTTGAAACCACAGCCTGCCCCTCCTTCCCTCACCTTTCCCCTCCGTGTTCCAAGATCCCGCCCCCAGCTCGTGTCGCCTCATATAAGCCCCCTCCGGTAGAGCTACGAGCGACTAGCACAATATATCAGCAGCAAACTCAATCAAAAACAGCTCAGCTCAACTGAAAGTATCAAACACGACAGACATCTCCCTTATAACACACAGCAGTAGCCATTTCAACTGGACCGGCGGCAATGCGGGTCTGGCGCCGCCAGAGCGGAGCCGAGTGTGGGGGAGGATTAATCTTTCTCAGCCTGTCCTCCCCAGCTCAGCTTACAGTGCTAACGATTAGCGGCTAACAGGCTAACCCGCACCCCTACAAGTTATTAGCCCGTACAGGCACAAACTAACCAGAGTTATTCAGCAGACATCTCACACTGTAGTAAACAAAGCCATTACCTGATCAACCAGGGGCGAAACGGCCGATGCTGAAGGTCTGACGGCCGGCTGAGGCTATTCGTTAGCCGTTACGCTAACAGGCCTCAAACCGGGCAGAGCTCCGTTGGGCCAGCGGAGAGGGAGGCGGATTCGGGTTCAGCGCTAGGCTTTTCGGCTCCATGATAGTTCAGTAGCTAACGCTGCTAGCTGCTCACCGGAGGTAGAGGCGGGACCATGGGCAAGATGCTGCGTACTGCGTAGTGAGGGAGACGAGGATTGGATGGACTCATGGACTAACTCACGGACCAATTAATAGTTGCAGGTTCTTAGGCTTGATTGGTCAGCTAGTATGCAGCTTTTCAGCGGATATACTGAATGGATTTTTTTCATTCTTTTTGGTCTTTATACTGTGTAGATAGGACCATAGGACCATAAGAGCCTTATAAACGGTGTTATTAATATGTACAAAGCTTCCAAATCGTAGACCATAGCTTTAATTGCCCATTTTTGGGTGTGAGGGCAGACATGTGGCCAGTAATTCCATTAAAATGTGCACCTACAAAAAACACTTGGTAATAGGTAAGGTCTCCTGACATCTAACTCCTTTAAAGCCTACAAGCAAGCTTACTGTATCATTTAGCTGTCAGAGATTTCTTACAAAAATAAGATAGATGTCTTGAAACAAACTGTCACTCTTATGAATCAGGTCATTATTTAGACTGAGGGAAATAAGCATACCATAGCTTCACACATATGATCTCTGTTTTTGGCTTAATTTTTTCTCCACATCTCACTCTGTGCTGCCTGACATACAAGTCTTTTCCATTAAGATGCTTTAAAGACAAAATAAAAAGTTGAACCTGTGAAAGTTAACTTTTGCAGGAATCAGTTCTAATTTTACATCTTTTAGAGTTCGAAACACACGATTTTGCTTTTGAAAAGGCACTTAATATGTTTTCATGCCCAATAAGACAGCTCTAACCTCCATTCATGTCTCCTCGGAGGCCATCTCCTGCTCAGACTGTCCTCTTGTTCTCAGCTCTTGTTTGATGCAGCCCCCATGTGGACATATTTTGTAATTGCAGGTCACTCCTCACACTAATAATATCAAAGATGAAAAAAAAAAACGTATCCAGAAGCCAGACTATATAATTTTATACTTTATGCATCATCTTCATTATTAATTCCCCTGAAGGAGTCTTTCTCAGAGATTGATAAAGTTCTATCTTATCTCTTAAGATGTTGTTCTATATTAAAACTTTGTGGGTTTATATGTCCATCAGTGATGTGTTTGATAATTACGTGTTGGCACATCATGGCAATCATCCATCCTATCAATGAAAAATAGTGTTTGTGAAGTTTTTAGCGATTCAAACAAGGCTAGGAAAAATATTAAATAGCAATTATTTTGACCCATATTATGATTTTGATCAAAGGGAATGACGATATTAAACCTATTGTTCCTTTTTTAGTTGAAATGTATTGAATTATACTGCTAGATAGTCAATGAGGATTCTTTTTGATGTTGTTTCTGCAGCAAACAAATATGATATATGTATCTTAAGTTGGCCAGAACTGTTAAGATGCAATTTATTTAGTTAGAATTATTTTTATACACTTTTGACATGAAAGTAATGCTGTAATGATATTAAAATTACAGGGTGCCATACTCAGATTTCATTGAAATTAAAATATAGTGTTGACCATAAGATTACTTGTAAGTTAGGATGAATGTTTAAAAAACTATTTAGAGACACAATTATTTATTATTTACATCGATGATAATTCAAGCAATTTGTAAGAATTTATAAGCATATTGATACATGTTTTATAAAAAATAATAATTACAGTAAATCCATAATAGATCAGGGTACCTAGAAAGCAGACTATAGGGCCAACAAAAAGTCAGATTCAGGTTTGATACAAGTCTTTATTTAATCTTTGGATGTTCTCCAAACATGTATCATAATTTATATTGCAGCCTTATATTAACATTACATATATTTACAACTGGTATAAGGGTATGAGGTTTGGATATGAGAGCGATTGAGTGTGCATGTTTGACCTCCTGACTCTCCACATGTTACTTACTGAATGAGTGCATGATGCAGCATGGCTGTCAGTTCATCACAGTGATTTTATAACTCTTTAGTTCACTGATGTGTTATTTCTCTGACACTGGGCCGTCCTGTCAGGACGAGCCTGTTGTCAGTGCATGAGTAGGATCTCTGTGGGTTGGGAAAAGCATTCAGTCAACTCACTTAAGAAAACTGTGTTTACCCTCTGAGCTGTGTTGATACGTAAACAGGTGTAAATGGACCTTGAAGTGGTTGATAAGAGGATGATTTCACCATCAGGATTCAGTTTTAATAGACTGAAGTGATTTTATGTGCAGGAAGTAAATTATTCACAGGTCGAGCAAGCAGCTTCTGGTTTGTGTCTGATTTGAAATAAGTATTTATCAGTTGGTCAAAAATTGCCTTATTGTTCAATAATGAAAAATCTGATCCAGCGTTGTTTTTTTGCGAAAAATGTTTTTTGTTTCTACCTTTTTCGCAAAAATATAATTATAAAATAACAATGAGGGTTTATTTGCTATATAATTCCCTAATATATTTGACAGTTTGACTTTATCGTTGACCTTGAATTTAGGTCACAGTAATTTTAGAAACATTTTTAATGTAATATTCAGAATCTTTGGTGTGCTTATGCAATTACTTCAGATGATGTTCTGCAGTTTTATCAGAGCATCATGAACCAGAATTCACCGTATACAATCCTCTTTCGATACAGGCCTCTGCAACACATCAAAAGTTCTTTGTAATACAGAACCAGTTTTCAGAGAGTATCAGCACTGACTTTTGTCTTTTTAAACATGTTAGTTTTTTCAGTTTGTCAGCTTTTCAGTAAAGATAATTAAGATATTTTATCATTAAAGTGGACTCCAACAAACCTGACAGCTAACACATGAGTGGACTGAATGACTCGCTGTCCCAACCCTGTTTTTTTTGGATGCTGTTTTTGTTTTTCTTCTGTTGGTTTCTGTGTGTTGATCACTGGTGTGCATGCTGTCGACCGGTAGAACAGTGGAGGTGCAGTTGATCCAGAGGAGCTAGCTGATTCCCTCCGCCGTGTTAACATTGACATCGGCCTCAAAGCATCAGACCCTCTGTATGGATCTATGAGCAACATCTACACCGACAACCACAGGGTAACCACACAGTGTTCACATGTTTGTGCATGTTTGTGATTATTTCTGCATGTTCACCTGCTTGAGTAAACCTGAGTGTATTCCTCTCTATCACTTTGTCATATTTGTGTTCAAGTTTTAAAGTTTAAAATAAACATGAACATCAACAAGTATAGAGTATAGTGTAGAAAGAAGGGCGAGGGGTAATGTCAAATATGACTGGATGTTTGCCTTGTTATTGTCTTTTCATTTGCAAATTAAGGTTTCAATAAAACATATTTTTGTAAGAGTTGTAACTTTGAGTAAGAGCAGAAGAGTGAATCCACCAAAATGTGCAGGAAAAGTCCTGCATCCCATTTAAACTGCCCAAAAACATTGTCAGGTTTCAGTGATGAAATGACCTTAATGCCATATTAATATAATAACTGGTGTACCATTGTTAATGACTGCTTAATGCAATGTCTAGGAAAATGTACTCTAATGACTCTAAACTGGCTCATATCAAATTGCATCATGAAAAAGTTCCTTCTCTATCACAGAGATGGTACAGGATTTTTTTCCCAACAGCGTAACAGAGCAAGCCCCTCAGCTTTAATAACAAAAGATGTCAAACAGGGCACCTATAACTCAGATTAAAATCATTTCATCTGCTTAAGCATTTTGGTTAAAATTAGGTGAGAGTAAAAAGAAAGTCTGTCTTGTTGCACTATTTCTAACCAAAACACAGCAACCCAACTTAAACCCCCACTACAAGGATTACAGCTTTTATCATACACTCTTACCTCTCATGTTAAAGACCTTGTTGATATGTGGAACAACTTTTTAAAGGTGACCAAAAATGATGATGTCTAATGACTCTGATCAATTCTGTGGTTTGCTAATTCTCAGCAACGGTCCTCTTTTATATGCAGTATCCCTTTAAAATTCACAAGTTATGTAATTCTAGATGCATTTCACATTGTTGAAAGAAGTTATTTGAGTGTCCTTATGCTTGTTGCTCACCAGAAACCTAATGCAAGGCAACCTGGGCATCTGGGCAACAGCCCACAAAAAGTGTTTGGGAATCAGCAGAACCTTTTAAAAGCATATTCAGCAGATGATCAGACTATAGCTCCATTAACCATGTCCATTACAGACCAATCACATAGTGTAGCAGGGAAGCACTTGTGTTGTGGTGTAAAGAATAACTAACTTTCACCAAAACATATCAGAGGTGAAGCGAAAACTTTTTTTTTTTTTTTTTGCAGAGAAATGCTTTCAGTGGTGTCTGTTTTTATTTACCAAAGAAAATGTGATCTACATCTGATAACACTACTACTGAAGCTGTTAGCATCTATGCTAATCTCTTTACGTACAGTCACCTCCTGCTGTTGTCTTGCTTGTAGCTCCCACCTCTTCCTGCTTCAAAGGATGCTAATTGGGTTGTCCCACTTTGGGCTGCTCACAATTGTTGTAGATTGTAGTTTGGCAAGATGGATCTGCCTCATTACTGGCATTGAATCAAGTGGATCCAGCTGCTGGGCAAGATTAGATTTTAGGCATTTGTCAGAAAACTAAAATAACCTTTTGATTTAGAGACTAGAGAGCTGGTGCTGAAGTGCGTATTCATTCTATAACTTAAGCATCAGTCTAATTGACCTACTGGAAGACGAATGTTTTAACTCCTGAGTGTACTTTGTGTATTTTTGAGGCATTGTTTGGCATTCTTGTTGAAAATCTAATATAAACACTCTTAAGGCAACCACTGTTGAAAATGAAGCATTAAATCAGTCAAAGCATCTTTAAGTGCCTCAGGGTTTCATTTAATGTGATGAAAATGAATTAAGAACATTTTAACATTTGACCCTCTCTACCTCCTTTGCTTTTTCCTCCTTTTCTCTTCAACAGGAAGGGGAAGTTCACGATAGCAGAGTGACCTCCACAGCCGCCGTGACCTCCACTCCCAGCAACAGCAAGGAGTCAAAGGCCAGCACCAACAACACTGTGGCTGTGGTTAACACCCCTGGAGCGAACACTACCCAGAATCCTCCAGGAGCGACGACGGGTGGAGGGGGTAAAAGCACGGAGGAGATGAGAAAGTTATTCATCGACCGAGCCAAAAAGATTGACACTGTGTCGAGGGCTGGTTTCCCTCTCGCCTTTCTTTTCTTTAATATATTTTACTGGGTCCTTTATAAGATCCTACGACATGAAGATGTACATAAGCAATAGAGGAAAAACTGGATTATACATACACAGTATGTTCACACACACACACACAAACACACACTGTTTCAACTACATCCTGACCATTATTTAAGAACCTCACTTAACAAAAGTTAGCACTCAGAATCCACATCCAGAAAAGCACACAGAGGGTCCAGAGTCATTAAATTAATGAGTGAAGTCTCCACACTGAAGGAAACATTTTATTTTTCGTGTCTCATAGGTAAACAGCAGGTTGCTCTGAATCATCCATATGTAAAATACATATTGAGGAAAAAAAAAAAAAAATAGAGAATTGCATAACTTGCATACTTTAGTTGAGCAGGACATTGACGGATGCAGATGGGTAACAAAGTAATGAATGAAATGAAAACAACGGGCCCAGGCAGATTTTACCACAAATATATTAATAACAGTCCTGTGAGGACTGACCTCCTGAACAGATAATTTATTTAAAGTGATATAGAGGTGGGGTTGTTTCCTGAGCATTTCAAAATTTGAGTAAGATTTCTACAGTTACCACCGAGTCCGCAGACCTCAACAGCTGACTCCAACAGTGCTATGAGTGCTGTAAGCTTAAGCCTTTGTGCAATTGGGTATTCATTAAACAGCACTGGAGCACAGAGACACTGTTCACCACAGAACAGTCAGAAGAACTTTTAAACTCTGTCTTCTCTTACAAACAGTATTTGCACGGGTTTAGCAGTTGCAAACGCTGTGCACTCATTTTGATTTAGGCCTGCGAATAAACTTGCTGTTTAACTTTGCATATTCTTTCTTGTATCCGTCTGGCTGCAACTTGGGGCTGATTTTAAATACAATCCATTCTGCACTCATAGGAGGATACAACTTGAGCAAAGAGCTAAGGCTGTATACAACTTCCTCATGTTCTGGGTTAAATCTACAATAATAAAGACACATGAGGAGGTCACTCTTGAGTTAGTTTGTAGATTAGAATTGACCTAATACCAGCAACATTTTAAGGAAATTATTGTCAAAAGATGGAAAACTGCTATAACTACTACTATTTTGTACTGCTAACAAATCCGTTAAAGAAATCCTGGATCCACATCTGGATATGGGTCATGACCAAAATTTAATCCCTTCTCTAGTGCCATGACCAACATACCCTGAAAATTTCATGCAAACCAGTTCATTAGTTTTGAGTTACCATGCTCACAAAAAACTAACAAAGAAACAAACTAACATGAGCACAACTTTTTTGGCAGAGGTCATGAAGTTCTGTTGTAACATCAGCTCAGCCAATGAATGACGGATGTCAAGTCAGAAAATTGTGAAATTGTGAGTTGCCTGTGAGCACAGGCAACTCACAACTCCCTGAAGCCGTCCCCTTTCCCAGAAGTGGGAAAGAGGAAGAAGAAACCCTTTTCCTGGTGATGATCGGCCTAATGTGTCACAACCACCAACACACACGTCTGTGGCCGTATTGAAACTGAACATCGGTTTTGTTTACATCTAGTTTTCTCATATTTTCAACTTTAACCTCCAAAACAGACAGACTCTGTTACAAGCTAGCTTGATAGACATGCTTGCCCATGCATCTGCAATGACAAATCATACAGATGAGAAGAACTGTGGTCTTACTCCTTTTTAGGAAATAAAAAAACCCTTGTACCACTGATCGAGTAAAAATTGTTGTCCTGATTAACACTCGTTTTTTAACTTTAAATACACATCCTTGGTTTGAGCCCAACAGTAACAATGTGCTTATGCAAAGTTAACAGCAAGTGAATCTCTGACCTAATATTTGACCATCACTTCATTTTTCAGAGCAGAGGAGCAGAGCCACCTCTTATGAAGCCTCTGGTCAGGATACAGAAGTATAGACATAGAGAGGCACACAGATTTATTAACAGCTCCACCACCTTCAGTTTTCAAGAGAGAGACGACAAAATCAAATCAGCAACCTTCACGTTATCCCTTCAAGTTCACCAGCAGGCAGTTGTACTGAAGAGAGCACATCCAGCCACAATAGCTTTTGTAGATCTTTTCTCAGATTTATACCCTTTAGTCTTCACACTGTGTTCTCCTTCCTGAGAGACGTTTGCTCTTATCTGGGACTTCTCAAGACTTCAAACACTGTGACAGAGAACGAGACAATCCTGAGAAACAAAGAAGATGGGATTAATCCTCTTCTCCATTTACAGACTGTGAAAAAAACTGATGAATTCCAGAAATGTGAGGACATGAAGTTTGGATGAGTTTCATTACAAAAAGACAGAAATCTCTGATCAGATGTAAGGAGCAGCAGAGGATGAACTACCACAGACCGGAGACAGAAAAGACTCCTCCAAAACAAACGTGGATTATTCAAGCACACACACACTCATAGATACACACACACAGCTCACACAAAGTTTTGCCCACTTGTGTCTTACTGCTCGGCTGCCAATGTTGTGTGTTTCTGTCCTGAACACTCTCAGCCCCACCTCAAACACCTTCTCTCAGCTGTTGGCACCAAACCATCCTCCTCTGCGATGACTCATTCCTTAAACCATCAGTGAGTTAAAAGACTAAACATCATTTAGCTCTATCTTTAATTACACTGTGACTAATGCTACAACTCGTGAGGTACTTTCCTGGTCTGGATGTCCAAAACTGAAACTCTTGAACCACAATGTAGCGCTGCCAGAAGTGAACAAAGCTCCTTTAACCTCTTACTCTGAATGAGGCCCTAATTTTCAAACATGTAACACATTTTCCATTTTACTGACACTGTTGTTTCACCCTAATTTGATGCTCAGGTCAATACTTAAATCGTGCTCAGATGGTCTTATAGGTTACGTTACGATCAGGTGGGGTGTACTATGGAAACATCTGGGCAGATGCCTGGGCAGACCTACACCACTTAGAAACATATCTTATACTTTTCTGTTATCCTATCGAAGATGGAAATTATCTTAGTCTTCTTTCTGTAATTTACACAGATTAGTGTTGATTTACACTGCAAAATTTACATTTTAGATTTTTTTTATACATGTCTTATTTGTCAAAGTCAGTTTGACTAAATGCCTGTGATTGGGTGGAACATTCACATCTGTCTACACAAAGACAAAAAAAAGTTTCTTGGGATTAAGTATTTCATCGGGTATCAGTTAACTCAACCAGCAGGTTTTTCTTGCTGTCTTGATTTGGAGTTGCCTAATCACATCAGATCAGTGTGGCTTACAGAAAAAACAGATTCTTTAATTTTTATTTTACAGAGCTATGTGTTTTTCTTTATTTGCCACTCTAATATCTCAGTCAGGTGGAAGATTATGTTAAAGGTGTCAAATCTCTTTTCAGCATGTTTGTGGCATTGAGGACAGAAAATAATCTACACTGAAGTCAGACAATATAGTTTCTCCTTCCAACAAATTCACAGATCAGGGGCTTCTATACATTGTGGGTCATGTGAAAAGACTTTCACTGGATCCAAAAATATATCCCAAACTTACCCTGTGTAGTTGCTTAAACAACACCTCCATTATAAAGAGTATATTGTTGGTTCAAACAGTACTTTATGGGGAAAAAAAAGACACAGAAGAAGAAGCATGGGTCCAGGTCAGGCCACTTTCCTGTGTCATTCTTCACTCTCTCCTCTAGTTTCTGACTTAATCTACTTCTTCTTTTTGTTCAGTAAACATAAATACATCTTTTAAAAGGCGACTGATCTATTTGCTCTGTTAAAATCATCTTACCCAAACACTCTCATGCCACTTAAGACATGTAGGCAAGTTATTACAGAAAAAAGCTAAAATGGAAAAAACTTGTTTATCCTATTGCAATTTACAGAAACAATTAACAGATGAAACTTTAACGTGAGCACTTTCTGTCTTTGGGGATATTTTAAAACAAAGCAAAGCTCTTTTAAAAATTATAGCCATGTAGAGGTTACCTGAAAGGTGCCTGTTTTGCAATAAAACAATTAAAGGGTGACAAAGCAGGTGCTTTTGCCCTTTAATGTGTGAGAAAAATTCAACCCATTTAAGGATAAGTTTAAATCCATGAAAATAAATGTCATGTGTTTAATGTTGGATCCCTGGTGATCATGGGCCCTCAGACATGTCCTGACTTTCCCCATCTGTGTTGTACCCTAACACAGATGCGCCTGATTAATCACCACAATCAAAGTGACGACGTCAGAGTGATAAGGGGCGGGGCAAGACAGCACCTGAAACTTAACAAATAATGTTTTTTTGTGCTCTATTCTTCTTATTTGTCAATGCGAAAATCCATTTTATGCGAGCTTGATGCAAATGTTCATGGCAGTTTCCCACTGAGTTGAAGAGGGATATTTAGTATCTCTCTTTCATGAAATGAACAAACTTTTCCTTTGTGTAATAGCTCCACATTTGAAGAACCATCTCCATCCTTCTTTTTCTTTGTCAGTATGTTTGCTCACATTTGTGACTGTGGCAGATGATGATCATTGCGTGCTCTTATTGGTCAGTGTTTTCAAGTGGTAAAAATAGTCCTGGAGAACGGAAAGAAAACCCAAACATGCTTGACTGACAAATCTGAAGTCTTGTAGCAACCCAGATGTGGCCTTGATCCTCATTCATTATGACAGACTACATGGGATAAAACCACTAATTCAAGGGGCTGTTTCCTTCTGCTGGATCACGATGTTACTGTGTTTATGACTGAAAGTCTGATTTTGGCAGCACAGAACAGATTTAAACATTGTACGATTCTTGTAAAATAAATCAGATAACACATATTTGGATACCTCAGCAAAAAAATGTCTTAGATGCTTAGTTTAATCTTTAGTTGCCAAAAGTTGCCAACAACCCTCTGTATGCTGTCTTTATTGCCAAAAACAATGGCTGCGTTGATCTGCCTTGTGCTGCATATAATGTTGAGAGGGTTGTTCACAATGACGTGAAGTTTTCTCTGCTGGATAAACTCCATGACACCTTTTCAATAGCCCTCTAAACATTTATCCTGCATCACATGGTCTTCAAAAGTTTTGATAAATTTACTGATAACTTTGGGTAAAATCATCCAACAGATAGAAGTCTGCTTCTGAAAGGAACCAGAGGCATCAAACTTTTATAACTCTTTATCTGAGCCATACATTTTAAGTTGTTTTATTGCTTTGTGTTTTATCTTTTATGTGATTGAAATGTGGTGAAATTGTGGATTTGTAGAGAACATTTAAATGGCTTTTTGGTTCTCTTAATTGTAAAAAAAAAAAAAAAAAAGACTTTTTCATGACACCCTGGAGAAATTTTGAAGAGGCTGTGTTATAGTTGGGTCAAATTCTGTGCATCCACAGTTGTCTTTATCAAGGTTGTTTTCTTTTCAACAAAATGTCTCTTAACACGGGCACTCAATGAAAATCTTTAGTCAAAGTGAACATCACATCTTATTTCATTTGTGTTTGTTGTCAGCAGATTCTGAGTCAAGGTTAAAATACAACAAACCCCTTAAAGTGATAAAGTCAGAGGCACAAACACTATTTTCTGAAAAGGTGTGCTTCTTTTTCATTGTCCAAATTAAATAATATGATGGAAATAAACCTTGTTGCCACTTCTTACTTTTTAGTGTTTGTCAGTCATTTCATGATTTTACAGAGGGTGAACCAACAAGTGAGGTAAGACTTCAAACTCAACTCCTATGTGCTAAAGTCAGATTGTGTTCTTCAGAAGAATGTTGTATGACTGCCAGTCATATTTTTCAGTATGATAGAGCAGGATTAGCTTATATATCCCTCTAGACTTGAAAACCAAAGAAACTAATAGCACAGCTAATGTAGCAGCCATTTATGGTTTGATTGAAAGAAAACTGTGTTTTGGGGGTTTCATCATTTTCATAGCTGAACATTTACCTGTGAGACCTGTAACGCAACGTTTAAATTTTAAAATATACATTTACTGAGAACTATAAATCAGACAAAATTCATACTAATTCTAATAACGCAGCTGCCAGTAGGCAGCAATCAATGGAATTGTAAATAGAGGCCAAAGCCTGTAGTACCCAGAGTGTCCACTTGAGGCTGGCTGCAGTAACTTGACACCTTAATGATTGTATTTGGGAAGAAGACAGCCTAAATGCAGGGAGGGAGACATTGTTTTATATTGTGCCTGTTTTTCTTTTATGGAAGATTCATTAAGGATTTTCTGTTTACGAAATCCTGCTTTGCTATTGGTCAAAGGGCCACAAGTCCAGCTTCAACACCGCCTTTCTGTCTGTGAGTATGTTACACCACTCAGGCAACAACGACATTGTGCTGAAATGAGTTCACCTTAATTACTCCATAGCAGGACACAAGACCTTCCAAAGGCACACTTGTACTGCAACGTGGAATCTGAGTCTCAACAAAGGAAGAAAAGAAACGTATTAACTCTGTCCCTGCTGGCAGCATAAAACATTAAACATCCACAACCAAGTGTATGTCAGTGAATGACATGTATATTGAATCAATTAAACTATAAAAGAAAATTACACTTTCATCAGGTGCTACAATTACATGGAAATAAAGTTCAGTTGAAATAGCACATGAAGTGTGGCAGCATCCAGAGGGCATCAGCAGCCTTCCAAAGGCTCCCATAACTTGGCTTTGCCCAATTCCTTTACAGTCTATGGTTGCCTCAGATATGCACTGTTACTGTCACCATTTAACCTCTGACCTGTAGGCACTTTACATTGTGGAATCCAGCTCTCTTTTAACCTGCTGAGATAACAATGGTAAGTGACTCTAAACTTTCTTAGTTAAGGCTCAGTATTATTTGTTAAGCTGCATTTTTACTAATCAAATTATTTGACTGCTCTCTGTTACCATACAGCCTAGAATACAGCTGCAATCAGAATTATTAAACCTCCACGGCAAATTTAACCTGACACGCCAGATGGACAGTTTCACATTGGAAATATTTTGCTAACCCATCTGGGAAAGAGCGATGCAAACATGTTTTCAGGGGCAGAACCTTCAAAAACAACAGCAGCTTGTGATTGGATGATCATTCGGCTTGTCACATTCATCACAGACCAATTTATATCAAGCAACGCTGCTATGACTTAGCATACAAGGGCAAACAACAGTTAACAGCCTTTAATTGTTGTTTGCCCTTGTTAGTGGCTAACGGCTAAGGGCCATAGTCTTAAACTACCTTAGACTGTTGTTTCACATTACATTATACCACACAGATATATCATTTAACACTTATATGTGACATGAACCTCGTCGAAGACAATCCCTACTTAGTAAACTTCTGAGGAGAGCATATTTTGCCAAGTTTCACTGAGTAACTATGATGACCACAGGCTAACCGGCATTAGCTGCCATTATTTTCAAACATGCAGTCACTTCCTTTTTTTCGTCACACCCGCAGCTTCTGCCTCTGTACCCTGATTGGACCATTAAGTATTTGCTGAGTAAAGTCCTTGGACAATGAAGGCTGGCAAGACGGAGATGCATGATTTCAGAATCGGACAGGTCCATCTGCTCTGCAAGGCTATTGCAAAATTAGGTTTATTGGCAAAATTTACAACCTTCAGGCTGTTTGCGATAAAAATAAGGCAAGAACTGAAATAGCTTGGTTGTGATAAAACAATGCTCAGACAGTAGAACCATACTTTCTTTAGAGGGTTTGCACAAGACTGTGTATGTAGGCACATTTTGTTGTGATATTAATCTGTGATGGTGTTGCTACTGTGAGATATTTTTCAAACAACTGTAGGATGCACACTGGTAGGTCTTTTCAGGGGTGGGGAAGCAAGATGTTTTAAGTAAGCATTGTAAATAAGAGAGGGGAGGTCTTGATAGTGCAGACTTTTTGTTTCTTTACAGAGGTGATCTATCACTTGGAGAAGACATGTCAGACACACTTAAGGGCAAATCAAATTTACAAAAGCACAATGTGACCTTTTTAAATAAAGTATGCTGTAAGTGTGACCTCAGTGTTGAAGCCGTAAACCATATTTGTCATCCTTAAAGCTGACAGGCTCACATCTATCTAAGCCCCCCTCCAAAAACATCATGTTGTTTACAACCACGGGAGGTTCTCCCTACACCTTATATGAACTTTATTTGAAAATGATTGATGTCCAAATGTCCTGAACAGACAGGTCATCTCCAGATCCTTGACCAAGAATGGAGGAAGGATGTCAGATAAGGAGAACGAGGGAAGGAAGGGAGGAGGAGCGACATTCCTGCATTGTGCAGCTTATTAATAGTCCTTTATTTATCAATAAAATAAGTTTTTGTTGAGTTTTTAAGGGGGTATATAATCCCTCTGAGTTTCAATGGTAGTATCTGTGGTTAAAGTTTACTCAAAGGAGCAAACAGGTCTTATTGCATGCTTTGGTTTGGTGGTTAGACACCCCATTCATCAGAGCAGAGTGAGAACATGCAGAGACCTGACTGAGGGTGAAACATATGAGTGAAGAGAGCTTCAAGGTGTGTGAGAGCAATTACACCGAAGGCACACAAGGGAACATGGACAGAGTGCACAGAGGGGTAAAGCCGTATTGGTGGGCTGTTATGACGAGCTGTTAGGCTTCTTACTTAGAAAGAATTGTGCAAACAGAAGATGTGCAAGGCTCTGTATGTTTGCTGACAGAAACTGAGGGCTGCAGAGTAGATACTGAGGCAAGCTGATCCAGTGTTGTGCTGCTAGGAGAGAGCTTATGACTGGATTGGCATCTGATTGAGAAAATCCAAAAGTCTTGTCAAGGGAGCTTTGCAGCCCTCTTCCGCTTTTCAATCTTGCTTTTACTAGCAGTTGCTTCGGTTTGATAGGCTTGACAGATTTTTGCCATACCCAGCTAAGGTTTTGCCATCTTGTCATTAGGGATGGGAATCAAGAACTGGTTTCAGAGGAAATACTGCTCCAAACACTCTGTCATGATTTGTCATTATGCTTCACACTTCCTTTATCACTTCCTTTCAGTTAGGTCCATGTGCCTTACAAAACAATGATATCACACTTCTGTGAGGAACAGTCAGCATGAATGACAACAAAGCAGTCAAGGAAGTTATCGTGGCAAACGGAGAGCAGAGGAGGTCTGACTGCATCTACACTGCACCTACACACCATGGTGCTCAACATCCACTAAAGCATTACTGCACGTCAGTGTATCCATGTCTCTATAACACTCTGCCAAACTCTGGTCAGCTGTGTGATAAGTATTTCAATCATGACATGTCTCCACCTGCTCAGATTCAGATTAAGAAAGCAACATAAACTAATGAAGAAAACACAATCACAACATCAACATTGATTTGTCATTAGCAGATTGGACCAACTGGATCTCCCATGAACCAAAAGCATCACAAATTATTAATATTAACAAGCACACAATGACTTGTCTGCACAAATGTGCAAGCGATGATTTCATAGTCCAATAACCTAAAGCTGGGGGTTGGCCATTTTGGAAAACTAGCAGGAATTTGAAAGTAGCATCTCCTCAGGGCTCCGCCTAACCGCCCCCGCATCACAGAAGACTGATTCATCTCCAAACCCTCAGCACCCTCCGTATTCTATCCTCTTTCCCGCCGTCCTCCTGTATCAGTATTCTCCCGTAAATCTACCCGTGTGATGATATGATAATAAAAAACATTCCTCTGCCTCTCCAAACTGAGCTCTGTCTCTAGCCTGAATGGGGCGGTGATGCTCCAAAATGATGGATGCCAACTGCCATAAAACAGAAGTAGAAGAAAAAGCCTCGCAAGAACGTCCAGCTGCAGTAGCATAGATGGCAGTTCTTGCGAGATTAGAGCAGCAGAACAAACTTAGAAAAACAAAGAGTTTATTTTAGATTTCTTGTAAATCTGTCTTAAAATGTGAGGGATACTGGAGCTTGGTTGGGGTTGTGGGACGGCTCACAGCTGGCTTCCCTTATTTTCAAAGACAAAACTTGAAAGGTAAACATTCTCCGGCGGACTCTGATACGTAAGAGCTCGGCTACACGCACCGAGTCTGTGCACGCCGGGAAAATGCACGTGCAGGAGGCGGCAGAACGGCGACGGGATTTGATTGGTTTAAAAACAGGTGTCCCGGCATGATTATTGGTTGGTGTTTTCCCTGTTTTACTCCTGCTGTAGATAGCGGATATTTTTCGCTCTGTTTTAAGAACACATTATGAGTTGATTACCATCGGGTCATAAAGACCATTTTAACCAGTATTATAAAAAGTGTATCTAAATCAAATCGCCAACCCCAGCTTTAAGGGATGAAGAAGTGAGAGTATTGATTTGTCCTCCTCTGTGGGCAGGATTTTCCAGTCTTCTGTGACTGACACCCCGTCCTCTTCTTGGGCACAGGCTCCTTATCTGGTAGGGCTGTAATCAACCAAAGAAATTGTTGGTCGACTAAAACACAGCTATTGTCGACCAAAAATCGACCAATCGACGTACACATCTGTTATCTTTATCTTTATCTATCTATTTACTCGAAAACTTTCTCTTTTTTTCTCCCTCGTATTTTGCCGTTAGTGCATGCGTAATTGTGAGGCGCGCTGGCACTGAATATCCAGAAAAACATTGGAACCTGGATATTCATGGGACGCTTTTAGTGTTCCCACACAGAGTTTCATATTAACCACGTTGTTCACTACAACAGACACTTTTTCTGCTGGAACTTTGAAGGCATCAGCAACTTATAATCGCGCAGCGATGTTTTTCCCCTGTGTGCGCCTCTTCTATTTTTTCTCTCAACACAAGACTCTTTGCTTTCCAGTCTTCATCAATGAAATGGGCAGTCACTGTCATATAGGACTCCATTCGAAGAGACGTACACATCTGTTATCTTTATCTATTAACTCGGAAACTTTCTCTTTTCACTCCCTCGTATTTTGCCGTTAGTGCATGCGTAATTGTGTGGCGCGCTGCCACTGAATATCCAGGTTTCAATGTTTTTCTTGGCCTTCCACGACACCAATGGGCCTCATATCCTAAGAAATAAAACTGTCATTCGTTCTGTGATGTCGTTTTTGCATTTGGGTTTTTATATGAGGCTTAAAATCCAGCACGGTCTGGGTGAGGGATGCCGCTGTTGCAGCGGGCAGGTGTGCATGCAGCTATAAAATGAATAAACGATTATTAGAGTAGAATATTGAAATGTTCTTAAATAAAAATATTGAAATGAACGATACATTAAAATGGTGTTCTGAGACATGATGGGGGTGCTCAGAAAATTCCCCCACTTCACTTGATATGTTTCTCCTGATGAAATGAACTGCAGGGTAAAAATTAAATTGACACATTTGGTCGACCAATCAGAATTTTGGTCGACTGAGCACGCATCGACCAATTAGTCGACCAGTCGACTAGGACTTTACAGCCCTATTATCCGGCCTGCAAAACTCCACCAGGATGCTTGCTAACCCTGTGCAGCTGGACCTGCCTTGTTTAATGTCTTTGATCAGGCAGATCAATCTTGCCAAAGTCCAGCCTACAATGTTTGCGAGCGACCCAAAGCAGCATGGCTAATAAGAGTTCATTAAAACTAACAGTAACGTGACAGCAGTTAATTATTGCTTTTACAGCGATTAGCATGGATGCTAACAGCTTCAAAGGCAGTTTTATCAGATTAATTGTTCATTAAACGGTGAACAAAAACAACACTGAACGCACTTCTCAGTAGAAGAGAAATTTTTGCTCCACTGCTGACATGTTATGCGCAGTTACCAATGACATTATCTGATTGGCCTGGAATAAAATTGATTGACAGAACGATTGTCCAATCAGCTGAGAGGCTCTGCCCATTCCTTAACACTTTCCGTGAAAGTTCCTGTTGTCTGCATTCTCACTGAAAGTCCTCTCTCAATCAATATTAAAAAGCAAAACTTATAAATAATGATAAATAAAACACTAATGCAACACTAAAAATACCGCTGTAGACTGTTGGGTCACAGGCATGTGGAGAACCTCAGAACTGGAACCTGCCATGTTTTCTTTTTTGTGTTGAAGAATCAGCAGAGGCAAAGGGCAGGAATTTAGCATTTTTGCCATAAATGAGGGAATATACATCTGATTTAGCTATAAGAGTAATATAGGAAAGTCTTGACTTCTGCAGACATTTTATTATAGGTCTCCAAGTTATGCCTAATACCAAGGTCAGACTATTTTTTGTTGGTTTTAACAGTCTCTATATCAGATTGGGTGACTGGAGAGCTAAAACAACCTGCTATGACTTGCCCTTGAAGCATGATTGACGTTCATCTGCATGTAAGGACTCAATGGCATTGGAGAAAAGAGGAGTGACGCTGAGGACAGCAAACTAGCATGCAGTATTTAGAGTGCTTACTGTTGTTTGTCTTTTCAAATGTCATGATGAATGAGATGTTAGCTTGATGACAAATGCAAGCAGCCACTAACCAAGGTGCCTCTGTTAATCCTCTCCAACATTTCTCTCTTCACAGTGTGGTTGCTCCTCTATCACCCATCATTAATCACCAAACTTTCAGAGCTTGACGACTTTTTGTCTGTCTTGTGGCTGCCAAAACAGAAACTTGATTGCACAAGCAGAGCTCCCTGTGCTGTCACTGGTCGGTGTCATTTCAGTGAAGAACAAATCATTGGTGTAACACACCAGACAAACGGTTTCACACATGCATCAGCTATATTTCAAAATCATATGGGCAGCATCTCACATAAAATTATTGGGAAGGACAGCAAGTCAGGGTGATTGAGAAAGAGTTATGTCTGTAATATTGTTTACAATAAGTACTTCACATCCTAGGCATAATTTAACTCCCTTTTTAGATTCTGCCTTGTTGTCCAGAAAAATCCTTGGGAAGTCTGGTCAGTTTTTTAGTGTATTTTTTGGGCATTTTGTGCCTTTATTGATTATTGATTCATTTCAATTACAGTAGCATACTACTTAGTAGATGGACCTCTGTTGAATGTTTATTTGCTTAGTGGTTAAATGGAAATTACTGTCATCATTTATGTACGTTTGTGTACATATATGCACATATGTGTGTATGTATGTATGTATGTATGTATGTATGGATGGATGTGTGTAGTGTATATGTGTACATATGTGTGTATGTGTATTTATGTGTATGTATGTATAAACATAAATCCTTTGCCAATCTTTTGTCTTGATGTAAAGCACTTTGAGCTGCAATTGACTTGTATGAATTGTGCTATATAAATAAACTTTGATTGATTGATTGAGAGAGACCATGGATAGGCTTGTGAAAGGGGGTGAGAGAGAAGGGGAAGACAATCCGCAAACTGGTCATAGGCTGGATTTGAACCCGGACTGGCAGAATTATATACATGGGATGTGCATGGTTGCTATCCACTCAGCCAAACCAGCACCCCAAAGTCTGGTCATTTTTGAAAGAGAAAAATCGTTCCACTTTAGGCATGGCAAGATGAATCTACTTGATAGATATGGGATCTGGCCAGTCTCTCTGCTCTACAGTGTTGAATCATAGGCAGAAGAGCGAAACTCAAACAAACTATACTTTCTGTCATGGAGTCATGCAGTATCTCGGACAGACCTTTGGTTGTTGGTCATTCTGAAACTGCGTATGATATGATATGATTGCAGTGAAACTCAAGTGGGCGTGACATCTCTGAGTAACAGCGATGGTTACCTAATGAGCTGTTTGTGGATAGGTGACGCAACTTGGGTGGGCGACTCGATCTTTTGGTGTAAATGCCCCTTTAGACGTGTTAAAGTACAGAAAAGCCTCAAAACTCCATGCAAAGACAAAGATATGATCCAGTATTGCATCATTGATAATACAGTGATGCTGGTAAAAACTCATAAATTCCCATTCCTGCTTGCCACATTATAAAATAGGGAGTTACATATCATTAGACGGCAAGCATCATTGCATCTGTGTCTGCTATGAGAAAATAATTTATCCTATTAATCATCCAAAGGCTTATTAACACTTTGTATGGAATAGATTGTGTAGAATAAGTCAAAGTGTTGCTTTAGCTTTCCTCCTGCTGGTTTTACAGGCATGTTTAGCAGAGGTGAAAGTATTTAGACTTGATGCCAATTCTTTAAAATATATATATTTTTTTAAAAAACACCAGTATCCCTGTCATTCAGTTTAAGGGCAAATGGAGCAGAATCTGAACTCACTGGCTTTTTGAACACTTGTTCAACAGCTCATAATTTCAAATAACTAATCAGCCAAATCACATGACTGCAACTTTACGCATGGCAAATAGTAATAACCTTTGCCAGGGAAGCTATGTTTAGCCTTTTTTAGTCAGTTTGTCTAAAAGTTGAGAACAGAATATAATACAATTTTCAGGGTAGGTTAGAAATGGACAAATGGCCAATAATTTTTTTGATGGTGAACTGCATTTGAATGTAAATCAAAGGATTGTTTAAAGGACTTGTTAACAATGCTAGATAGGACAGTTTTCTAAATGTTTCGACAACAACTCGCTCAGCAAATTTTGGAAATGCTTTGTGGAGGTCTGTGATCTGGGGGTACTTCTTGCTTGTTTGTTTGTATGTTGTCTGTTTGTTTAATTGGGGGGGGGGGGGTAAATTGGTGGAAAAAATGCAAGTTTTAGGACAAATAAATATGTTTGTGACAAGTATGACATATGAGGGAAAACGGAGTCATGAAGAAGAAGGTTACAGGAGGGCAGGTAAAACCTGAATCAAACCTATAATTATTAACCGGCAGGGTTTACTTAACCTGTGTGACTCTCTCTCTCTCTCTCTATCTCTCTGTCTCTCTACCTCACTTTGTTGTACAGACTAATCAGCTGGGAGAGAGAGAGAGAGAGAGAGGGGGGAGGGAAGAAGGGAGGGAAGAAAGCTCAGCTAAAAGAGTGAAAACATACACAGAGGCTTTAGAGTGTGTTTGAGTTTCAGAGAGCAGATAGGTGAAGAGAACAGAGAGAGAAGAGGGAGGAAGAGGGACGTCTGGTCGGGGGGGACAGCCGGAGGAAGTGTGTGAATGTGTGTGTGTTTGGGGGGCTCAGCAGGTTGAGGATCATGTCTCTAAGTGGAAAGGTGGCTCTGGTGACAGGGGGGGCTCAGGGCATCGGGCGAGCCGTCGCTCAGTTGCTGCTGCAGAACTCTGCAAAGGTCAGTTGTGCTTTCATTTAAGAAAAATAAACCTTCTCATGTTAAAGATATAAATTTTAGCTTTATATGAACTTTAGAGCTTTGACTTTTTAATGCATGAACTTTAAGAGCTTTAACTCTGATACATAAACCTTTTAGCTGAACTTTCTGATGTACAAACAAACTTTAGAGCTTTATTTCTCTTTCATGCAAACTTCAAGAGATTTAAATCCCTATTACATAAAATATAGAGCTTTGAAGCCCTTAAGAAAAAAACAGCTTAACTTTTTATGTTTAACTTTCTAACATATGCTCTTAAAGACCTATAACTCTCTAAAAATATACACTTCAAGAGCTGTATACTTTACGGATCCCAACTTTAATGCAAAAACTTCAGAGCTCTGCCTCTCTAAGAGCTTTAATGTTTAGAGATTTAACTATCTAAAAAGGCATACTTCAGTGATTTAATTCATTAAACATATAAAATAGAGACCTTTAACTGTCTAATAGATAAACTAAAGTAGCTTAACTGTTTGATATTGAAACTTTGATGGTTTTAACCCTTTGATAATAAATGTTTGAGACCTTAATAAACTCCAGAGCTTTAATTCAGGTAGATAAACTTTAAGAGTTTTCATCCTGTGATATTTTAACTTTAAGAGCTTTATCTCTGTCATGAGTTAACACTAGTGCTTTGACCCCTGGTAAATCAAATTCAGAGCTTGAAATATCTTGAGTGGAAATGTTGAGATCATTAACTTTCTAATATGTAAACATCAAGAACTTTAACTGCCTGATATAAACTAAAGAACTTAAACTGTCTTTCATTGATAAAATCTAGTGCTTTGACAGCTTAAACTACCTGATTTACAAACTATTTTTTTCTTATAAAATTTAACTTTTAGAGCTTAAAAACAAAATAAAAAAGTACAAATGTCTGAAGCTTTAAACATCCAAAATGTCAACCTTACCTTAGTATAATTGTCAGAAGCGTTACCCATCTAAAAGACAGACTTAAACATCTTTAACCCTCAAAAAATATGAGCTTTCAGATCTTAAACCCATGGATTTATGGACCTTCACCAGAATAATTTAGGTTTAGATATAGCAGTATATGCAAACTTTTATAATTTGATTAACAAAGCCTCAGTCCCCTGAAACATTAATGTTTACAGCTCTGTCCCTCTCAAATGAAGGTTTTTACAAATCTAAAGGTTGGGGCTCCAGTCATTAGTAATACAACCTCCTGGAGCTTTAACCCTCTAAAATATGTATGTTGAGAGATGTAACCCTCTGAGTACAAACCTGTTGAGCCCCAACTCTCTGACAATGAAACTAGATGAGCCCTTCCTGAAAAATAGACTGTTAGAGCCTAAATGTGGTAGAATTTAAGTTGTTGCGCTTCAGCCATCTGAAGAAAAGGCTTTATGAAGTATATATGTTTCAAATGTAGTCCTTTGTTTTTTAGAGTTTTAACCTTAAAAACATAATTTGAAGAGCTTTAAAAAGTCTAAGTATTTAAGAGTTTAAGTCACTTAACATTAAACGTTGGTGCTTTGAATCATTTAACCAATACTTTTCAGAGCCATTACTAAATATTCACAGATTTTCAGAGCTTCAGTTCATTGGCATACAAACTCAAAAACTAAAACCCTGGGAGTGCAGACTTTCAGTGATTCAACCCTCTGAAATACAGCATATGCCCTTAGAGCCTCAACTTTGTGAAATAGAAAAAATTCAAGTTTTAACCTTCTGATTTGTTTTCTGAATCTCTCAGTGCTTTAACGCTCTGAAATACAAACTTTAAGAACTTTATTCTTTGATGTGCGTGAAAGCTCCTGATTAACTCAGGCAGCATTTACACTGCGCCAAAAACAGTCAAATCCGATAAGTTGCTTTTTGGTCCTGTGTTAAGACGAAAACGCATTGCGTTTTGTCTGAAAACGGAAACTTTTGAAAACGTGCTCCAGAGTGGAAAGCTCTGAATCCGCTCTCCATGCAGTTCCGTGTAAACCTGTATCAGAGTATTTCAGGGTGAAACACTGACATCACTGCATGTGTCATCTGAAAGAGTAAATACTCTTTCAGATGAAGGCTGCGCACACATACCAGGAACAACAACAGCTTCGGACATCTGCCGAGTAACGTGTGAGTCTCTTACCATGCTTGGTTTGTTATCGAGACAAAACCATCCAGACAGATTTGTTGTCTGAACTGATTTGTTGTCCAGAAAAGAAACTCCTGTGTCTCTGTGCGTCTATTTGCCATTGTTGTTTGTGAAAAGCTTTTCTTCTTTGTTGTAGCAGCGCTGCCTCTCTGCAGACCTACACCGCCATCTACTGAACCAGCATGCATACTACAGCGGATTAACTCGTCTCTGAGCGTCGTCCTCTAAACCTAGAAGAATTCTAAAACGCAAAGGACAAATCTTTGCGTCTTCAAGTCAGGAGTGTCTGTGTAAACACAGCCTCAGTGTCACTTTTAAAGAAAAAGTTTTGTTGACACTGGGCCGGCCTTAGAAACTATGAGTGCATGGACTCAAACTGTGTGCTGTGGTTATAGAAGTTCATTTGCATTTACTGATTTTATGACAGAAAAGTTCTCATTTATTCTCTGATTGCTCATAAAAACACAAAAGTTGGATAAGTCTAAATAAACATTTAATTTAAGGTCGAAAAACTGAAAAACAGGATTTGCAAAAAAAGAGCAAAGTTGGCTAACTGGTAGAGTCAGCCATCTTTCAGTAAGAAGGTCAGTGGTCTAAGTCTAGCTATGGCATGTCCTATGGATATGTCCTAAGGATATGTCCTTTAGCACTCATTAATCCCAGTTATCTTCTATAGTGTATCAGCTGAGTGGGCTGAATCAATCAATCAATCATTATTTGTATAGCGCCAATTCATAACAAGTGTTATCTCAAGACACTATACAATAGAGCATTAAACTCTTCATTTTATGTATACACATATATGCATAGATGCATAGATACATATATACATATAAAAACACACATATACAAATATATACATCCAACCCCCAACTTTGATCCATATAGCCAATCATGAATCCCTCCATCATGGCGGCAAGAAAAAACCTTCTGTAAGCAGCAGTTAGTTCTTGCTGATGAACATTAAAAAACAAGCTTTCCACTATGAGAATGTGAATGTGGTGTGGGTGCACTTTTACATTATTACCAATCAAAGATTTCAGAATTGGGGAAAACATTTAACTTTTGGACATTTTCCATGAAAGTTACCTTGATGTGCTGTCAGCAGTTTTTTATTGATATGGTGACAAGCAATTCAGACTTTTTGAATTATGGATCTTAAAATGTTTGTTACTTGATAATTATTTTATCCCATGGGCAAAAAAAAAAAACAGGCTGGTATACTGCAAAGTAATCACAGCGAGCAAAGCCCCAAAAAAGTGTTTGCAGTGCAAGTGTTTGGTCAGTGATTAGCTCAAATTGTTGTCATTTGAGGGATGGTTGGTATATCTGGACTAGCATTTTAACAGTCCTGCTTGTTAAACAAGTATAGGAAGTTAAACAGGAGATTCTCAGTTCCTGATTAAAATCATTTGTTAATTAAAAAATCATTCTGTTAGATAGATGCTTCCTCTGTGAAATATCTATACATCTATCTATCTCTCAGTCTGCCTGTCTGTCTGTTTATCTGTCTAGTACCCTTTAACATTTTATATTTTACATTTCTGTGAATTTATTTAGTCTTCTCTGAAGATATCAATGAGGTACACTAATGTTTAAGTACAGAGATAGAAAAACAGAAACTTGTGAAAACCAGACAATAAAACGAAAAGTAAAAGGACTAAAATGTCTGAGAACTTGTTTCACACCCTGTGAATAGGCGGCAGATTGCATTATCAGTGCTGCAGTTCACGACAACATTTTTTTGAAACCCAGACCACATGTTTACTTTGGAAGAAGAAGTGAGAAGTGCACCACAACTAAAGTGTGATCAGCCTCTATTTAGAGTCTGCAGAGGTAGAGATAACACCGCCAGAACCAGAGACTTCCTCCTTCTTCATTAACACGTTTTAACAAGTGTACTGAATTTTAAAGTATTTGCATTTTAAACGCAAACAAATGCAAAAGCCACAAATGGAGGGCAGCAGAGTCAACATTCTAATTAAGGACTTGGACTTTTAGCAGTGCTATGACAGGCTTTGTTGAGGAAAAGTTTGGGAAAAAAAATCTATCTGAATCATTTAACAAGCTTCAGTGTTTCTGTTTTAACCATGGGAGGTCTTCAGTGAAACCATGTACAGCACACAATCCCAGATGTCTTCCCCCATGGACAAAGTTCACAGCTTCCTTTGTCTGCACTCAAATGTACAGGTGCCATGGGCTTCTAGCAAACTCACTTCAAAAAACGTCTACTAACCCTGTGATGCCCACAGGTAGAGGCAGATATTTGTTGTGTCATATAAAAGGAGGGAGGTGGTATGCGCTTTCTCAGGTTGTCTGTTATCCATCTTATCATGTGAGAGCTGGGTTTACATCCCTCACCTTTCTCAGGTAAAGATACCGTTGGTAAGCTCAGTGTGTGTTTGACTGTACATTTTAATAAGGGAAATTGAATTAAATGAAAATAAAAAGTAAAAAATATTCAATTGACATATCACCACCCCTCCTGTTCACTCAGAGTGAACTTTCCGGAGTACTTTCAGCTGTGTTGAAATATCAGTCCACCCTGAAATTTGGGATAGTATTATTGAATTTGACAAAGGTTTACATCATTGTGAGTGAATCTAAAAACTGTCTCCATGGCTCAGGTGGCTGTGGTCGACTTGAATGAGACCAGTGGGAGGCAGTGCAAAGCAGAACTGGACACCGAGTTTGGAGAAGGAAACTGCACCTTCATCCCCTGTGATGTGTCCAACGGAGACGCTCTGAGAGGTAAAGCTGGAAGGAATCAAACGACTGATGCAAACTGGCAAAGGGACAAAGATTTCATCAGCTCTCGGTTTAAAGTGTAACTTCTTTCTGACTCCTTGTGCTGCATACAGGGAAAATGCTGACTCAGTTTACTCTTCTTAGAAATAAACCACGAGTGAGGAAGCGACTTAAAACAAACAATGTGAAGCACAGTGGTGACTTTTAACACACATCTGTAACTTTTCCTGGAAAGAGTCTCTTCCCTGCTTTCCAAGTTTTTACTCAACAGAATCAGAACAAAAACACATGGTCGTATGATTTCATATGATCATATTTACCACATTTCATCATTTAAGAACCATGTCCAGTTTAAAGAGTATCCAAACAAAGACACAAAGACAGCAGCTTAGGGCAGTGATTCCTAGAACAAGGTTTGTGTACCGTGTGGTCATGGATTTTTAAATTATGATGATGTAGCATGGAGTTTAGCCTTCCAGCAAACAAATCCTGTGAATGAAGTGATTGGCAAATGTAAGGCCTTGTTCACATAAATTCTGCCATATTTTAAAACAGGTTTTTCATTTTTTAACCAACTGATTTCTTGATGCAGGGCTTGAATTGTCTAGTTGTATAGACCTTTCTAGACTTGTCTGTAGTTATTGTGGTAGCTTTATGTTTGTCTATATTGATGCAGTTGGTTTAGCTTCATGGGCTGTACGTGGAGAAGGAGATGTTGAAGGCCAGAGGGGGATCGGCTCCGTTGGTGGTGACTGGCGGTGGGGTAGGTAGTTCGCTGCAGGCATTTGTGTATTGATGTAAAAAATAATTAAATATTTTAATCCAAAAACAAGCGGTCTTCCACCTGCATTAAAAAAATCCCCTCATCAAGTCAAAAAATTTTATCCTCAAAAACATGAACTGGTGTGTTTTCAGCAGCTAACTGAAACGAAAAAATTTCCTCGCTACTCCTCTGGAATGAGCTTTTGATTTTTAAAGTTGTTTATTTGTTTAGTTTTTATTCATGTTCTGTTAGCTAATGCAAAACATTTCATGAAAAATAAAAAAATGAAAAATAAAAAAAATGGAAAAATGAAACTGTAAATGAGTGAGCTTTCCCCCAATATCTTTGCAGAGCAATCTCTTCATGCAGCAAATCACACCTGGTCCCATAATTTAGTAGTAATCCACATCCTGTGCTTGGA
The DNA here is from genome assembly GCA_036419115.1 of Scarus forsteni. Taxonomy (NCBI): domain Eukaryota; kingdom Metazoa; phylum Chordata; class Actinopteri; order Labriformes; family Labridae; genus Scarus; species Scarus forsteni. The sequence goes on along the minus strand of JAZDUH010000098.1, from coordinate 33,821,773 downwards.
TCAGTCTACAACATGTGCCAGTCCAACAGCTCCTCACTGGTTCGCTGGAAACACATGATGGTCTGTCCTCAGCAGGAACCAGTTCAGTCCTGTATCAATCTTGGCCATGTAGATTGACCCAAAACAGAAAAACAAGCTCTCAGAGTTTCTGAGAAATTTCAAAATAAAATACTTTGTGGTTGCAGACAGCAAACTGTTGAGCACACAACATAGCCTGTTGCTGACACGTTGCTCTTCTTGTTGTCATTTGATCCCACAGTTACCATATGAAGCAGTAGTTCTGTCTTGATCTTGTGATTTTGAGCTTGCAAGGCTATGCTGCACAGCGCTTAATATACACTTTCAGAAGGCGAGGACACGTGTCAGTGAGACATATGCTAAAAATAGCAGGTTTCTCATTTGAACATCTGTTGTTATTCAGGCAGACAATGATGCAGATTGCAAAAGGTCACCAGAAAACCTCAAAATCCCACCAGTTATGTGTTCATTCTGATTCCGCAATGTGAAGGTGGTGGGTTTCATTTTAAGTCAGTATGAGTGCCTCCACCAGCTCGGTTGTGTCTTTTCTCTGGTTCAGCTCCGGTCTGCAGCAGAAATGCAGGGCCTCTTATTTGCCTAATATTGGAACACTGCATCTTTTCAGTTTGGAGCAGGATTCAGACATCAGAACCACTTTTAACTATTTAGTTTACTTTCATTTTTTTCTGACTTAATGTACTCTCATGCATCTCAAAATAGAATACAAGGACAACAACAACAAAAATAGGTTAAGTTTTCCTATATGATATTTTAAAAGGCACACACAAAAAAATTATTTTTTATCACTTTTGTCTCAGAATAAATGACTTCATGGTGGATGTGTGAGTTTGGGAACCTTGTAAATAAAAGTGTTTCAGACACCCATTGTGTGTGGGTGGGTGGGTGTGTGTGTGTGTGTAAATCTTCTTACGCCGACTAGTGATGTTGGGTTTACTTACATCTTATGACAGGTATTTTTGAACATTTTTGATGAAGTAGATGTAGTAGACAGGTACTGTTGCAGATAAATAGATAAATTGATTGTGCAGATATTCATTTTTTAAATAAAATGTCCTAACTTCACATGCCGATTTACAGACTGTACATGTTTTTGTAAGTTGTATGATATCAGTTTCTAGAGATTTGTTTGTTTTATGAACAGTTTGGTTGGGACAACACCTACATTTCAAAAGTAAGCTAAACAGCGCTGAAAGGTGTGATGTTTTGCAATTTTAAACACAGAATCGAAACTGATTACACTGCTTGTGCAACTATTAAAACGGAAAAATTGATCAAACGGATACTCTATAGATCACAAAAACCACACATGAGGTTCATAACAATCTTAGATCTACACAGATCATCCTGCTGGAAACACTGACATGCTTTGGTGTCAGTGCAAAAAAAAAAGATATTAAAGATAAATGCTCAGTCTGTGTATGCGTAACATTAAGACTGCTCTTCACATGAGGGGTGATTTATGATGAAGCTGTGTGACTATGTAAATGCTGTCGTTAAGATTATGTTTAATTCTAATCAGAAACGAAAAGTTAAAAATGAAGAACAAAAAGATGAGGGAAAAGTCTCAAATGATTCTTTTGGCAATGCTGAGATGTCTCTGCTGTAGCTAACCATTATGTTCATTTTCCTCCAACCTCATGGCTTCAGACTTCCTTTTTCATTTATGGCCACTCTGCTCTCCTAAACTCTCCATGGTGACAGCCAGGAGCACAGGCAAAAGTCTCATTTAAAGAGGCCGGTCGGCACCACTTTTGCGCCTGCTATCAATTGCTCATGCAGTCACAGGAAATCAGCCACAAGGCCCACTAACAGCACATGCAATTTTTAGATTGCACACGCACGTGGTATTTGGGATCTTAGTAGATCCAGCCCTAAGTGAAGGAATTAGCTCCTTGTTTAATCAGGAAAAGTTCATTTCTGATGAAACTGCTGCAGGCCACCATTGTCTACAAGTTTGTGGCTGTTTTTCTCTGTCAGCACATCTCAAAGCACACCGATTGGCCAGTAAATTTTCTGACAGGAAAATTTGTTTCAGCAAGAAGATGAAGATGTATTTAATTTTAATACTACCCAAGACAAGCAGAAGCTACAACAACTATGACAGTTTTGGCTCATGGTCACTCTTTGAACCTTGACTCTGATGTGCTGAAATCTACAGGATGACGTGTTGTGCCATTTATTTCGACTGCAGTATTTGCTTTGAAAGTTCAGATGTTGAGCGTTTGTTTTTGTCTACTTAACTTTTATCAGAGTCCTGGATAATGATTATTTCGTTGTCCTCCGTTAACCCGCTGCTCTTACCCCCCCTCTGGCTCAGCACCACTGTCGGTGCTGCTGTGTGTGTTTTTCTGCGAGTGCGTGGGTGTGTTGGGTGATCAGCATTTCAGATAAAAGTGTGTGTAAGTGAGATTCAGTCCGTCTTAGAGGGAACAAGGTCTCATTGTCTGACAGTGAGGAGTAAATCCCTGCAGGCAAACGGCTCAGGAATGCTGTTTGCTGTTTCTGCTAACTGTTGATGTAGACGCAGAGTGAGACTGCATGAAGCAGCAGCACTGACTGTGTCTGTGTGCACAAGTGTGTGTGTGTGTGTGTGTGTGTGCATGTGTGTGTGTGTGCATGTGGTTTGAGATTAACCGTGTTTACACATTTGTGCATCCCTGCTCTGAATTCACTGTGTGTTATTGTATGCTTGTTTTAGCTGTACTTTGAGCAGATGAGTTCGTTCAGAACAGCTTAGTGTGATAGGTGTTGTGTGTGTGTTTGTGTGTGTTGGTAATTGTGGGGTGTCCAGGTGAGGAATGTGGTAGGTGGTGACACATGCAGGTTTTTCCCTTTAGCTGTTCATCATCTCATTTATACTCCTGAATTAAATCCACACAGTTGCATATATCCTAAGTACGTGTAGCACTCTGCTTTCACATCCTGTGTGCACCTTTACACAAATGCATTGACAATTCAAAATGCTAGACTTGGCATTGGGTGACTGCCTTTCAGTTGGTGTACATTAAAGGAGACATATCATGCTGATGCAAGATTTAATACTTACATATAATATAATAAATTTGAAAACAAGACCTTACACCCCCTTAATTTTCAAAAAATGAGATATTGTATTTTTTCTGATATCCTAGAACAAGATTTGATGCCTCTAAAAATAGGTCATTGCGAGATGTCCGCGAGATTTCAAATGTCGTGATGACACGAGGTACCTTTGTTTTTATTGGAGTAATCTGATAAAACACTTCCTCCTCTGTGATGTCTGTTAGCCACAAAACTGTCACCGAGGAACACATCCACCAGCAGGGGTATATAGATCCCTAGCTCACACTCACTCATTACCAGCTCTGGCCTGTAGGGGGACTCAATACACGGTCGCTGCATTGAGCCTGCCGGAAAATACAGTAGAAGAAGAAGGACAGGCTGGCTCTACCCCGGATAGACCTGACCAATCAGAGCGCAAAGGGCTGTGACGTTGGGAGGTAACTTTAGGTCAGCCTTGAGACCGAGTGTTTCAACGAGGGCTTCATAATGGTCTAAAATGAGGATATTGAGAACGCTATTGTGGGGCAATGAAGGAACTAAATGACTTGTACTGAGGGCAGAAATGCTTTACAGGCATCCTAGTCTGGCATAGTGAAAAGGAGAAACAAGCATGATATGTCCTCTTTAAGTTTAAAAAGCTGTGTTTGTTTAGTAAAACTGCACGTATTTAAAGTTGACGTCACATCAGCACCCGTATTCCTAAAGATTCTGAGAATCCTCTCAGAGAGCTCCTAACTTAGCCTAAAAATTCCCAGCAAGGAGTCTTAGCTTACAAGTGATTCCAGAACACTCTCAGAGAACTCTGAGAAAGGAATGGACAGAAACTCCTATCTTAGGTGGGCTTTACATGAGTACGAATTTGTAAGACTACGGTAAAATAAACTATCGTTCTGGTGATATTGACACACGGAGACACGTATTTGTCCATGACTCCGAATCTTTTTTGAAAACGGGTCTGCAAGTGGATATCTGCGCATTTGTCTTCATGCCGTAGTTGATATAAACAGATAAGTCCGAGAAAGACGGTGACCTCATAGCACCCCTCCTCCTCCCCGCCCCCCAACCCACGCTGTCACACACACACCAACAACATTGGCTGCAACTGGGCTGATTCTGATCTTGTTCCAGCAGCTACAAATATTGCTGCGACTGTTATACCAACATTTGCTCACAGAACACCAACAACACCAGCTACGGCAACAACAGCAGCAAGTGCTCATGCAGAGACGCAGCATGTTACGCGTGCATGAGCACTTGTTGACGTGGAATCCACCTCGGAGCAGAACCAGATGGGGAACCCGACAGGATTTTGCGTGGACTTTGCGTTGTCATGTAAATACACAAGCCTATGTACAATACGATATGTAAACAGCGATACATGTTTTGATGCCGACGCCAAGACAATACTATAAAATAATCTTGATTGCTGACAGGTGTATAATAAGTAGGCTTGCCTGGCTTTTTAATCTGCTACAAACTAGTGAACAACAATGGAGAAAAAAAGAACAGGAAAACCCAACTGGACCGAGGAACAGTGTTTGCTTTTGGCTCAATTGATCAATGAGCATAAAAGTGTTTTGAGGGGTAAATTTAGCCCCAGTGTCACAGAGCAAGCCAAGAAGCAAGCCTGGGACACCATAGCACTATATAGGCTATCTCTCCTGCCTCTTCCCTCTGCCATTTTGTCCTCTGCTCAGGGAACTCCTAAGCTGCTTAAAAGTCCTCTTCCCTGCTCCTAATAGATCTCACCTTAGGAGCACTCTTAGGAGCTAGGATTCTTTTGGAATAGCTTTTATCTTTACTAGGATCTACTCTTAATTTTTGGGAGAAATTCTAAGAAAACACCAAGATTCTAAGAATTTTCTTAGAATTTGGCCACTAGGAGCAACTCTTTGCACTAAGAATCTTTAGGAATACGGGCCCAGGTGTTCACGCATACGAGTGAGAAGGGAAAATTGTAATCATAAGAAGACAAATACACATAAGTGGTTTGGATAAACGGGCATTGAGTAATATTGTACTACATGATGTCAGTAGAAGTCTGGAAACATATTTCTATGATTTTCTGTCATCAACAACACTCTTTGAAGTAACAGACAGATGTAAGTGGTCACATTAATAGTAGCAAATGCAACTAGTTGTTGCTGTGATTTGCACTGTCATGATGCTCGTGTAACCCTAAAAGTTAGGTCGTCCGTAGTTTTATGACATGTTTGTGCCCTGTTCTTGTTAGGTTTCATTTTACGCCCCTAATACTGCTCCGAAAGAGACCGTGTAAACCAGTGACTTCAGCAGACAAATGATGAGAGGTGAGATTCGAAAACATATGTCTCTGTTTTCAGGATCTTCATCAACACAAAAATATCTGATAGATGTCAGTATGCTCATGCAAAAAGTCTTAACATTTCTTGTCAAGCCTGAACAAGCCATAACAAGCCTTGACAAAACTAAGCAAGACTTACCAAGCTTTAACAGCCCTTTAAGGTCCTTTATAAGCCTTAACAAGCCATAATGAGTCTTAACAAGCCAACAGGCTTTAAAAAGCCTTAACAAACCTGAAAGAGCCTCAACAAGACTTAACAAAGCTAGGCAAGACTAAACAAGCCTTAACAGTCCTTAACTTGACTAGAAAAAGCCCTAACAAGTGTAAACAAGTCTTAACAAGCCTTAATGATACTCACAAACCCTTACGTGGCTTCAAAAGCATTAAAGATCCATAACAAGCCACAACTATCCTCAACAAGCCTGTACCATAGTTAACATAATAAACGTTGAATGATAACAATATTTATTATCAAGTGGAGAATACTATGATAGAAAAAGGCAATAATAGAAATGAGGCATACTATTTGAAAACACTGAAAAAGTGAATGTCTTGTTTAACGATATGGATTTATTGAAGAACATAAAAGAAAGACAGCTCTTACGAAAACAAATCAAGAGGATTAAATGTAGAAAAAATAATATAGCCTGAACTTCCCCTTTCCTTCTTCTTTTTCTTCTGTTTTAAAAAAGTATTTAGGCAAAGCACTCATGTTTAATTTTTTTTCTTAAAAAAAAGGAATTAATGAAATTTATGGTTTTTTGTATTTATCTACTGTTAAGATAGATAAAAAAAATAAACATGGAGCTTTCTGCACAGAATGACAGAGAGATTTTTAACTTAGCAGCACAAAGCAGAAGTGTGGCTGAACTTTTTCTGTCTTATCTGCAACATCTTGGTGACATATTTGTCAAAATGAAGACACACATGCACCACAGCTGGCAGACATGTGATCTAGAAACCAGTGTGAAACATCAACAAGTCTACTCATGAAATGCTTTTGACTGAGATCTATGTGGGCACATGTTTTCCATTTTTTAGAGGCACTGTATAACACAACAAACATGTTACGTAATTTGAACTGTTGACATTGCTGTTGTTTATGGATGCAGTCAAAACACTGTGAAAGGTCACTGTTTCCCCCCCAAAATCTTGTTGTGTCAACAGAGCCTAAATTACAGTGTGTGTCACGGTGCTAGTAGAGGCATGCACTCTGTCACTGCGTGGGTGCACTGCCTAAGTGTTTGGTCTGAACCTCTTGTCTTTTTAACCTCTTGATATTATTACATTATACCGTGGGAACATTTGTGAGAGGTAATTGCTTAAAAATATGAGATACTGCTCAGTCCTAATGATTGTCACCACAGTGTAGCTGGTGTGCAGCTTTGATTCAGAAAAACAAAACAGGCTTAAAACTACCTGCTCTCACATGAACAACCTGATGAACGCAAACTTTGTTTTCTCATGATGTCCACTCTGACCTCAAACTGTCTTGACTTGTTAAGTCAGTTTGGTTACACAAAGACACAAACACAAGAGCTTACACTCTGAAGGGACCCTAATCATCCTCTTTGTTTACACTGCTGAGACACTTCTCTTCTGAGAATTCAAACTGTTATTTTAAGCCTCAAACTTTGTGAGAAACACAAAAACCTGAAAAACCACCTTCCCTTGCTCTTTTCACTCATGCAGCATGCCCTGCAGAGAATGGTTGATTTCAGGTGAACAGGAGGAAGATCCCATCAGAGGTGAGAGCAGAGGTCAGGAAGGCTAAACAGCAGCTCCACCCCCCTCAGAGACAGAAGACAGGTCTCCCCACCCCAAGTACTAACAGCTGCGACCTGTGGGAAGGCAGGGCTAGACATCCAGCCCCAACTATGTCACAAGTCCAGCCCCGCCCTCATCCAATCTGGTTAGGGTTAGGGTTAGGGGGAGGGTTGGGGTTAGGGTTGCCCCTCCCAACAATTCCCTATAGTTGGAATTGTTGGGCGGGGCCGGACCTTTGTGGACGGGGCTGGACGTCCAGCCCCACCTTCCCGCAGGCTGCAGCCGTTACCCTCTCCCCCACCCTGGCCCTCACTTCCTCTCACTCAGTATGTTTACATGTAATTAAAAAAACAGTAATGTAATTAGTCTAGGAAAAACACATCTTAAAACAAATGTAAAAATGTTTGTCTTACGAAATTAAATGTCTTGACCTTTAACCAACACACTTCAGTGATGATGTTCTGATTTATTCTGCCCTGTATGCACCACGACAGCACTATAGCTAAGGAGATGTACTTTGCTTCACCAGTTTTTCTGCAGGTTTTTTATCTAGAGTTGGACAAACGCTGAGCATGATGCACATGCTGAATGCCGAGCATAGCGGAAGCCATAATGATGTGACCAAAGTATTTTAGTTTTATAAAACATGCCCATGCATACCTTCACAAAATCTTCTCCTCTTAAAGGGACTGTGAAGAGAATCTATTACCGGCGACATTAAGACTCTGCTACCCATGAGCACATTTGGCGACTGTCGTAATGCTGCGTTCCAGTAACCTCAGAACTGGGAGTGACATCATCTCCCACTTATCAGCGTTCCAGTTGAAGTCGGAAAAAAACAAGCCGATCTACCAGGCTATTGTTAGCTGTTGTTAGCACGCCCTGTGTTGCATTTTTGTAAATATAAGTCTAACAATACTATGTATACAGCTGATCTAGAGCAACACACCCCAGTCAGAAGTGCAAATAAATTGATTATTACAGGAGCTAAATAACTGTTCACACTGAGGACATCCATCTTTGATTGTCAACTCGGGGGTGGTGAGGTTTCACCGAGTTCCCAGTAGGAAATTCAGACTTCGGGGGTCGTTCCAGTTGCAGTTTCCTACTCGGAACTTGGAAATTCCTACTTCTGACTACAACTGGAACGCACCACAACACGTTACAGAAGCCAAAGCATGTGTTTGTTGTGTTGTAGCCCGGACCTTCCTCAGAACTCTGCATTGCTTTACAACTTCTTTTTTCAACAACTTACAGGATGCAAAGCGACGAGGTAATGTATCTCTTTCTAGTTACATAGCGGTAGTTTTTGATGTGTGACAACAAGCAAGTTTTGAAAAACTTAGTATTGTAGTTTTGTAGCTGGCTATATATCACTACTTACAGCCCGGTGCTCTAAGACGTGTCCGAATAATATAAATTTGCTCTAGTTTAAATTGTCTTGTTCCCGAAGTTGAGTATCCAGGCTCGTCCAGTCCAGTCCAGCCCTGTCCTGTCCGACCCGACCAAGAAGCTAAGTAGTAGCATTTATAGATAACCTATTTTGATGCTATAAAACTCATCGATAAGTGTGTATTTCGATCAGGCATATATCTAAAAGTGAGACTTTTTTGCACTTACTTAGAAACTCCTCACAGTCCCTTTAAATAAACTGAAACCTGTGGCACAGGGCATGTATATGCTCTATCTAAAGTCATTGTGTAGGGCCCACACTGGATTCTTTGGTAAAACTAAAGAATAAAACTTTTATAGGTATTATGACAAAGACTTGTGAATGTTTGGCCATTTACATTATGATTTGGGTGTGTATGAAAGCAAGGATTTGATTTAAGCTGAATACAAAACTAAAAGTGTTGTCTCTGTAGAGGATCAGATGCAGCTCTTTTCACTCCCCCTTGGAAAAGCTCAGACCTGAGAGTGCAGGGAGGTTACAGGAGGTTATGATAATGACCTCTGCACTGACTGGCATCCCACACAATGTCTGATGGGAAGGGGGAGGAGAGGTTACAGGCTGTGGAGCAAACTTTCAAAACCGTCATGCCTGTGCCAAGTAGAAAACACACCTGTAGCTGGAGGCTGTATAGTGGTTACATAATAAGGTAGAACATTCAATGCTCATCCCTGAGTCAGATCATTTTAACTGACATGTTATTGGAAGTTAGAAGTTAGAAGTGGTGTTAGCATCTAAAACAGGAAAAAATATTGCAATCTGAGTAGACATCCACTCAAAACGTTTCAGAGGAGAGTGTTTGTATGTAATCTGATGAGATCACAGGTAACAATTAAGAGTACACAATGTGGCTGTTGTCCAATTCTAGACATAGTGAGCATTTTTTCTACATTCCTCAAACAAACTGAATCATCTTTGGGTGAACTTGCCTCATGCTTCTACTCTGGATCCACATGGAAGCCTGAGTGAGAGTCTGCAAGGCTTGTGATGGGTCTACAGTATTCCCGAATCTGCATTTCTGGTATCACTGAAAAAAAAATCAGCAGAACCAAGGAATGAAAAACTGAGCATTTTTAGAGCTTTTACCTTAAAAGAAGTGAGCACATTTCTCTGTGAATGGAGATTTTAGTAAAGGATGTCATGGGATATGGGACCTTTAATGTTAATATTAACAGGCAGAGCACAATGTTCATGCTTAGCAAAATGTTATTGCAGATATTTTTGCTCATTTGAATGGATCAATACACAGTTTCTTTTTACTGCAGTATTATCAAAGTGTTGTTTCTCCTGGTAGATTGTCTTTGAACAAACAAGTTTATGGAAAATAACCGATAACCCCATACTGCCACAAATTGATATACTGTGAGAAAAAAACATACATACACTAGTGCTCAGAGTGTACAGACCTCTACCGGGGCATTTCTGACATTCTTAGCCAACTTATTATGAAAAAGGCAGAAGACTGCTCAATCACACAATGCTAACAAATCCTTAAAAAAAATCCTGGATCTGCATCCGTGTTTGGATCACCAGCACAATAGAATTATCTTCTCCTTGTTGCATGGCCAATATTTTCTGAAAATGTCATAAAAATCTGTTGAGAACTTTTCAAGTTATTTTGTCCAAAGGCACGCAAACATACAAATGCTGGAAAAAACATAAACTCCTTGGCAGAGGTAACAAAGCATCCTGATTCTTATTTTAGTTCTGCTGCTCTTGCAGCTCAAGAAGATAACTTTAATATGTACTGGAGCATTACAGCACAAACTCACTTTTTGCCTTCTTTATGGAAGAGCAAGTCCAAACAACGTACTGACCTAATTTTGTGGACATTGCTGAGAGACTACGTGTGAAAACAGCTTAAGGGAACAGAATAGAGCTCTGATTAGAGCTACTGTCTGCTTATTCAGATCTGTTTTAAATGTAGACATGCAGCTACACTGGGTTATGTGTGTTCTTTAAAGGTTATATATAAAAGTTTATCTTGATGTCCTAAAACATGGTATGTGTATGCAGATACAAACATGAACATGTCAGATTGAAGAAAATCAAATTGATTGGCACTTGAATCAGATAGCACAAAGCTTTAGTAACTCTCTTAAAGACTCCTTGGTAACACAAGGCTGTAATGCCTTTACTTTTGACCTCTTACTACTAAAATCTGATCAGGTGGGGGTTTTTTAAGTGGTGAGGAAAGGATGCTAGAGGTCTGGCAGCATCCCGCAATGGAAAGATAAATTATGACTTTTATTTCATAGCTGCCTGCATTTTTAATTTGTCACATTATGTTTTAAATAGTGCCGGTCACAGACAAAGTCCTGCAAAACAGATACAAAAAGCAGTTATCCTTTCCCCATTCTTTGACACCCTGTCAGTGTGTTTAGCCTAGTGATGCTGACTCTTTTTTCTGTTTCCAGATGCATTTCAGGCAACGGTGGACAAGTTTGGCCATCTGGACATCGTTATCAACAATGCCGGTATCAATAATGAGAAGAACTGGGAGAAGACCATCCAAGTCAACCTGGTGAGATGATGAACATGGGAGACTCTCACTTACAGGACACACCAAAAGCACCACACTTTGGTAAACCAGTAGTGTTAGCAAAGGTTAGATTGAACCTCCAAACACCAGACATGGTTGTCTGACTCATTTATATAAGCTGTCCTCTGAGAAATAATTCTGCTCCTGTGCATTTTGAAATATGTAAACAATATTTGATAATGCATAACATACCAAAATGCAGTCTTAATTTTAGTAGTAAAGAAGTCCACCTCTCTGCAGATACACACCTATCTGATGTTTTTGTTCAGTATAAACTATAAAGGTCTGATCAGTTACCATTTCATCTTGGAACAGTTTAGTTTTAACATTCTTTGTCTTTCATAAAAAAAAACAAAAAACACTTGTTCTTATGATCTTGACTACAATCCTTCGGTGCTCTCTCAGATTTTGATAGATACTTAAAGAGTGACACTGTTGATATAGAAGGATAAAATTAGTTTTGTCTAAATGGTGGAGCATAAGAAGAAGCACTCTGAGGTGGTTCATTATTAGATAATAAGGCCTCCTGGTCTCCTCCCTTTAGGTCTGACGGCCACTTTGAGCATGTGTGGGATTGTTTTTCAGGGGGGTCTCTGTGAAAAAGAGGTGGAGAGCCCCTGGAGGAGACAGATTACATCCATGAGGAGAGAGACATCGGGTCAACCTGATAGACAGATGCTGGATTAATGAGGATGGATGGATGGATAAATGGATTAATAGATGGATGGATGGAATCAGAGACATCTGGTCAATCTGATACATGCTGAAATAATGTGGTTGGATGGATGGAGGGCTAATGGTTGGTTGACAAGTGGATGGATAAAGAGATGGTGCATTTGCTGAATGCTAGATGGATGTTGGATGCATGAGTGAATGGATTGGTTGATTCATGGATGGGTGGTTGGATGGATGAATGGATGGATGGATGGGTTAAGTTGTTGCTTTTTCTGTATTTTGGATAAATGATCTGACTTGGGGTGAAACATGTAATGCTCATCCCTGAGTCAGCAGATTTTAACTGACATGTTATTGGAAGTAAAAAGTGGTGTTAGCACCTAAAACAGAATTACACAATGCTGTCTGAGCTGACATCCACTCAAAACATTTCAGAGGAGAACGATGGTATGTAATCTGATGAGATTACAGGTAACAGTTAAGAGTATGCAATGTGGCCGTTGTTCACATCTAGAAATACTGATCATCTTTTCTACATTTCTCAAACAAGCTGAATCATCTTTGGGTGAACTTGCCTCATGCTTCTACATTTGATTGAGATTGAAGTCTGAGTGAGAGTAGCATGAATTGCATCTTTAAACGATGAAACTGAACATAACAACAAGTAAGACTGCAAGGCCTGTGATTGGTCTGCAGCTTTCCTGAATTTACAACATTTCTGGTACCCCTGGGAAAAAAAATCACCATCCTCTCGATATCCTCTTCTTTTCATTTTGCTCTTATAGCAGCATAACTGCTGCTCATTAATCATCAGCCCCTTATGGACAGAATATGCTCGGTTCATCTTGGCTTCCAGTCCTGAGACAAGCAGAAGGTTTGAAGGAACCAGATGGAATCAATAACAAAGAAATCCCACCAACCAATCAGGGAAAACACAGCTGAATGGTACTCTGTGTATTTGGATACTGACAGTCAGAAAAGAGCATTAATGAGTTTCATATTGACCATGCATAGCCCTTTAGTTTGTCACCACTTGCAGGATATAAATTTCACTCTCGCCTGCGCTCAAAATGCTCAGAAATTTTAGGCATGTGAGAATTTGGCTGTAGTTGTGTGAGTTTTGCCTCTCCTCTAAACTATTCATGGTATTTCTTAGAGACAGCAGACAGAAAAGAAAAACAGGAACCCGAGACAGAGCCCTGAGGGACCACAGCTGATTATATCTGTTGATGAGAAGGAAAAAAACAGCCAATCAAGCAGAGACAGATAAGATCAGAACATTCATTTGTCTCGTCAAACCTTCACATAGCAGTGTAGTGTTTGCTGGAGAAGAGAGTACACTCTAAATCTATTCACCTTTTTTCATTTTCTTTTATTTTCAGCATAAACTCTCTGTGATATTAAGAGTGTCGTGGACAACTGCTCTTTTATATTTCTTTAATTAAAACAGGCCTTAAGTGTTTTTATTTGAACAAGATTATTGACGTTTTCTGCTTGTCTTCAGAGAGGAAAGATCATAATGGCATTAAAATGAGAAACACAGAGCAGTTTTTAGTTGTGATTTCTAATAATCACTTCTTGTGTATGAGAACAACAATACCTACTAGTTTGTCTTTGGCCCCTCGGCAACAGTTAATTCAATCTTCGATAATAAACAATAAATCAACTAATTTAAGGTTGTTTTAAGGAGCAATGAGTGAAAAGTAATTTATCATGATTTTTGAGTAACTTGCCTAACACTGGTCATGTTACTGCATCATATACAGAGAAAGTAACTGGTACTACATTGTCACTTATTGCAAATCCCACTTATTAAAAGAGTTCAAAGTTAAACTAAGTGTCTTCCTTTAAACTTATTGATCCATCACTGTGCAGCCCACATAGAGGAATCCTGTCTTGTCTTTCATCCTGATGTCATATTGAGCTAAGCTAATTTGGTTACCTCTACATGCATATTAACACGTGTGCTTATCCACTGCTGGAACATAACTGTGTGCAGAAAAACTAAAACTGTGCAGATATTTCAAGGACTTTCTTTTTGTGTTTCAGCAAATGGGGAGCAATATACAGTCTTTTTTTAATGAATTACTTTTGTATTAAAAAAAAAATGACAAAAATTGTTTATTGACTGGAAAAACTTTCTTACATTATGTGACAAGTTAAAAAACAACCTGAGTACTCCACTGCAGTTGTTTCTAAATGGTGCACCAGAGAGCACTGGAGTGCCTGAGGCAACTCTCGGTGTGCTGCAGGAGTTTATGCAAGCCTTCAGTTCCAATTACAGTTATTAAAAACTTTTTCTTTCAGCAGCCCTAAAAGTGAATTATTGTTCAGATACAGCTGTATCATTTTCAAACATATACTAATAAGACTTTCAGAGGCACACCATCTTTGCAACAAACAAATTATGGGGTTGGGGGGAATTATCATTCCACCATTTACTGATGTGTTTGAATTACAGAAGTGTGTGTGGTTAAATATATTTGAATGTTTGGAACAAATTTTGTAAGTATTTTCATTGGACAATATATCATCACATGTCCTGCTGTTTGAGACATTTTGTTTGGCAGAGTGTAGCACATGTTAGAGAGGCCGCTCACAAAGGAAATGCATGCTTTGCAGACTGCTTTGTAGTGCACCACACCTAATGGCGTATTCAAACTGTTGCATGTTATCAATCAGACTTTTAAGACTTTCAGCTGACTGCATGTGTTCTGTGCTGAAAATATTGAGGACAGGAAATTTGCCAATTTTTCTGCAAGCCTTATGCATGTGCCACTGCACACAAAAAAGACAAGTAAATCAAAAATGTATTTACCGTGTTTCAGCTGATATATATGTCCACAGTCACAGACACGACTAGAACAGTTCATTTACACTGGCCATCTGAGCCTTTCAGAGTTAAAGCTCCCTTTGCTCATAAAGAATAGCTACTCTGAAGATATTCAGTGAATTAGGTCACTTGTTGGGAGATTTGTTTTGATTCTTCTTAAACTTTCTATTGAAGCTTGCAACTGAGTCAGAACTTATTGAGAAACATGGCTGTGGCGGCAGAGAGACACAACCACAGCATCACACAAACTGGCTTGGAAGTCATAGCGTCTCAGATTAGAGATGGCACGCATATCAGGCGCATGTTATCAGTGTGAAACCACACTGTTAGAAAATCAGCTCTACTGCTGATTGGGCTTCTCTGATTTTCGCATCCAGCCAACCATGAGTATAACTGAGTACCTCCCAAGTAGAGGCAGAGTGGGACTGGTCATGGATTTGCCCTTTTAGGAAAAACTAAATGCAGCACCTCTGAATGCTTTGCATCTATTTGAAGTCCTAATTTTTGTATGCATTATGGAAATAAAGACATGAGACAGCACAACACTACAATTCTTATAGCATTTAATGATCTGCACTTCTGTGTGTGCTTCTCTGAAAATGTAGTTTACCCAGCAGCCCAATGGCAACATTTTTTAAATTGATATTAAAAAGAACAGATAACATAATTCTTGTTCTTATCATCTTATCATATCATATACTTATCATTTTTGCTCTTACAGTCATCCTCACAGGTTATGTGCTAACAGCGGCATGATAGTCTTTAGAGCTTCTGTTGTCAAATGTATAATCATTGTCCCCAAAGGACCCCCTGCTCATACTCTGCTGCTCAGCCCCCCCTCCCCCAACCCATCAGTGGTGACACCACAGCGAGCCTCAGGCCTTTACTACCACATTCTTGCAGAGGAGAAACCCAGCAGGCAGCTCAGAGTCCTGCAGGACAAATATCTTCTGTCTCCTGATGTGCACTCATAACCCCACAACTCTGTGGGCCAAAAACCAAGAGTTCATTTCAGTTTACACTGACCTGCAGGTGCTAAAAAACAGAATCATCTGCAGTGGATGCAGGCTAATTGATAGAACATAATCTGTCTCTGTCTGTTTGTGAAGCATTTTTTGAGGGAAATTCCTCCTCACATAGAGCTGTTTACAGCAAAGGTTTCAGAGCTCTTTCTGAGGATTACACTCTTTTGTTCAATCTCTCTAATTAATACCATGCAAATTTTTGCTACGTATATTTTCTGAAATTTACCTTGGTTTGAATACACTGACCTTATCAACTTTTGGTAAAATCACAGCAACAATCTCTCCAAAACGTGAGTACACAGTGGCCCTTTATGAAAGCTGAACATTATCAATAACATAAGACTCAAAGTATTTCTTAACACTTTTTTCATAAACAGATCTAATTATAGTTCTACTACTTTATTTCCTGTTAGTTCTGGAACTTGAAAAATGTAATTCAGTATTTATGATCATCTAAACGTGATTTTAGTGATTTTTATGGTTTTTATTTATTGACAGTGACCCTTTCGGCCCACCTGCAGTTCCTCTGGGACCCAAAAGTGGGCTCAGTCAACATCTTTGAAAACACTGACCAAAGGTTCTGTTTTAATTTTGTCCTAATCTCAGCATGTCATCTGGATAAATACAACTTTCAAAAATGATCCAACACTGCAGTACCAAAAGAGACTTTGGGGGCAGTGTGGAGATTTTTTCAAGACAAATATTCAGTTAAATGGTTTCAACTTCTGGAGGAAAGATTGAGGTTGTAAGTTACTAACTAAAGACATAATATTGTGTGAGGTTAACTCGCCAAGTCACACAGACCGGTTCAACAGAAAAGATGGATGAGACAGAAAGGGAGCTGAAAATCAGCTGGACCACAGCAAAGAAGAAGAAGAGGTCACTGAGAGACGGCATCCTCTAGTGGACACATTTTGTGGCATCCAACCCAGCACAAAGAGCATGCGTGAAAGAGTAGTGACAGCTGTAGATTGGAGTTTAAAAAGATGATTCTGCCCTACAGACATTAGATCAGGCTGACTCATCTGTACGGCAAGGTTAGTATCCATTTCCTTTGCCTCTAAAGATTGGCCTCTTTAACATGTGTTACACTCTGCCAAATGTTGACCAATGAAAATACTCAAAAATCACACGTTCAAACATTACATACTTAGCCACACATACTTAAAATGTGAAAATTCTGTAAATCAAGTGCATCAATGAATGAGAGACACAAAATTGTACATTTCCTGTAGGATCAGTGATACCTTCTGACCTGCCTGGGATGAGCAATCATTGTGTCAGTGGTATACCAGTCTATTTAAGACAGAGGTAGGCAACTGGCAGCCCAGGAGCCACACGCAGTCCTTCTACTCCCTTAATATGGCCTGCACTAATATCAAAAATGCTTGTTACTGGGGAACCCGACTAAATCTAGCATGACAGCATGAATAAAATATTATTCCCAAGAACATAGAGTAATAATCATCTATGATTGTGTCTTTGAAACTACCTTTTTTGCACATTTGAAAATAGAAATAATGGCGTAAGTAAAACACACTTTAATAACCTGTAGATGCTCTGTTGTTTGAATACAAAATGCTGAAATTCTCAACTCATTATATTAAGTATTAACTTATTGCATTTGTGTTTAAATATATATATATCTGCTGATTAAAAAATATATTTCTTACAGCTCTATATAATGCTCTTTTCTAGCACTTGTAAAATCGCAGAAAGTTGGCCCTCTGGCTTTGAGGATGAATTCAGTGATGCCCACTTGGTAAAAGCTGCCCATCCCCAACTTATATATACCAAATAAGTGCTTTTACATTTTTTTCAATCCATCAGATTCTTTAAGCCAAGCAGTAAGGAGGATACAGGACCTTCTGTTAGTAGAACCTTAATGTAATGTCTATTTTGTAGAGGTATGTAGTTAAGATGTGTTGAATCCAGAGTCCTCACACAAAATCAGTTTACAGTACTAGAATGAACAAATCAAACTTTCTGACATCTTTGTCTGTTGGCCTGTTTTTGCTTTTCTCTTCTCTTGTTTAAAGAATGTTTTGCATTTATCACATCTTTGTTTTTGCAGACCTCTGTTATTAAGGGAACATACCTGGGCCTGGAGCACATGAGCAAAGAATACGAAAAGGAAGGTGGAACAATCATCAATGTATCGTCCATGGCAGGTAACATAAATACACATACATGCGCTGTTATATTTCAATAGAGGAGGACTCAGCTAAAGCTTTTGGCTGATGCTGGCAGCTCCTGTAATTCAGGACATTCTGCGACTCATGTGTTTATGGGTTTTTTTTTCCCACTTCAAAGTCTAAATCAGTCTTACATGGGTCCAGTTCCAAATCTTAGTCCCACTGCCTAACCACACTGGTAACCTGGCTTGACCCAGCCCAATGATCATGTAATCAGTCACCATGATCATGTTTGTTTCATTAAAGCTTTTCTATGAACCCTGGCAGTGAAGTT
Source organism: Scarus forsteni (assembly GCA_036419115.1). NCBI lineage: Eukaryota > Metazoa > Chordata > Actinopteri > Labriformes > Labridae > Scarus > Scarus forsteni. Next base: position 33,803,608 of record JAZDUH010000098.1, on the reverse strand, counting down.
GACATTAGGCTGAAATAACGTTGCTTCTCTTCAGTGTGCTGGTGCCTCACAGCAGAGGGTTACTTGTCTGACCACTAGGCCTTTTCTGTGTGGATTTGCACATTCTCCCCGTGCATGTGGTGGTTTTCGCTGGGTATTCTGGTTTCCTCCCACAGGCCAAAAACACGCTGGTCAGATTAACTTGATAACTTGATAACAGATATAATGCATTTAAACTACTACAATAATAACTATTACACATGGTGATCAACTAACTACTTCTCACAGAGACCTAAAGCTGCATTCACATACTGGTGCTCTGACTTTGAGTCAGGCCACACAGAACTAAGGCAACGGCAGTTTGGTTACAGCTGTATTCATTCAAGTTGGCCTTCCTGCTCATAGTTCAACATAAATCAGCTGTCAACTCCATCCAGCTGCTTCCTCCTCAGGACTGGACACCTGTTTTCGAACTTGAAGCGTCCATTAGGGACAGCTGTCCCTCAGCTTTTAGCATGATGTTGACCTGAGGGCCTGTTTACACCACAACATTTTCACCAGAAACAGTAGTTTTTCCTTTCAGTTTTTAAAATTGTTCACATGGAGACTGTGTAATAACGATGCACATTCCCACAGATCCGTGAGAACGACTGAAAAAATGCTACAGTGCACACCAGGCCAGTAGTTTACAATGTAAGTTTGTCGTGTCCTTGGTGAATATAACAAATGTGTCTCTGCTGTTCAGAGTATTGATGCAGCAAATCAAAATCGAGGTAACTGGACTGTGTTGAGGTAGAGGTTTGCTTCTCATCCAAGAAGATTCTTCATACTATGTGTCTGCTTCCTTCACCTTCTTCCCCAAAACTCAACACAGTCCAGTTGCTTCAATTTTCAAGATAACAATGACCTGGTGAATGAGAGTCTACACAGACAACGCAGCAAATCCACATTTTGTTGAAGGAGTGGGAGCAAATTAAGCACAGTCAGCATGTTGTTGTTGTTCCTTGGTGCACATGCTACCTTTATCTGAAAAAGCACTGCGCATGTGTCGCTTTTCCTGAAAACGACAGCTCCTGTTAACATAGAGACTACAACAACACGTTTTCAAAACTTTTCACTCTGGACCCCAGTTTCAGAAATTTGTGGATTCCATTTTTGTTGTCTTGTAAAGAGGCTTAACAAAAAAGAAAAGAAAGAGGCCATGAAACTTGCTGCAACTGCACGTGATGAAATGGTTTGTATAAGTATGCATATTTGAGTGATATTACAATATATTTACACAATGTTTTGCAGCACCAAGCTACATTAGGCCTTAGTGTGCTACTCATGCACTACATCAACATTGGTAAATGTTTAAAATCCATCTTCACTTGGGGCCATCAGCGAATGTCATACTCCCCACCATCACAATGTTCCCCTGCTTCAGATACATCAACTTGACCCCAAATCATCCTTTAAACAGCATCTTGATGATTTCTCAACATGGTCAACATCAGCTGCCATATGTTGATATGTGAATGCTCTTTAAGAACACAGTAAAGAACACTTAAAATGATTGTTTTTATAGATCAGCAAGGTGTTGAGAGAGTCTAATAGCAGAGATAATCCTTTTTTTGTAGATCTGGCTTAAAATCCTAAACCACACCAGAGCCAGTTCTTCACAATGAGACACAAAGCTTCGTTGTGCTGTGTTTGTTCTTTGTGGATACTGTTCACTGCTGACAGAGTCACATTACAATGGTGACCTGGATAGCTGCACAACTTTACAGGATTCAACTTTTACTCCTCCTTTTCCCTTTTTTATCACTTCAAACCTTTGCCAATTTGTTAGGTGTCCATTGCAGACCTAGTTTTTAGTGTTGTAACTCTCTGCTCGGTTACAATAATCATTCTTCAACCTCTCACTTTCTCACATTCATGGCCTGTCAGTAAGTAATAGAAAAAAATGCCTCAGGGAGAGTTGCCTTCCAACTTTCACCTCCTCTCAGAAGAAACCTATTTTTGACACTGACTGCAATGTGGTTTGTCTCGGCAAGGGGATAACACACCTTATTTGAACTTTGAGACACACAGAATGGTGCAAAAACAATATATTCACCATTTTACTTTCTGTTTGGGTTCAGTTTCAGAAGTGTCCTGCAAAACTTCTTGTGTTTTCCAGGATCTTTTGTCTTTTTTAGAGCATGCATGCATTTTTTGTTCTTTGAGGGATGAATGTTATCATTTTTTGTTTTTTGATTAGCGGATGTTCTCAGAGTCAGATAATCATGCTGTAGATTGAGAACAGTCCAGCCTGCAGTAAAACCAAACATATGGAGATCATTATACTTCTATCACACTGTTGATAACATCAGTCTGTGTGTACATGTGTGTAGGTGTGTGTGTTTGTGAGCACTCGCAACTCCCATAACAAACAGGACTTGTCCAAACACCGCCCAGCATATTGTTTTGAGGGGGAGGGAGCGTGTGTGTATGTGTGTGTGTGTGTAAATGATCTTTGGTCGTGGATTTAGACCATATGAGATCAACTGAAGTATTCAGCAGTGTTTACTCTGTCTTGATCACATCATCCATCAGAGATCACAGGTTGAAATAATATAAACAGTGTGACAAACATGTATCTGTCAGTGTAATTTGTGGTTATATTTCTTCATTAAAAAGCTTCTAGCAGACTTTTACTAGCACTCTGTCAATCAAAGCAAAGTATTTCTTACTGTTTTTCAAGCTGAGAAACCTTCCTAAAAATGTGCAAACATGCATATTTGTGCAAGGTTTCAGAAGTTTATGGCTTTATCTCAGACTGTATGAGTTGTATTAATGAAGGTACATATGTTTACGGAGGCTGACCGAGCAAAAGTTCAATCGTTGATATTGAAATGTGGTGTGTTTGCCAACCATAGCCCTGCAGTGCAGATGCATCTGCCTGATTCAACATCTGTAATCAGATCAGACAGTTCAAAAGGCCTCAAGAGGCATGATCCGAAGAGCAGGAAGCAAGAAGGTGGGAGCTCAGAGCTTTGTCAGATTTGGGCTGCATTTCTATATTTAATGAAAAACAAAAAAACAACACATTTGTTTTGTTCTACGAAATTGTTTATGTTTTGTATTTTACACTGTGGCAGAAGCGTAGCGCCCAACTACTAATTCACTGTAGTGGCACATAATGAATGTTGTTGGCGATAATCCATCACCTGCAGGATATGCTTTTGAAAGGTCCTACTCTCCCCAAACACCTTCTGTTGGCTCTTCACCAGATGGACCAGGGAAATGAATTGAACTGTCCATTTGGTGTGTCAGGTTATGCAAAACTACTCTGATTCTGCTGTTTCTGAAATGTCTACTATGTGCCTAGGTAATATTGAAAAAAAAAAAAAACTTTTGTGATAGAAAACAGTGTGTTGAAAAGCCAATGGTTTGTCCTATTCAGACAAGATGAAGTTGCTGATTGCTGGGTTTATTTGCATTAACAGCAAAACCTTTTTGTAAAGGGCCCATGTTTTACCTCAACTCTTGCTCTATTTATGTTTGATGATGTTGAAACTTAATAGTTTTTAATGTAGAGTAACACTGATTCATCTGCAGTCTCCCTCTGTCAGAGACACTGTTCAAGCTCCCGTTGCTGTCAAGGAATATTTCAGTATTTTTGAAGAACATTTTTGAGTATTGTTGAGAGCTTTATTTTCCTCCAGGAAGTCTGTGTGTGTGTTTGGGTGTGTGTGCTGGAATCTTTCAGTTATGAGGGTTGAGAAATGTTACGTATGACTATAGAGGTTTAGGCATGCAGAGCACAAAGCCAGAGAATAGCCATGGTCCATCGACCATAACCAGCACAAGACAAGAGACACGGAAACAGAATGGCACAGTTGAGTAGCAGTTTCTGCTTATGTTGCAGCCTCAGAGGAAACATCCCGAGTTTCTAGGACAGTCAACATTTCCTTTGTCTTTTGTGCTTATTACTTATGCTGGACCACAAATATTCTCTTCTGTCATCTGGATGGTCTGTTGCCAAAGCCTCTGCCACTTTTCTTGACCATGGGTTATTCAAAGTTTGTTTTTTTTAAGGGAAAAGTGCAAGGGAATCAGTCAGATGATTTCCTCCTGTCATTATTTGACTGAGGTCCCTCTGGTTTTAACTTCCAAAGACTGAAGTTCATGTCAAATTGTTGTGAATTTCAGTTGTCTCATTTGCACTGCTCAAATAAAGGGGGTGTTAGGGAAATGCTCTTCTCAGACATTTTTGTCCTGAAGAAACCTCTGTTGTTTAGAAATATTCAATTGTTTTGGAAATCTGAAAACTGATCTTGGAGACCAAATTTGTCGTTTCATCATCAGTGTATGTTTGCCTTGAAATGGAGCTGACTCAGAGCTGATGAAAATTAAAAACAGCTGATTGGACTCAAAGACAGAAGTACAACTCAACGAGAGGCATCCAAAGAGAGAGACAGAGAGAGGTGATTAAAGGTCAAGAGAAAATAGCATTATAAAAAACAGATATTGTGATCATTAAACATCATTATTTTTGATCGCCTTTGAAATGAATGCTGGACTCAGTGGACTCAGTAATAAATACCTTGATGAGGTCACACTGAGCAGAATGATTTTGTTGCTGTTATGGGGATTTTTATGAGAGGTTAGAGTGTATGAAAAACTGAAAGCTTGTTCAGTGTATGGGGAAGTTGTGGTGGTGATAACAAGAGTCTGTTCCCCACTGTGATATCTCATTAAAGAAGAACAGATTTATTCCTGAAGTGGAGTGACCTCTACCAAAGCATCAGTAAATTAGTTCAAGACCCTCCAGATAAACCTAAAGCCTAAGAAGAATCTTCACCTAATATATCGACTGCTACAACAAAAACAAGAAAAACAGAGGAGTCAAATCTCTCCCTTATCTTCAACTGTACAACAGAGTGCACTAATAAGAACTGCACGCTTTTTTTATTTTTCTTTGGAACAGCCTATTTGTATGACTTTTTTTCTGCAATTTCCTCAGTTTAAACAAACCTAATTGAAAACTGGATTTTAAAAACTGAATAGGGTCTCAGCTGCACCACAGACTGGCGGTTTGCAGCACTTACAGAGTCAAACAAGATCCTGAAATTTAGATTATTGAAAAGATTTCCTCATTTTAGTGAGCATTTTATTTTCAGCCTGTTTTTAAAATCATCTTTTTAAAGCACTGTCATGTCTTACTAGTTTCAATGTCTCGTTGTCCACTTTCACCAGCCAGTGTTTCATCTGTAAAAGGAAGTAGTGCTGAGCTGCAAAATGGTGTTAAACCATCATTAGTATTTATGTGGCACTGAAACAGATGTGGCCACTTCTTCATCACAACTCATACGCACACTTTGTGTTGTAGCACAAACAGGAGGCTAAACTGCTACCAAACTAAAACACTGATACCATTGCCGATACTGATGTTTTTTAATCACCTCTTGTGATTAATTCTCCCACACTACCATGTTTGATCATTAAAACAAATCATAGTTTATCCAAAAGGTTATTACTGGTCTTTAAGAAGAAACATCAGACAGGAAAAATACTGACAGAAAAGGACAGGAGTTGATGCACAAAGGGAACTTTTCAGAAAAAAGGAAGAACCTAACACCCAGAGAGCTGGCACAAACAATTCAGGCTCAGACATCCAACTTGGTCTGAAAACAGAAAAGAGCTTCAAGCCAAAGGGAAAGAAACACCAAAAACTACAGTAACGTGCATCAGCACAGGGCGCCCTATGGAGGGCACAAACTGCCATGCACTGATCCAAAGTCTCCAGCCCTCCCCTCCCCACTTTAAGAACCTGTTCACACTTTTTTCCAAAACATAAAATGAGATAATGAGGACCAAAAGAACAGATAAAAGCACAAAATCAATAAGAGAAGAAAAGCCAACAATAGGGGAAAAACAGAAAGCAGGAGAATAAAAAGAAAATAAAAAGATAAGCAATGATAGCAGTGCACAACAACTGATAAACTGGTATCTGTTCACCGTGGGTTAATTTACCAATTTATGACAAATGAATAAATAATTGAATAAATGACAACATGATCTGATACCTGTGTTGAAACAATGCTGATGTGCAGCACCTATAAGGTATGTATTGTGATTTGGTTTGAACCGAAATGGTCACATCACATCAACCAGGTAAACGTGTTCTCTCCTCTGTAACTTTAATGACTTCAACAACAGCAACATTCAGTGAGATTACTTTATTGATTCACTTTGTTTTTTATTGTAATGACTTAAGTCTCTTTTTAAACAGCTTAACAGCTGCTTAAAGGTGCTTTTTATCCCATGACTGGCTTATTTATGTCCAAAATGGTACAAAGAATCTGGCTGAGGCTCTAATCGTAATTAGAGAAGCAGCTGAAAACACCGCAGCCCTTGCTATTGTAGCAAAGATAAACATTCATTTCGAATATTTTTGTTCAAAGTAAAAGTCCTTACTTCATATTTTAATGCTTTTCTTTTGACTGACCAAATTAGAATATTTTATTTTGTATTTTTTAATTCAATTCAAGAGAGAAATAAAGCACACTCTGCATTCACAGCTACAACATTGAGAACTGGCATCCAGCAGACCTACAAAGCACATTTTCATCATTTTATGCAGAGCCATATATTGTTTATAACGTTAATGGCTGCTTTAGTATAGGAAGGTGGATCATTGTGCTTAAAAATGCATTTTAGCACGTGTGTCATGAAGATCATTTCAGTAATAATCAAAAACCCTTGATAAAATCCATTTGCCTTTTTGGAAATGAAGTTGTGGGTTGGCTTGCAAACATATAATATCAACACACCACTCAATGCTGTTTTAGTCACAGAGATATGTTTATGAGGACCCGTGTAACTAGGTGTACTTTTTTTACAGCACACATATCTTTCTTGAAGCTCAACAGGGGAGAAGTTCCCCTGTCAGTTTCTGATTAAGCTCTTAACTTTCTGTTTTGTGTCTGCTTTTGCTCTTCATAGCCTTCCTGCATTCTCCTCATCAGCCCGTCTACACTGCAACCAAACATGGAGTCATCGGCTTCACCAGAGCAATGGCGGTGAGTCAAAAACACACAGTAATGAAGGATAATAAAGACAAGTCCTGCAGGGAGCTGATAATTAATGTTCTTACAGGACGCAGCCTCTCAGGGAGAATATGGCGTTCGTATCAACGTCCTGTGTCCAGCCTTTGTGGACACTCCTCTGCTGCACACGGTGGAACAAGAAGACAACATGGGACGATTTGTCAAATTCAAGGATGACTTTAAACGCAACATGAACAAGTTTGGAGTTTTACAGTGAGTTTAATCATTTTTGGTTAATCAAATTCCACACAGTCTCACTGACACCATCTGAACGATCTTTGTAACGGTCAATAAGGGCGACTTGAGTGATTAGATTGTGTCTTAGTTTGTGGTTAAAGGCCTGGTTATATTCTTCATGGTCTTTGTGAGTTTATGATCTTAATTTCCAGTTTAATATCTTCTTCCAAACATGAATTAAAGGAGCTGACAAAAAGCTTTCTCACAGTTTAGTTAACAGAGAGTAGTCTTGAATTCAATCAAACTCCTTGACCTCTGTCTGACGTTTTGGATTTGGTTTCAGTTTAGAGGGTGGAGACATTTCAGTATGGTTTCACAAATGGGCTCAAACTAGTTAACCTAAAATACCAGACGGACTATTTTGAATATTTCAGTATTCCATCTGGGAAAGAGCCCATAGAAAGTTTTTTTGAGAGGGCAGAACCTTTAAGAAGCATATCCGGCAGGTGATTGGATGATTGTTCTGTCAATCACATTTATTACAGGTCAGTCAGATTATGTAGTATGCAGGTGCTTCTGCACAACAAAACACAGTCCACCTTGTAAAACAAACTTTTCAAAACAAGTCAAAAGTGTAGCTAAAATATCCTTCAGTAGAGAAGTTTGTAGTCTTGATATTTGTTAAAAAAATAAATGTCATCCAGATCTGATGAAACTGCTGCTGAAGCTGTTAGCATTTATGCTAAACTCTGTCGATAGGCCTGTACTCAAAATATTGATATGTCAGAATATGGTCATGCACTCTTTGCTGATGCGTGTATCAATATTTATATTACATTTATAACAGAGCTGATACAGTCTCAAATGCTGTGACAGTTGTTGTTGATACACTTTGGGTGGAGTTATCAATGGTGTAGTTCAAAGTCAAAGCCAATTTTCATACATGAAGCGCATGTTAAGAATTTAACTTAGGTCTAAAATCTTTGAGGACCTAAATTTGAGTGTCTTGAATTGTACACATTTTTTTTTATTTTCGCAATGACAAAATGAATTTCAGGCTGTCAGGAATTCTGATCAAGGGCTAATAAATGTTATTATTAATCATGACATTATTTACACTGAACAGGAAAAAATTTGTATAGTGAGGTTGTTTGAAATACCCAGCCCTATTGTACGAACAGTCATTTCCTGATGTCATCTTGCTTGTACTTCCCAACTCTTCCTGCTCTGATGAACTTTGGCCATCTTGCCTTGGGCTGCACACTTTACATAATATACCAGTGCTTTTTACCTTTTAAATAAATATTTGGCAAATTTGTTTTTCTGTGCACAGTTTAAGTGAAGCAGAGCAAAGGTGTGCTAAAGCAGATATGTTAACCTTAAAAACTTTTTCAGAAAACTAAAATTTCACTCAATGGAACCTTTAAAGAGACTGTATTTATAAGTAAAAAAAAAAGACAGAAAAAAAACAGTTTTTTAAGGTATGCAAAATAAACAAATGCAAAAAAAGATTTGTGTGAAAATGTGTTTATATAACGATATTATTTTGCTTGTAGATGATTTTATTCCAATGTATTTTGCATTTAGTGAATGTTTCTTGCAAATGGTGAAATGTTTTGCCGTTGTCCGCAAGGGCCACTGAACACAACACAAAATTGCAGTGCAGTGCAAACACAACTGTTGTAAGAACTTTTTTTTGTTAAAAAAAAATCAAGAACAAACCAGCCTGTTAACATATTTCTTTTGGCCACAGTGCTGGGCATTTTGATGACAACACTTTTTAAGAGATTAAAGCCTCAAGTGGATATTTGGGGAAGTGCATGTTTTTTATCAGTTCTGTATTCATTTTGTTTTTCAACAATAGAGGGTGCATTTTGTATATTTCAAAATTATCAGGCAGCTTTAGGATCTGATTTAACATTTACCAATGTCCACGTTTCTTATGAAGTTTTTCAAGTATGACGACAGAACATGACCTCAAACCATTTGAAAGGTAGTTGTAACACAGCAGGGGGGAAGTATTTTGGTCAGGGGAAGTTGCAGCTTCATCACTTCCTGCACAGTCACAAACACACATAAATGCTCATATGAACAAGGACTTTAAGGTGCTGTGACAGATCAGTGTTGTTTTGGGAGGGTTTTTATCACTGGAAGTCCAGTGCATTCTTGTCAGGTTCTTTGAAATGGTGGTATAAATGCTTCAGTATTGATTCTTTAATTATCATGATTTAAAGGTCCCATTAACTGTTGTGTTTGTTCATTGTCCAACAGAATGGTGGAGGATCAGAAGCTCTTTTTCATTCCCCTGTGAAAATACTATGATGGGGTAGGGAGACTGAGGGGGGCTTTGATAATGAGCTCTGCCCAAACTATGTCTGATGGAAGGGGAGGGGGGGGGGGGGGTATACAGGCTTCAGAGTAAACCTTCAAAACAGTCACAGTGTCTGCATGTGATGAGCAGAGATGTAGGTGCAGGCTGTACAGCTACGGCATCATAAAACCCAGGAAGTAACAATCAGAGCATTGAGGGGGCACTTTTTAAAAAAGGAATAGCATATTTCTCCAGGAGAGTTTAGTAAAAGGTGTCATTTTCTTCTGCTGCCCAAGCCCCTTCAAACAATATAGGCAAAGAAAATCACATTTCACACAACTTTTAGTACACAGATTAATGCTTGGGAAATACACGTGTTCATACCTTACCATGTGACAGAATTCAACTTTATGATTTTTAGGACCAAAAACTGAGCATTAATTGAGTTCTAATCATGAAGTGTTACTTTCTTATGACTTCATTATGTTTGTGAACCCTTAAATGGAAACACTCGAGTTGATGCACAAATAATATTTGAATTTTGGGCTTAATATTTGAGTGTTACTGACATATATTACCATTATTTTCATGCTTTTACTCATGTATGAAATTCAGAGGATTTTTCTGGATCTCATACTGAAGTCTTACCCGACTGGTAAACCCCCCTCTAATCATAAGCACTGATAATGGCTTTACTGCACAGCATGCAGAAGAACATCGCCAAGAACTAAAAAGATGAGCATTTAATCTTTTAACCTCTTTTCCCCAACATTTTTAGACATGTTTATGATGAATGTGGTGTTTTGGTTTGTTTTAATACAACTTGAGGGAGCTGGTTAGATAGAAGTGTGTTTGACTCACATTGTCACTGGAGACACATAGTTGATGCATGAATCAGAGCTATGTCAGCTTTGCTCCTGATTTCCATAACAGATTTGAAATATAAACTGGGTCTCTATTTGTTTCTCTTCAGGCCATCGTTGATCGCAGAGGGCATGATGAGACTGATCATGGACTCGTCTCTAAATGGAGCTGTGATGAAGATCACCTGCTCAAAGGGAATCCACTTCCACACATATGAACCCATGTCTGCCTGAGAGCTGACACACTGGTCACCATGCTACTGCTGCTGCTCCTGCTCAGAGGGAATAAACACAGACAGCCATATTTTTAATCATGACTGAAACAAAGCAGGACGACACATGGCTGCTGCTGGAGTTTAAATAAGGATGAGATCAGAACTTTGTCTGGATTCTACTGAAATCTGAGCTCAGAAAGACTTCATATGCATATAAAAATCAACCTGAATCACCTCCAGATGTCTGTTTATAATCATTATGTTAATAAAGTAGTGAGCACAAGTGCTCTCATGAGACAAGATGTTTGACAAACCGTTATAGATCTTAGGTTGCAGAGTTAAATGAAATCTTTGCCTTTAATCCACATTATACACATGTGATTTTTGCATTCTCTGTGAATAAACAGTGTTACCTACAAACTGTAAAAGTCATTATTTATCAGCTGTTTTTGATGATTTGAATATAATAAAATTTAGGTGTGAAACTCCTTTCTTTTTCCTAATCCCAAAAGAAAAATGTCACATAGGCATCCATCCAACTTAATAAGTATGTTTAATGCACACAGCCAATCAGGATTTAATATTAGTGTCACATATTAAAGTTTCTAGTAAAAAAAAAATATTAATGATGTGGCAAGGCAAAGACCTACTGCCACTTTTAGAAAATATGAAATTGATACTTTACTCACTCCTCAGGCACAAATGTTAATGACAAGCCGGTGATTGCTGAGCATTGCAGCCAGCTTTAGGGGTCAGATCTGCTTGGAGTCCTGAACACAAGACCATCCATTAGGGGGCATAAAAGGGGAAGCAACCTGGGGCCCAGAGTCATGCCCCTAAATACTTGTATAGACATTGTCCATCCTAAATTTTGTCCACGACTTCCTGTCATTTGAACCTAAATACTCACCATTTATTTATTATTCAAAACTGTAATTGCCTGTTTTATGGAGTTAACTTTCACTTTCTGTGAATGGAACATTTATTTTAATAGTAAGCAAAAGCCGTCCTGAAATTGCATGTTCCCAGCATTAGTGATACTTCAGACATGTTGATACTATTATGGCCTTGTTTTTGTTGTTTTTGCTTTTATTATACCTTTTGATTTTTCTATCAGAGTGACAGGGCATACAGTGGAAATTGGTAAGACTGCCTCTGATTCAGCCTCTGATTGTTTTGAATTTAATGTTAGTTAGCAAGTCAAGCCAAAACGCATGTGTTTGTGTTTTTATTGTGGCAGTGAGTGGCTGTAAAACTCCAACTCTAGTTACTCTGTCATGCTAATATGTATGAATCTGTCTCTGCATCTGAGTGTTCATTTGAACATGAAGTGTAGCAGAACATTTACGAACAAGGACCGAACCACAAACAGTGTTACCTATTCAAGTAAGATTTAGGAGTATGTAGGCTGAGAATGGTGAATGAGTGATGTGTGATGTTGAGTTAAGCCTGTCTAGAAGGACATTTTTCACTTTGGCAGGGGATACTCATGATGGGGGTCCAGTCTTAGGCTCTATTCTGTCAAAGCTGATCTCATATTACAGCTAGAATGAGGCAGGAGTGGAGATTGAATGGGAAAAGATTGAGAATAATTAAAGAAGAAGAGTGGGATGGTGGGTTGAAAGTCATGGATAAATGGAGTAAAGAGGGATGGCTGCATAGAAATAAGTTTGTCAGCTGATTGGAGGTGTGTTTTGTGGCGTGGTCCTGCTCCAAATCCTATATTATTACAATAACTTCATGTCATGCAAACCTTAAATAAAAACAAGAACATCCACATTTTTAATGCAAAATTGCTTTATAGACATGAAAAAGAGAGGCTTATATTTCAAATGAAAAGATGATTAAACCTACAAAAAACATGGAATTGATTTAAAGTTTCTTGCATATAACAATCACCACTTGCTCTATCATCATACAAAACATGCAGCATACTTATGCTTGCAGGACTCAAGAAGATGTGATCAAGCAAGAAGCTACACCTTTCTCCTTCTTACAGGGGCAGTGCTTGTCTTCATCCGTTACTATATATACACTATTGACATGAACTTAATACAACACCACTTCATAAACTTTAAACTATCGCTTTCATTTCATGGAGCTATAAATCTGGAGCTTCTAGGACTTGGCAATTGCTGCAATATTGCGTTTGAGCATGATGTCCGTTATGATATTAATGTGATTCTATTTAAATGTCTTAAGGCCTGAAAGATCAGAATTATTCATAAGAATTGTTTACTTAATATGTTTGTGGTATGAACACAATAGATCATAACCAAAAGATTCTTACTGAACTTGCTGTAACAAAAATCCCTCTTCGACCCTCTAACAGCTGATCTAAATCAGGATGTGTGGTGTTTACATGCAGAGACACACAATCACACCCACTTCATAGAGTTCTTCCTGTTTGGCTGAGAGCAGCAGTAATCACAATGCTGTGCCTAAACTCAGCACAAATATTGGACTTCCAAAAAATCCTAATAAATTAAACAATGTGGCTGAAACATAACAGGAATCGTAGGAATGTGGGAATGATCTGCAATACTTATAATACTGACAGGAAGACACTGCTTCAGGCTTTTTAAGGGTATTTTGAGCTGCATAAAGCTACATTTTAATAGAGCATATGCAAGCTTTGGCACACTGTAATGTTTCCTACTGTAAAAACACAAATGAACACTGAGTCAGTGTCAAGACGTCACCTACACTACCACAGTGTTTGATTTGAAAAGCTTTTAAACCTGCACTTTTACCTATGAAGAAATTATATTTGACAGTAGACTGAGGTGTATGGAGTATGGGTGATGATGCTCCTCCAGAAGGTCCCAAAATTGTTTTTGAGATTTTTTTTTATATTCCTCTGGTGAATCAAAAGAGATGTTTCTGGGGTATAATAAAATGCTGCTAAATGCTTACAGTTAAATCTTATAATGTCTCAGTCTACAAGAGTATTTGGATTTTAAAGGGTAAAAAAGCAGTCCTCCAGCCCCCTGATAATTGGACTCCTATTTATTTGTAAAGGTGTTGCCCGCACTAGCCCCATTGTCCTGTGAACTCCTCTACATCCATTAAAAGTGATTCCTTAGAGCGTAAAGGAGCTACCCACTACCATGTTAAGGAAAATTTAAAGCTGGGGAATGTAGTTTTTCAGGTCTGGGCCAAAATACTGTATGTTTACCAATCATCATCTTACTACTGAAGCCACATGAGAGATTATAAGACATCTGTGCCCCCTTCTTTTTTTTGTATCAAGCCTTTAGAAAATCTTGCAAGGGACCCAAATTGCTTCCATTGCAGTCTCATCCCAGTTACAAATCCCATCTTTGACCATGAACTGCTGGTCAGTTCAAAATTATCCTTACGACATTTTCCAATTGAACACAGCATAACACAAAAATGACACTTCAATAGCTTGCTGTTGGGCAGAAGTACAGAAGTTTTGACCTTTGAACAAACTGAGCTTGTTTTTTGTCCTCAGCTTACAATTGTTTGAAGCTAAACTAAACAAAGATAAACTAGACTTAATCCTCCATAAGCTTCGAAAATGAGTGCATCTATCACCTCATCTAACCGGTTTGTTGCACAAATATGTCTCCGTTTGACTTGGTACATTTAATTCAGATTCTGTTTGAAGCATTAAAAACTGAACAACCATCAGAACACTTTCCTACAAATATTTGATCATATTAACTCCAGCTGTTAGACAATGACCATGTGTCCCGGTGCTGATGAAAAGATGGATCATAAATAAAAACATGCATGAGATGATCCTCATCTTTCTACATCACATGCATGAATTCATATTTTTTCTTATTTCTATGATCTGCTGTCTGTTGCCTTCAGGCCCAGGATATAGCAGAAGATTTTGTACGCACCATCTGCGTCTTTGTTTGCTTCACTCTCAGCTGATTACTGAAAGCCCCATGTTCATATTTTAGTGTCAGTGCGGAGCAACAAAGAGGTCAAGTCCAGTGTAAATACCCAGTCATAGCTTTATTCCAACATTTTCCTTTTTACAACAGTACAATAAATTAAGATCATATGTACAAAGATAAATATTCTCCACTCCTCTTATTATAAAGCATGATGATTTGTCTGCTAAGGTCTCTTCACATTACAGCTAAGCTAACCGTCTGAAACAATGAACTGTCTGTTGATGTTTTCTGGCTCAGGATGTTATAAAATGCAGTGGGTCATTTGGCTGAAGCACAAAATGTAATTCTTAGCCTGGTTTTCATTTTCATTTTTCCATTACACCACTTTACAACCAGCTAACTCTTTCATGGAAATGTCCTCTGTGTCTGTGAGTGTGTTAGAATGGGTTGATGCGTATTCCTGTTCCCAGAGGAGAGAAGGGATTCACCTTAGCCCACATCAGAGCATCATTCAGGGAAATGGCTGATTTACTGTCTTCAAGTAAAAAAACTGGACCCTAAGGATCAAATAAAGAAAAAAAACATAAGAAAGTGTCAAGACAGGTGAGCACAGAGTGAAGGTCAAAGGTAAGCACATTCTTTACAGGTGTAAATGATCATGCTATGGTTGAGTAGATTGACTGGGTTATTCTCTGTACTTATAGATGTGGTGAGCAGAGCTTATGTCTAGAAGAGTATGTGCACACACACATAAACACACACACACAGACCTGTATTCTGTGTCCGGTGAAACAGGACAGCTGGACATCAGAGTGGCTCGGCAAGTTTGAGCCCGTCACATAATCAGCACCACATAAAACTAAACCATCTGCGAGAGAGAAAACACGTGTGGTTAACTGCAGCAACTGCTAGTACATGTGCTATATATAAAGAAGCTCTATTGTGGCATCATAAGCCTCTGTAAACTTAATGAATGTTCTGTGTAATTAATGCAGCCACAGAGAAATGATTTATTTCAAATTCTTATGTCTTTTATGGTCCCATATTATGCCAACTATGTTTTTTTAAATATAAAAATATGCATTACTGGCCTGTCTACACACCCCTCAACATGAGGAGATTACATCCCCCTTCTGTTGCTTACATCAACCTTCATTAAATGAGTGCTCAACAGTCAGTTTTACCTCACTTCAAATCACAGTTAAAAACCCCATCTGTTCAAAATGGCATACTTTCCATTACTTCTCTGTTCTTTTTTGACCTTATGGCATTCTTGTTGTTTTTATTTATTTTTTTATTTACTCTGTGAAGTGTCCTTGAGTGTTCAGAAAGGCACTATTAAATGAAATGTAATATTATTATTAGTAGTAGTAATAGTAGTAGTAGTAGTAGTAGTAGTAGTATTTTAAAGTCCTCGTCTGATTTCATTAGAGAATTTGCCACCTCCCCCAATATGAGAGACACTCCTTCGTTCAGGACAGCCAGCTCCACATCAGTTTCAGTGCAAGTCTTATTTAATACATGACTGTCAAGCTACAGTCAACATTAGAGTACAACCTTGGAAAGCTGAATACATCCACTTCTTGAGAAGGGTGAAGTCAGACACAACTCATGAGGATTTACACTGAAACAGACTGTTCTATGAAGGGCTGAAACAGAAAGATGAATGGGAAAAGCCAATATCGATCTAGGACATCTGCAAATATGTGAATATGTTGAAAATAAGTAAAAACTGTCACCTTAAATGTTTCCTAAAAACTCTGTTTGGTGACTATCAGACTTTATGAACAAAATGCAGCTCCTTTAGAGCTGGAAGACACGGGACTTACAGCAGGAAGTGAATGCTCATACAGAGATTAGCATTGATGTTAACAGCTTCAGAAGATGTTTGTCAAATCTGGACTGCACTTCTTATTGGATGAAAAACAAACAAGCAACACGAAAGGCATTTCTTGATAGAGGGGATATGTTTGCTCCTTTTTCCAACATGTTTTGACATGAGGTTTTCTATGCAGCGGCTTGTGTTTTGTATATACACTGTGGTAGTAACACCTGCTCATTACCTCTGATGAGCCCTAAATGAATCTGATTGACAGAACGACTGCTCAGCCACCTGTTGGATATGCTTTGAAAGGTTTTGTCCCCCTAAAAAAACTTTTTCAGTGGGCTCTTGCCCTGATGGATTAATGACATATACTCTGTGCAGTATATATTGAATGGTTTACCTGGTGCATTCAGTTATAGCTCAATTTAAAATCTGATTTAATACTTGGCTCCTGTTTTTAGACTTGTCTGATGAACATTGTGGCAAAGTCTAAAATGTTCTGCTCTAGAAATATATACGAGTCCAGGCATCTATAAAAGTAAAACCTTATCATGTAAATGTAGAACCTTTTCAGATATTTTTTTCCTTCTGTAGTGTCTGACTGCTTCCTTTTCTTACCTGGGTCAGTAGGTTCAATTCTCCTCTCAAGGCCGCTGAACTCGTTTCTCTGATCATCTGAAGGAGGACTGTGAATAAATACAAAGTGCTTGATTGTAAAATGAGTAACTTATGCCACTGACTAAACAAATAGAAGGGTTTGTTATGAATACTTTTTTATTTTTATCCCATGTTGATACGTAGAGCTTTACTGGGTAAGAGCTCCCCCTGCAGGACAAATTATTGACACCTCTTTCCTACTGATAATTGTTCAGCACAGGCTGGTCAGTCCATTTAACAAAGACTCCAAAGAATACAGCCACAGATTGCTGATAAAGACAGTATATGAATGTTTGCCGTCTCAATTATTTGATGCAGAGTGCACACAAATCATAAGTTGGTCCTTGTCCGATCAGGTCATGTGGTTTGTGGATTTGAATAATTAACAAGGCTTTGCTTTTGCACATCATATGCAGATGGATGAGATGGTTTGTTGTGAAAATGTTTCAGTGAAATAATACTTTGATTTGTGTATTATGTGTTTGAAGATACAATTATAAGAGAGACAATAAATTAGCCAAATGAAGTTAAACCTGTTTATGTATTTGGTTCTTACAGGAAACGAGAGCCGACACAGGATTGGTCAACACCTAAACATACATATACTTTCATGTGATTAAATCCACCCTCTTGTTCTCTGTGTGTGCCTTGAGTCTGGTTTAAACTCTGTCTAGATAGCAATCTGTAGTTGGACATGCCCCTTTGAAAAAAAAGACTACAAATATCTTACTTTATACCATTCAAAGCTTCAATGGCTTCTAAGTTTCCCTCAAACTTTTCTAATTTTTGAATTGCTGTCAATATGAATAGTAAAAATGTAAAGAGTTGTTAACTTCCTCTCATTTGTATTTGACTCTCCTGAAGCCAATGAGTCAGAGGAAGCTAAGATTTGTCACTATCCAAACTTGTTCCACCTTAAAGCAGCTTTTTCTCACTGGCTTGAAAACCGAACTTCATTTATTTGTACTTGTGGTGAGTATGAATGTGTGTGTCAGAGTGTGTAACTCACTTGATGTTGTTCTGTGTGCAGGCCCTCCAGGCATCGAGCTCCACAGACAGCTGCTCGATCTTCAGAGGAACGCACACTTCCCTCCTCTTCAACAACTGACTGAGAATGAGAGAAACACAGTGGCTGGGTTTATACATATTAAACCTTGTTATTATGATTATGTTAGAGAAGAAACTGAATGGGGGCGGTGATATTTAATCATCTTCACATACTGCTGGGTGGAATATTGCTGCAAACTCTGGTTTGTCTGAAACTCTCTTATTATAACAGCCCTTTAAGATTCACCATGGATCATTTTGTTTTTGCAGATTTATTTCCCATCTAACTTTTCAGAGCCCAGTGGGATGTAGTAACCTCGTGACAGTCAACAGGAGAATCCCACTTAACATTTAACAGAAAAGTACAGTCCAGAAAAGCCCATTCTTTTACTGTGAGAATTATTTGAAAATGTTCAAAGTTCAAATCTGACCCAATTCTCTATCCCTACTTTGAGTCCATTTATTGTTTTATAACTAACATAAATGCAAAAAAAAGCTTCATAAATAAACAATAAAAACCACACCTGGGGCCTGTTGCACAAAAGTAGGATTCAGACATCCAGGATAAATGACTAGGCCCAGCTCATCGAATCTGAAACAAGGGGGTTCAGGCTTATTTGGTTGCAAAAAAGACCAAGCGAGGATGAGAGCACAGGGATTCTTCAGGACAGATATAACCCATCCTGGATCAGTGCGCGCATGCGATTCCTTATACAGACCCCACGATCGATCACAGAATCACGGATTCACCATGACAACAAGAGCAGCATGCTTGTCTCCATTGAAGCAGGAAGTCCTCATGGAGGTGTATGAGAAGGTAAAAGACCTAATTAAGAAAGAGAAAACACCG
Source organism: Scarus forsteni (assembly GCA_036419115.1). NCBI lineage: Eukaryota > Metazoa > Chordata > Actinopteri > Labriformes > Labridae > Scarus > Scarus forsteni. Next base: position 33,784,733 of record JAZDUH010000098.1, on the reverse strand, counting down.
CCACAGCTCTACAACAATGACAGGAAGCTCTGTGAACCACCTGAATGTATAAGTAGTGCACTGATAAACACTCTGCTGAAACATCACAATATCGATTCAAATAGCTCACTAACATCTCCTAAATTAAAGTTGTGCCCTTATTATGAATTTGTTGAATTGCATGTGAAACTGAAATTGAAAACATCCACATTTGCTCCTCTTGCTGCATGCTGCTGTTGGATTATATGTGTGCAAGTGTGCACCAGTTTGCGCATGCATGCAGACCCTCTCGATCTAACGTTGGGCCCTGAGATTTCATATGATGACCCCCTCCACCTGCGATTTACATCTGCTTACATAAGAAATCTAATAGCATCGTTTTTGCCATTGTCTTTAATTTATAAGAAAATGAGTCACCAAATTTGCATGCTCAACAAATAAATAACGTAAATACAAAAAATTCTGAAATAAGAAATACCATTACCACAAAATAAAAATGCTTTAAATAGGTGAACAAATAATAAACATTGTAGTAAATTGTAACTACAGAAATCAACATCAAATACTTTAAATGACCATGTAGTTAGCATAAAAAAAACTCTTTAAACATTTACACTGTGCAATAACTGTACATTAACACTGGAATCATTGTGAGCTTTTCTATTTTAAACATTAATAGTAATAATTAGTTCAAATTTAATTATACTGAAAGTGATTTTTTTCAATGATTTTACGATTTGATTTTGTTTATATGCTTTGATTCTGTGCTTTCTGTCTTGTTGAGCAGTGTGTGACTTCAGTTTAAAGGAGCTGATTGTTAACCTGCTCTGATTAATCCTTATCAATAAAGAAAGACCATGTGACTCTTAGAATTTTATACTTACTAATATGTTATGTGCATTTTATATGTTTTCTATGGATAACTCTTATCTAATGATTGCAAAATCATGTAAAATTATAATTTTATCTAAAATCACTGCAGTTAATGATCACAAATATTCAAATAATGACAGTGGGTCTTGTTGAATGTGATAATGATGTGTGGTGGGCAGTGGAATAAAAATTGGTTTCAGTTTGTGGGGACTGCTGAAAGAGAAAAGGGAAGAGATTAAATAAATCCTGGAACTTAGCCTGGTCTGGAGCAGGCTCGAGCTATAGAATAAATCTCCATGGTAACATATGTCAAAACATGTTCCACTTCCCCCTATCCAACTTTTGTGCGACCAGATCATGGATTAATTAATCCAGGATAACCAAGATATCCCGGCTTAATCCTTTATCTTGGTTTTGTGCAACAGGCCCCTGATTTATTTATGGGGCTTTATTTTTACCTGGTGTATTCATAGAGAGCAGGTACGATGCTGGAGTACTGTCGTCTTATGGCGAGCAGGCCTCCGATGTAACCACAGAGGATCAACAGCTCACTGCGAGTTCTGCACCAACATCATACATGAACACTCAGATCACAAGAAGGTTTGATGCTTTTTTAAACAAAGTGAAACTAATAAAGAAACATGATCTTACTCTGTTAACTTGGACATAATAAGGCGGTCTGTTCTGATATAACTCATCAGGTCAAGGATTGGAGAAACACTGTCCACTGTCCAATCAGATTTAGTCAGCTGTTCTGTTGAGAAGAGGGAAAAGAAAATAAATAAATTCATATTTTCTCTTGTTTGCAGTACTGTTTTTAAATGTTGGTTTTTATGTCTTGGACATTAAATTGCAAATTTTGCAGTCATTTTGTCAGTAGTTTTCAATAAAATCTTCCCCTACACTTAAAAATATCAGTCTGATATTCAAAGTGAAAGGATAAGCTTTGATACAAGTATAGAAGTGCATCTTTACCACTGTAAGTCTTTGTGCAAATGTGGTCTTTAAAAAAAAAAGTCATTATTTTGCTTCCATTAGAGCTACAAGATCTTGTGGCTTGATGGAGTTACTGTTACAGTAACCTTGTGTTACTTGAGTAACACATTAGCCATGACCTCACTATTCAAACAATAAAGGAAACAAAAATAAATAAACTGCAGACCAGCAGCTACTATGCTCTGCAAGTTAACAATAACATTTTTAGTAATTTGGGGGTCTAGTGTTAGATTCCTCTAAAAAAAAAAAAAAAAAAAAAAAATCTATGCTACAGTCAAAAGGTATTCCCTTCATAATACACTGTGTGATGTGACAAAGTACTTAAATTCGGACCGCAAGTGTTTTTTGTTTTTAAAGTTGTTGTACTCCATCACATTATATCATGCATACTTTTACTCCAATACATTACAATGAATAATACTTTGCCTAAACTATGGTCCATCTCTATCTTTTCTCTAAGAGCTCCAACACTTTATGGTCTCTTCGATGGTGAATTGGTTGACTGGTCTTCTCTGTTGTAATTGGTTAATTCAACACAGTTTGTGACATGTTTTCAGAGGCTCTTCATTCTTTCCACAGTCTGTGCTCTGCGCTAGGCCTGCCATCCCAAGCCAGTGGGCTTGAACTACTAATGAAACAATGGTAGGACATCACGGTGGTAGATGTATTTGGGAGCCTGGGGTACAAGCAGCTTCAGGCAGTGAATGGTGCTGTTAACAGGGAGAGATGGAGAAGCAGCAGACTTTGTTGTCCTGCTCAAAGAAGTACTCCTTCATGTAGAGGGGACATATATAATAAAGTGAAGGGTATATACAACTTGAAATAAAAACACTACCAGCTCTTTAAATAATTAACTTCATATGTAAGTCCTGTTTTGTAATAAAAATGTATGCTTTTATTCCAATACAGTTTCCCTAAGGATGTTTGTTACTCAGAATCAAATCAAGACAAATATAGGTCTATTTATTTTTTTCATTTATAGTATTTTTAATGATTTATTTATCTCTATATCTAAATAAGCATTTTAATTTAAATCAAAACCAGGAGATTAAAATCTAAGAGGTGAAGCTCAGTCAGCTTTTGTAGTTCTAAAACAATGATTACACTATCTTTAAAGGCCTTTACATGAGCATATGTGTGAGTAAATCCTGTTCACCTCGATGTCACCCATGAAAACATTTTTCAGGTACGAGCAGGGCCCACAGGACAACAGTAAGGACACACTGACTTACGTGAAATTATTCTCTGTAATTATATTTGTACTTATTTTTAAGTTATGCTTAAAGCTACTTCATCAATATCTGTCTGTTAAAGTTTTTAGGTTCATTGACAATAATGTTGTAAGATGCTGCGCTGTTCATATGAGCTATGAAGCTGTGTTACCATATTTTAAATGTGAAGATTACCTTAATATCCAGGACAACAACTGAATTGTCAATACCTTTAACATGATCTATCCCAATCTGCAGAGCATCCTCTGGGTCAGAGCTCAGCAGGTAAAATTTAACTGCTGAGAATAAATCTTGTTCCTGCTTTGCTTCTTCTGCCAAGACCTTACACTCCTCTAATGAAGGCAGACCACACTGGAATGACAGAAGAACACAAAATCACAACAATAATTTCTATATTATCAGTCAGGCACGGGATCTCTTGCTCAGATGAATGGGTGGTAAACTTTATTGTTTGTCCCATGCAGTAACAAAAGTTCTTCTATGACAAAGTTTGCTCACAACTTTAATGTTTCTAAGTATGTGACTTTCATCTAAATGTACTACTGCAGGCTCACCTTTTGATGTAAATGGTTGATTTCAGTGACACTTCCTGGATAAAATGCACACAGCTTGGCCAATAAAATGTGATTGTCTGGAATCATTTGCAGAAGTTCAGCTGAGAGCTCCCTAAACGAAAGATCAAGATGAAAAAAAAGGCTTGCAAAAAGCCATAATGCAAAGGCAGAGCAAAATCAAAATCACATAATATCTCAATAATCTAACGTCTTAATCTTCACTTAAATGGAATATAGCACCACAACTGCAGTGTTATATAAACATCACTGTGACAAACAGATGTTCTTGTCGCTTTAAATTACTATGAAGGATAAAATAAAATAAGGATATTTATTAACTGTACAGTGCATGAAGACTAACCATGTAGGAGTGCTCATGTACTTCCTGGCCAACAATTCAAGGCAATAAGCTGTGCTCTGATTGGCTGTTTCTCCCAGGACGCGGCCCACACATGCAGCTAACTCCAGCTCGTTTCCTCTGATCAGAGTGGACATGGCTAACTGAAAACAAAACACACAGTTTCTGCCACATATTACAGCTTCTACTCTGAAGCCAATTACAGTATAAGTAAAGATCGCTGACTGTAGTGGCTTCAAGCTTCCAAAAAACCACTGCTGAGTGGATCCAACACACAGTCCAAACAAAAAGCAGCTGCGGATCCAACGTCACTTCCAAGGTTTATTTTCAAACAAAAAAAAAGCTTTTACAATCGTAACTTTCTGGATAAAACTAAATGAAAAGTTAAGTATCTTCTGCCTATCTGCTCTTTGCAGTCAACAAACTTCTTCGCTCCCACTCTCAAAACCTCTAACCAGGTGTCACTGATCACATTAAATAACCTGAAGCGGGCAGCGACTCAGGTACATAGGGATGGGCAGAACGGTGAATAATAACTTGGTCAATTTCTTATTACAAACAAACAAAAATTTAGCCTTTTTACCTTAGAAATTAATCCAAATAAATTAGGCAGGCAAGAAAATTCATAACAACAGATTATTTAAATCAATATTCTTTCCTTACTTTGGTTTACCATAATTTAATTCATTATTTAAATCAGATTTTCTTTTGGCCCTAACACTGACATATTTGTTATGCTCAGGTAGTTTTCTGGAAAAAAAAAAAACACACACCAAGCCTATTTAAAGGGCTGCACACCCAGAAATGAAGTCATAATACTGTCATAATTTTCACCAAATTCACACATTTTATGGAAGACAAAAATGGTGACAGCTGGTACTTGGAGGACTCACGTTGATGTTGTCTACAGCTAGATGGCAGCATGCTGCAAGAACTGCACATCCATCCTGGAAATACCACTCTGCTAACTCCTCACAGACCTTTTGAAGGAGACTAGACAGAAGAAAGGCAAGACTCAATGAAGCATTGTGACACAGAGATTTCAGCTCAAACATATTCTCCATTTTGAAGATTTATATACATTTTCTAACAAGATGATACATTCATATTTCTGTCTGCAAGCCTCTTGGCTAACCAACATTTCGAAGCACAGTTTTATATATATTTATTATATAAACTGGTTCAGGCATGTTTATGCTCAGTAATTTATTTGTCTAAATGGTTTAATAAGATATAATAAGAAAGGTATAAATACTAAGTTAGAGCACTGAAGTTGAACACAGAAACAGAGGCATGATAAAGTAACTTAATACGAAGTCACTGAAAAGCAACTTGTGCTACATGCTCTTCAACATGTGTGCTATAAAACCAGCACTTAGCAGACTGTCTACTTTAAAAATGCTGACTCTACAGTCATTCTGCAAAGTAATATTTAAGAAATGACGGATTATCATAATTTGAGTGAGAAGGATAGAGTGTTGCATTCATGTCTTACCTCTGATATTGTTGTCTGTTATCCACGTCATTAGTTGTGTGGTTGACCGCAGAGCTCTGAGGAGAACGAATGTTTCCTTCACATGCTCCCTAGAAAAAAATATTAGTTTGATTTCCAGTTTTACTACCAGCAACACAAATGAAGTGAATCCTGTCTTCTGAAATCAAAACGCATACAAAAAGTAAACTACAAAGGCAATCAATGCACAATAGTTCAAAAATATCACTCCACTGTAACAGGCCTTGAGCTCTCTGGTTGTTGCACTTCTAAGGTATAAAGTTAGTTTGCCATTATTACAGTTGTTTCATCAGTTTGAAGTATATTTGTTTTTTCTGTCTGCATTTGAACCGCCTCTGAATTTGCAGTCTATTTCTCCTCATGGGAATAGTGTTGGTTGTTGCAGAGTGACAGCCCTTGTTTTCCTATATCCCAATAATTAAATGAATAAATATATACTGTATACGGTATATAAATACATACATTATAGAAACTTCAAATTACCTGTGCTACTATTAAAGCCTCCAGCAGTTGTCCTCTGCCCGTGAAGAAAGTTACTAGTTTTTTTATATCTCCTGTGGCAATGCAGTATGGGATGGCATCATCATTATCCTCTGCCATCAGCTGGTCTGCTCTCCTGAACAAGAAGCACATTAAACACACATATTTTTAGTTTGAGGTAGCCAAACACTGTTTTGTTGTATTTTGAATCATATGCATTTTTGGTTTACATGCTTCCTCTCAGCTCTGAAATCTATCAGCTACAAAAATATCGGTTAACACTGGTGGAAATTTAGAAAAAAGATGGTACTGGATCACTTTTTACTGGCTACTTAATAAAAAAAGTAACAAAAGACTAAACTAATTACTGAGCATAAAAGTAACTGATTACTTTTGATTACTTTCCCCCCTCAAAAACTTGCTTATATCAGGTTAAAAACAATGGTTACAACACATAATGTTATATTTCATATCTTCTGTGGACATGAACTAATAATAAGTATAAAAGTTTGTTATGCATTCAGATATGTGATCTATTTTACTTGAAAAAGTAATAAACCATCAGTGACTATTAATTTCAATGTTATTTACTAGTGTCTTCTGATTTAAAACTGCAAAACAGCAATGCATTTTGTGATTTAAATAAGGTTTTGAATGGGCTAAAAAATCTAAAAACAACAAACTTGCAGACTGTCACCTCTGCATTAGCTTCTTCCAGTACTTCATGGAGACTCCTGGTGCCACGGATAAAGCTTTCTCCCACTGAAACACAAACAATTGTCATTTTAACCCTTTTGACTTTCTAAAACAGAGGCTGCAGCAAAATATACAGCTTGAAGCTGTCTGTTTTGCCCCTGTAGATGCCCACATGTCACGTTCTGTCACATCGATACAATCTTTGAAAGCTGGTCTCTGTCTGTGCTGAGGAAACATGTAGCTGCCTGCCTCTACGTCCTTTCTCTTCTCTCTGATTCCTTCATGCCTGAAGGTTTGAAAATCACTTGGACTTTGCAAAGTACTTCAGTCAGTTTTACAGTGTGGATGGAATATATAAATGACAAAATATTAATACTGTTCTTATTAAAATGTCATGAAATCTCCACCAAACAACGGAAAGAATTACTAATAGTAATCAGCTAATTTAATAAACACCATTATTTAACAAAGACTTGACTTTATCACACTTCAGGCAAGCTCAGACCACAGATGTGCAACCCAGCAAGACCTTTAGGACCATTGCAGAGGAAGGTTGCATCTTTGTGAACTGGGCCTCTGCAGCATGAATCATGGTATATACTTAAGACTATAGCTTAGTGCCAGGAAATCAAGGGTTATGGATCACCTTTGCAAACGAGGTGGCTAAAAGTGCCAGCTCTTTTGTGTTTCTTTTAAACTATTTTTGTTGAATAAAGGGATGATCTTAACTATCCTTAGTTTGACCACAGGGACACATACTGTCCTGCAGTAAGAAAAAATATGAATGTTCATCTCACATCTTTTAAAATGCTTGGGGAAATTACATGATTTGGTTCAAAAATGACAAGAAGTCTGAGTAAGAAATTATAATTGCAGATTTATTTCTATTGTCATTACTCATTAAGACTATAAAATGGTTTACTTTGTAATTGTTTATAACATGTGATTTACATACCTATTCTTTTGTTTTACAAACTTATGAAGATAAAGATACAAATCAATCACACAATTAATCAAATCAATACACAGAACGCTCTTATAGTATTCACTCAGTAACAGACAAATTTATATCATGGCAGCTTTGTTTAATTCTTAATTAAAAATACAAAAATCGTCACCATCTGCCGATGTAGTATAAGCTGAACTACTGATTAGAGGACTACAGAGACAAAGCCAAATGCTTCATGAGAAACGTTTCAACCATTACTATTTGACAGCAATGATGAGTGGAGAGGCTGATCCCTAAAGTTTAAAGATCACAGGTAATTAGATGTTATTCTGAAAACAAACTACAAATAAACTCACTGTACCTGTCCAAGCTCCACCATTAATTCACAGTATCTCTGAATCTGTCCCAGCCTCAGGTGGATGTCTGCTGCTTCTTTCAGCCTCTCCTCTTTACTCGGAGCTCCAATCCCTCCTCCAAACTTTGACATCTTTACTATGGTCAGCTCCTGGGCTTCGGACTGGAGAAAAAGAGAAACTATGCACTGATTCAGGAAACTTAAGTAAAATTTCACCAAAACGTGTCCTTGAATTCAAAGATAATCAGAATCAATAAAGAATCAACAACTGCAAAGAGCATATGGACACCCAGACCATAAATGTTTCCTCATCATTTGGCTATTGAATTGGAACTTTTTGGAGGTAAGCCCCTTGAGGCGTGGCATCGGGTTTTCAAGAGGGTCCTCATGTCTATGTGGTTGTAACGGCTGTTATTATGGTCGTATTATCAAAAAGACAATGTTAGAGAGGTATTCAAATATTAACATTAACAGCTTCAGGATAATGGTTATAAGGAAAGGACTGATGCTGATAACACAACACCATCCAGTTAAACAGCAATTAAATTAGGTTTTGTTCATTTAAATTGAGAATCATGATAGATAGTGTAAATTCTGTTGATGGTGGATGTAGGATAACGCACTTTGATTATCACCCAGGACACTCTGATGAACTTACCGTTTTGAACTTGAGTAAGTGTTTCATGTGCATCACTCCTTTGCTGTAGCTGGCAGGAAGCAGAGAGTCGTCCTGACCATTCACAACTGACACCAGGTCCCACAGGTTTGTGCTGCCCCCTGGAGGCTGAGACACACACAAAGATGTTGAGGATGTTGCACGCTCACTTTTTAGTGGTCACACTTTAACAATTTCTTGTTTCTTGAAGAATTTAGAATTTCTTTAAAAGATGTCACACTGTTGAAACCACAGCAATAATCTGAGAGTACTCTTGTGAAAGTTACCGAGAAGCACTCAGAGAACCAGCGTAGTTTCTTTTCCCTGACGTCTAAACTCAGTTTATCCAGTTCCTGTTTGATGTCACGGGAAACTTTTCCACAGAGCAGAGGAGGCGAGCCAGGAACCATTGCTGTGTCTGCAGACACATAACCAGAGAGGTAACATCAGGTTTAAGGGCCCCAGATAGTGGCATAAAAGATCAGGAATCTGGTTTTACCTGTGTTCCCGATGATTTTCTCCCATGGCTGATCAGTGAGGACGTTCAGCAGAAGTGGAGAGACGAGTGGTGTTAATGACCACAGCCTCACTGTGCTGTCTCTACTGCAGCTCGCCATTGTGAACGGACGGTTTTGATGGCACGTCAATCCTACAGGCAGACATGTTTGATAATAACAGAACAAGTCATGGAAGAGAAGATGAAATGGTGTTTTTCCAGTAAGCAATCCATGCTGGAAGAAACACCTGAATCAGTAACCCACTAATTTAAGGATCAACAAATGTCTACTTTTGGTTTTCTTCTCATTGTAATAATACTGATGTCTTGTTAGCCACTTAGGACTGGGTATGCTGTGTTTTCATGACACACTGATACACTGAAACAACAGAAGTCTACAAGGACTTATCAAATGCATGAGTGGGACAAGAGAAAACTTTAAGGACTTGCAACACAACCTGCTTCACAATAAAGAAACAAAATATAACTTAATATCAAATGACAGATTCTACAGGCACGGAGAGGGAGCATTTTCATTTTTGTTGTTTTATACTGCAATCAAATAGTGCTGTATGCAGACGTAAGCACTTGTTGAAGACCTTTTTTAAACTCAATAGAAGAGTGTTTGCACAGAGAAGCAGAGAGACTATTCCAGATGTCTGAACCTCTGCAGCTTGTGGAAAACTGTCCTATACAGTTTCTGTAAAATAGACTATGCAGAAAATCAGCACATCTGGTATGATAACTGCTGGTCTGAGACCTAGATGCAAAAAACTGTTAAATAAAATCATTCAATTGATGTATAAGCAAAGATAAACTAGACTTTTATTGTAAATAGACAGAATCTGCTGCATTGTGCCCTTCAAAGCTGAAGTTAATACATTTGATGTATTTGGTTTGCTGAGACAGAGTTCAGGGTGCTGTTACACTCCTTCAAAGTAATAAAAAAAGGGTAAATAATGGATTTGTTCATTGCTTTAGTGTCTTTTTCAAACAGTTTTCTTGTTTTTACCATGGCCACTATTATTGGTGCCTTTTACTGTCATCAACAATAATAGTATGCTGACTGCTTTTTGTCTGCTATTATATTCTTTTAATGCTTTTGTATCATCACTATTGATTAGTTTTGGACTTCTGTCTGTTTAAGCTTTTGTAACAGTTAATTCCAATCATACAGATCTATCTTTCTACACTTTAAGATCTTCTGAGGCTTTGTCTCACCATAGACATCAGCTCCATGATCGTACACTGAATCCAGACATGTGCCATCTCTTGTGTCCCAAACTCTGATTGTATAATCCCAAGAGCCTGCAAAAAGACAACACTTATCAATAATTTACAAACTCAAGGCATTTTTCTCTGATGCCACAAAATGTTCCCATTTAAAAGTAGTAACCTGAAGTCACCACTTGATGTCAGTAAAGAGCTTTACTGCACTTATTGTAAGAAGGACTCAAGGTAAAGGAGTCCCAGAAAAGTTTTCAATGGGATACACGATTGTGCATGAAGAAGAAAAAGAGAGCAAAAGTCATTCATGTACAGAAGCCCAGTAGAGACGTGCAATCATCTTTTTCTCTTTCTCTTTTCACCAGGATCACAAACTCGATTAATGTTTAGTTTGATGTAAGGTCCAAACGGCAAAGGCATAAAATAAATTTAAGTGTCTCAGAACTTTTTCATCAGCATCTGTCATTCTGAGATGGAGGAGGGTCTCAAGTACAGACCAGTTAAGAACCACTGAGAGCAGTGCAGCTGCGTTACCTGAAGTAAGGAGGTAAGGAACCTCCGTGTTCCACATCAGTCCTCTGACAGGAGCTGTGTGACCACTCAGCACGTTGATGCACGCGTCCTGTGTGTAGTCCCAGATACGGACGGTGCTGAAAAAAGACACATTCAGGAAAAGATGTTTAATGATTTCCAATTTAATCAAAGATAAACATCAACAAATTAAATATAACATTGGAATGCTTTGGCAATAATGCTGTACAACATGCACTCCAATAACACACTTTGGATTTAACTGAATATAATCAATAACATGTCATTTTAGTCTTTGAGCTTTGAAAAATACATTGATATTATTGTGTTTAAGCATGATGTTCTGTTGTTCTCAACATTTCTGATTATAAAAAAAGTGCTTGTGCACCACTTTTGAAGTGCATGAAAAAATATTCTGAAGTAATCTGAAAATAGCTTAAATAAATCACCTGATAGCATGGCTTAGAAATGTAGAAGTCAAAAATTATCTGATCTCTGGCCTGTTTCTTTTGAAACCTGGAGCACTTTCATAATAACATTGATCATTTGTCTCATTTAACAGTTTTATGGGTTTTATCATGGTTCAGTATCTGTATGTTTAAATAGCTCTTCTTTTTACAATTGTACACGCTAAGTGATACATAATGTCTCCAAATCTCTGGTTGCAGAACAAATTTACCAACATGTGCATGTAAACAAAATAACCTATATCTTAAAGTTACTTAAACTATTCAATTCAAAAGACATTTTCAAACTGATAAAATGTTAAACCTCAATTAAACCTGTGCTTTTAGAAAACTGGACTCACTGAATCATGCAGTAAGATCATCTAAAGTTACAGCCTCCTCAAACTCAACAGTTTTAAAAAGACAAAGCTGTAACACAACTGTTGTATACAAAAAGTTAATGACAATTTAGAGACTACAAAAATGATCTGTGCCATTCAACCCCACGTGCATCATTTAGAATATTTTTTAACACCAGTGTTTATTTTTTTTTTCTGATAAAGTGAAACAGACTTTCCATGAAACATCCATCTCCTCAGGTCTGTCTGTGTCTCAGCTATTTGTGTGATCACTCACCCATCATCTGATCCAGAGCACAGTATTCCCTCTCTTAGTGGAGACCATCGAACATGAAAAACTTTTGCCAAGTGTCCAGTGAAGACCTTTAGAGGTCGGTCGGAGCTGGTGGCCAAGTAATACACTCTGACGTTCTTATCCTCACAGCCTGTTGCAATCATATCCCTGTAAAGAGTAAACAGAAGATTTGAGAAACTGTATCCTCTTGTTCAGAGCTTAAAAACATACATATACATTCATTAGAGACATCTGTGGATGATTATGCTTGAAATTAAAATTTCTCCTACGTTCATATAGTCTTAGCTATGATGTTCACAGTTATAAACTATAACTGAGCTGCTAAATACAGTGTTTAAATATAGTTTTTAAATTACAGCTAGATAACCAGCTTTGCTGATGTTCTGGTAATCGTTCTTTTGTCCTGTACATGAGGGGGATTTCAGATGAGGTCTTACTTGTTGTTCTGGCTCCAGTCACATCCAAACACAGCAGCAGGATGTTTGTATTTGTGGAGGATTTTCCCATCAATGGTTCGTATTATACTGTGTTCAAACAAAAGACACACAAAAACTCCTTATGAGGCATTTATGTCCTTTAACTTTTAAAAACTGAAAACTCTGTAAACAGAGACCCTCCAAAGACAATGAAGACTCACCAAAACCCGTCACCACTACACGTTGCAATCCTCTTAGAGTCCTTGTGGCTCCATGATATGCAAAATATACCATTCTTACCATGCTGCAGGACAACAGAAAGATGATAATGAACACACCACCAACCCAGAACTCATTTTAATTAATGGTAAGTCAAATTTCTTGAAACTCAAAGTCAAGAATTGTGAATAAATATGAATGAAAAATCAATTAAATGATTTACAAGTCATTTCAACCAATTTTCTATTTAATACTGGGCAAAGAAAATCTGTTTATTTAGGAAATAGCCCAACCTTCAACGAATAATGTCTCTCTATGTTTTTTTTTAAAGGTACTTATTGATTAGCTCTTCCACGGGTAATAATATTATCAAAGAATTCAGAGAATGTGAAATCACTGCACATTAGGGGCAAAGCCAGAAAACCATTTTATATGTAACCATTCCCCCATTAATGCCCAGACTGCACTGAGTTCAGAAAAGTGATAGTTCAACAACGGACATCACAATGTGTGCTCAGCAACACATCACAACAGCAACCCAAGTTTACACAGAGTCTAATTGCATCTACAAATGTTAAAAAAAAAGCTCTACAATGCAAAGCAAAAGCCAGACAAACACGACATCCGAGCACTGCAGACTTCTCTGAGATGGACAACCTGAAGAAGAAAGTGCACTATGGTCTAACCTGTCCCCATTTATACTAGTTGTGATTTCTTTATTTATTTAGTATTTATAATTTAAGTAATAGCTTCCAGGTCATCTGGGCAAGGAAGGAAAAAGACCCTCCTAATTGTTATCAGTGCAGAGTTCAAAAGCCAGCACCTGTGATGGTGTGGAAACAGCAATAATTACCATGAATACCTCAGCTGAAAGCTTAATAGATTTTACCAATACTAATGCATTTGATCATCCTTCTTAATTAGTTTGGTTCTTAATTGATTTGTAATTGACCCCCATGAATATCTAATGTGAAGAAAAATAGGCCACAAAGGTTTTCAGTAAAATGGCACCAATGACTTGTGTAACAAAGCGCTTAACAAAGTGTTAGGAACTGCTAGGGGAACTGTTACACTAACGATATTGATTAACTGAGACAATTATCCATTTTCAACTGTTTTTTTCATTCATATCTCCAGAGTTCACACAGGTATTGGAGCAACGTGTGTTGCATCAACACAATATTCATATAAGACTTCAGCAACAGGACAGCCTGTCCCCCTTTGAAAATACAATATGAAGCACCAAATATAAAAAACAATGTCCGGCACCACTGATTAACTAGAGGGACAAAAGGAGATAATTTTACTAGGCTATGGATGTCTGTCTTCAGCTCCTAGGTACTTAGTGTTGTAAGAAGAAAAAGGTCATGAAAGACACTGGTAAACATGCTACTATAACAACTATTTTGGCAACAATTAAAATATCAAACATTTAATTAAAAAAAGAAAAAAACAGTTAATACAATTTCTACATTTTTTGGAATCCGATTTCGTAGACATAAGTCTTGTTATGATCCAAGTAAATCATTAATGAACATCAAAATTACCTCATTAAATCGAGTAATAATCTTTCCTTTTCTGACATCCCAGATGAAAGCTCCATTACGAGATGTGGCTCCTGCAATGCAGTTCAGATCTCCTTTAAAACACAGAGAAAGAAAAGGGTCACCAACTTTTCCAACACACCAAATCTTTGATTTGTGTCACCTCATTGAGTTCCTGTGCAAACTTTTTTGGGGGGATGTTTATCTTGTTCATAGATTTTAACAGTCAGTATGTTTGTGTATGTATAAATCAATTCTAGTGGATTCAAAGTGATTATTAAACTTAACTTGAGACTCTTCATGACCTGTGTTCTTGGCAAAGCAATGCATTGTTCAATAATAAATTCACTTTGCTAGCCATCTGTTCCTGCATATAACAAAAAGATCTTAAATCTTAATCCTCCTATTTTTGCCAATTGTATATTGATACTCTGGATTTTATAATGCATTGATTTTAAGTTTGTAAAACACTCTCCATTGCTGCAAGTACAGATTGTGCTTAAAAATAAAGTTAGCTTGTTGAATTAGCATGTTTCTTTCATAAACACTGAGGAGAAAAAAAAGGTTATCATAGGTGAAACCACAGAATCATTACGTTTGGTAATGATTTCCCTAACTCATGAAGCATTATAGCCAAAGTAAGTTTTATTTCCAGGTGTGTGTGCTTCTGTGTACAGAATTGCGGAGGTGGGCTTAGTGTACCTGGGGCCCAGGACAGAGAGTAGACCACACCCTCGTTGCCAGGGGAGGTGTAAACAGCTGTCAGCGTGTTTGTGTCCCAGATTTTGATGGTTCCATCAAAACTAGCAGTAGCAAGAAGGTTTGGATCGTCAGGTTTAAACTTACAGTCAAAGATTGTCTCCACATGACCCTGAAAAAAACACATCAGCTGAGTCAGGTATGAGCATGTAAAAGGCGTGGCTCCACAAAGAATGTAACAGAATACCAAGTCTCGTAGGAAGTCCCATTTCTTGGCCCCCATGTCGTAGAGTCCCACCCCCCCATCCATGAAACAGCACACGGCATGGCCCGGAGGCAGAGAGAAGGACCGGTTCTGTGACAGCGTTGGAGGAGGAACAGCCTCGCTGGTGGAACTAGTGTGCTGACTTTTACTGGGTGAGCAGGAAGTCTGAGCTAGAGAGAGAGAGAGAGAGAGAGAGAGAGAGGAGGTGGGGTGGATATCTGATTACAGTTACACTTGTGAAGGGTTGATCCGAGTCAACGCTCAAGGAAAGAATCAAAGCAAACTCAGACTTTTAAGCGCCACTTTTATATTCAGACAGCAACATTTAGGACAACTAGTTTTACTTAATGCAATGCCTGCAGCTAACATCCACTGTTATTATACTGCAAAAAAATTAAATCTAAGTAGGTGTGCTTTTCCATTTCCAGATAAAAATGTGATATTTTTATGGATTTTAGGGCACACTAACCCAGCAAGTCCAGGAAGCCATTATTTCAAATTATCTCTGGCAAAATTTAGCATTAAATTGCTTTCAATGAGTCCAATATCAGTCTATAGGGGATGGAAACTTAACAACCAAGGGTCTTATACTACATTTCTACAACTGAGTAACAGATGCATCTCAATGGGCTGTCCTCTATTCAAATTTCAAATTTTAGAGTATTGAGAAAAACTTTTAGGCCAAACACTTTTACATCTTATTAAGGCAACTATATACACCATATTTGGAGTGAAAATATCTGATTAAACATCAATGACCATGGATTGAACACCCGAGTGTTGAGATCTGAATGTTATACAGGCAGAGCGTAATCACCTTAGCAGACACAATAAAAAAGTCAAATCTAAAGCTCTAATTGGCTTGTAGTTCAAGATACAATATTTACACGCCAAGTACACTTTCAGATGTTTCATCCAGGCAAACAAAATATTTATTAACAGGCATTATACGACTCTTTCTGTGGTTATATCACACAAACACAGAGCTGTCCTTGAGATGAACTTTTGTGTTGTATTTTATGAAGATCTTTTACCTTTTTTAGCCAGAGGGGAGTTGAGGACATGTAAAGCATGAAATCCTGTCTTCTTCAGTTTGAAGCTGTCCAAAGGAGTTGGACGAGACACGTTCCAGACTCTTAACACACCGACCTGTGAGTCTGGCAAACACATACACAAAAAAGATCAATCAACAAGTCAATTTAATTTGTCAAGCAATTAAGTAACGTTAAGGTCCAAGCCTAGAACTAACAGTTACCATCAACATCAGTGAATGATGGGTCTGTTTACCTCCTGTAAACAGCTTGAGAAACCTGTAGTTCATTAATCAGTCTTATTCTTGTTTCATTTCTTTTTATTAAGCCTTTATTTAACCAGGACAAAAAAAAACACGTTGACATTAAAAATCTCTTTTTCAAGAGTGTTCTACTCAAGGGCTGCAGTACTTTAAGGATGTTACGTACAACAGTGAACAAACAAACATAAAAATGTAATGCAATTAAAATCACAATCATCAGTCCAGTAGACTGTTACTAAAAAAATTCTCAGTCAGTACATCAGAAGTCTGATGTCTGCCTCCAAGACCATTGACATCCTCTTAAAAGTGTCCTATGAAACCAACTCATTGAGTTTCAGGTCTTTTTGTAGCACATATAGGGAGCAGGAAACTTGAATGTCTTTAAATAACTAGATCTTTATACATTTCTTATAGCCTTGCAGAGATGGACCTGCCTGATTCATCGTCTGAAATTAAGTATTTCTGTGGTGGTCATATGGAGCGGTTCTTCTGGCGCGTCAGGGTACGCTTCTTATATTTCCAAGCAAAAATCAGTCTAATAGTGTGGTAGACACTGGTTAATGATACTGATTTGTCTTTTTTCTCCTTTAAATGCATTATAGAACAGTTGGAGACAGGTCAAGGACAACAAGCTGGTCTAATAATACGGAGAGACACATTGATCAGCCGAGGAGGAAAGAAAATGGTGGGTTCATATTTTCCATAAGGCAACAGTACCAATGGGACTGTTGGAAATTTGAAGGCCAAACTTGCCCATTAATATTCCTGTCAGTGAGCATGTATATGGACAGATGGCACTGTGAAAACAACACGTCCCACATACAAGCTGCTCAGTATGTAGGAGTTTAACAGACCAGTCAAATCTGTGATAGTTAATGCATCAAGTGAGAGGGAAACCCAGACCATGCATACATCTCAAACACTCTCTCACATGCTCCTTACCTCCTGTGATGAACATGCCAGGTGCGGACGGGACCCATGCCAGACACTGAACTGAAGCAGCAGCTGAGGGGAAGCAGAAGGACGTGATACAAGCCAAGGCCTCGCTGTCCACCAGTCTGATGCCGTTGTGAAGGTTTGACACTGCCACAGAGAGAGAAGTTATTACTGACAACAATGGTTAAGTCAAAGAAAGATCGGATTCCTGATTGACTGAATTAACTTTAATGTAATGTTATACTATTTTCATTAAATTACCTCATAAATTAAAAACATCATGTGCTGTTGTTAATTTGTAATCAAACCTAGTAAGTAGTCTGTTGACAAAAGGTCCCATTCCAGTGCACTGATGGGGTCCTCCTCATCCGTCCCCTCTAATGACTCTGGACGCAGCACGTGCTTTTGGCTTTTACTCCCTTAACAAAAGAGGAGAAGAAAAATCATCAAAAGTTTTGTTCCCTGAGATGAGAGAAGAGTTTATGCCACAGCTGGTCTTGAGTTTGATGCCCCCCAAAAATCCAGAATTTTTATCGGAAGAAATTTGCTTATGTTCTTTCATGGTTCCAAGAATCATGCATAAAGGTGAATAGATTAACTAAATCTAAAAACTTGTTTATGATTTTCAGATGATAAATGAATGAACGTGAATGAAACACAAATACAATTTCTCAGAAATTGCGACTGTATGTACACTTTCAACGTGTTGAACATTTTACACGCTTGTTTGTTTTTTACATTATTCATCCATGCATGAAAAGCTCATATAAGGAGCAAAACTTTAGTTTCAAAAAATTATAAGGAACGATACAGAATCCAATTGACATGTTTCAGGAAATTCAGATTGAACCAGTCTAAAGTTGTTAATTCCCTTATATATATGGTCAAGAAATTGCCTCCCGCCCATGTGTGAAAAATAACTATAGCATTATTTTTGTACCGTTTTTACTTTTTTGTGTACTTTGTTTAAACCAACAACAAAAGGCAATACCATATAAAAAGTCTTCTATAATTTTAAATCAACCAACTTTTAACCAAAAATAAAAGTAACATTACTGCCTGAATGTCCAGTCAGAGACTACATAATAAAAAAACTAATGTGAAAGCAGGTCAAACTACTAATGACAAATGCATTGATATATGTACATCAACAGCAACTAAAGCTAGGTAATCACTGTTTCCTAAAATTATAAAATTATAAAAGCAAAAAAAAATAGATCAAGATTTAAAGATAACTGTGTAATGTGATCTGTGACTTTCTTTTGTCTTTTTCCATGTATGATAATTTCTTTCAGAAGTTGTATTTTTAATTTTTATTTTTCCACATTTTTAATTTTTTTTACAGTATTTAAAATAAAAGTGTACAGAGTATATATATTTTCATGTACTAAGTGTGTTTAGTAGGTTTAAAGTCAGTGAGTAATTATGTTTTCAAATTTGATCTCAATAACAATCAAAATAATCACAATTATGACCTTTGCCATAGTAATGCACCCCTAACTGGAACCCCCATAAAACATTTTCTAACACCATTGCATGATACTTTTCTGTATCTTGCTGGTTAAAAACAAAATAAGTTGTAAATAATGAAATTAATATTGTGGACAGAAATCTCAACAGTTAATATCAAAGCTACCATTAACTCACAGTATTATCATTTCAAAAATTGCAATACAAAGAACATCATTTGCATAAAGTAAAGAGATTGTAATGGCATATTTATTAACCATTGTTAAGTTTAACCAAGCTTTGTTTTGGATGCTATATGAAATATAATTACAAGATTGATTAAAACTGACATAGTCTGCATCATCTGCAGGTCCTGTGGAATTTAAGGAGGTTTAAAGAAATACATCATAGTAAGTCGTAATGTAAATAGTTATCATAATTATTTCAATTTAAGGCTAATGTGTGAAAGAATACTTGTTAACATTTCAAAATAATACCTTATTTCCTGTTAAATTGTTTTCCATTTATTAAGCACAATCTGATGAAAAACTCCTGAGGAAACATGTTTGAAACATACATTTGTTTTTAAAAAATGTCATGTTTTTTTTTATTTAAAACAATATATTTTGGTAAAAAGGATTAAAATGCAGATATCTAAAGTAACATCAAGCTATATAAAAATAACAATTATTATCATTAAACATATTTGCCAGTTTCCTTCTTAAGATTACATTTTCCATCTATAAGTTTAATTTTATATTAATATTTACAAAGTTTCCTTACTTCAGCAACACAAACCCACCTGGTTGAAAAATGGACAAACTCCCGTCAGTGTGTCCAAACACCAGCTTGCCCTTCTTAGTGGGATGCCATCTGAAGAGGCAGATATCAGACAAGAAAGAGTGGGCTTCTTTGTGCACAGTGACCCCAGGGTCAGGACCTCCGTACACCCAGATGTAGAGCGGCCCACGCTGTGAGACAAAGGCCACACCGTCAGCTGAGTTCCAGCACCAGCTGACTGATGTAGGGACGCCTAAGAGTGAAGAGGAGACTCAGTGACACTTCGTTATAAAAGATTACATCAAACTAATTCAACCTCCAGTGTTCCAGTTAAACCTAGTCATCCTCCACCTTTAGTGTTGTCAAGGCGAGCTACAGCCTTTTGTTCTGCTACGTTCCATACGATGAGGAGGTTATCAGCAGATGCTGACGCAAACAGGTCCGGGTTGTCAGGACACCAGCTGATGGCTGTTATGGTCTTCTTGTGTTCAGACATGATGGAGCGCAGCTTGAATTCATTGTACTGCTGATCCAACTACAACATCAGGCAGAGAGACAGAGACAGAATTTAGAAGCAAATGTGGTTTAATCTTGTTGAGAGTGAACATGTTTTCAAATTATAACTAACAATTTCAATGAATGAATGTGGGCAGAGTACATTTCTCAGATTTAATTCATAAAATAAACTAAAATACCTTGTTAAAAAAAACATATTCTAACAGTACATGGTACTGACGGGTTCAGAGAACTTATGGATACTCAATACAATGTAAAAGAGATTCAATGCTGGTACAAAACACTGACACACAGGTTTGGGATATTTCCTCCTCACTACCATTTGAAGAGGAAAATGTACTGTCAAAAGTCCTATTCTACCAGAAATGCACCGAGACTCAAGTCATGTAAAATGTCATTTTCATCTTGTAGAATATGTGCTGTGATTTTGTCATATGTCATGCTACCTTGTTGTATTGTGTTTTTTTTCTTTCTTGATGTAGAGCCATAATAAAACAGTATGTCTATCCCAATGTGCATGAAAAAAGAAAAAAACAAAACTGATAAAAACACGACAAATACACCTTTTTCAAAACAGTTTTCTCTTTAACAGTTCTGTCTGTTATGGGACTTTCTTACTGAAAACATGAGCTTTACAGCTGCAAACAACGGGGATTAAAAATATATTTTTAGCTAACACACTCTTCAATTTATTAAAAAAAATATTTTCCCCACATTTCATCCCCATTTTTTCTAAAAATGATTAAAGAATTTGAAAAAAACAATTTGATATGAGTATTCTTTAAGTTCTACCATGTTAACACTGTGCGACTGACTGGCTACTGAAGTGCCGTGTGGCACTCTTTTACTCTTTTACTAATTAAAATGAGGAAGATACTGTATATCTAACCCAAGTCACTACTCAGCCAGAAACAGGTCATGATACTTTTATCTGTACTGACCTGTACACATTTTACAAACACACACACTGTGTTACCTGGTAGATGTATATTGCCAAAGTAGCACAGTAGGCAAAGCGATCTCCACTGGCAGCACACACATCTTTGTTCCAGGGCTGACAGCCGGCTGCCAACAAGCCCACCTGCTTCACTTTGGCCATCCTCTCCTACAGACACACATAACGATTCAGAGGTTAAATGTCACCCTGAATGTGGGCACAACCGTGAGAGAAAATAATTGCTGAGTGACTCCATTTAGGTCTGTCAAATGATTGGTCCTTTTGATTGTGATTACGTGATGGGTTGATGGTGATCGCTGGATTTTGATGGTTTTAATCACTTTCAAGCAAACCTTAGTTTGAGTTTCAAAATGGTTACAGCTATTGTCAATCTGAAGCAATTCTGGTCATTGTCCTGATCAAATTAGTCAACAAAATGTGTTTTTTAAACTTGACTCTAAGATGTGTTATTACATGAGTGCTGCACTGTTGTTACACATTGTTTTATCTTTGCAGATCCATACGAATTCATGAACGAAACAACTCACTCATGTCCAACATCCCTCAATGTGAAAGTGTTTGCTGTTTTCCAGAGCCCCACCAACAGCATGCTTTATGTTTTGCTATTTAGGCAGTTTAAGTCAAAAGCACTCTCTTCATGATCAGATCAAATTTATTTGAAATTAAAACAAAAAACTTCAGGTAAAATGATAGTAACATCATAAGCTTAACTATGTTGAGAAGAGAAGCTGCTACAGATAAACCTAAAACAATAAAATAGCATAAAAAATGATGTGAGCCTTTGATAGAAAGATGCCATCATTTGAAACCTCATTTCAGAAACACACATTGTGATTAAAGTATTAATGTTAAAAAAAAAAACTATTATTATATTATAATTTTATTACGACTTTCTACTTTACTTTTATTTCTTCTCTATCAGAGGTACATCTTACTTTAGATTATTAAAACAAAGTTTGAACTTCTGTAGTGTGGAAACTTTAGATGTGTTTCACTTCAGGGAAATTAAAACCCACATCCACAAAATTAAAGTTAAATTACATAGTTAAACTGAAAAGTTACAATTACAACAGCCCTGAGTAGATGTTTTGTTGATTTTGGAGCATTTTCTCATCTAGTTTTAGCTTTAATGGAAAGAATTGCAGCATTCTAAGGTAAAAAAGGGCATCTACAATATAGAAAATTATTATGCTTTAAACAGCAATGATTACCACTGTCTCATTGCATATATTGAGGGCAATGAAAGAGTTAACAAATATTTTCAAAATTACTAATAAAGTTTAACAATTTTCATTATTTTTGTACATTTTTTGGACAACTGGTGGATAAAACTAAGCACTTTGAATCATTTTCAAATGTGTAAGTGCTGTATTTTAATAGAATCCTGAAGAAAAAACAACAGAAAATAAATTCAGAACACACTGAACAACATCTTCAGTGAGTTGCAGAAGTAATCAAAGTGTCACTAAGTACCACAGGAAATGGACAGCACCAGGATACGCCGCAGAGCCACAGGTTGAAGGGATAAGATGATTAAACAGAAGGAGACATGTGGAGAGGATTGAATTAATCTCTGCTCTGATTGGTGGAGGCCGGTGCTGATCTACTGACTGAATGCAGTCTCTGAGAGGACCTGACTGAACCTATAGGCTGTTTGGATGGTGATCATTTACTTACCTCTGTTAAAACTATAGTGTCCTTTTTGTTGGCTTAATAATTCTTTTTATTACTGTAATGAAATAAAATGTTATTTTATGATCTTCTAAAGGATAATTGACTTGGAATTCCTTTGTAATTGACTCAGGTTAAATTTAGCAAAAAACTTAAGTCAGTAAGAAAAAAGTACATTTTTGTTTAGGTTCCACATTAGGAAAACAATTTTAAGCATAACACCACTTTCAGTACTGAGATATGTGACATGCATGTTTCCTGACATAAAGAGCGGTTACTCAAGACTTTTTCATCTGTTTTCATCCACAAAATGTAAAACAGTTGATTTGCTTAGGAGGTAAACTTGTTGTTTGTACATCAGGCATCAGAAAACACACACAGTAGTTTACATAAGTGTCATGACAAGAAAAAGAACCCAGAATAGACAAAATTCGATTCTATGGGAGCACACACAAAACTTCACATCGGTTAGTACTGTGGGAGGAACGATTAGCACTGGACGTTACTTCAGCACAGTGCCCATTCAGCACTACAATTATATCAAAAATCCTATTTATTGAATATATCATCCAAACAAAGCACAAAAATCGAATACAAGAACACCATAGCCTCAAGTTATCCCCTGTAGGACAGGTTTAGTCTCCTGTCTGATCTAAAATCAAGCATGTCCTTACTTACTGACCTTAAATACTTATGTTCATTTTGCTAGAACAACTTTGTTTTGAGTGCGGTGAAAATAAAATAAATTGTTTAAAACATTTTTGTTATTAAAATACAAAGCTTTAAGACTTTCAAAGACATATTTTTGAAAAAACATTCAAGAGTAAAAAATGTTGGCACTAGCCAACCAAGACTTCACATGGTAGTCCTATAATGAGACTGCTTCATAAAAGTCTTGAGAAATCATGCTTTTTTCAGCATACCCTAAAAATTAGGGAAACTATGCGTGGCTCTGTATATCTGTGGCTACAATACTTGATTGAGATGTCCTATAAAGACAATGGAATGAGATCTTTAGATCTAACATAGAAGACATGTATCATTTTAATATCTGAAATAAGATCAAATAATTACTTCGATCATATGCCGGAAGAACTGTACCTGAATTTTGCAGCAATAATTTATTTGTATTTTCATTACACAGACTTACATGATCAAAAAGTTTTTTTAGCATCCTTTTAGCAATCCTTAATTTTTGAACTCTTAATACTAGCCTATTCAAATCCATGATGAGATAAAGACCTAGAAAAAGGAAAAGTATTTTTTATCATCAAAGGTGATCTTCAAAAACCAGTCAACCAGTTATCCCGTCACCTCCTCCTGTAAAATGCAAATTAATTGATTTAGATGCAAATGTTCAATTCAACAGATAAAAGTGCGAAAGAGTAATGATGTGTATTTGTCATTTTAGTGATCGTGCAGCACTTTGATCAAGAAAGTGTTTTAATGGGAGAGGACCTTACTTTGGACCAGATTATACATATAATCATATGTAATTGCCAGGAAGTCGGTGTCTTTAAACATTATTTTCCTCATATAAATGCTGTGTCTGTCCTTCAACAGCTACCATGCCTTTATTCCTGTAAGAATTGGGTTTTACAGTAATCTTCCTCAGCTCTGATGCAGACTCAATGATGCCAAAACAAACAAAAGAAAAACATTTAACAACAGCAGCAACACCTGCATTGCATTTAACTGTGACTGTTCTAATTCCCTGGGCTCTTACATACAGAAGACCTTTTATTGGAGGCGTTGAGGCTCAAACAAACTTCTAAATTTAGGTGCATTATGCTACTGCAACAATTTCTTTCCTCATGTATGCTTTGAGCTCCTAAAATTCACTAGGTCTCTTTATGTTCAGTTAATTAATATTTGCAATTGCCACATGTCATGAAAAATCATTAACTAATGTTTTTACACACAAACACATCACCTTCTTATCTCTACATCCCTATCCTTTACCAAACCATGAAAAAAATGTTCTTTTCTTGTTGAATGCTGCACCTCTCAGAAAATGTTTGTTGAACAGTCAATTTGGAAAATTTCCCATGTTGTCATTTGGGGATATGCAACCTCCCACAGACATGCCACTCCTTGAGGAAGATGTTTCTACAACCACAAAAACCTCTTTTAAAGGAATGTGTCGTGGCATGTGCCGCAGCACTGACAGAAGACCTATCTGTGTTACACAGTGATCACACCGATTCATGTCCATCCTCACTATGTCCATGACACTCTGTTAGTGCTCCGGCCACTTCAAGGCCTTCGCCTCTGTGTGAGCCCAGTGTGGTCTGTTTAGCTGATCAGGCTACTCTGTGGTTATCGTCAGTTCAGCGTTGTTTTCAATGGCACTGTAGTCTTGGGCTTGTCATTCTAAACCAATCAGCTTGAATTACTGATGTAACAGTAGAAAGTCATCACAGTGGTTGGCTGATTGGTGGGGCATACTTTAAACAGTGACTGTCCCTGTTCATGGGAGAGAAGGGAAAGTATACATGACACTAACCTGTGCAGACTTTGCTTTCTTGTGATAGAAGCACATTTTCATAAAGAGGAGAAATACTGTATAAGGCACACACCCTTTTAGGGATGGGAATCGAAAACCAATTCCAGTTGAGAATCGTTAACAGCTCCACCAAAGAATCAATATCATTAATTTTTTTGCGTATCAATTCCCTTATCAATTCCTTCCACTGACAGGGTTCAGAAGCATCAGAATTGTAGCTTAATTTTCATTGCACCTACTGCACAACCTTAAGTCAGTGGAAACACCAACAACTCGCAGAAGCAGATATCTATGCTGTGATGTGTTTGACATTGTTGGCACTGAAAATCAGACCAACATTTGCCCACTCGCAAAATCTTCAGGAATCAATAAGGGAATCGTTAAAGAATTGGATCGATTAGCAGGATCGTTAACAGCATTGGTATTGATAAAATCCTATCAATTCCCATTCCTACTCCCTTTGTCCTCAGGTTAACTCACTTTCCATTAAATGGTTTTCCATGATAGTTTTTGTTAGGGATGTCCCGATCCGATATTGATATCGGATATCGGTCAAAAAAACAAATATCGGATTATATTGGCCTGCATCCTAAATCTCCGATATCAGCACTCCGATACAAGCAGTCCATTCTAATATATTTATTTTTTATTTTATTCAGTTGTAGAATATGTTTATGTTTAAGTTCAATATGAAATAGAAATATGTTTTTGTTTGATTTACTGAGGTCACTTTTCAGGGTCTTCTAATATTTTTTATTCATGTTGTTTTAATTGTAGTATATTCTTATGTTTAAGGTTAAAATTTATTTAACCTATTGGTTAATAACAAATGGGTCAGTTTTTCTCATACCTACTATAGCTGACTACTGTTCTCTGTTTGAGTAATCTGACCTGATCAAGCCTTTTCTTACAGTCCATACTACAAAATAAGTAATAAAAGTCTGTATGATTCCTGCTGATATCGTATCGGATTGATATCGGTATCGGCCAATACTCAAGGCTG
This sequence comes from Scarus forsteni, assembly GCA_036419115.1. Taxonomy (NCBI): domain Eukaryota; kingdom Metazoa; phylum Chordata; class Actinopteri; order Labriformes; family Labridae; genus Scarus; species Scarus forsteni. The sequence continues at coordinate 33,758,483 of JAZDUH010000098.1, read as the reverse complement.
CAATATCGGTATCGTATCGGAGGTGAAATAGTTGTATCGGGACACTCCTAGTTTTTGTTGGTGTTAATGTTGCAGAAAGTGTCTGATGGAGAGCTTATTACAAAAGAAATCTTAAAAAAAGGACTCAAACTTCCCAAAGTCCAAAGGACATCCCATGGAACATAAACATTTCCAAAGGAATTCTCACCATTTACTTAAATTCTCCCTTGGACTAAATTCCCATCTTAAATCTTAAAAAAACATATTTTACCAGACCTTAACTTAATTGGTTCCAAGAGGACTCTGGTAGACTTGTTCTGATAGAAACTTGTGTAGAGGAAGCTTTCCTGAAGACATTGCAGAGCTAAAATTTAATTGAAGATAGATAAACACTTTGGATTCTAAGAAAGCAAAGTACAAAGACATTGAGTTAAAGTTAACAAGATAATGAAGGTAAAGACTCAGTGGATTAGTACATTCTAGTGGTTGAGATAGAGCTGAGTAGCTTCTTGTAGCTCAAAGTGTATTTGTTTCCTCCAAGATAAAGTAGGTGTAGCTTTAAATCATCATTTAAAGAGGCTATTGCTTTTTGCTGCTTTGGATTCAGGCTCTATATTTTCTGCTCTATCAAAACTTTGTCATTGAGTTTACACCTAGGTCCTCTCGGGTTTTACATTTGGTGCTTTAGCTTTCTGTGTTGAAAAATGAAACCAGTGTGGAAGTGTAAAAAACACTGTTTCATCAGGGTCTGCCTAAGGTGGTCTACAGAAGCACCAACTATACAGCAGGAATCAACACTTTCACACCCTGGCAAAAAAAGCAAGTTGAATCAAAATACTTCCCAAACTATAAAGGAGATGATTTTTTCTATAGCTTGTCTGTTTTGACTGAATTGCAGCTTCATATTAAGCACATTCAGGGGCATGATTGTTAAGACTTCAAGTACGCATGGTGTTGCTGTTTGACAGGATACTTCAGACCCACATTGCACCTCTTTGTTTGGTACCTGCCTGACTAAGATTTAGTGTAAGACAGCAATATTGAGACCCCTGGGAATTGGCTTCAAAAGTCACCTTCAGTAACCAAACAGCTGATGCCACTTTGACTAAATTATAGTCTCAGTATTCGTTTCAGTGAAGTAACCTTTTGATGTCAAAAGGGGCGACACAAACTTCGTTCGACTGAAAATACTAACTCATCAATAGTTAAGACTTCCTGAGACCTTGAAACAGCTCCAGATGTGAGATGAAACCCCTGAGCAACTAGTTCAAATGCAAGACTTAAGAACTGGTGACCCTTAGGTTCCTAGCCCTAGTCCCTGCAAACTAAGCGTTTCCACTTTGTCAACACAGTTCACTGATCACCAACAGGAAAGAAAGCAACACAAATATTTAGGAGTATGAACACGCATATAAAGGGAAACATTTTTTTTTTACCTGTACTGCCCTTACACTTGTCAATTTTACCTCCTTTTAAGATCAAGTTTGCGGATGAAGTCTTAACATGCTGCCTGATGCCACCACCTAACAGGAGCCATGGTGAAGAGATAATCAGTGTTTCCACCTCACCTGTAAATGTTAATACTGTTATGCCTGATTGATGTAGATAACCATTAATCAATATACTTCTGAAAACATTTATAATTTCTTTTTTTGCCTCAGTTTGCAGCCATAGAAAGGGTCATTATTCAACGTTATAATTAGGCCTACCCCTTTCCTGGCTTCACTTGTCAACACCACTGCTGTGACTGAAGAAGATCTATTAGAGCTAAAATGTTCCCAGGAGTCCAATCAAGGCAGCTCATCTTTGAACCACACTACACATACAGATTGCTAAACAGGGTAAAACTGAAGCTGAATTTAAACAACAGGAGTTGGAGAGCATTATTTTATTTTATTTTTTCATTTATTTGCTTAAGTAAACACAAACATTCTTTTCCACAGGTGATGATTTGCCTGGTGAGAACTGTTGGGGTTCCTTTCAGAAAAAAATCTAATTCATATTTACACAGTTTGGCTTCAAGTAAAATGTAATGTTTAATGTATCAACATTTCTGCTGTAGAATGTGGTTGACTTTCATTTTTTAAAAATTATATTGTACTATTAAATCCACTGTTGTATAATATTTGGCCTGGTTTTGACACACAGTTTTCACTGGAAAATCACTGAACCATAATCACTTGGCATTAGCCTTACGCAGTAGAAGGACAATTACCACATTATTCAGTCATTTTGTTGATAATATTCAATCTAATAAAGAGACATTTTTATGTGTTAATGGATGTTTACACTTCGAGGAATAAAATAACAGGATAACAAACAAAAACACATTTATGCCCATGCAGATTCACATTAAATTACCCGAAGTGGATGGAATGTGACAATCAAGAGGCGTATCATTTGTTTTTATTTATAATCATTAGAAAATTTGATTACAGGACAGACTCTGTGGAGCTAAAGCTGCAGGTAATGCTAGTGAGAAACATGGGATGTGAAATAAGTTTCTATCAAACTAAAACTGCAAATAATTGGTTATTTTAGATAAGGTTACTGTCTTGATCTGTTCAGTAAGAAGGAAATATTGCATACCACCTCAGCTTAAACGACTGCCCTTTTTCACTTATTTTCAATGTTTCCTTCAACATTTTCTCAAACCAAATAATCAAAGCACACTGTCTGATCAATTGATGAAACAGCAAACTAAAAAATAGTAGCTATGTATAAAATCACTGAAACTCTTAGCATAATGCCACAATTAAAATCCAATTTTTAATAAATCCAATAATAAACAAAACACAATGTTTTACTACGCCAGTCAGAATGTCTTGTTTCTCTTTTAATATTGATAAATCAAATGGAGAGGTACAGTACTGAGTCCTCCAGCACAGGAGTGAGTTAGCATGTTTCCTTGGATCATAGTCTGAGGGACTTTTCCACAGGTTTCACCATCAAATGCCTGAAATAATGTCTGTAGTGAATACAAGCGTAAGAGAGGTTTGAATTTTAAAAACCTTTTTGTGTCTCTAAAAGATGAGACTATTTGGAAAGTTGGCATTGACTGTCACTGATGGCTTACATATCAATGTGTCATTGGGCAAGATGCCTCACTCCATGTGGCCCCTACAGCTGCAGTGGTGGTGTATTATTACAGGCATGGATCTGTCAGCTACTGCTGATGGAAAACTTACATCGACCCAGTAACATCACACAGCGAATCTGAGAGACCTGTATTGAAGCATCCCAGACCACATGAAATAATGATTAAATGATTAGTTATCAAAATCTCCAGTTAAAACTTAAAGGTCAGGCAGGTTTATGTTAATGGTTGACCTTTTTAATGTACAGTTGTAAGAAAAAGTATGTGAACCATTTGGGATTACTTGGATTTCTTTATAAATTGGTCAGAAAATATGTTCTGCTCTTCATCTAAGTCACATCACTAGACAAACACAGTCTACTTAAACTAATTCCGCATAAAAAATTATAAGTTTTCATGTTTTTATTCAAGACAATATGTAAACAGTCACAGTGCAGGGTGGAAAAAGTATGTGAATCTTTGGATTTAATAATTGGCAGCAATAACCTCAGCCAAATATTTCCTGTAGTTATAGATCAGACCTGCACAACAGTCAGGAGGAATTTTGGACCATTCTTCTTCTTCAAAACTGTTTCAATTCAGCAATAGTCCTGGGATGTCTGGTGTGAATCGCTCTTTTGAGGCCATGCCACAGCATCTCAATCGGGTCGTTGTCCTGTTGCATCACCCATCCTCCGTTGCGCTTCAGTTGGCAGACAGATGGTCTTAAGTTTTTCTGCAAAATGTCTTGATAAACTTGGGAATTTATTTTTCTGTCGATGACAGCAATCCATCCAGGCCCTGAGGCAGCAAAGCAGCCCCAAACCATAATGCTCCCTCCACCATATTTCACAGTTGGGATGAGGTTTTGATGTTGGTGTGCTGTGCCTTTTTTTTCTCCAAGCATAGTGCTGTGTGTTCCTTCCAAATAACTCAATTTTGGTTTCATCTGTCCACAGAATATTTTACCAGTAGTGCTGTGGAACATCCAGGTGCTCTTTTGCAAACTTCAAACATGCAGCAATGTTTTTTTGGAAAGCAATGGCTTCCTCCGTGGTGTCCTCCCATGAACTCCATTCTTGTGTGATGTTTCACGTATTGTAGCTTTGTCAACAGTAATGTTAGCATGTGCCAGGGATTTCTGTAAGTCTTCAGCTGATGCTCTCGGACTCTTCTTCACTTCATTGATCACTCTGTGCTGTGCTCTCACAGTCATCTTTACAGGACAACCACACCTTGGCAGAGCAGCAATAGTGCTAAACTTTCTCTACTTGTAGACAGTCTGCCTTGCTTCATGCAAGTCAACAATTCTTGATCGTAGATCTTCTGAGAGCTCTTCTGTGCGAGGCATGGTTCACATCAGGCAATGCCTCTTAAGAACAGCAAACTCACAACTGGTGTGTGTTTTTTTATAGGGCAGGGCAGCTTTAACCTACACATCCTATCTAATCACATTGATTGGACTCCAAGTTGGCAAACTCCTGGCTCCAATTAGCTCTAGGAGAAGTAATTAGCCTGGGGGTTCACTGTGCTGTATTAGTTTGGGCAGACTGTGTTTGTCTAGTGATGTGACTTAGATGAAGAGCAGAACATATTTTATGACCAATTTAAGCAGAAATCCAAGTAATCCCAGAGGGTTCACATACTTTTTCATGCAACTGTACATAAAACACTGCTGGCTTTAAGCAATTTACTTTCACCATTTCCTGAAGGAATCCTTGTTCTCTACTCCATGCATAAAATACATGTGACAGCCTTTATTTATGTGAGCATAATCATAGGTGAGATTTATTAGTATGTATGATATTAGACATATGTTTTCAGAATGTCCATAATCCTGTATGTCTTTTTGTGTTTCTGGGAGTATATGCATTGTGGACATAAATGTTGCAAGAACATGTGCTGCAAAAAAGTTATAAAGTCTCACAGCTCTCCACCCTGTTACAAACTTCTAAATGAATTTCTCAACAAATACCCTGATACTTTAGGGTAGATGTGTGTTTCTGTGCATCCCATGAGAGCCAAACAGGCTTAACATGTATGTTTTGATCCTGCAGATGTCCTCTAGTCTCATGCATCCTCAAAATTGCAAAAAAGCTCTACATCACAGACTATTAGACCAGGTATGAGGGGGTCTATAGCACAGTTCATTTCTGCATCCTTATGTTAAGGACATACCAGCTTTGCACCTGGTCACTCTTTATTTCAGACAAATATACCCTGTGCACAAACAGGAGTGCTCAGTCATTTGCTATTGAAACAGCATGAGGGCTGAGCGTATACATGACACATGAGACAAGAAGATATTAGAGAAGACACCTGCACCAGTGAATGGATAAATGTGGCCTGTGGTGTGAGAGCACTTTGGGGAGTCAGAAATGTGCTATAAACTCTATGAGGTATGGCAATTTAAACGTGAGGCATCTTCTTGTGAATAAAACCACATGGTTCACAGTAACACTTGAGTGTAACAGATACATAGTTGGGAATTTATGCGGAGAGTCTCCAATAAGTAACATTTTTAGTTTATTGCCAATAGAGTGCATGTGTTTTTGCCGAGACGTCATTAAATAATAAGCTTTAAAGTTAAGCAATGAATTAACTTAAATTTTTGGTGAAATCAACAAAACGGAGAGGATGTTCAAGATGATGAAAGTCCTGCACATGCACATCAAAAACCTCTGAAGACATCATGACAGTCAAACAATGAGAGCAGAAATTGTCTCTGCTGACAAAGAGATAATTCAGCAAACTTTGAATTAAAAGTCAAACATCACAACAGGCTATGCCAAAACTGTACCAGGACTTCTGGCTCCTGATCCAAAGCAAATTTAAAAAATCAAACAAATTAAAGGGAACCCCAGTTTATTAAAACATGCAGTGAAACTTGGATCTTCTGATACACTCCTGGGACAAAATGTCAGTCAATGAATTGGAAAGCAATTGTCCCCAAGGATGACGAATACAAAAAAGTACATAAAATCAAGTCCCGTCTCAAGGCCATGTTGACTGTTTTCTTTGACATTTTTGGAGGCCTGGATTCCAGTAGGGTCAAAACAGCGTGCCACCTCACATTTTAAAGCATTGTCTGGCCAAAAAACAGATTACAGAGCTTGATCACCCTCCCTATTCACCTGATTGAGCAATGCTTGTTTTTGTTTTTCTTAAGATCAATATTTGCTCGAAGGTTCAGAGACAACTGTCAGCAGAAGACCTGCTGCACTGCTTAGATCAATGAAGACCTGAATTCAGCAGCCTGTTGATACAGAAGAGTGTCCGAACAATGTTTATGTTCAACTAGATAGATAGATAGATAGATAGATAGATAGATAGATAGATAGATAGATAGATAGATAGATAGATAGATAGATCAACTTTATTGTCCCTTGCAGGAAAATTTGTCTTAGACTGCTGTGCTATACATAAATAACAAATCACTATAGACAACATACAACATGTAAGCAAGAGGTTGGCGGCAAACATGGTCAGTAGTTATAGCACAAGGAGGTTAAAGTGCAGAGCTCGTTACAATAAGCAGTGAAAATAAGTAGAAACAAGTTTAAAAACCGGATAACAACGATAAGAATTAAAACATATATAATAATAATAGATAAGAAACAAGTAGAACCAAGTAATAAGAAATAAGTAGAACAAGTTAAAAAATGTAATAACAACAAGGGGAATAGAAACATGGATAAAAGTAGAATAACAGATAAGTGACTGGTGGCAATAATCAATATGAAAAAATATATACATGTACAAACATTATATCAACTGCGGGAAAAGAATGACTTTTTGTAACTGTTTGTTAAGAACAGATATGAATGTTGGGAGAAAAGAGAACTTATAGCGGTTTGTCTTGCGTTTGCTTGCTCTGTATCGTCTCCCTGAAGGCAGAAGTTCATATTCCAGAAAAAGAATATGAGAAGAATCAATCAGAATTTTAAGTGCCTGGTAAAGGACGACGCTATCAGAGACAGACTGGAGAGAAGGGTGGTCTTTTTGACCTATCACCTTCATAGCTGATTTCATCAGTCCACTAATATTTTATTTACTCTGGATGGATAACGTGCCGAATGCAGTCTTTGAGATAATAAATCACATCACAGCATTGCTTGTTTTTAATAGCCATAGTTCACAAGGATCAATTTACCATTTAGTTTTGTGCCATTGATATGATGCAACCTTTTTCATTTTTTAGTGCTTTTTATCTGATTGTAAAGGAGACTGTCACCATCAGCTTAACAGACAACTTTAAATACAGACTCGGTGTTCCCCACCATAAAAAACAGCTTGGTTGTTGGAGGCTAAAATATTGTTGGAAATATCTGCATCAGATACCTGAAACACTAAAAACCATCCCTGTCTCCATGCATGTTCAATATGCATCAAATGCTTTGTAGGATGTCACACCAGGTACAATGCAAAGAACTGTCACGGTGCCAATTTCAAAGCACTGAGGTTAACTGTCACCATTTTGTCCACCAATAATCGGTCAAATCAGAGGATAACAAACCCAGAGGTGGTCTAATGAAGAGCCGTTTGGGGTACAAAAGCCGGCTCACGAGAAGACAGTGTCCTAACCATTCACTCAGCCTGGATATGTATCTGCACGATGGGCTCGTATTATTTGCACTAATGATCAATTAGCCCAGAATAAGAGGATCGTTCGGGGTAATGTTAAAACGATTTGCTGGCCCTGTTTATGAGCGACTAACCAGCTCATTTTAACCCCAACCCCCACAGCCCGCAAATCACACGCATTTTCTGGTCTCGGTTCTTCTGCTCACTGATATCATGCAGTCATGTGTTAACGGCATCAACAGGTTTCAGAAATAATCCGTTTGGACTGTTTGTTATGAGGCACATGAACGTCGCAGGTGTTACAGCACACTCCACAGTGACTGATGAAAACAAGCTCCTGGCTGCAGCACGGCTGCATTTGGACTGCCGTTGGCTCGTTTCGTGGTACCGACATGGAGCTAATGCGTGTGTGTGTGTGTGTAGGTGTGTGTTTTCGTCTTACCGTTAGTTGTCAGCAGGCTCGTGCACCGCGGACAGCTCCCAGGTACTGAAGTGCTCCCTGCTCACCATCCTCCGCGTGAGCTGGGAGGAAACCGGCCACTCTGATTGGTCCATTCGAGAGGCCGTTTTAATCAGCTATTGGCTGTTAGGAGTGTCAGTGGATGAGTTTCTGTGTAAATCCAGGGGTGTGTGTGTCTCCCATCATGACTCCGAGCAACATGATGTATGATTATATTAGAGAGAAGCAGATCAATCCACTGAGCCAGCATCGTTGAGCTGGATCCAAAGTTTTAATGATACTCTACACATTTCAGAAAATAATGCGTGGGTTTGTAACTTTTTTAGTAAAGTTACAAACCCCAGATCCAAGGCAGTTTGGACAATGTGAAAAACAAACAAAACACAAGTACTTGCAAATCCTTTCCGAACAATATTGAGTCAAACACACTACAAAGCTAAGATATGTAATGTTCGGACTAATGCAAATATTTTCAAAGTTTTTTGATTATGTTTTGAATGATTTTTTGTTGTTTTTTGTTTGTTTTGCTTGGCTGACATATTGCAAATGATGTGATTTATTCTGAAGGAACTTCCTCAAAAGTCTCAGTCTCTCACAAGCAAGTATGGAGTGAGGTTCATCACTGCAGGGGTAAACAGCCCAGCAGTTTAGGAACAACCCTCCGCAAGGCACATTTGCAAAGTGCAATTTTAGCAATAGTCTATCTGGAGACAGTTCAAATGCACTCAAACAGCAAGGTCAGATGAAAACCAACATTGAATGATTGTGACTTTTGATCCCCCAGGCAGCACTTAATTACAAAACTGAGATCATTCTGTAAATAATTTTACCACATGGGGTCAGAAACAGTTTAAAAAAAAACATTGTCAGCTAACAAATTTTGTTGCTACATCAACCAGTGCAAATTAAAACAGCCCAAAAAGCTGCCAGTTTCTCTGAGCGTGCTGTGGTCTGATATGTTCATGTTTTAAATTGTTTGAACAATTCATGTCCTCCATGTTTAAGAAGAAAGAACCATCCAGACTGTTATTATCACAATGTTCAAAAGCCCTTATCTGTGATGGGATGGCGTGTGCGAGTGCCCATGTCATGGGTAACTTGCATACCTGTAAGGCTCCAACAAGTCTAAAAGGTACAGATCTTGGAGCATGATGGGATGCTATGAAAAGTAATATCTTTTTCAGGGAAGCCCCAGGTTAAGCTCAGCAAGACAATGCCAAGCCACATTCTTCAAGCGTTTCAGCAGCGTGGGTTCTTAGCAAAGCAGAGCGAGCTGTAATAACAGTCTAACCAGTAACCGTATCAACTTGATTCTGAGCGGGTTTGGGTTTTCAGGGTCAAGTTATCATATTATGATGGCAGGTCTATCATGAACTATTTTTATAATGTAATAATAATATACATTTTATTGGTATTGTACTTTACATTTTTGCAATCGCAAAGTGCTACAGAGTAAGATAAAAAAAAATCAAACAATTTATAAAAAAGAACAGCAATATGTGAGCTACCTTGGTGGAGGTTTTCACTCTCTGAATGCTTTCTAGTTTGGAATGTGTTGCAGGTACAAAATTAAAAATGGGGATTGTATTTTCAAAATACTAAACAAGCTTATCAGTTTGGATATTAAATATCTAATCTTTTCAGTGAAATGAGACTAGTGAACAGTGTATGTCAAAAAGGATCTGCAAATCATCATATTCTTTTTTTATTTTCTTCTACACAACGTCCCAACTTCATTGAAATTGGGGTATCCAGCACCTTTTGCTACGATACAAGCATAACCTTGTGTTTAAAACACTGTCTGTCATCAGTGTGTTGCAGCACAAAATTTGATACCTTAAAAAAAATCAACATTAAGGTAGTTTAGCAAAAATCCCCTTGTTTACATAAAGGCTGCTAATTTTATTCGTCCTCAGTTTATTGGCATATAATTTAGCAATATTTTATGTCCCCATTTTGTGCTTTGGTTCCTTAAGGCTTGAAGCTGCATCATCCCTTTGAGATACTTGTCACTTTGCATATTTTTGTTGTAGGCTGATAGAAATCATTTATTTATTTATGCTGAGTGACTAATTAATTTACCCTTGCTAAAAGGTGCATATATGATATCTACATAGACCTTGCAAAGTTTCCTTCCATTTTTATTACTCAAAAAGACAAAGTAACAACAGAAATGCTCTTTACTGATGAAGGGCGGATCATTTTAAGGCGGGGAATCATAACAGTGTTCATGTGTTTGGACATGATGTTCATAAATGATTCAGAATATAATTATGTTAGGCCTGCTTATGTGTAAGACCAAACAGCCTTTACAGTTTAATTCAATCCATCATATATCAAATGATATTTACCCATATTTGAGCACATCTCCTTTGTTTTTGATTAAAAAAAAACAGTTCAATTGTTCCAAAGAGTTTGCACGGCCCCTCAATCCTCCAGCTGATGATCTCACCCTTGTTTGCTTTCACACAGGATATCAGCAGTAGCTTCAGTGTGCTTCACCTCTGTACAGGACTGTTCAAAAATGTTAGCTGCAGATCATAACCACTAACAAACAACACAACCAAACTACAAATAACTCATAATAACGCCATATAACAGAATACATTTTGCAGTGAAAGATTTAATTTAATACATAATTGTATAAACGCATTGAGAAAAGTTTTGTGCTTGTGTTGTGTCATAAGAAGGATTATCTCGAATTCTTAAGTGCAACATCTCTAATTAGAATGCAGTAATGAAACTTTTTTAAAAAAGCAACAAAAAGGAAAAGTGGGTAAGGCATGGCACAATAAAAAACACATTTGGTAGAGGAAAATAACAGAAGATCAGAAATGAGTGTACATGAGTGTAAAGGAAATAGGAGTTTGAATCTCTGAGGAGAAGTGAGTTTCAGTAACTTTGCTGTGACTGGGGAGAGATTTTAGGGGGTTTCTATTGCTGCAACTTCTGAGTCTAAGCAGTTTTAGAAAAGCTGAGGTACAAGCCCATTATAACATTTCACCTCTAACTTCAGGTAATAGAAAGTAATAGATGCACAGACTTGAGAATCATGTAACTAAAACTGGACACTGATGATGTCTCAGTTGTTTTTCCTCAAGCCTTTAAAACTGATTTACCTGAAACCAGCAACTTAGTCAAAAGACATACTGTATGTGCAAGTATCACTGTATAAAACATTTAGACTGTGGGTCAAATGTATGAATGCATCACAAATAATGATTTCATAATTTTCAAAATATGGAGACAAAAAGACCATTAGGACCTTTTCAGTGATTATTTTTTTCAGTAACACACCAAAGTTGCTTTCAAGAGAACTGTTAAAAGTATAAAACTGTCTTGTTGCTATTCTTCTACCTGCAACACCCTGACCTACCCTCACTGGCCACCTTATTAGGTACATTCTTTCAGTTGCTTGTTGAAGCTGGTTGATAGTTTATCAGTAAAAACCATGGCAGCAGCTCAGTGCGTTGAGACATTTGGACATGGTTAAGATAGAGTGCAGAAGTTCAAACCGAGCATCAGACTGATATGAGGAAGAAAGGTGACCTCACTGAGTTTATGATGTGGCATGGTTGTTGGTCTGAGCAGTAATGATCTGCTGGGATTTTCACATGCAACTATCTCAAGGGTTTACAGAAGGATGGACCAAAAAAGAAAATATCCAGTAAGTTACAGGTCCTTAATTAAAAGTGCCTTAAAGAGGCCAGAGATCAGAAGAGATTGATTAGTGATGACTGAAGGGCAACAGTAACCCGAATAACTCAGCATTTTTGGACAGTTTAAGACTGGACTGGATCTTGTCTGCTGAGCCTCGATATGTGCAGTGACATAGAGATGGTTAAGATACAGGGCTTAGACTGTTCTAGAGGAGTTGTATGGCACCACCAGGTCCTCAAGATGGATTGGTGCCTGTCCACTGACAGCTTAAGAGTTTTGGAGAATTTTGATTTCTATTCTATATTTTTGTGAAGCCAATGTAGAGAAGCTAATTCAGGAGTAATGTGGTGTGAAAGAAAAGACCTACAACAGTGCAGTCTAGAGGTGACAAAAGCATTGACAGCATAGGTCTGATTTTAGCTGCAAGATGAAAAATGAACTTGAAATTTGCTTTACATCAGAGCTGAAGGATAAACTCTGATCAAATGGGACCCTAAAATTTTAAGTGCTTGGTGCCAGGCAGATTTTAGAGTAGTTAATTCATGACACATCTTTTAAGTTTATTTCCCAGGAGTCCCAATTAACACGTCAGGAGTGTCCTCTGTGGAGGGTGTTATTTCTGATCATTTTGACAGGTGACAAGTACGTCTTGTCCAACGCACAATATAAAAGCAGCTTATGAACACTCCAAGGCTTTATGAGAAATTGTTTTTCTTTTAGAATAAGCTAACTGTGTTTACAGGGGTTTCAGCCATCTTTGTAGAAAATAAACCACTGGCAAGACAAACCCAAGAGATTCAGATTAACAGGCAAAAAAAGCACATCCCAGGGAAAGTTTACTACCTTCATTTAGGGTGCTTTCAAGAATAAAAAGTATTACTTAAGCAAAACTAATGTATTTGGTACCCAAATTGAAATAGTCTTTTTTAAAGCAGGAGGCCACAAATTCATATTTAATATACAAAATTTTGTTTTATTACAAAAGAAAATCTGTTCTACATGGAAGTTTTCAAAGTTGCACATTTAAAATGGCTGCAAACATCTTTAGTAATGAACTCTGGGTAAACCCTGATAGTAAAACTTCAGTGAAGAATAACAGCACCACTAAACAAAACAAAAGCAGTGCTTCCAGAAACATACACATTTAAAACTTTAATGATTTGCAGCGGTTCATGTCTGCCAAGAAGTTTCAGTTCATCTTAATGTCACAGTTAATTCATGAGGCTTACGGTTAAAGATGCAAATTTTTTTTTTTTTAGAATGGGGGCAAGTCCGGAGTTTAGCAGAAATAACGCTTAAAAAAAAAAGACAAAACAAAAAGAAAAAAAGGGACTAAGTGACAAATAAAAACATCATCCCTGAATCTTAGAGGAATACATGTCTGATGTCCTAATGAGGCAGACCAACAGTGCAAGATAACTGCTGGGACCATCCAAAAAACACACAGGAGTTAACAGAACAATGCATTGCAAAATTCACATCCTTTGAAACACAAAATGCTTTAGTCGTCATCCTCATCATCGTCATCTTCATCGTCTTCCTCCTCATCCTCGTCCTCATCGTCGTCATCATCATCGTCCACTGGTTCTGCCTTCTTGCCAGTTGGTCTGCCGGGGCCGCTCTTCTTGCCAGCATCACTCTTTCCTGAACCGCCTTTGGCTTTGTAGGCTGCCAGGTCCTGGAACAGGAAAATGATAAGTTCATATTAGGACTTTTTCTCTGCACCATTCATGGCTTTTGCATAAACAGTTTTGGGTCGGGGTTAAGCCTGGCTACAAAAGAAGCCAATCTTTCATATTACTTTAGACAAAAGTGCATTATTTAGCCACAAGCTATGACCGAGACAATATAAAATGCATACCTTTTCATATTTCTCCTTGAGTTTGGCAGCCTTTGCGGAATATGGGGCCTTGTCTTTATCTGTCTGTTTGGACCACAGCTCCCCGAGTTTCTTGGCAATGTCACCAATGGCAATACCAGGGTTCTCCTCCTTGATCCTGGGGCGGTGTTCGGAGCAGAAAACAAAGAATGCAGATCTAAAAGAGCGGGAGAGAGAATTGTTAGAAGACAGTAAACAATGGTTGAAAAAGCATTTACAGTCGTTTTCCCTGTTATTTCATTCTAAAAATGTCTTACGGTGGCCTCTTGGGTGCATTGGGGTCCTTCTTCTTCTTCATGCCTTTGGCACCTTTAGGAGGGACGTAGGACTTCATTTCTCTGTCATACCGAATTTTGTCATTCTTTGCCATTTCCTCAAACTTTGCCTTCTCCTTGCCTGACATCGTCTGGAAAGAGAACACAGGCCCTTTTAACACCATGACATTTGTCCTTCAAAAACATGATGGCATAGGCATAACAGCCGTGAAGCATTTTAAGACAGAGGTTTACTTTGATTGCAATACTTAAATCTTATTTTGACAATGCATCATAAATTGATAACTTCTACCCTTGATTGATTGAGCTAAATAAACAAGCATTATGAAGAAATGATGCCTGCAAATAAAAGCAAACTATTTTTTATGTGTTACTTTACTTTTTGTGATTGCACATTTCTCAAATAATTCACACATAACTAAAGTTTACTCAAACATGATGTAGGAAAACGGATCTTACCTTCCATCTCTCTGAGCACTTCTTTGAAAACTCTGCAAAGTTCACACTGGTCCCTGGGTGCTTCTTTTTGTGCTCCTCACGACAGGTGGCCACGAAAAATGCATATGAGGTGGTCTTTCCTCTGGGCTTATTTGGGTCCTTCATGTCTGCAGTTCAGCTAAAATTCAAGAAGAAAATGGTTAGATACAGGAAAAATGGCAGTTTACAGAACTACTTTTGTTTATCTTGTACTTTAAAATTTAATTAAATAAAACTGATCCAAGACAACCAGAGGTGCAGCCTCATGCTTTACTTCAGTGCACAGAGGACCAAAGAATCCACTCAGCCCTGCAGCTAATGGGACTTTCTAAGCACTTCTTAAAAGTGTGTTGGAGAATTTGCAAAGTATGCAGCTAATCCACCACTATCTTTAATTCTGAAGCCCAGAACAATTTATGGATTTATTTAACAGTGGCTACTTGTTTAATAATAATGATTAAAAGTGTTTAGAAAATAGTGTCCTTGCTCGTACTAATATTTGGCTTTCTTCCAGTTTCTGAATCGATTTTCATAAAGTCAAAGAGTCACTTCAATGGAAACATTAATCTGTCCAATTACAGAAAATAGCACCGCCATTGTTAGCACTTATGTCGGATTAATTTGCCCAACAAGGTCGGACTTCAAGTCCCCCAGTCAGCCCATCGCATCGAGGAAATGGAGCAACTTCGGTAAAAATGTTTAGGGCCAATAGCCTAATTCCCCGCATTTATTTTACTAAGAGGGTCGTTTAGGTTTCCCTGATAGGTTGTAATTGCACAAACACCGCACGCAGACGCCGCGGCAGTTTTAAGGCTCTAATCGGATTTCTGCTTCACTGTGACAAAAAAGACGCGACTCCATTTTGTATCTTCCCGCCTAAACTCACCAGCGCCAAGAACTCGCCCTCAAACGACCTAAACGGCTTCGTGGGGTTTATGTAACGACATCATTTTTCTTACCCAGTTTAACATACAATATACTACTTTGACCCAGATTTCGACCCTCAACAAACTTCAGGAGCGGCGGTTCCGCCATCATGCTGCCGAGCTGCGGGACCAAATGGCGTTTGATATGCATGTTGCGCACACGGCACTGAACAAACTAACACCGTAACCTACATTCAAGAAAGACTACAAAATCGACCTCAAGGGCTCAAAGCAAGACAAACTTTTAAACTAACTTCATATAAACATTAATACATACTTTGAGATATTTTTTATGTAGTTAGGTGTTAATTATTGTATTCTATGATTGTTAAAGACTAATTTCCACACAACAGTAGGTTCCCCATTTAACCTTACAGTTACCACCAAGGTTTTCACCCGTTAGGGATCCTTTTTTTTTAAAAGTATTTTAGATTAAAAATGGGACACTCACCTCTTACCGTCAACTCCAGTAGTAAAGACTGAGGGAGGAAGAGAGCGCAACTGTTTTGTCACTGCCTGTGAGGCCAACCACACTTAACTAGAACTACTTTTACAGCTCCTCCCAGCTTATCAGTGGATTGGTCAGATACAAGCATCTAAATTTGAAAGTGCGGCCTGGGTGAAACCGTGCGCTGTGATAGGTTGTTGTCGTGGGCCATGGCGACAGCATGTATAGTTGTACCGTCTGAACGATGATTGGTCGGAATGGGGTTTTAAACTCAGGGCGCGAAAGCTCCTTTGTTCGCCTGGAGTCAGGTTACGTTTATGCGTTGTTTTGTTGTTGGTACGTCAACGTCTACGCCGTTTGTTATGGAGAAGACAAAAACATCAGCAGCCCTGTGCAGTAGAGTGATGAAAGTACTGGTGGCTGCTGTAATCAAATTAAAGAAACTAATTTGCTACAACACAACACAAGGTTAACAGCGCAAAGTATGAACGTCAAATAGCCCTTTTAAAAACCCAGCTCATTGTTAATGCATCCAAATCAGAGACCTCTGGATATTTGCTTTTGTCTCAGATGTTCAATGTTTTCGCTGTTAATTGTAACCAAACTTTATAAATGAAGAGCGAATGACAACAATGCCCCTGAGTTTATTTGTGGAAAAGACAAGTTCGTAATTATTCTTTCACTATTAAGGGACAAACATATCTTGACCACAACAGATAACAAAGTGAATTGGCCTAAAGCCTTACAAAACTTGTGGGGCTGCTACAGAAACTGTGCAAAGGAGTTTTCAATTCTTTTCATTCCTTAACATAATCAAGACATTATTTTAGAGTAAACAAACATGATTGATTCTTGATTAATAATGCTGCAGAAAAAGAATGAGGAAGGGGGTGGCAGTAAGCAGGGCCATCCTAGGAAGCAGCTGGGTCCCTAAAAGCCCTTGTAAACTAGGCATCCAATGCAATCTAGCAACGTACACTTGCTGGACCTTAGTGTTACTCCTATTAGACTCAATTAGTTGAGGTGTTTACTAGAATGATTTAGGTGTTAGTACTTTCTAAAGCTGACTGTAAAAAGTCCACCAGCAATGTTAACATAAAAAGAATCAAAGTCAGCTTTTAGAAAATGCATTTAATGGTTTTAACAATAACTATTGTGAGCAATTACATCAAAATAAAGATGTAAAACAATAGATAAATCATTTCTTAAATATAAGATGGACCATATCAGTGCCTGTGGCCCCTTCAAGATCCTGGGCCCCAGAATCATTTACTCTTCATACCCTCTTTTTAGCAGCCCTGGAAGTAGGATTTGTTTGTTTAAAGCATGCACAGCCATTGATAGGTCAGAGTAAATTCATTATGATATGGCCAAAAAGAGAAATAAGTCTCAAAACTTGATGTTTTACATGGTGTACTGATAAGTGATACAGAAAACTTTTATTTCACAACCTTCAGAAACTCTGTCTTTGATCGCCTAAACAACAGCATTATAGTCTACTCTTCTGCCAGATTGACACTGTTAGACAAAAAAGAAACAGGAGAATACTTACTAAAAAATTTAAAAGCTCTCAAATCGGCCACTAAGTAGACTATCTTAAAATCTTACTGTCATCAGTATCAAACTGTGTTTTCCAGACATTTTCTTACAAATGACAATGTATGCCATGATGAGGTCAAATGAACAAATTGCAATATTCCCATGTTACCATGGAGTTGAAGCAAAATCTGCATGATTCGTCAGAGTTAATAATTATTTTCCTTCTTAGAGAAATAATCACATTTCTAATATAGGCTATAATCTGATATAAACTTTTTTTTCTTCTGCTCAGTCACAAATTCATATTCTCTCACATATGTACAAACTTCACAAATTACCCCTTCATTATGATGCTATTATTCAATACACCTTGTAAGTGGTTGCAGAGATATACTTTGTTAATCATGGACATTCTTTTTGAGGTTCACAATATGGGCCTACGGTTAAGTTACTGTATGTTTAAATGCACTACAAGGATTTTCTGAGTGAGTTTTGTTTGCTTGTTAACGGAAAAAATGCTAACATGAAGTCGACTATGAACATGTTTTAGGTCAGCACAAGCGATTTACAATCAAGAAAGTAAAATTAATTTTCATTCATATTATTGATCAGGTTTTACATTTAAAAATATGCCATAATAAATACAGGCTGTACACAAGCTTTAATAATTGTTATTACTCTGTGATGAAAACCTTGCTATCTTCCTTCTCTTTATTTTTCTAAGATCAGCTTCTTGTTTGAGTTATGACATGCCCACTGATTTGATGTTACACCAATTAGTGCTTGCAATTCTTATTAGAATGCATGTCAAACATGGCTTGGAAAATATGTATTTAATTTCATATAGGCCTTTACTATGGTAAGCATTGTATTCAATATCCCACCCAATCCTTCCATTTATGTATGGTCAAATTTAGTTTCTGTAAAGGAAACTGCATCCATAAATTAAGTTTCAGTACAACCGAAACATTGGGTGTGAGAACATGTTCAGATAAACATTAAAAAAAACTTTGCATACGGCTTTTTTTTCATAGTTCTATAGGCTCTCATTCAGGTTATATTATTTGTACTTGCATATCCATCTGTTTTACAGCTTGAGAGACATCGAGTATAACACAAATTGCAAAACAGATGTACCAAGTAGCACAATATGGGGAAGAACACAATTTGAAAGATACTAACTTATAATTAAAAGCCCTAATAATGATTAAAAAAAACAAATAACTAAAAAAAGCAAAAACACTAACAAAAATTTACAAACTCATTAGGGGAGCTACTGTTGCAAGTCAGGAAATCAGGGCTTTGTTGACATAACAGTATATTGTACATGCAATAGAATATAACTGGAGAATGATCCAAAATGTCCTTTGAAAAGCTTTAAAAGGGCTTAATAAACAGACTTTTAGAGTTAATAGAGTTTACAAAATATTCACAACTGAAATATTGGAATAACAGGGATAAACAGCACTCTTTCCTTCACTATCTTTATATTATTTTATGCAATGAAACGCACTAAGATACATGTCATTGCTGATAATAAATATCTCACGCATACATTATATTTCTGATTGAGTGACATGAGATATTTAGGCAGAAGCTCAACATGTCAAAGGGACTCATACTTTTCATTTTTCCCAGAATGTTGGCCACCTGGAAGTTTAATTTCCAATGCATACTTGTTTTTTGTTTGGTGGTCTCTCTTTCTGTCTTGCTGTTATATTGTGAACTTCATGAACAACACAAAGGGTACAGAAGCTTTTGGGGGGTATAAATGTATTACTTGTGGTTAAGCATACACAAATATTAAAAAGGAGGCCTGGGGGGCTCTAAAGATAAACAAATACATAAATAAAAGATAAAATTCATAAATATAGAACAGAAAATAATTTAAAACCAAATGAACAAGGAAAGAATCAACTATTCAAAATACCAGACAATTTAAGATTTATGATAGGTGATCTCCCTTTTCATTTCATGAGTTTAAGTTTTGAGGAACAAAAAATAAAACGTAAAGTCAAAGGAGGATTTGCTGTTTCTTCACTTACAGCGGATACAGTATTTACCTTGTATGAAAATAACAATCATATTAGGCGCGGGTGAGTTTAGACTGTTTATCTAAAGAGAATGTTGCAGTTCTGTAAAAACAAAATCTCATTCATTTTGAGTGACGGGCAGCTTTTCATATTACACCAGAGTCTTTGAGACATGGGGCAGAGCAACAAGTTCTGCTTCAGGGTTTCTTCAGTCTCACCACAGAAAGTGCACAGTTCCTCTTCAAATCTTTCTTGAAAAATACAGCAGCTGTTGGTGTCTCTCTGAAACTTGAATGGCAGACACACCTTTTCCTCTCAGGAAGGAGCTTCAGTTCACACCCGATGCAGCAGATGGCGACGAAGAGCTCCTGAATGCGCTTTAGCTGCACGAGTCAATGGTGAAGAAGAAGTCCCCTCTGCAGCACAAGGTAGCATGGTAGCTCAGTTGTCGGTGTAGAGGCTCAAGCAGCTGCATCATCTACTTGGAAACCAAACAGCGGGGAGTAGCACTGGAACAAAATCCAAACCATTCATGAGGAAGTAATCACTGTGCTCGGGAAAGGAACATTTGCCTGGATTCAGGAAAGATAAAGCCATTCAATCAGACTGGAGGTGAAAAGACTGCAACATGGGTGACGTGGACGTCCGTACGCTTTGCCTCTTTGACGTTGACGGCACATTGACGGCTGCGAGACAGGTAAGGACTTTCGCTTTGGTTTGTCAAACTACAGGCGCACCTGAGTCTGTTCAGACCATTCAGACAGACATGTGACGGTGCGAGGCTGTCACTGACACTTCCGGTTCCACGTTGTTAATGTAGCTTTTGCGAGTCCAAAATAGTTCCGCAGGGGCTGCATATTAGTAACTGTTCCACCCGGAACTATGGTTAGTCAAGTTGATGTTAATAATAAAAGTAAATTGCACAAAAAATGGTAATAGTTGATTAAGACTTCATCAGGACAGGTTGACACCCTGTGGTTTATTAGTAAATTGATCTTTTCAAATATTATTGCTAACTAAATATGGGCAACTGAAAAAAGGCAAACTGGTTAACTCATCACCCTCCAACTGTTGTCTTATTTATTTGACACAGAGAAGTGTTCCCAAAATATTCAGACCTTCAAGGACATTAATTCAAAGTACTTTTACTCCTACTACAGTAAAGTCTTACACGGTTTCTTTAGTTTTACTTGAGTACATTTTTAAAGTCATTGTAACTAGGGATGCATTATTGGATTTTTGGCTTTATCTGTTATGCCAACGTTTCCAAACTCATATGTAAAACAAGAGAAAATAATTTAAATGTAAAAAAATAATTAGTTTGATTTTATCTACAAATGTATCCACCATAGACCATGGTATCCACACATTAATGTTAAGGCGGAACGTTGCGGTACATCTGTGTATTTTGTGGATATTAAAGCCAACAACAAAAATGTATATACTGTGCAAAAAGTAAAGTAAATATACCAATATTGTAGCAATAACATTGTGCATCTCCAATAGTAATTGCATTTGCTTGAGTAATGCATTATTACTCTTTATATTAATGGGACATGGACCAGATTGCCAAGATCAACATTAGTCTGCACACTTATATGTGTAATAATTGAAAATCAACTTCATCCGAAATTCTATTTAATATGTGTGAGCAGCTTGCACCACAGTGCTGATTCACAAGTGTTTCACCCCAAAGTGACCATAGTAAATGGGGACTTGCACCCAAATACTTCTGTGATTGTTCTAATGTAATGTTTGTTTACTTTTCCTTGAAGCTCTTCTCAGTACCAGGAAGAGGGATGAGGTCTAACAGAAAGCATACTGTTTATTTTTAAAAGAAATACATTCACTGCGATAGTGACCATCACCAGCCCTCCCTGTGGGCTACTCCATCAAATCAAACTTTATTTAACCCCTGATGTGAGCTGAAGGGGAGGGCTGTGCCACACCACAGTGTGAAAGTTGAAATGTTGAGAAAAAATGTCAAATATTAAGGAACAATATCAAAAACGCCAAACAGCAGTTGTATTGAATATTGTATTGTATTGTGTTAAATCACACAAAATCCATTTTGTAATCCCCCCTCCTAAGTTTTCTTAATTCTGCTTGGCCCGATTCTAATTTTGTCCATGCCAAGGATAGTTCATGAATTGTCTCCAATGTTTCTCCTTTTGAAAATGACACACCTGAGTAATAATGACAAAATAATATCATAAACCCAGTATTGGCATTCATATAATGAAAGTTAGTCATTTAGTTTTAACAGAAAAAAACAGAACACTGTTGCCAAAAATAATTCATCGAGATTATCAATGAATTAGTTAAAAGTTGATAGGGCTGCATGATTTTCAGAAAAGGTCTAATTGCAGTTTTTCTGGCAGATATTGTGATTTCAATATGATTCAAGCTTTAGCACATTCACTACATGTACATTAACATTTACAAACATGACACAAAATTATATCATGCCGTCAAACATTAAAAGCTATTATTCAAAGGCAAGGATGAAAACTAGAGATAAGAAATGCTTCCAAATGTATTCATTGACAAGAAACATGTATGTACTAATACACTTAAACTCACAATACGCTGCACCTCGATATGCCCGGGTCACGATACGATACGTCACGATACAATATCAAAAAAAGTAAAAAAAGAAAAAATATTACTGTGCAATTACAACTTTTTTGTTTTTGTTTGAGTTGCACACAAGAAAACACAAAGCATAACGGGCCAAACACAAACAATCACACTCTCTCTAACCCTAGAGAGGTTAGAGAGAGTGTATGCTAGCGAGCGGTAGGCTCATTTTCACCGTCTTCGTCTTTTTTAAGGAGAAAGCCAAAATACTGCCAGACAGATGACGTGTATCCAGGCGAAGCGTTCTCAGTTTCGACCTCATTCGACTCCATCATTCAGCTTTTTGGAGGCAAGGTAGTTGGTGCTAATGTTTGTTGTTGTCACTTCTGGTCACATGCACTATTACCAGACGTGGCGTCTTTATGTTGCGATGCATTTTTTTCAAAGTCGATGCGTTTCGTCACGTACTGTATCGCGATACATTGCCAAACGATATTTCATCCTATCCCTAGTATGTACACCATTTAAAATCCTAAAAGTTAACAGGAATCTTTAAGACTTTAACAGTTGGATGTTTAGAAACAGGATTCTGGTGCATAATTTACACTAAATGATGTCTTGTCCCTCCTCATATGATTATTTTGTTGAATTTTTTTAATTGATGAAATTTATGTGACTTTAATTCTGTGCGTTTTCAGCGTGTGACTCCTGAAATGTCCGAGTTCCTCCAGAAGTTGAAGGCTCGTGTTCGAGTAGGGGTGGTCGGAGGATCAGACCTCAGCAAGATTAAAGAGCAGCTTGGAGATGATGGTAGGAGCAGGAGCAGAAGCACACACCTGTCACCTGTTAACCCAAAGATAGACACTAAGAGCCATTCTGCCATGTAACCATTTGAACTCTTTGTTAATGTGTGCAGTCATCCAGAGAATGGACTATGTTTTTGCTGAGAATGGTCTGGAGGCATACAAAGATGGAAAGTTTCTCTCTGTTCAGGTAAGACTTAGTCCAATACTAAAAAAAAAACCTTTACTATAATCAGAATTTAGGTCAGGAATGCCATCACATACCAAGTCCAAAGCATCTTGACACACATCACATGTCTTTTCTCTTTTCCACTGGACACAGCTTACATTTTTACCCTCAGCACTTCTATTTCTCAGTAGATGATGATTTTATGCACCCTTTAGGTTCTAATGGTGTGTATGAATATGACTGAGGAGTGGTCAGTCACAAAGTGGGTGCTTTCCTATCTTGAAGATGCAGTAACGTCCACGCCTTTTACCATCTAAAGCCCTGTCTGAAGTCTGTGGGGCAGTATCTTTGTGATATTAAGAGAATGTGTTAGAGAGATAAATTATAATGCACTTTCTTTACAGTTAATTATGAATGAATTTGCTGATTAATTCAAATGTTCTGGAATAAGAGAAATCACAATAGAATAATGTGTGCTATGTCAACCAAGCTACACAGCTGAGAAACTAAGTGGATAAATGTTGACAGAGTGCCCTGAGTTGATGTCGAGCACACAGAACATTATTTAACATGACACTGCTGCAATGTATGGGTGTGTCAGGATATTTTGATAAATAATGTGTAATTTTGGACATTTCCGTGTGTTGTTGATAATTTCTATTCTTTTGAGAATGTCTCAGTGAAATAAAATCTTATTCTATGAGCACAAACATGTTCCATACAGGGTCCAGTATGAATTCTGTGTATTCAGAGACTCAGTAACAGAAGAAACATTAGATGAGGCAGCCAGAGTTTAGACATTCAGCTCGATAGGAAACAACATGAACAGCTGACTCTTATAGGGAATGATGGATTGTTTGTTACCTCCACCAGTGTTTGTTAGTTTCTTTGTTTGTTAGGTTGTAAACAAGACAACACAAAATGTTCTGAACAGATTTTGATGACATTTTAAGAAATGTTGGTCATGGGACAGAACTCCAGATGTGAATCCAGGATTTTTAAAAAAGTATTTCTCAAGGGTGCAAGATAGGGCTGTTCTCATTTTTGGCAATAACTTGCCCAACAGTTTTGGAAATGCCTTGGCAGAGATTTGTGCGCTTGAAGCACCTGATTTAGTTTAAATAAGGTTACAACCACAACACACCTGCCCATTCACAGACAACCTAACCCACACTTTTTGGCCTGTGTTGGATTTTGCACCCAGTTTATCAAAATGAAAGCAATCACACACCAAATCCTGTTGTCTTTTGCTTTGAACTGAACACTCCCTGCTGTTAACTTCCTACGAAAAAGTAAAGTCTTCAGGTTATTATAATATGTTTTGTTGTAATGAGTCAGATATAATTATGTAACATAAAAACACAATCTAAATGAGCTTTTTGTTGTTTATTTTCAGTCCATTCAGGCTCATATGGGAGAAGAGCTGCTGCAGGATTTCATCAACTTCTGTCTAAACTACATGGCAAAGATCAAACTGCCTAAAAAACGGTACAGATTCAATACATCTTTATCAATATGTATCTGCTATTTGAACTTGTAGTAGTTCAGCTGTAATATTGTGATGATGACGGACAATAATTTGAATATTTTGATGTGTAACAGGGGCACATTTATTGAATTTCGTAATGGCATGTTGAACGTCTCACCGATTGGACGCAGCTGCACACAGGAAGAGAGGAAGGAGTTTTATGAGCTTGACCAGGTAACAACTACACACACACACACACACACACACACACACACACACACACACGCACACACAAGCTTTGAAGTTTGATCCAGAAAATACCACTTAAAAGCAGTGTCAGTTGTTGTGGTAAAGTTTTTGTTATGAATAGTAGACTTTTCAATTGAAGTATGCATAACTGGTGTTTTTAAGCAAGGGTATTCTTTCTGATTGTGGATGTTCTGTTTGCTCTTAATGTAAAGATTGGGCATTTTTCTGTATTTGACAGAAAGTTAGTGTTTTGAAAATAGTTTCTGTCATTTCCAACACGATCTGCGGCCCCTCACTGGACAACAATTTGTACATGCAGCTGTATCAGCATTTTTTAGCTGTATTTATCTCTTAGTACTGGTGTAGCAGGATTTTTATGGAATCTGGACCTGGGAATGTTTAGCTGACACAAGTCAAAGTAACCAGAGACAGTGTTTTAGGAATACAAAAGCTCTAATCACAATTGTTTATAATCATTTTTAAGAAAAGAGAAAACTAAATGTCAGCCTCATTGTTTTTTTGTCCTTACCATCAAATCAAGGTGTCATTCATTTAATTGTCTGATTTGGGGACAGGTCCCTCAGTATATCTTTACCTATGATCAGTCAGTGCGTACACTCCTAAATTAAGGCTCTCCTCTTCTTACGGACAGTACATGTCTAAAAACTTCTACCTCTATCAAAAGAAGGCTGTAAAAGTCTCCCTCTGTCATTTAGTCAGCCCAATTATCCAGAAAAGTTTGGATGATGTTTAGGATATCACACAGAATGTGAAAATTTAAAGACTGACATCCATATTTAAGTAAAAAGTGCACAAAACAACTTATCAAATGAAAAAAATAGAGATTTTACTAGTTTTTGTGAAATATTTATCCTTTTTGGATTTGATTCCAGAGACGTTTATCACAAAGTCAGGACAGCAGCATAACAAGCTTGGAAAATTGTCAAATGGTGAAACTCAGTGGAACAAATAGCCAATAAGTTTTATGGGTGATAATACGTTAGATGATTTGACATTTTTAGCTTATAATAAGATCCTGCCACTTAGGACTGGATGTTTTAGAGCTGATATGCAATATCAAAGGAGAACTTGGAAATGTTCCTTGTTAGGAAGTAAATGGTTTTCAGAAATACAAAATTATGAACTTTGATATGAATCAAGTTAAAATCAGACAACCCTGATACCGATTTATCAATTATGTTGTGCTCGTTCATTTTGTTTAGTGACCAGAAATTCTCAACAAACTCCTTCAAGCTTCACAAAAACCATTGGCAACATTTTGATGTGTTGATTTTGACAGTGTATCAGTTTCACAATAATATATACCTTATGCGTAGAGACGAGAAAATATCAATTTTTTAATGATTGAAAAAGCACACTAACTTATTATCTTTATTCATACGATTAAACAAACATTTACATCGGAAACATACGAGTGCTGTTTGAACGGCAAGGTGCTCCAGTCCTGCTCCAGCCACTTTTCTAATGTTGCAAATTTAACTTTTTCCCAGCAACCTCGGAAAAAGTGCAGGAAATTCCAGACAATAAAAACAATAAATTACCCAATACTGGGTGTTCAGAATTTATCTTTTTGCTGCCTTGTAATCAAACTGTAATCTAAACTGTATTTTTTTGTTATTTTTACTAATCATGTTAATGCTAAAAAAAATGTAATTTGATCATTGTCTATCTTAACGAAGCATTTCAAATTCTGTAAACAAAACAAAGAAGTAGATCTGGCATCTTCTTCTTTGCCACATAATCAGAATACACTAGATAGAAACAATATTATCTCTTAAACATACCAATGCATCTTAATAGCTTTGTGTGTTGCCCAACCTGACAATCACCACAGATTTCTCTTAAATTATTTTTTTCAATTCAAGAACTCTACTTTGTTCACTATAGGGTAATTTGCCTTGCACCAATAGCTTAAAAGTGTATAATGTTAAAATAGACAGCAACAAACAGAGGGAAGTACAGTACAGTTCTGAAATATGAAACCAAAATCATTGTATGCATCATTGATTGATTCTATTTAGGGGATGTCAAACGGTTAGTACAGAAACACTGCTTGCTCTTGTTTTGTTTCAATACATTTTTGTATGTAAGTAATAACTAAAAATGTATGGTCGGATTCAGTAAAGTGCTGTGTGAATACATATACTATTTGTTTGTCCTGTGCAGAAAGAGAAAATTAGAGAGAAGTTTGTGTCCATCCTGAGGGAAGAGTTCAAGGGAAAAGGACTGACATTTTCAATCGGTGAGTGTGATACTGGAAAAGTTTTATAGTTTGTATGTTTACAGGCCCAGTTAAAGGGATAGTTCAGTAGTTCTGAAGTGGGGTCATGTGAGGTACATATCAATAGCAAATCCATTGGCCACAGTGATGCAGTCAGCTCTGGTCCTTAAAGGAAAGAAGTGGCAAAGAAGCGAAGTAGTACATTCTCATGCTTGCGTCTAAGTGCTCCATTTCATTGAGTACTTTTGTTTTTATGAAATACAGTAAGCATCAGGGTGATTGTGCACATTCACTACACTTTACTTGCTTGGAAGCCTCTCTGCTTGGGTACACCTGAAGCAGAGATGCCAAAACTAAGAGGCTTGCAAACAGAATAATTAAGCTCTTTAAATATGTACAGTTCCCCCGATGCTGAATTCGCTCAGTTATACCTGTCAACAGACACATATCCACCTCTGCTGCTGGAGAATGTCTTTGAGCATCTAAACAGAAACATATGTTCTAATTCTCCAGACTCTGTGACAAGGAAACGAAAGCTCCTAAACTGAATCATAACTTCAGTGTTTCAGGACTCGCTACTGCACCACTCCTTAAAACTGCTTAACTCTAGAACCTAGCTGCCTAAAGTGTGGGCTCGAACCGCTCTGGTGGACTGCGGGGTTTTCCTGGTGGACTGTGGGAGGTCATTTACAATAGATAAAAACCATACCCCTGATTGAAACTTATTTTAAATAATCATAAAAGGCAAATAGCAACAAGTCCGACTCCATATCATTAATATTGAATGAGAAACAGAACAGACATCACAGTATAATAGGTACGGAATTAAATGATGATATTTCACTAAGTATCAGTATTTATAGCAATAAAACCAAGGGTTAATGCTAAAATGTATTTATGAAAAAGACATATTTTTTGACATTATGTTATGGTCGTATAAGGGTTTTACTGGGCCCTAAATATTTTTCAGTTGTACGCATGATTTGAACTGTTCTGGAGAGTTGGGGATGGATTTAGCTGTTGCACCATAGCTGGGGTTTTTCTTTTCATGTAGGTCAAACCAAACTTTATGTTCTGCCCCCTTATTTGTCATGAGAGCAGAAACAAAGTTTGGATCCTTTTTGACCAGTTAAAATCCATTTTGTACCTCGATTAATCATGACACAGTTTGATTATGATAGTCAAAATTGTCTGCAGTGTAAACATCAAGAAAAACCAAAGCGCTGGACATATCTTACACACTCCTAGATTTACAGCATGGCTTCTGCTATAGCATGCATTTATGCTATCTGATTTATGGGTCAGTGGTCAGTGCAGAAAATATGTATAAAGCTTAGAATTCCTGCTTCAGTTAGTTTGATTAGAGGTGATAGCTGCAAGAGAAAGAGAATCTCCAACCACTTCATCTTAGTGTGTTAGTTAAATAGAGAAATCAGGTCGAGTACTATTTCAGTCAGTCTGACATGTTAGCATGCACCCAAAGGTGCAAATATAAATGGACTTTTCTGACTGACATTTAAAAATACTGAAAGAATCTGTTCCTGAAATAATAAGAAGCTTGTGCTGTTATGATTTAACTTACAGGTTACAGTCTGAAAGGCTTTATTTCTACCTTCAAGTTACATTAGGGTGTTATTAAATGTTTTTTTTTTCCACATTAGAGCAGCTAGAAACATGGATGTCTGAATAGTTTCATGATTAAATTAAAAAAAAAACTAAATGGGAAATGAAGGGAAAGGGCAGTGAGTTAGGCACTGGAGGTTTTTTTGAGTCTGTTTCTTCATTTGCTCTTCAACTGTCTCCCTCCAGGAGGGCAGATCAGCTTTGACGTGTTTCCTGATGGCTGGGATAAAAGGTTCTGTCTGGGGATTGTAGAGAAGGATAACTATTCCACGATTCACTTCTTTGGAGACAAAACCAAACCCGTGAGTATGCTAACAACTCAAACACTATTTGTTAACAACACAGCAGTCAAACTGATGGCTCTTAAGAGGACATGCAAATCTTTCAGGAGAATCAGATTTGCTCTGTCAGCAGCTTCAAGGAGGGGACTGCAGGGTGTTTTTACAGTAGAAAAGCAGGAATCCCCCCAACATTCACATATAGTACGTTTTTTGTTTGTAGTTTATTTTGTAAAAACCAACAATGCATTTAAAAAAAAAGTTTGAGCAAAAGGACTTCATTAGACTTCCAAATGTTATTGGATGAATTTTACCATCAGCACCCACTTGGTGGGTATCTACAAGCTTTGCTTTCACCCAATTTTACCCAAAGCCAGGATATACTCTGAGAGTCTCTTATTGTTGGTGCCATTTGGTTTTCCTCATGCAAAACAACCTGAAAAGCAAGCGGGCACAGTAGCATTGGTAATGTGGCATGCTTTACATGTTTTAGCTGCCTAAAGTGAGCTATGACAGCCTCACTCTCCATAAGGCTAAGGAGAGTGAGGGGTGTGAGTTGGAAATAACATGGTGATATGCTACATGTCTTGGTACATGGGTTCACGGTACAATATATCTTATACTGTAAACAGGGCAATACATCACAATACTTTCCACAAAAAAACTCTTTTTCTCTCCTAGCATTAAGAGCACAGAACATTGAATGCATAAAATACAGTTTCTAATCAGCGTTATTTACTTCAAGCATAATCCTGCAACTTATCTAAAGTCTTGTGTGTCTCTGTGGTGTAAACAATGGCAAAAAATGCAACAGATTCAGGGATTCAGGTCTGTCATCAAGTACCTGCCAGAAACTGCACTTATTTAAAAACAATTTCCCCAATTTATTTTTCAAATTATTGACTCAGAAGATATCAAAGTATTACACTAGAAATGTAGATGCAGTATTTAACCACAAAATGTCAAAATAATGGTTTATTTATTTTCTTCAACCCCACCAAGAGCACCGTGTCCGTCTCTGTTGTGTTTGTGTTCTAACATGTTTGTGAAGCATTTGGCTGTAAAATATTGGTTCATGTGTGCCCTGTAGAATGTGGGTCAGGCATCTGCAGTGATAGTCTGCATGCATGAGCCTGATCACTCCATTTGGTGAGCTGTTAGCACCTCCAAGGATCAAACTGTTTGACTACCATCCCCATTCTTAAACATTTTCCTTTCATGCAGACTGTTGTGAGAGCAGCTGAAGTCCTGATAGCAGGAAGCATGCGGGGTAACTTGTTTCAACACCAGCCTCCCTGCTGCTCTCTTCAACTCTGTAAATGACTCTTTGCCAACAGCTTCGCTCTTTGTTATGGATGCTGTACTCACCCCTGATGTTGTGGATGCTCATGCAGAAAACAGACAAACCGCTGAGGAGACAGAACACAGTGATAGGAGACTGCAGAAAAGTGTTAAATTCAAATGTAGAGGACATTTTGTTCTTAATTCTTTTACTTTACTTTGTGGTTTTCCTGATCATCTGTTCCTCAGTTTAACTTTATATAGTGAGTCACACCGAGGCTTCAAACTGGATTATCAAGTCCACCAAGGAGGTTGTATTTGTTGCTGTTTGTCTGCGACCAAGACAACTTGAAAAGTTAGGAACCCATTTTGATTACATTTACAGGGCATGTTTGTCACAGTAAAACAGAGATGTGATTTCAATGTTGGAGCTTATCTGTTTTCAACTGCAGATCCGTGAAGATTATCCAAGGATTAGTCGACGTAAGAGAAGAAATAGAGTCAGAAATGTCTTGGTGGAGGGGGAGCACTTCTCGTGTCTTCAGTGATATTAACCTGAAACAGGAACTGGATTTCCTCTGATCTACCTGCTTGAACTTTGGTGCTAGCTGAAATACAAGCATCATGCTGCAACTTGTTAAAAGGAAAAGTCAAGCACTTTGAGCCACACAAGAGAAGAAAAAAAAGAACATTTGAGTTATTTGTGGAAGAAAGGTCAGGCCATTCATGTTTGATTTTTATGATCGCCATTTAATAGTTTGGCATAAACTGTAGACATCTCTGAGATTTTTAATGCATCTCTGAAAAAATAAAGAGTATAGACACTACACTTAAGAGCTCTTACCTGCTGAGACTTAAACTTCAGTCTTCAATGTCTGCTTTATTCGTCCCTCCTGCTGATCAGTATGAAGCCTAGTCCTTTTTTTGTTTTGACCGAAAATATGTTCCCATCTACGGTGCGAGAAAATACTAATACAAATAATGCAATGTTTTGTGATGCAATACTGTGTCAGTAATTCATAGTGCAATATGGATATTTGATTAGTTAACAATGAAGGGTGCTAGATTGGTGGGGTGGGTAGCAACCATCCACATTTCATGTCTGAATGCGCTCGCCTTGTGTGGCCGGCCCAGGTCCATTCCCGCCTCGGGCCCATCTGCCACATGTCGTCCCCTGATGTCCCCTAATGTCTCTTCCTGTATGGAAGTCATCATCAAAGGCCTGAAATACCCAAAAAAATGTCTTTAAAAGTAGTAAATAACCACATGTATTCTGAACATTTGCTTTATATTGTAATTTAGCCTCTGGCCATCATCAGACTCTCTCCCTCCAGCTCTCTCTGTTGTTTTATGTCTGTCAGAGGGACAGACAGCTAAGCTACCTGTGTACTAATAAGTATCATATTGACATAATCCTGTCAGGACACACCCCAGATCCCATCATTGGATATTTATTAAGTCTTATTGTATAAAATAGTCAGTCCACTCTTTTGTTGCAAAGTTGAAAATCTGATTTGAAATGTGGTTTCTTTATTCATCTGCAATAGATAGGGCCGGACAATATGGCCTAAAATAAGATAACAGATTTTTTTAACACCAGATATGATTTGTGAGACCTGAAAAACAGTTGAGTTAGCTTTGAAATCAAACAGAAAGAAGACAGATTTAAACAAAGTCATGCTTCAATCTGCATGCAGAAGTATTTTTCAGTTTAAATGTAGGCTGTATACTTTGAAAGTGCAGAATGTAGTTTATGAGTAGGGAGTGCTTTAAAGGAACACTCAGAGTCTGAGTCTTCACTAGTTTTAAAGTACAGGCTTAAATTGCTATTGACATCTTTATGCAAAGGAAACAAGACCATCAAAAGAATATTGATTATTTATTTGTGTTTATTTTTTTGCCACTCAATTCACCGGATCAGTGTCAAAATTAAACTGTAGGGCAATTTTGGCGAAAGAACATTTGACAATATTCAGCTCTTTTTTTGAGAACGCTGGTTTTTCATGAGTAGTGTGTGGTAGTGAAATGTATAATTTAGATAAATATAACCAACATTGGCATAAAATTAAATGTTCTAACAGTAGTTGTAGCTTTTGGTAAACTTCTTAAAATTGAAGGGGGGCTGATGTTTGACACAGGCCTTGCAGAAGTTTTCACAAGAACTATCAGCAGGGAAATGAAAAGCGAAACCTTAAAAAAAAAGGTTAAAAAAAATCTAGAGTTCTGATGGGAAAGGCAATTTCCATGTAACCTCTCCCCCTAAACACCCACACATTATGCCCTGAGAGTTCTACAGTATTTCCCCATCAACTTTTAGCAATGACAACAAATCATTTGATTTCTGTCCAAGTTTGGTGTCAGTCAGTAAGCCAGGTTTAAAGACAGTCAGTAATCCAGGTCTGTTGTGACATCAATCTGATGTTTATTATCTCTGATAAAGAATAAATGCCTTGGTGAGAAAACTGGATTTTGAACTCTGGCTTTAGTTTGTTGTTCATCAGTCAAGTTTATATCAAGCTGCTTTGTCTTGGTCAGCAAGTTTTGATCACGCATTCTGAAGAGCATTTGAACATAGTTAAGTTAAGAATGGGTCTGACTGTATTTTAGTTAAGCACCCTGTATTGACTTTGAGTGATTTGCTATTGTGACCTGAGTGTTGTGCACAAAGTATTGGAATGGTGCAAACAGGTGAAACTATTACTCCTTTCACACTGACCAAAAAAACAGTTTAAACCCGGTAAAAATCGGCTCCTGTTGGCAGATTGAAAGGGTTTATTAGTTGGCATTTCGACCTGGGTCGATTGACCCTCAAGCAACACGGATTTGAATCGGCTCCCCTCTGACCGGCTTCAGTGAGAACACCACAACCGGGTTGACCTGCTAATTTACGGATGACTTGGGCTGATCGTCTCCACGGCATAACATTATACCTGTCCCCTCTGTCTGAAATTTACGTGACTCTTTGCTGTCTTAGCAACGAAGTCCATCCGCCTTTGTGTCATCAGTGCAGAGTTTGTACATTTTTATAGAGGGACAAAAGTACAAAGTAAAGAAAACTATGTCCACGGCCTCCATGCTCCTTTCCATTGTTTACATGGAGGGGCTACGTCGCGCTGATGATGTCATTAAAGTGATGACATCAGCTTGATGCGCCAGAAGAAAAAAAAACAGCCACGCAGCTCGTCTGCTGCTGATTAGACCTGGGTCTGCTGGCAGTGGGAAAAGAGTCACTTGTCAGTAATTGTTAGCAGGATAACTCGTGTTGGAAAACCTGTGTTGACCTTCTAATTATAGTGTGAAACCGGTATAAGTGAAGGGCGTTAATAAGGGAATGGGTGCTCCGAAAATGTCACAAACGAGTTAGACAACCTGTTCTGAAATTCTTTAATGTACTTGTTCTGGATCTTATACTTGCCATAAAGTCAACCTCTAAATCTGCTTGGTTTTTCATGTTTCAGGGAGGAAACGACTACGAGATCTACAGTGACCCTCGGACCATCGGACACGAAGTCTCCAATCCAGAAGAAACACAACGACTATGCGAACAGCTTTTCTTCTCCTGAGGAAGGAAAAAACAAACAAATTCTGCTTCCAATTTAACAGATTAACTGAAAAATGTCTGATAAGAGTCTGTGTCTTCCATAAAGGTCAGCAGAATGATTCTCCATCTTGAGTGTGGATGGAGAGGGAGGCAGAGGGATAATGGGTTGGAACAGGAGATGTGATTGATTTTAAAATATATATATATATTTAATTTGTTATCACCTTTTTCTCATGGCGAGATGATGAAAAAAAGCAGAGTCAAAATCATCTTCACTTCTGTTATATTGATTGAGTTCACTAGGCTCAGCGGTTTGTCACATGACTCTGAATCAGACTTTAGCTGGGACTCTGTCCCATCTGAGGCCTCTGCCTTCAGGGACACTCACAGGACTTCTAATCAAACACTTGATCACATGTTACTGTTCAGGGCTTTGCACACTGTGCCGGCTCTTTCTGGATCCATGATCCAAAATCTGATTTATGCTGTTCCATATGAAGTGCCATAACTTGCCCTTAAACGTGTTATCTCTGATCTCACACACTAAATCAATCCATTTTTAGATGTCAGTTTGGTTGATGAACTTTTATCTGAAAAGTCAAAACCCTCCAAAGGACCCAAACAGGCTGAGCTAAAGCAATTCTAAAGAAGGTTAAGCACATGGTTGACAAATTAAGATTAAATATATATACAGTATATACATATATGTAAGTTTTAAATAATGCAGTTATTTCAGACAAAAGCAAAAAGATTGAGCAAAAATCTTTAGTGTGCCTCAGGTAAGAGAAACATCTGCTTTCCTATAAGATGTTATCGATACCCAATAGATGTAATGTGGGCACACCCACCTGGTTCTGAAAGGGAAGCCACCCAAGGGCCTTGAGGGGCAGTCCAGCAGACAGCGGCTCACCTTGTAGGCAGCTTCTATCTCCAGATCTCCTGTGTCCTCAGGTCCACCTTAAGGAGCTTCATGCTCAGAAAATGATTGGACTGATCACTTTCCTCTGAGAAGAAATAGGCTGTAGCCATAGGGGCATTTTCAGTTGTGCAAACTCTACAATTGTTAATGTTGGGAGGAGGCAGAGACATTTTAACTTCCTCTGCTTTTGAATAAATCTATAAGTGAACCTGCCAGAGAATCGGGGACCAAACCACCAGCCCTGACTGACAAACCTGAGAGGTCATGCTGACGAGTACACACAAAAATATCTGTTACAGCGTAACGGAGTGTCCTCATGAAAAATGCAGCCCCCTTACAGAATCACAGCTGGAGTGCCCAGAGTTCTTCACTGACCTGTCTGAGTCTGAAGACTTCGTAAAGTAATGAGACTGTCTGTTGTTTTTACTGTCCTGCACTGAAAATACTTGAAGTCCAAACTGTATGTAAAAGATGAAATCTGTATGAAATAAAGAAATAAATAATTCTCGAATGTGTCCGTGACCTGCTTTATCTGCTGTTAATTGAACAGGTTTGAAAATGCAGCAGTTAAACAGTTTGATACTGTCACTGTTCCCTGTTTTTAAAGAGTTTACAGAGTGAAGATTAAAAAATGTAATACCAAAGAAGACTGTTTCTTTGAAAATAATACCTCTTACCTTACTAACTCTCATTTTGGTCCATGAAGTACTTGAAGGGTCATGAGAGAGCAACTGGAAATGGCTTATCATAGCAGTAAAATAAAATGCATGGCTGTGCACCTTTTAGGTTTCTGGACCAGACCAATTTGTGACAATTTATTTACTATATTCATTATACTGAAACTGAAAGACAGTTCTTTCATTCATAATGTGCATAAATCTTAAAAACAAGTCATTTGGCATGGTAAACAGCAAATGCTTCCAGAAAGTAAGAATTAACAGATGTCCTAATTCAGAGTCTCCATTATTCACTAACATTTAAAAACATTTATGAGTTCATTAAAACATCCATGTAAGGAATATGAGTACAAATGAACATTTATCATTAAAACAGTCTTATTGACTGAAGACCTCATATGAGCAGATAAAGTAATCCTGTAGAAAATATAAACTAATTGGTACAAAAGTCTGATTTAAACATTAGACCAAGCATGGACAAAGAAGATTTTGTAGAAAAAAACATTACAACCTGCTACAATGATGCGACGTAACGCGAATTCTTACAATACCACATTTTAGACTGATGGCCAGTTGGTCCCATTTTTGGGACCTCCCTGAGTTTTTTCTCAATCAACGATCACTAGGACAAATCTTTGACAAAATTAAATTTTAGTGTTGGAACTCCATCGATAATAAAAGGCTGACAGTGCTCTGTGTAAGTTCCAAAAAATTCAAATTTGGCAACACTTAAACCTATTAAACTAAGTAATGTCTGACAGAACATTAGTTTCGGACCAGGCTTCACAATCTTTAGTTATTATATTTTTCCAGCAGATGGCGCACTTTATTTTTGTATCTCAGGCCAGGTACATAATTCTTCTGTCAAATTTTGACTCTGAATGCAGAGTTCTGCTTCTAGCTGGTACAGCACAAAACCTAAATGTGCCAAAATAAATCTTGTTAGTAATCACAGACATGTTCTCTATTGTGTTGGTCTAATACATTTATCTAACATTTTAATTATTGGACTTAAAAAAGCTTCTCCTATTTTTCCCCATGAAAAAGTCAGTCATATAAAGTACACCGCATAGCATTTAAAGGACAAGTTCTAATAATAAATCTGTTTTTTAAAGCTCAGTTAAATACCCATTGTACTCCATGCACCAGAATATTTGTAAACATAGATTTGGGAAGACAAATATAAGTCATGTTTTGTGTTTTTCACTTAATGACTTTGTAGCATTGTTTCTTAAAATAAATGTTTTCTTATTTGTGAACAGGACTGAAGTTGGTGAAAATGTTTGATGTAGTCAAAGTAGAAATTATGGATATTTAATGATTTAATGGCACTTTTCTGCTTTGTCTATGTCATTATTTATGATGGGACACTAGGGTGAAACAGGTGGTGCCTTTCAGGCAGACAACACTGCTCACTGTTAGTCCAGAAATCAGGCTCTTGGAAAGACCTTTTAAAAAAGTATTTTCTATAATGCTGAATCAGTCCAAAAAGCCTTACGATTAACTTCTGCATGTTTTTCATGTTCAAATGAAGCATCTGACCCAGCATGTTGTAGTTTTCCCTTTAACAGTGCATTTATTGGTTGATTATTTACATTGATGGATTCACAACACACACACAGACACACAAATGAACACACACACCACAGGCTACAAGCTTAAAAGGAGACTAGACTGAGGACCTCCAGCTCACAGACGTCACCACTGGCTGAGCTTTTGATCTAAAACAAGAATTTGCAGTGAAACTTTCACAGCTTTGAAAGAGGGAATCATTTTAACTTTACAACAGTTTAAAGAGGAAAGAATTTGGTCTCTGGTTTTCTTGATTTTTAAAGTTACAGTTCCAAAGAGAGAAATCCATAACGAGATATGGGGCAACACGAACAATCTTTTCACACTTGACTGGCTGTAAACTGTTTCACTGTCAGCATTAAAAGACCAAAACATGACCAAGACTGTGAATGTGCTTGTTCAGATCTGGGCAAAGCCTCCTCCCAAAGATCCCTACAGACAGTCTACAGTCCTTAGAAACACCAGAGTGCAATCTTAACATCTTTGGACGTTTTTCAAAAGCTTTAGCAGGAATGTTAAAAGTTACAGAAAACCTGAAATTACACACATTTTAATTTCTAAAGCTCTTAATGCACAAATCAGAGTGGATTTAATTATGCTAAATCATTGTTTACTGAAAAAACTTGGCTGATGTAATATTTCTGAGGGTAATTACTGGGGGTGCAGTTTTAAACAGCGAATTGAAAACCAATGAAAACAAAGAAATGGCTTTGAAATCAAATATTGCACAAACAGACAAAATAAAATACTGTATCCAACTATTACACATAAACATGTCTATTTTTGTTCACATTTTGTTCCTTTTGATTCTTCCTCCAGTGGATAAGAGACAGTAATGACATTTCAATCATGTTTTATATTAATTTATCTAAACTATGTTTATTATTTGACCTGTAAACACCCAAACACTGACCCCCAGTGGCAGATTGTTGTCTTCCAGTAAATAAGACATTCAGTTTGTAAATAAAATAATAGTAAACTTTCAGTGCAAGATAAGGCTTCATCTCACATTAGATGGAGGAAGAGGAAGATTTAGGCAGCTGAACAACAGAGTTTAAACCATAAAACAGATTATTTGACCCAAAACCGTTAAATCTGTCTGAACTTCTCTGTTTGGGGGAAATAGAAGTGTTGTGAAGGAGAGCTAATCAAAGATGTAAGGAGTGTACACATACTTATAAAAATATTAATTCACTTAGAGAAAGTAAACAGAATGAAAACAAATGTACACATTTTCCTTGGTTTACTTGAGGGGCAGATGTTTCTTTCCTTGAGTGCTGTCATGATCATTATGGATCCATGTCAATTTTTCTGGAAACTGTGTTCCCTCATCACATTAAATAGAAAATAACCATGTTTTCTTTTTCTGTTATGCAGAAGAGCGGTCTTACAGTTCCAGAACATAAACTATTTGCTGCACTTAGAACTTTCTGTTGCATTTTATCAAACTGTTTTTGTGCGTTCAAATACTGCCTGTTAACACTGATTTACTCCGTTAGAGCACATGATCTACCAAGAAATATACTTTTGTTATACCAGATTTTTACTTTGTAGATTCTTTTCTTCACTTCTCTGGGTATTTTCTGCACCAAATATTGAATATCTAAGCACATTTTTGAACAACTTCTTTTATTCCAGCTCAGTTGATACTATCTTGTATTGTTGTATTTCTGTCTTGGGTTGTTTTATGTTCCCATAATAATATCATAAATCAGTTGTAAGTGCACGCAACACTGGCCTGTCATTACAGTGGAACTGATGAACAAACACCATGAGACGAGCTGTGGGACAACCCTAAGACACTAGTAAGCAAGTTAAGCTGACAACATAAAGTGTGGACTCATGTCCACATGACTTGACTCATGTGTGGACTCATGTGTTAGTGTTACAGTGCCAACAACACTGTAACACTAACAGGTGTATGAAACTAAAAAGCATGATATGGGCTTTTTAAACCATAACACTCTGCTGGCAGTGTCTGCAGAGGAGATCTGATGAATGTTTGTGAAAGTAGAGAATGCCTCAGCAAAGTGAGGTCCAGCTAATGGAAAGGATAATTCCCCCTGGTCCAACGAGCTAGACAAAGTTCTCTGACATAAATCAGCTGTTGAATCAATCAATGTAGTCAAGTCCTGTAGTGCTCTGCTGTGAGACAGTGAGTCATCTTAGCCCATCAGTATTTCATGCTAATATATGCCCCAGCACTAAAAGTGTAAAAACCTTATTGGAATATTAATGAGCATAATAATAATCATCATTCAATTATCATATAAAAACAAAACTGCCTTGTAGCTGTATCACTGCTGATTCTACCAATACGATTTCACTGTAGTGTGAAGAGTCAATCATTTATTCTTCTGGTTGCCTTCTCACTGTTCAAACTAACTACGCTAGGGTTTGAGAGGATATGTGCCAGCACAGTCTCTTCAGATCAATTCAATCTGGGCTCAGTTCACATGTTTTATAGAACTGTGTCAAAGGGAAAAAGGCTCACTTATTTCAAAACAGCTTTCCCAAATGACCCAAGTGAAAAAACCTTCAGACCAGCAGAGAACGCCTGACTATGAGGGTGTGATATCAGGAGACTTGGTGACAAACTGTTTAGCTTTCTGGGTGAAAGACCGCACTTCTGCATAAAGAAAGAAAAAGATCTCTGTACATTATCAGCTGGCTTCAAGTCACATTCATTCTGCTCACAGTAATAACAGTGCATTTTTTAAACAAAATATAAATGACAGAGTTCTGCTTAAAAAAACATAAAACACATATTTAAAAAACCTGTTCTGCAACAAAAAAAGATTTAAAAAAACATAAATAAAATGAGCAAAGCAGTGTCTTTCAGTGCCTTCATCTAACAGCAGAAGTAAACACAATCTGTGAGGTTCTTCCCTTTAAGCTTTAAAATAAAATTTAATCAGAATGTGCCTCAGACGACCAGCAGCCATCTTTACCTGCTCACACTCCCTCCTTCAGGTGCATGAATAAATATTTTTGTGTGTACAGTCGGAGCCAAATGGCAGCGCTCCCTGTCTTACAGTCAGGCAGAAGTGAAGGTGGTCTCAGTTGTGTCCACGTCCTTGCCTTCGTCACCACCGCTGGAGGAGCGGCTGCTGAGGTCAGCTACGCCCGACTCCAGGTCGCTGCAGGCAGAGAGGTCTTCGTGACTCTTGAAGTGTGTGTGCGGCCCGAGGGACAGGGTGAGAACAGGGTCTTTCATCAGAGCTCCTTGATTAGCAGATTCTGAGGAGGGGGCGTGGCCATTGTCCTGTGCAGGGCTGGTGATTGGGTGTGTGTATGTGGAGGGCGGGTCCGGCCCGCAGTGCCTCTGTCTTGGGTTGTTAATCCTCCTCCTCGGAACCTTGATCTTCTCCCATGTGATTGGTTTCCCCATCAGGGCTGCAATCCTCTGCAGAGATCAGAAGGCGGAAAGAAAAAAAACAAAATATTAAATTCAGTTAAAACTTTCTTTCAGTCATAACATCTTCAATGAAAAGGAGGAAGGTTTGTCATGCCAGAATTCAAGTTGGTTTTCACAGTTGCACCGACTGCTTATTGCAAATTTAGAAGACAAAAAGTGTAAGATTTTGCATACTTGTTTTGGATTGTTGCATGTTAAGATGGTGACTAATTACACTAATACGCCTGTAGAAGTGTCTGCAGAGAGGATGTCAGCAATGCAGGAATGGAGAGAGCAGCTGTAAGGATACATTTTCCTTGAGCTGGACTTAGTTCTGGAACTAAAAAGGTTTTTGAAGCTGTTGATGTGTCCTGTGATGATCTGCTGTTAGTAATTTCAACCTGTACACAGGCATTGACTCTGTTTACTTCTATACATGATTATTAAGAAGTACTTTGCCATCTGCTTGGTTGACATAATGCAATAATTATTAGTACTACTTCTGCTGCTTGTAGTACTACAATAGAATGATGAGATAACCTTGTTATCCCTGTTTGTGTCTGTTGCCAGGTCGATTTTGTCCTCACTGCAAATAAACTGCTGCAGTGGTCAACTGGAAGTAAGCTGAGACCACCTACTTCAGGCAAGCTCAGTGCAGTTGTTTGTGCCAAAATAGGGATTGATTGCTGTGTTCATAACTATTTCAATGAACCATGCCAAAAACAGGACGCTCACTTGTATTGGAATAGCGCTCCAAAATGATCTAGGTGTGAAAATAAGCTTGAACCTTGATACAATTCTCAT
This sequence comes from Scarus forsteni, assembly GCA_036419115.1. Lineage (NCBI taxonomy): Eukaryota > Metazoa > Chordata > Actinopteri > Labriformes > Labridae > Scarus > Scarus forsteni. The sequence goes on along the minus strand of JAZDUH010000098.1, from coordinate 33,717,544 downwards.
AAATGGGAACTAAGGCACAGCAGTTTGTGTTCCTGCAAGGTATGTAACTGCCAGGGTAAAAGTTGAGAGGTCGGTCAAGAGGAGGAACTGCAGGGATTTTTGAGGTTCTATGAGTAGTTCATGAAAATCAGAAAAAATGCAGGGGTGAATATAAGACACAATGACCTTGGCTTATGACCTTGTACCTCCTAAATGTAATGGGTTTTTAAAGAAAAATTAAGGTTCAAATTTATGCAAATTTCCTGAACAAAAAATCTTGATTTAAAGATTAACAATCAGGGGATGATCATGGGGCCTAAGAGAGTTTGACCTTGTCCCTCATAAATCTGAACAGGTTATCACTGTGAACCAAAGTGGACATTGGTGCAAATTCAAAGAAAACCCTTCAAATATCCTGAATAATCTACGCAGTTCATCTACAAATCATAGTGTAAATTTCAATAACATCTCTAAAAAAGATCTGAGATGTTGCATTAACCAGCAGCAGATGACTACAAAGTGGCTTTACCTTAATGTTTGATGCATGAACTTAAAAATATAGTAAGTTCATGAATGAGTCAGAGTGGACATTGACACTTTACATCATTCAAAGTGTTCCTGTGATGTTGTTCAAAAGGTCAAATCCACAGGAAAAGGATGATTATGAATAATCATGACCTTTAAATCTGACTCTCAAAATCTAATCACTTCATCACTGAACCGTTGTTGGACATTTGTGAAAGATTGAAGCCATCCCATTGAACATCCTTATGAAACTGTGTTCACAAGTCCACCTGAAAGCACTAAGGATGCTGATGAGGCTCATGACCTTGACTATTGTTGCATAATGTTGTCAGAAGTGGATATTTGTGCTCAGTTTGACAAAAATCCCCCTTAGATTTCAAAAGATAACAAGTTCACAAGCAAAGCATAACCAAGGGGCTCCAGGACCTCAAACTTCAGCCAATGACTTTGGAAATCTGATCAGTTTGTCCCTGTGGCGTGGTGGATATTCCTCCAGCATGTTAAGAAAATCTCTTACAGCATTAGAGGAATGTCACGCTAACAAGCATAGCATAGAAAAAAGGCAGACTCCCTGACCTTGACCTCTGGGGTGCTACCCCCACAATCCTGCCACCTGATCGTCCTGTCACTCGGGGGCCTGAGTCCATCTGCACCAAGTTTGAAGAAATCACTTCAAGCTTCTTGTGATATTGCTTTCACAAACCGAGGTGACTATAAAACCCCGTGACGCTGACCTCCAAAATCTTAGAAGTTCATAAAATAGTATAGTTCAGAAAATACCTTAAATAAATTCTTAGATATTCTGAGCTATCTTAGCACTGGCAGATCCAGATGAGCAGACTGAAAACCGTAATCCATAGTGCCATAGTGCCTCCGTCCAATGCTATCGCTGGTACAAACATTACAAAACGGCACCTTTTTGACACTATGGCAACAGAGACAGAGGTCCTAAATGTCAAGTTTTTTAAAACTCAGACATTTTCCTGCACATTGTCTAAATGGCCAAATTCACGGAACAGTAAATAGAGTTTGAAAATGGAGAGAGAGACTGTGGTGGAATTACATGGAGGAGAGGAGCCACAGGTAAGACTTGAACCTGGGGCACGCACATCGAGGACAAAAGCCTCTGCACGCGGGCTGCACTGACTTAACCACTGAGCTCCTGGTGTTTGTAAAAAGAGGCTCAGTTTGGAGCAAGAAATGTCACACTATCCTAGTTAAAGTGTGTCTTTGTGAGTTGTATGCCTTGTCTGGAGCCAGGGTGGTGGTGGTGGGCGGTTCCTCCAGGCGGTACCTCCTGGTGATTGGTCAGCTCCTCCTCCAGCTGCCGGGACTCCTCCCTCACTGCAGACAGGAAGTCTGACGGTGACTGACGAGGAGGTGTTGACTTCTCTACGTGGTTATAAAGACCCTTCCACATCCTGATGAAGAAACAACAAAAACAGACACGGTGAAAGTTCTGTAATTATATCAAATCGGATAATTATGGCAAATCAAAGTGACAGGAAGGGAAAACAGTGGAATTTAAGGATCTATATCGATTATGTGTCTTTATTGATGATTTCATTATGTAAAAAAAAAGAGAATTATGAAATAGTGACTTCTCTTCTACTGGATCATTGACGCAAATTAATGATGTTATTTAATATTTTCAACAATGATATGGCTTTTTTATGATAAAAATCAAATTTTATTCATTTATCACATTGGGATTCCTCAAAAAAATCACTCAGCCTCATTTAGTGAGTTTAATTATTCAAAGAGTTTTCTTGCCTCTTTGTCTCTTTTGTTTGCTAATGTTTGGTTTTTACTTTGCTTTCAAATCTTAACATATTTTCTCTGGTGGTTTTACTTTTAGTTTTTTATGTGAGACATCAATTGATGCAGAATTGCTTCGTGCCATTGGTATGTATTATTCCTTTATTATTAAAATTTCTCCATAAGACTTGTTCAAAGGCCATAAAATATAAAGCTATATGAGACAACTCAATGAAAAACTACTATCGGTAATCCCTCATTTTGAAATTTTAACTCCATTTTTCTGATTCAATGTCAAGACATTGGAGGGAATTTTGATCAGGCAGGTTTTTCTGTGTGTTCTGGCCTTCTGTCCACATGCAACAGCATTTTAGATAGCTGCAAAGGCACATTTTAGAAAACACCTGCCATGGTGAAACTTTTTGTCAACACTTTTAAGTGTCTCAGTGTGGACAGGCAAAATAGAGTTTTGGATACAAACAAAGAAATTATTTACTTTATACATTTGCCAACTCCAGTTAACATAGCCACAAAATAAACCACAGTCAAAACCTGTCAAAGCTGAGGTTGAAATAAAGCAGTTACAATATTTGGTTGACTGCTTTTATGCATCTGTGCTTTTTAGTGTGGATGGGGATGTTTTTAAAATAAGTAGAGGATGGAAACCTCAGTTTCTGAAAAATGAGGATGTCAGGGTGTGCTTGCTGCAGTGGCTCACTTAAAGCAGTAGGGGGTGGTGTTTGGTCTCAGGACGCCCTGACTCTGGCTCAGCTCGGCCTTGTACAGCGGGTTGGTGAAGTCGACGCGGTCCTTCCACAGATGAGGCCACACAGAATGACATCGCTCATGAAGCCTGCAGTCAGACAGTGAATAAACAATAAAACGAGTTTGCTTTATGATGGTGCAATCCTCACAGGTATAAACACGTAAATACTACTCAAATAGGTGGAATCAATCTGCTAAGAATGAATGTACTTCCCATTCTGTTATAATGTTTTCAAGTTAATCTTCTGAATCCACCTCCTAACTTGCTCTCCACACACTCCACACTCCACACAAAAAGTTTCCAACAAGTTTATATGGACCCAGAATCTGTCTGTCCTTTCTTTATTTGTCTTATGACCTGGGTGGGGTGGGACAAAGTGCCAAACCTTGTTGTTGTACTATTGGGCAACAAAGATAAGAACCTTATGATTTCCTGCATCGAAACACACTGAGACTCAGTTGCCGGTGTATACATACTCTGATAAGTCAAGAACAGTTTAATAAAAAGCAGACATTAAACCCTGTCATAAAAAAAAAGGATTTCTGTTTTTTATGAGGTACAAAAAAACTCAAAGGAAATGCGACCATCACCCAGTACAGTCCAATCTGGGGCAATCTTTTTTTTCTTAGTAGGCAGGGCTGATGGTGGGTATGAAATGTGGGCTGATAATGGTGTTAAGCCAAACAGAAGACATTTATACCCTCACTCTGTCCTTTTTGGAGGAAGTATTAATTATGATTTTTAAAAAGTGTAATTTCTGAAATAAAAGACTGGTAATTCAGTGGAAACCTCATAAAACAATCCTGAAGCATAAGAAATGATCTTTAAGAGGAAATAGTTCATGAAGAATGGGATAAGGCTTGCAGTAAAGCACTGACTCAGACAGCAAATGCACATTTAAAAGTTCTTCAACATAAGTGGTTGATGATGCATATCACGCCAGAGAAGCTCGGCAGGAATAACCCTGCTATACCAGACTTATGCTATAAGATCATTTAAAATGAGTTACATATTAACTATGCATTTCTATTGAAATTATATACTAAATAAAAAAAAACAAGAAAGTGTTTGTGTCTGCATGTGTCACTGCTGCTACCTGATGTCTCTGCGTTCCTTCTGGCTGTTTCCGAGGAAGGTCCCATACTGACATGAGTAGACATGAGTATGTACAGCAATGAGGAAGCGCTCATTGAACTCAAAGGCACACGGGAATTGTTCAGACAGCTGCCACACACACTCCAGGAACTGATCGATGACTGGGGACACCTCTTTGGGATCTCCGTCCAGGTGGGCATATCTGCAGGGACGATGCTACATCTTTAAAAACTATTGTAGTATACAAGGGCAAATGGAATATTCAGTTTTTGAGATACAATGTGTTTTCAATCAAGAGTTAGAGTATGACAATATGTTTACATATCAGAGATTCCTATTTAGTTCTTATGACAGTCAACTGTTATTATTCACTAAAAAACATAGTAACATGTACTTAATCTTGTATTTGCGCTTTTACACTGCAGGTCATGTCTACCCATTATACACATTTCACTTCATGGCTGTCTACACACCCATCTCGCGGAGATTTGAGGCTACTTGGGGGCTGTTTGCATGAGGCCAAATACAGTCAAATCCGGAAAGTTTTTATAGTGTTTTGGCCTTGTGTTACATGGGAACTCTATCCAGAAACTTTTGAAACCAGTCGAGAGTGGAGAATTTTCAATACGCTCCGCCATGCAGCTCTGTGTAAACCAAAATCAGAGCGTTTCAGCAAGAAACACTAACGTCATTACAGGCAGTACTCTTCCACATGAAGGATACGCGCACATACCATGAACAACAACAGCTTCAGCCGTCTACTGAGTAACGTGTGTGCCACTTACTGTGGTCAGTTTGTTAGACAGACAAAACTTTACAGACAGATTTGTTGTCCAGAAAAGAAACTCCTGCATCTTTGTGCATCCACTCGGCGTTGTTGTGAAAAGTTTTTCTTGTTTGTACGTGTGTTGTAGCAGCGCTGTTCCTCTGTAAACCTACATTGCCATCGACTGAACCAGCATGCACACTACAGCGGTTTCATTCATTTTTTTAAACGTCTCTGTCTGAACGTGGATTGACTTTTGAATACGCAAAGGAAAACTCTTTGCGTTTAAAGTCACAGAGTCTCCATGTAAACATAGCCTTAAAATATAGACTTGACTGAGGACCGCAAATGTACAAAGTCTGTGCGTTTATTGCATGTCAAAGCATTGAGAGGTTTAAATTGATTATAAAGGATGTGATTTCTGCTGTTTTCAATGACCATTTTTTGGTTCCTACAGATAAAATGTAACATTACCTCATTACATATATGTACATAATAACAAAGTGACAAAACATAAAAGAAAGAGGAACTGTTGAGATTGCATGTTTGCCATACTTAACAAATGATTGTAACTAATTTTGCTTCTCCATGTAACTGACCTGTGGGAAAACTTGTGACCAAAGGAAACCCAGTCTCTCTCTATCAGCACCTGAGAGGAAACAAGACAAAAGAAGAGGAAAGGACAAGGCGGGGAGGGATTAGAGAAGAATACGGATAAGACCATTGACATTTTTAGAATGAGAGTCACTCAATGTTGTTTTCAGTACCATGAGTCCTTTGATGGTTCTGTAGAACGGGTCCAAAAGTACACTGGCTACTGAGCAGGCCTGAGCCGTCCTGTCCCAACCGTCTGAACAGTGAACCAAGACGCTGACTCCTTCATCTGCTACTGCCTGAAAAGACAGGCAGAGAAAGAGAAACAAGGAAGAGAGAAAGGCAGTTTAGACCTGGTAATAGAATGAACGTGCCATACACCTTTTCAACCTTAAAGCAGACTTCAAAATATCCTGCATCAAAAATTTAACAGCATAACCACAAACACAACACGTTTAGCTGTTTTAATGCATATATGGCTCTGATGCATGTTGTTGGACTAGCATGAGAAGCAGAAACATTGACATTTCAAGAGAGGAGAGAGAAGTTAATAACTGACACTCTTTGAGGTCAGTGTAAACAACTGCTTTTATTTTTCCTCTGATTATCTTCTGATTGACTGGATCTCAATGTGCCCTAAGGATGCATTTGGTTGTGATCACACATAAATAAAAGCTGTCTACTTATAATTACATCACTCAGGGTGATGTTAATGGAAAGTACTGCCAGAATTATGAGGTATTTTCACAATGGAACATTAGCTTAATTCAGCATGACTTTACTGAGTTGTTTTGGTGTTTTATCAGGGGTCAGGTTCAGTACCTGGCACAGTTTTTCATATCACCTCCGGCAGAGTTCCAAGTGAGCTGAGCCAAGACTAAATGAGACGTGAAGACACAGCTGACCTCTGAATAGTCAGTGTTGCCATAAGTCAGGGGTATTGGCAGGAATAATGCTGCATAATGTTTTGTTCCACCTTTGTTGTTGTGGATGCCACATTAGTTTCATAGATGGATAAGCTATGATGACTCGGCCTAAGATAAAGAAATACTGACAAAGTCTATACTGTAATAGGAACGGAAGCAGGTTGAATTCAAACTGTGCAGATACCACAAACAGAGAAGCACAATGAGAGACAAGCTCAATGTCAGCACTAGCCAAACAAGATAGAAACAGACAGAACTGGGTGTCTATTTGTGTACGCACCCTGGCTATGAAGAGTCCAGCATCCAACACAGCTTTAATGTGTTTGAGCCAGCCCGAGTTCTCCAGACCCCACAAGAAGTCGGTCATAGACGGGGTTCTCAACTCACCCACTGCAAAGCAAGAAAGAGACGGACACAAAGGGATGTGGGAATTCAGTATTTTTTAATTGTTGCTTTGTGTTGTGAAGTTTGTGATAACATTTGCCTCTCTTCTCTCAGCTTATCCCAACATCCAATTCAGGCTCCCTCCATTTCACAGACTTTGTAAAAGAAGAGAAAGAGGAGGAAATAAGACACTGCTGAATGGTGCAAACTAATGCAGAAAGCCCAAACATCTGCAGACCAGAATTCTACAGTTATATATTATGAGCAGGACATACGACATGCCTGCAAGGATTCATAATTGCAAAAATAAAAAATAAATAATATTTTTTACTTATAAATGTACTACAGATGCAGTCCTGATGTATCTGCTGTGATCCTGTCCTGTTAACAGTTTTTTGGAAATACGTCATCAAAACTACCGCCATGATGTTTGAAAAAGCATTCTTCCAGACCCTATATTATAGATTCTTATGGAATTTGAGTCACGAAACACTGAAGTATTTTGCTTTGCTTATCAGTACTGCCCGTAAAAAGTGCCTTCTGAGGAAACCTGACCTCCCTCTATCACAAAGACATTGGCTAAATGCATTAACATCACAATAATATAATATGTGCTTTTCTCCCTTTCCTGTTTCCTCTCTTCATTTCTTATTGTCACATGCTTTGTTTTGGTGACTCTGTTCAAGAAGAAAAAAATAGTTTAATAAAAAGAAAATTCTAACTCATGGGATGGGGTCATGCCCTCTAAAGTATACACGTGTTATAACTTTATTTATTTGTAAATATGTAAATAATCAGTTGAAATGTATTTTTTTTTAATTCTTGTGTATTTTTGCCATATTTTGTTATGGATTTTCATTTTGTTGTGAGCTTCTAAACTTTATTTATATTTTATTATCGCATATGTTAGAAATGAGTGTGAATGATTTCCCTTTTTCTTGATAAAAATGTCATTAAAGAATAATTTTAACTCAAGTAAGACTAACATCAATTATCATACCTTAAAACCTTTACTAAAACACACTGATGGGGCATTTTTTAAGGCAATGCATTCAATTTTAAACACATTATTTAAAAAAATCCCCTATTTTGGTGATCTGGATGGATAATAACTGGTTTATTTTTGTAACTCACTAAGGGGGGCAGATCACCAATGGGTGATTCAGTTTCACTATTGACAAGAGAGAATCAGAGTGGTACATTATAGGGTGAATCTGTGGGCTAGTTTTAACGTCACAACAACAGATAAATAATCATACCAGGCAAGATTTTCAGCACTACCTCCTGTCTTATCTCAGTTTTAGACTGGAATTTAGAGCTCTGTGAAAACACACAGCAGCTCTCTTGGTAGGAGCAGCATCACACAGTAAGAGTCAGGTTGATGAGGATGGACAAAAGTTAACTATCTTTTACCTGGTTAAAGTTGAGAGTCTGTCCTTAACTTGTTACCCCCTCTGTCTTATCAACAAATGGCATATCAAAGTTGATAATAAAACAAGCAAGTGCAAAACTTCAACAAATTAGGGCAAAAGCGTGTTGGGATGACTGTGTGGCCTTCATCGTGCAGGGGTGGCATGAGGATTGTTTGCATGCACATGAAGAATCATCATATATCCTATCAAGCTTTACCTTTACTTATTAAATCTACTGTTAAGAACAAACACAAGTAAGTAACAATAAAGTGAAGAAAAAACAAGATAAAAACTATTAAGCAGAAACTCTCAGACCAATAAACTGCTGTCCATCTACATCTGACTGTCTGCTCTGACTGTCATGAACACTACAGAAGAGTCATAAAACCAGGTGAAACTTGGAGTCAAATTTGGAGCCTGTGGATTGAACATGTTTCAGTTTTGGTTGTGACACAGTCATTGTGTGCTCTTTGTTTTGTTTTGGATTTTTAAATTTATGTGTTTGTTATAACAACAAATAGGAATTTTAAGCATCCAACAAAACCATAAAGCCACCATGGAGTGGGACCAGGCAACCACCCTGCCAGATAAATCTTGTAGAAAGTTTGCTTATCATCATTTTACTAGTTGCATAATATTTTTGCCTCTAAAACCCCAACTTCTCACTCATATACTGCTGCTTCTGATTTCCCTTCACACATTCAGATCTGAGTACAGCTCTTACAGCACACATACACACACTCTCTTACCATCAATGATTTTTTGTTGACTGCTCCTCATCACATGAATGTTTTCGATGCCAATGAACTGCAACTTGATGTTTGTGTAGTGGTCTTCATTCTCGTATCCTTTACCTGCTGCACGGTTAGCCATGGCATTCAGCTAAACACACAGAGCAGTTCACAGTATGACATATACATTTTTTCTAATTGTCTACATCATTTTCAACACATATTCTGAATGTACAAGCAAAGAGTAGTTAGTTAGTATTTGTTACCTTGGGCCTTGTGTCCACTACGTAGATGTATTCACTGCCTGGGTTGGACTTCATTACAGCCTGCAGCATCATCTCATCCTCCTGACAGCGTCCACTGAAACCCGACAGTGGCTGACTGCAGCGACATACTGCTGCCTAAGAGACCAACAAACAGCATCATCTCTATTAACATGCTGCCTTTAGGTACAGACCCAACAAATGATGCACAAAACACAACATGTTTTCCCAATGTCTTTAAAGTAATGCAACAGTCAGATCAGTGCTTAATAATCTATTTTTATGAATAAGACAATCCAGTTACTTCTAATTGAGGTTGTTCTCGTGTGAGTTTAACAGTGTATCACACTGACCAGTGTGTCCTGATGAAAGTAGGACAGAGCAGGAAATCGTCCTCGACTCCTGAACCTTGAGCTGCCAACAATGATGGCAGGCGTGGCAGATTTTGGAACAAACAGGTCTGATGGGTACGTGTCACACACCTGAGAAAAAACACAGAGATTTGTCCCAATACCATGATTTTTTCACATTATTTTTTGACACCTTTTCCGTGCATGTATTGTAATGACATCTACTATCAGTTCAAAATAATGTTATAATAGTCCATTTGTTGTTTACTTAAATCTTTTTTCAGTTGGTAATTTTCTCAACAAAAAAAAAGAAAGAAAAAAAAACAAACAATAAAAAGTGAGAAAGAATGTTGATTTAGCCGTTGACTATGGTCGTAGCCTGTCTCTGAGAGGGAAGCTATAAGGCTGTTAAGTACCTTAGATGCAGTAGAAAGTTCTCTCCTCTCCCTCCTTGAGCCACAATTTGTAAAAGTTTGTGAACCAAAACCAGCTGCAAACAGGAAAGTATTGTACCAAATGCAAAGGGTATTTTCTGCTGCTACAAAAACTCCCATCAAAAGTAATACCACAGTTTAAGAGTACACTACCTTTTTTTGAGTGCATTTACTTTGCGGAAGTTAAATAATAAAGTTTATCTGGAACTAACCGACTCACCTACGTGAGGTGAATCATTAGCTCCAGATGAACTTTATTTTTTGATGGGAGTTCTTGTAGCCGGAGAAAATACCCATTGTATTTGGACCAATACTTTCCTTTTTGCGGCTGTTGTATGCCACAAACTTACAGACTGTGGCTTACTGAGGGAGAGGAGAGAACTTTGTACTGCATCTGATGTACTTAGCGGCCATATGGAGCTCATCCTACCCCACTTCAAAAATACTGAACTATCCCTTCAAGGAGAGCCTAAAGGCTTTCTTGTGAGTAAAAACAGTCATTCTTCACACCAGAAAAAATGATATTTAGGGTACCAGGTGTTTCAATCAGCAATTAAAACAGAAGTATGTTGAGTAAATGTGTACTGGACCAATATGAGTGAAGCTTTTGCAGAAGCCATGATGATACTGACCCTGTATTCGCTGTTAGCTGCTGTAGTGACCCACAGATTATTAGGAACACCCATTCTCTTGTAGTCAGCCATGAGGTCAATGAAGCTCCATGACTCTTCTCTCTCCTCCTTGTTCACGTTTGGATTAAAGGACATACAGTAGAGCTCACTGTATTTCTCTGAGGGGGGGAGAGGAGGAGTTAAAACAGTACATTAAAAGTGCTTTAAAAACTCTAAATTAGGCATATTTGCTCAGGACCAGGTGAAAGGTTAAGTATGTTTCACCCCACCCCCATAAAGTCAATAACATATGAGCTTATCAACACTGCAATTTCATAAAATCATTGCAGTCCAGTAAATTACAAATAGCACTTTGAGGATATAATCTGTGTTGAAATCTGGTATTAGCTACCTAGATGAGGTGACACTGGTTCAAACTGTGAAGTAATCAAAGTTAATTTAGTAAAATAACGACTGTGTGTTCAAATCCCCAGTTAAGTTCCCCTTTTGTTTCTTCCCCTTGTGCCATGTCTTGTCATTCCAGTTTCATGTTGAAGGAACTCAACCTTGTCTCTCGTTTCAGGTTTTGTTTCCTGTCCTCCCCTCTCTGCGTCTCCCTGATTGTTAGGCCCAATCCCAAACCGCCCCCTACACACTACCCCTTCACTACTGAGTGTCACTCCAAAACTGAGTCACACTCGTATTTGTGGAGGGCACTTTCACTGAAGGGGGAGGGTATGTAAAGGAATCGGAGGCCCTCTTCACTTCACCGGAAAATGGAAAACTTCGTGGCCATGGCAACAGAAAGACGCCCCGTGTAAGGCTGTTACACTGTGGCAAAGATTATGACCCGCTAGGACATGAGTTACGTTATAGCCTAATTCAAATAATTCAAGCGATTCCACATATCTTTCAATCCGATTACCATCTGACAATTCCAATTAAAGAAATGAATAAATGTTGCCAATTGTCCTCATATTTTATGGTGCCAGGGCTGCACAATCATATCAAATGTCAGCATAGAGTATGATTTGTTTGTTTTGTTTAAACTTTAAAACCACGCTTTATGTGATTTTTGTCAGTGTGACAAAGGTGTGGGGAACATATGGACACCTGGGCACTTACATTCATGTTGTTTCCTCCCATTTAGATGTTGCACTTCCTGCAAAAGTCGCTGAGAGCCTGCATTGATGCAGACTCGCTGTTTAAGGGCTGAACAGTCCACTCCCCCTCCACACTACGTGGTTTGGGATGGCCCTTAATATGGCGGAACCTCCGCGAGGACGTGCAAACAGAGGGGTAGTGGGTAGGGAGAGTGTGTAGGGGGCGGTTTGGGATTGGGCCTCAATGTCCTGCACCTATGTTCCCGCTAATCAATTCCCCTCTGGTTCTCTGCCAGATTGTCTTCATACCTCGTTTCATCGAATTCCCGCACTCACGTCTGCCTCTCTGTGTTTCTGATCTTGTTAAGTATTTCAATTTTTGACTTCCCTTTTTGCCTGACAATTTTGATACTGCTGACTGATTTTAGGGCTCTTTAATGTACATTACTCCTGTCTGGTTAGAGTCTTTTGGGATCACGGACTTGGTCTTGGCATGCATTTGGATCCTTCTCAGTTCAGTTTTGTGACACGGTGTTAAGGTTAAAAATGCCATCATGATGTGTTAACTGTAGCACTGAGGAAAAATAGATTTGGGTCCCTACTGAGATGCTATATGATACATCACAATAGTTTCTGATAAAAGGTTATCTCGCCATCCACCAATATAAAATAAAACAGATATAATGCCAACCTTTTTACAAACAGTAAAATTTTCTCTGCTTATACCTGTTTTGTTAAACTGTATAATGCTCAGTTTTTCCAGCAAAAAAAACAACAACAACAGTAGTGTAGGGAAGAATGTTCATCAATAAAGAGTTTTGCTTATGGTATCATTATAAGTACAAATGTACAAGAGCAGCTTTTCCTAATGACACATCAAAAGATCAACGACCATTCAACATGTAAGAGCTCACACACACCTGGTCGTGACAACCTGACCAACGAGGCGTGGACATCCATACAGTCTCTTTCCAGTGGAATTAAAATCTGGTAAACTCGGAAGTCTTTACAGCGCAGGATCAGCTGACTTCCTGCAGGGATCATGGGCGGCCTCTCCACACTGCTCACCATGCTGTGCAATACCTAAAACACAAAAACACACTTAAAGATTGACTGTCTCTGACCTGAAACACGTGTGGTCTTGTCTTGACAATTTTCATAACATGACCTGTGCTATCACTCTGGTGTTTGCTGTGGCAGCTGAGAGAAGAACTGAATGTTCAGTAAAGAATGGGCAAAATTAATTGCCAGTCAAAAGGTGTGACTGGCAGTGAGTCTAAATAAACTGAAATTTAGCATCTATGTCATTGTTCTCAACAGAATCTCTATCAATTTGTTTGACCTCATACTCTCCTCCCCTCAAAGCAGCCATGGTAAGATAATCTAATCATTTTAGTAATACCATTAAACAAAAAATATGACAAAAATACTGAAATCTGAGGAAAAACCAGCAAGATGTAAGCAAGCAGGCAAAACACAGTGACAAAGGTTATCGCTGTATTTTGATATATATTCAAGGTCCAATAAGTCATGTTAATTAGGCAAAGTTACAAACATTTCATGATGCCTATATCAAAAAGAAATTTAAAATATATTTATTTTGAGAGAAACTGTAATAAAGACAGCTGTTTAGATGAAAAATCATTTTGCACTCCTTGCATAACAAAGTTTTAGTTTTAGCAGCATATCGCATGCGTTATTGTTTTAAGGCTTATCATCTTTTATTTTTTAGACCTTTGCTCAGTTAGATAACTAAACTTATCAGTTTTCTCAAATAAAAACAGTGTAGAACCAATCAATCATGACTTTGTGGAATTCAATTATCTTCACTGAAGGACACTTGCTGTCTTGCTGTTTGGGAGTTGTTTTCACTGCTCTGTTGAACAGAGTCAGTAGAGCATGTTGATGACTGAGGAAGGATGACTTTTGTGCTCCTTTCACCAGGTTACACACCAGTGGGAGGCCTACTAACAATGTAAAGCTACATACAGACCCACTGTTAACCTGGAGCTGAAACAAAACACAAATATAACACTATCAATGTTTGGCCTATCTCACTTATAGACCATGATTATCAACACAACCCTACAAATGAGCCATGAAGCTGAGTACTATCAATCTGCACTATAAAAACAACCAGCATTGACTCCAGCAGTATCATTATGTCATCTGTCTCATGATCTTAAAGATTCAGGAAGGACCATCTGCAGCAGTCTTTGGGGAACCTCCTGGGCTGTACTTGCGTGCGCTGAAGAAGGAGAAGTAGATGGTGCCTTTAGTTTCTCTTTTATTCAGTACAAGCTAACTGCTCCTCTTTGTTGCAATTAATCCAGCAGACACTGTGAATGCCTGCTGGGTGAAATCTGAAACCCCCGAATGTCTGTTTTATCTCGCCAGGTCCAGAGGGACGGGGCAGTGTCCTCCTCCATCTCCTGCCAGAGATTAGAAGGGGGGATGGGATGGAATATTTCCTTCCTGTGTCCAGAAAACTCTCAATTTCACACTGATGACATATCAAATGTTTGATAAAAGAACATACATGACTGGATAAATAAATATTCTATCCTGGGCTTCTATCAGACTTCACTCAAATCATGATAAACCTAAACTTGACAAAAAAATCACTCCCATTTCACCATGATGCCTCTACTTTAAAATCAATCAATGACAGTTACTAAAGTTATTCAGGGCACTTGGCTAACAATATAATATGACTGGGAAAATGATCTAGTTTATATTTCAATTACACTTTGCCTTCCCCCATTAATCAAAACTGTGTAATAATTGAAGTTTTGTGAGAAGCAAGGGTAGTTTATTGTCCTTTATCTAGTAATTTTTTTCCAAATATTATTTTGATATCTATATTTTCCACTGAACTGTCAAAGTCCTTGGTTACAAGCAAAACAAATGCAAATCTAATGTCATAACTAAGCAGACTGTGTTAATACTGCTGCACAACAGCCATAGTGCAAATACAGTGAATAGGAGAAGCCATCATCAAGTGATTTCTGATGTTTTTTGTTTAGACAAGTCAGTGCACACAGGTTATTTGTGTGTTCCAATGAAATAAACAAATTTAAAGATTTTAAGTGGGCAAGACACTGAACCCCAAATTATACAGTATATAGTAACATATGGTCGATAAGATACCTTCTGTCTTTTACATGATTGTTTCTAAGAGATAATTATAGCCCCATTAATGCTGCCGATTTAAGCTGTAATTTTCTATTCCACTGTAGCTTTCCACCTAGCCCGACTTAATTATGACTAAAACTGAAATAGACTTGAGGCAAAAGGACAAAACTTAAACTAAATTTAAAAGTGCTGTCAAAATTAACACTGGTTTGCTTCATGTCCTGCTCCCTCCCTACTCCAAGCCATGGAGCACTGTCTTGATCCAAGTATTGTGTTCCCGCCAAATTAATGTGCTGAGGTGGAATGATGACTGAGTTTCTCTGTGGCACTTTTGAGTAAATGCTGTGTGAAAAGTTCTTTTAAGACCACAGAGTATGTTATCAAAAGCAGCAGGGTTCACTGTGATAAGATGAAGTAAAGAAAATGAAGTTGTCACACTTTTACCTTAATCATGGCAAATGCTATTGTATTACTGTTAAATAATGCACTGTCCTGCTGTTGGCCAAAATAACTTAACAAGCCTGAGAGTGCCCCCCTCCAAAACAAACAACAAACCCTGAAAAAAATGAGAAGTAACAAAAACAAAAAGCTGTATGAAGTTAAGGTAAGAGATGTGTTTTTTTAAAAAAAAACTTTCTTCGTAATTATGAACCCCTTCAAATGGTTTTCTGTAATACTATTAAAAGGGAAAGTTTAATCAAAAGATGAGCCAGGTTTTAAAATACTTGAACACTCATAAAAAGCAATGCATAATTACTGCAGGTGCAGCAACTTGTC
Organism: Scarus forsteni; assembly: GCA_036419115.1. NCBI lineage: Eukaryota > Metazoa > Chordata > Actinopteri > Labriformes > Labridae > Scarus > Scarus forsteni. Next base: position 33,701,935 of record JAZDUH010000098.1, on the reverse strand, counting down.
TTCAGCTTACCCATGTCTCCTTGCGTGTCTCAGGGTTGTTCTCTACAAAGATGGTGTGTGTGGCAGAGAGGTACAGTGTTCCTACGCTGGCCTTCCTCTGGCCTGATGACCGGTCCAGGAGACGCACATTTTCCACCTACAGGAGTGTTACAGGGGAGATTTCAGTTACAGGAAAGGTCTCAGAATAAGTATGGGGATTATGTGAAAAACAGAGTATAACACATTACATCTTTCCCAAAGACATTCAGACAAAGACAAATCAATTTATGTCTATGTAAAACCAGACCACAGTCTCCTCTGCCATGACTCAGCACAATCACATTCTCTAAGCTTAAATCAGAGTATGAAGGTCATTATTTACCAATGTTTGTTGAATTAATCAACAAAAACATCCTCTGTTACATGTTAACTTCAGAATTCATCCAATCCCTACAACAAATTTCTAAATGAAATGCTACTTTTACATCAATATGTGAAAAGATATCAGGATGTTTTCTCTTTTCATAATTCATTTAAATAGTACTTCCCAAAATTATTTTGAGTATGATCAGCCACAAATTCTACTGTAGACAATCATCTATACACAGAGCTGAAAGCCAAGTAAACACTGGGGATGGAGCCAGTTTTGACAGCAGTATGAACTGCATTGACCTGAAACACTCCATATGAATGAAGGTGACTGACAGACAGGGCAGGCAGCACAGTGGCGTAGCAGGTAGAGCATGTGTCTCACTGCAAAAAGGTCGCAGGTTCAATCTCAAGGCCGGGCAGGACCTTTCTGTGTGAAGTCTGCATGTTCATTCATTCCACAGACCTAAAACATGCTCATTAGGTTGGCTGGTGACTCTTAATTGCAGTTTATCATTAGTTTTGTCTGGTAGTGGCCCTGTTGATCACCAAAGACCATTACACAGATAATGTGACATGAACTATGTCTTTGCCAAATGTTCAGCTGTTGTGTCACTTAAAGTTTGTAGCTGTCATTATTTTTATTGGGCAGGAGTGACTGGCAGGATAATTGCTGATCTGTTTTAACTTTTAATAGACATTCATGAGGGGAAATATTCACATTGAGGAAGTGCCGCACCTAAGGAAGTATAGAAACATATTAGCAATGCAATCAGCAAACATCCAAATTGTTTTGTTTAAAATGTGTTATCAATTTCTTTTTTTATGTGTTGTTTGGGCATTTTGTGCCTTCATTAATAGGAGAGAATGACAGTGGATAGGCTTGTGAAAGGGGTGAGAGAGTAGGAGAAGACACTCTGCAAACTGGTCACAGGCTGGATTTGAACCTGGACTAGCAGAAGTATGTATATGGGACGTGCATGGTTGCTAACCACTCCACCAAACCAGCACCCCAATTTTGTTATCAATGTCTATTTTAAATCTCACAATCAGTGCATCTCTAAAATAGAGTGCTGTGAGTCACTAATTGAGATGGATGCAGCTCAGTGGCATAGCAGGTTGTCTCTCAACCAGAGGGTGGCTGTTTGTGGAATCCTCCTTGGGCAAGACACTGAGCCCCAGTTTGTTCTCACTGCTAAGTTAGTGATGAGGGAAAGTGTGAGCGGGATTGGTTAACAGCACTGATGGACGCTGAACATTTACTTATGAGAACACAGTCCCTGCCATCAGTGTATGAGCATGCTGGTTCAATGTGACCTACATAAAACCTTTGAGTTGTCAGAGGACTTGATTTCATACAGAATTTGCCACAAATCCCTGTTTGCTTGTGATCCTCTTTGCAAATCCTGTGAAAAGTTTGCACTGTGCAGACTCTTGAAATGTAATAAGCACAACTGTTCCTATACTAAAGGTGTAGCCCCTTTGTAGCCCAAACAGCCAAGAAGTGAGAGCATGAGCTGGCCAAAGACAACTGCCGTTATTTGGCCATAGGAGAGCAAATTGTCTGCAGCATAAAAAAGCTTTATAGCAGTGAGGCTAAACACACATGATTCCTACAGACAATCTAGCTTTGCCCTCATTTAAGGAAAATTGAAGGACAGTTTCACACTCCTCAGGCAAAGGAGAGGCTCTTAGTAATGAAGTTACTGCACAAAGATAGGATTATACCCTTGAGCTGAGGAAGTGTAGAAAGGAAATGTTTGTTCCAAAGGAACTTGGATAAAACTGAGCTTTTCAATACAGATCATGTACACTTTGTTTGTTCTAATCCTCATTTATATCTCTAACAACTAGATGATCGCAGTTAGTGTGATATCCTTTGGGGTGAAAATTAAATGCAAGGACGTAGATATAAATGGAACTTGCAAATGACCCAAAGCTTAATATGTACACTTTGGGACCAAATTTCAAGGACATACATTTAGTAAATTTATGTAAATCTCTTTTAGGCCCACGCTGTTTTATAAGTCAGGCCCAAGGTTAGGAAGTTGCTCTTGTGAGGTGTTGTTGCTATTTTTCATATGATATATAAATTCGGCATACCAGCATTCCTGTTACACTATACAGTCTCTTTTGTAAAACTTCAAGAGCTTACAACATTTTGGTAAAAAAGTATAGGTCAGCAGCACAAGGCAAACAGGAAAAATGTAGTGATTAATGCAGTGTCATGTCAAAGTCCATGAGCCCGCTGTGATAACTGCTACGTTAGATTCAGTGGGTGATTCCATTGTCGGACAAGCAATGCTATTTTAACAGACATTTTTTTTTGTTTTCTTCCCCGGGATTTTTCAAGTATACAATGTGTGAGGAAGACTGCTTATACACAAGGTGTTTGGGGTCTATGACACAAGAAAAGATAAAGGTCGACAGTGTTATTGAAAGGACATCGTCCTGCAGGCTGATGATGGACAGCGTCAGTGTGGGACATGTACACAGCGTGTATCAACACAGCGCAGAGGAGGAGGCACAGAGGGATGGAGATGGTCGTGACTAAAGGAAGAGGGGTAATAAATACTGAATCAATTGGCAGACAAGCAGAGGAGAAACAAAGACGAATCGCAGAAATAGACAAGCACAAGTGCTGAAATGCAAGCACAAGTGTTGTTACCTTGGGCGTCCGGATGTGCTCCATCACTGACAACCAAAATGGAGGAGATGGAGAAAGAGGATACCGACGTGTTCGGGGGTTTGTAACCGTCCGCGATTAAATTCCCCGTCTCACGCCAGCAAGTGAGCTGTGTCTGCTGCGGTTGTCTTTCAAGATGGGCCCTTTATTTTTTCCCATGTTTTCCTTTCCTCCTCTGTATCCCGGGTTGGCTCGGTTTTCCTAGGGTGAAACGATCCTTACACTTCCCTGGCCGTTGGTAGCGGTACCCGAGCTTCCTCTGCCCCTGCCTCCGCTCGAGAGATGACGCTGATAACAGCTGCGTTACTGCGTACTACACCGCCATCAAGGCAACGGCCGCACAGCAACCCTACATCCGGGTTATTCTTTCAAAGTAAGACGTATAAAACCAATACACTATTATAAACGAGCATGTGTGCACGCTCATTTACATACTCTTACTGAACGCTACCGTCTAATATATTTCTGATGGACAAAAAAGATCAACACTCGATTCTATTTTACAAAATACAAAGTTTCCGTGTTTCTTCTTTTATTTTGAAAGATTTCTCCAACTCTTACGCTGTCATTTTTCCGAACATGATTAAAGCTTGTGGCTCGTGCTGGGAGCGTGCTCGTGCGCTCCAAGGATTAACCGTAACTGCGCGTGCGCAAATGCCCCCCTCTCCCGCCTGTTCCTTAGAAGTATGAGGTAAATATTTGACTTTTTGAATTGATAATAAAAAACATAATTTTGACAATGTAGCTATAATTAACTCTTTAAAAAATAGTCATGAGATTCAAAGACAAAAACGCGTTTCTATGACGTCAAATATGAGGAATGTAAAGTCCAAGTATTAATTGAGTAAAGCCTCAAAGTCAAATAATAGCATAGAAGCTAGTAAACGCGACAATAAACTATGAAATGCAATGTGTCAGTATTCTCTGTATGAAATGTAACTTTGGTTTTGCAATCACACAACTATCTTACAAAAGTCTCACTCTATTTTTCTATTTTAATAGGCCTTTTTTATTCAATGTCCTAGCTATTCTGCATTATTTAATTCGTCATACTTACTGTATTTTAAATTTTTGTCTTTGCATTTTATGACGTTTATCTGATGGGGCCTTCTTGCCCTTAACTCATCCATAAAAAAATTGATAATTTATAGTATACCAAAAAGAAAAGCTCAGATAAAATACTGTATATCTTCTAGAAAAGTTACAATCAAGCTACTTATGTTTGTGTAATATGCATTCCTATTTACTGCCAAGGCTTCTGTCCTTAAATGAATATAGTGCATGTGACATTAAATAGATAACTGGATAAACCAGAGGACTTATCAATACCATGATTTCAAATCGTTACAACAATAATCTCTTTTGCTTTTGCTTTTTTATTTTTTTTACCTGAATGCTTCAAATAGGTTACATTTTTTTATTTGTTTATTTAACAGGGGACATGCAGGACAAGAACTGTCAAGCCAGAGTTAGCTATAAGCTAATTTACATCTGCAGTCCCTGGGCAGAAAACAGAAAAATGTTGCAGCAAGTGGTGCTGTTGCCATACAGCAAGAAGACTGCTTATTGGTTACTGGTTATTTGGTGACTGACATGTGGTAAAGAGACCACTGACTGACTGCATTCAAACCCAGGGTGCCTAGATGCTGAGGCCAACACCCTCTATGCAGATACAATAGTAAAATGATCTTTTGGACAGTCGCTCCTCGAAAATCCTCTTATGGTATAATGTCCTCCAGCGACTTTATCACAACACAGAAGATGAATATTAATCGTTACAATTTTTCTAAAGCTTCTTGGGTTTCCTGACTATTGCTGACACAAGTATTAGACAGCAGATAAATTAGTAAGGTGAGAGCGTGCATCAGAGTTGAAAAGTAACTATCATATTCCTGAATACTGGACATAGTAGGCCTACATATCACAGTGCTAGTCTCCTTTTAAAAATGAGCTGGGTAATAAAATGAGAGACTTTCTTTGAGTAACATCGTGTTGAAGGTAATGTTTGGTCAGGGTTGTTTTTTGCTCTCACATTCTTCTCCTGTCTTGTGTCTTGTCATGGGAATGTGACCTTCACTGAAATCAGGCGGATAAGATGGAAGTCACACTGTAGAGTGACACGCTTTGGTGAGTAAAAACAGTCAGAGTCATTATGAAACGAGTGCTTTTGCAATACTTATAGATATGTCAAAAAAAGGAAGAAGAAGGAGAGACTGTACAGGAGAAGTATTCATTGCTTCTAAATTTCAGGAACTGATCCAGGTCATTCAGTTATTTGTTCTGTATCCATTTTTATTAATGCCCCATTACTATACTCAACATATTATTTGTTTTATTTTTCTGAAACAGTTTCACTTAGTGCACATAGCGACACACTTTCAATATGTAAGGAAGTTTTTTTTAATGCCCAAAATCTATCTAAATGTCAAAAGATGCAAACATCATTGATTTGGCTTTGTTTTGCTACAGATTACAGGTGTAATTCTTTATTTTTATGAATGAAAGATTTATCAACTCATATTTTTAAAAGCCAACTCAAGACGTACCTTTGTAATCTGGCTTTTAGCTGAAATTTGTTTTACTCTTATAATCAGCATCATGCGGGGTTTACTCCATTGTAGTTTCAGAGTTACTATTTAATGTTTTAACTCTTTTTATTTATTTATTGTTTGGTTTCAAAGAGTTCTGTCTTAATCAACTTTTAGCATTTGTTACCCTTGTCATATCCTTTCATGGTTTTATTTATTTATTCAGTCAGTTTAGTTTTAGTTCCTGTGTTTCATCATTTTCAATTTAAGATAGTGTTTCCTCAGTCCTCTGTGGATTTCTGAAGAGTCCCTGCTTAGAGTGCGTGTGTGTGCGTGTGTGCGTGTGTGTGTGTGTGACTGTGTGTGTGCGTGTGTGTACTTGGGTACATGATTTTGCGTGTGAGTGGCTGTCTGTGTTAAATGTGGGTTGGGAGGGTGGGATCTTCTATTTTAACCGGTATCTCCTTACTCTGATCTGCTTGTTTATTTAGATGTACAGCACGTTGTGATACATCTTATCCATGAAAAGTGCTCTATAAATCAAGTTTGATTGATTGGTGAATCAACTGGATTATAATAAGGACTTTCCATTGTAAAATATTTAGACCCATAAACTTTTCTACTCTAAATTTCAATTTCAGTTATTCAGTATATTATATATTTCCATTCGGTCGGCTTTGATTGAAATCCAATTTAATTAACAGTTTACAGTAAAATAACAGTGTGAAATAACTGATCAAAAATATTGTACTTGTTTGGTAAGCTCATCAAAAATTCTCTCTCAACCTCATTTGTTATTAATACCACAGCCTTCCAGAGAATTGCTATTGACCATGTCCATCCCTTTATGACTACTGTGTGCCCAACCTAATGGTCATCTCCAGCAGGATAACATGTCACAAAGCTCAGATCATCTCAAACGTGTTCTTGTCCATTACATGAAAAGCTCACTACACTCCAGCGGCCTCTGCAGTCATCAGATCTCCATCATGTTGGGCACCTTTGGAATGTGGTGGAATGAGAGAGCTTTGCATGGATGTGTAGCCAGCACTCTGCAGCCCCTGTGTGATGCTCTCATGTCATTATGAACCATAATGTCTTAGAAATGTTTCCAGAACTTTGTTAAATACATGCAACTAATATTTAATGCAGTTCAAAGGGCACAACAGGATCCAAACTGATATGAAGTGTCCTGTAAAGTGGCTGGTGAGTGTGCTTTTCAGAGGGCTGATATTTCTATATTGTACATTTTTTAAAGGTCAAATTAAACTCACATTATATACTAATATCTCAGATTACTAAGTTTCTGATCATTACGAGCTGTACATCATCCCTATCAGGGGTAAAACAAAAAAATTATAATGTTCACTGTCTAGAAAAATGCTTATTTTGTTGACTAAAATGTGACTTAACTCTTCATAAGCTCCTTTTTTCACGGTAACAAAGGGAATAATGAGTCAAAAAAAAGTGTTTGATGATGTACACTCCCTTAACAACAAGACAAGACAGGACCAAAATATTTGGGGTGTTCTTTTCAGGAATCCATATTTTGGTTATTTAATGGGAATGATCTGCTGTTTAAAGCAGGCATTGTCTTCAAGTTATGTTTTAATACATTGACTGAATCCTCAGGGAGTAAAAGAAAGTCATTTGTAGTGACAGTAACAGTTTTTGGCAGTAACTAGTTACTTGTAATGGATTACATTAATTTTATGACTATAAGAAACAAGTAAAGTATGGGCTTCAAATTTCTAAAGCAGTTTTTTCTAAAGCAAAGTTAGCTCAGTTCATTTTTTCCTCTCTGGGCTGAGTAATGCTCTGTTAGGCCTAGCCTAAATTTGGTGTAGGCCTAGCCCAGGCCTTTTGCTCAAAGGCTGAGAAGGGACACGACAGCAAACCAGTGCGTGATTCAGTCAGTTCTCTGTTTATAACACAAGCTCATTACACACTGTGACATACAATGATGTGTGGAGCGTAAGACAAAGGTTCAGTCGCTTCACTTATCAGTGTTATAAATTTTTAATCAGAGACCCACATGTCGACATCAAGACAAAGGCTCTGTTGCTTAAATGAGAGAAGGGTTAGCATTGATTATTTAAAATGTTCTTATACCATTTGGTATTTCAGGAACATTTAGTCAGAATAAAAATATTTTATATCACCAGTTATTTTTTCAATTCTTCTCACAGATTCATAAGGATCAGGAATTACCCTGATATACCTTACTGTAATTTTGTCCTTATTCTTACACTAAAGCCACATTATACGTGAATTAAACATTAAAGTTAGCCAAAAAGCAGTTATGCTCACAAATGGAAGAGAGGCCAACATCAACAGATTTTGTATAACCTAGTTACTGTTACTAAAGAAGGTGTGGCCTGACTACAGATCACTTCCTGGATGGGGGGTGGCGGGTTAACAGAGTCATTTCCTTAAACAAGTATTTTTTTTTATTTAATTTCATGGTTCTTCTAAACTGGGGTAACAGCTACATTTAATTTATAATGTGTGTTATTAAGTTATTTTATGGAGAGAACATTTGACCAAAAGCACTAAAAATCATATAATGGCTTAATGTGTATATACTCAACAAAAATATAAACGCAACACTTTTGTTTTTGCTCCCATTTTTCATGAGATGGACTCCAAGATCTAAAATTCATTCCAGATACACAATATTACCATTTCTCTCGAACATTGTTCACAAATCTGTCTAAATGTGTGATAGTGAGCACTTCTGCTTTGCTGAGATAATCCATCCCACCTCACAGGTGTGCCACATCAAGATGCTCATCGGACACCATGATTAGTGCACAGGTGTACCTTAGACTGTCCACAATAAAAGGCCACCCTGAAATGTGCAGGTTTTTTTGCTTTATTGGGGGTCTGGGGACTCAGAACCAGTCAGTATCTGGTGTGACCACCATTTGCCTCATGCAGTGCAACACATCTTCGCATAGAGTTTATCAGATTGTCAATTGTGGCCTGTGGAATGTTGTTGTGAGGCCGGTTGGATGTACTGCCATATTCTCTGAAACGCCTTTGGAGACGGCTTATGGTGGAGAAATGAACATTCAATGCTTGAGGAACAGATCTGGTTGACATTCCTGCTGTCAGCATGCCAATTGCACGCTCCCTCGATGCTTGCAACATCTGTGGCATTTTGCTGTGAGACAAAACTGCACATTTCAGGGTGGCCTTTTATTGTGGACAGTCTAAGGCACACCTGTGCACTAATCATGGTGTCAGTTCAGCATCTTGATATGGCACACCTGTGAGGTGGGATGGATTATCTCAGCAAAGCAGAAGTGCTCACTATCAAACATTTAGACAGATTTGTGAACAACATTTGAAAGAAATGGTAATATTGTTTATCTGGAATGAATTTTAGATCTTGGAGTCCATGTCATGAAGAATGGGAGCAAAAACAAAAGTGTTGCGTTTATATTTTTGTTGAGTATATATATGTGGGTGTATGTGTGTGTATATGTATATATGTATATATTGTATGGAATATATTAACTTGTTTGTATATGTTAATTAATATTGATATGACAATAGTTTGATAATATACATGACTGCATAGTATGGGATAGTAATGAACATTGCAAGTATTTATGGTATCTGGTATTAATAAGTGCACACCTGCTAAGAGCTCACTAAGATGAAGAACTGATGAAAGATAGGCAGGGTAGGATTAAACAAGTTTTTTTAACTTCTTCCTACTCCCTTTCGGGCATAATAATAATGATAAAAAAAACTTTTTTATTTTATTTTTATTTATTTATCTTCAGTTATATTTGTTATTGTTTAACCTTGTGGATGAAATGTGCCATTTGCAGTACAAGAATGATCGTAGGTCCTGTTCTGTTATAATCTGACATATTTTGTATGTTATTTGCTTTTCTTTATGCTCAAAATAAAGACAAATCAATCAATCAATCCAAAAAAAGTTAACAAGTTAAATGTTTTTCAGTTTTTGTCGACTGGTACCAGCCTTATACTTGCCTAAAACTGGCTTTTTGAGCCCAAATGGAGTTCAACTGAACACCGGCAGCATGTTGTGAAAAAGTACATTAAAAAAATCATGCATCATACACAAATCATACAGACTGTATATCAGATCAAACTGAGGATAGATGTTTTGAGCAGCATTGGCTCCTAAAACAATTCTGGTGTGAATGTGTTGTTCTATGAGCTTTTCTCTCAACAGTAGCTGGCAGGGTATTCTCTGATAGCTGGAAAATGTAGAATGAAGCCAAATGTTGCTAAGTTATGCTTGATAACTATTCTGAACCCCTTGAATTTCTGTCTGATTCTGTATATTGGCATTATAATGGCCACCTCTTCTCTGCGCAGATGCTCTTGCTTTGGCTGCTGAAGATCTGGATCTTCCCCTGCTTCATTTCTTGCGGATACTTGCTGATAAATTGCTTCAGTGATCTCCATGGCAGTGGCCCTGTAATAACACTGTGGAGTCACATACTCTATACCACCACTAGATGGCAGTGTTAGACATACAAATGCCCACCTGTCGTGCAGAGCAGGTACAGGTGATCTGAGCTGTTATATTTTTGGCGCAGTAATTTTTAACACCCAGTGGGGATTAAGCACTCATTTGAATCGCACGTCAAGAAGTAATGAGAGTAAGAAAGGATAAATAAATAGCCTACCAGGAAAATGGGTCAAGATAAACAGAAGTGCATTGCAGAGACCTCATGCTGATTTACATTGTATGTCACTTAAAGGTGGACAAAGTTTTGTGGCCTTACGTTGCCTTTACTTTGATGTCAGTCCTCATTTTAACCAGCTTTTAAATTATATCACGATACTCCGTATTTAGGCAGTGTTAGGCAACTTTATTTACAAATCACCATTCATTAATACAGCAATTCATAGTGCTTCATGGTTAAAAACAAGAAAAATCATGAAATGAAGAGCATTACAGACAAAATAAGCAGAATTGGGACAATACAATACAAAACACTGTGGAATTTCAAGGTTAAAAGGAGAAATACAAGATGAATGTTAAATATATTTAATTTTAAGAACAGGGGAATAAAATGAGAAGAGAAACAAGAAGAAACTAAACTTATGAGAATGCAGTAGTTATTAGATTAAAGGTTTTAATACCTGTTTTAAAAGAGTTCACAGATGAAGAGAGTCTCGGGTGAGGAGTTAAGACTTCAGTTACCTCACCCTGAGCATTCATGACCCGGGAACAGTGAGTGAACCTGTCCCATAGGGAGGGGTACTGTTGGAACTTTTTGGTCCGAAAAGATATCAGGTGGGGCCCTATTATTACATATTTTATACTATTATTAGATATTTTAAACTTACTCAGCACAGTTTTTCAGACCAAGCATCTGCAAAAGAAACTGATAAATAACTGTGACAACATAGCTTTTAATGGACCACTAATAATAATCACAGCCATTTTACTCTGTATAAAAACACAAATAAGCTTCAACCAGAGGAGAAATTATACTCGTCAGCTGAAATCATAGAGCAAATAATGAACTGAAATATGTACTGAACAGAACTTTGTGGCAGTTAGACCATGTTAAGCATTTACTGTCTTTTTATTTATTCAAATATTAAGTACTTATGAATCTCTAATTACATGCACTAACATATCCTGTGGTATTTCCAGTTTTTAAAAGGTTCTGGACATCATAACATGTACAGCATAATCATAAACAAAACTAATGTGAAGACACCTAATATGCAGAAGGGCCTATTTATGTTATTGCATGGTTGACCTTGGAGAAGATGCCTGAATAATGTTTTTAATTGAAAACAAGGGAAGATTGTATTTGTTGCATGTGAACAGAAAAGACATATTGAAAGACCTGTAAAAGGAGTTAATAAAATGGTCTGTTTGAAATACGTATAGGCCTAATTAAGTTTCTGGGGACCCCTTTTTGTTGGCCCTCAGATTCTTCCTATCTTTCCCCTTGTTTACGACTCCATTTCCTGAGGGGTCTGGATGCGTCATGGGGACTAAAAGACTACCTAACAGAATTTTAATAAGTGATAAGTTGTTGGATAAGATAAATGAAGGGAGTACGGTGTTGAAGACTAAACTATTCAGCGGGAGGGAAAGTATCACTTACATAATAAATGGCCTCTTGCTTTTATAGTCCCCGAGCACGTGGATGGACCGGCGGTAAAACAATTAATTAGGTTCATTAAGTCTTTATCCACAGGTGTGTGCGTGTGTAGGCTCTGTGAGTGTTTGTGTATGTGTGGGGGGCTCCGTCGTGACTCAGCCGATCACACTCGGAGGTTGGAGCTCTCTCTTGTCATCTACAGAGACACACACCGCTGAATCACCGTCTCTCTGTCCGCAGTTTGCAGCCCATCACGGTGAGCAGGAGAAGTGATGTGAAAGTGTTCACGCGGAGGTCGGGGTGTTGCCAGGTGATAACGGCGGACGGCAGTTTGGTTTTACAGAGACAGGCTGGGCTTCTCAGGTAAGAGTGTTAAACTATATCATTGTGGGCTCATGTTTGTCCTTTTGTTATACCCTAACAATGACGAGTCGACTAGTTGTTGTGGTGCATCAACCACGAGCCGTTAAGTAGCCTGAGCAACACTCGAGCCTGACAGTAGCGAACTGCGTTATCGATATGGCAGTGTTAGGATTTTCGCTCATTTTGAAACACTGGTATCTCGTCTGAACCAACTTTGAGCTTCTATGAAATTGTCAGGTAGCTTTACGAAATTCGGCTCTTGATGTCAGCCACAATGTCCTCCATTGAAACTTTAAACTGTTTTTAACTGCTTAATTATTGCATTCCTAAGCATGGTGATGGTTGCCCAGTGAACCCAAAACATGTTGACATTTAGTGTGAATGAACTGAAGCATGAGCTCATTCGTTTTTAGACTGTTGTGTACATCAAATACCAGCTTTGGATTGGGCGGAAAAGCGAAAGAATTCATTGTATTTCATTGTATCTGATCTCTGCAGTCAAACTGGCCTTAAGTTGTTGATTTTTTGAATGGAGAATGGCGCCACCCTTGCTAACAGCTGAGAGTGACCTTACCTTGAGGATACATGATGTAACTCCTTAATAGCCGTGGGAAACGCATATTTTATTCAAATTTGAGAATGGCATATTCTCAAAGTATTATAATTGTTATTCTTTACTGAAGCAACAGTCTTCTTGTTTGGAGAGTTGTGAGATTTAAATTAGTGATTCTCCTGCTCTGTCATCTCTGCAGCAGTCTTGTCCTTACTTTTAATTATTATAATAGCATTATTTTTAAAGTATGAGAAAGGGACCCTCTGTTGTTGCAAATGAACATATTTCAGGTATAGGGTAAAGACAGTTTTTGACAAAAGTTTAAAGAGCATTCACACGAATTCCTGTTTTTTTACTTAATAAATTCAAGTCAACACTTTGTTTTTTTGTCTGAGGCCTATGTGGGAGTTGAATAAGCGGAACAGCATGGTTTTCAGGGTGTGAGACCATGCAAAAAGGCTAATATTTGAAGGAAACACACACACAAAAAAACTTTTAAACACAAGCTCCATTTAAGCTTGGTGCAAGCAAATTTCTGAAAAATTTCCCAACATCCTTTATCTGTGACTGTCTCAGTTCCAAAGGTTCTTTGTTTGCTTACTTTTTTCTTGACACATGATGAATTCTTTCCTTTCTTGAAATAAAAAGGAAAGAAATGTGAAGATCAGAAATAAATAATAAGTACTGTGGAATACTCCCTAAATTCACATTTCATGATGATTGTCTTTAACAAATGGACATAGAAATATACATTTTAGGGCCAATCAGACCATGTAGTCAACAGTTGCTGCTACCAAGAAGTAAAGTAGAACACAAGAGCCAGAAGGTAAATCCAAGTCTTTACATAACCTGTTAGGATGGTGGTGAAAGTATCTTTGTCATCAAACAATGTTTCAGTGTTGTTCTTTGTTTTTCATTAAATGAGGAAATTGCGTCCAGATCTAATTAAACAGCCATTGTTTACAAACCTGCAGCCGCTCCTCCTCGTCGTCATGCTTGTGGCTCCCACCCCATTCTCCTCAAAGGATGATGAATAGTCAGTGCCTCTACAGACCAAGATCAGTCGTTCCAGCTCAAAGCTTTGTAAAATGGTTCTGCCTGATTAAAGACACTGAATCAGGAAGGTCCATATACAATACAATACAACTCTAATTTGATCTAGAAGTGACTCTTTTTGTCCATACAGAAAAGAAACAACAGTACTTGTTTGTGTAACCAGGATTCTAAGGAATCCTTAAAGTCCTGAAGCCTTGGTGTTAAATGTTAATTTAAGGTCATTGAGGCTTATTTTTACTTCTATGAGGTCTTGAATTTTTGACAGCACTTTGATGGAGACATATGAGGTACTTAATGAAGTGTATGATTTTTTTTCTAATCCTTTTGAGCATTTGCTGTTGAATGGCTTCTCAAGGCAGCATTTATGGCCCTGCTACAGAGACATTAACAAATCCCTATTGGAAGACAGTTTTTTTTAAACCCTAACCTGGTACACCAGATGGACTGTTCATTATATTTCACCAGTCTATCGGGGAATAAGCATAGAATAGAAAGTGTTTGGGGAAAGGCAGAACCTTTCGGATGAATATATAGAAAGGGATAGGATATTCTATCAGTCACATTTTTTATGGGCCAATCAGATAATGTAGTCGGGTAGGAGCATCTTTGTAAAACAAACCATCATCAGAACATGTTGGAAGTGGAGCAGAAATATTCTTTCTATGGAGAAGTTTGTGGTATTGATATTTATCTCGGCCAAGGAGGTTGTGTTTCCGGGGGAGTCTGTCTGTCTGTGAACAAAATAACTCAAAAAGTTATGGATGGATTTTGATGAAATTTTCAGGAAATGTTCAGCATGGGAAAAGGAAGAAGTGATTCAATTTTGGTGTTGATCCGGATCAGCGTCTGGATCCGCCATGACGAAAAATGTGATTTTCGTGAATAACTACTGAACTAAAATAGATATCATATGAATCCAAATGCTAATGGTATGTTTTCATGGTCAAGGAATCTAAATATTTAGATGAAATAAAGGTAGGACTAATATTTCAAAACCACAATATTGGTGAGGACTGTGGTGCTGGCGGAGGTCTGCGCTCTCCGATTGCTTTGCTAGTTGTCTTTCATTTAATGAAGAAATGTGTTCCAGATCTGATAAATCTGATTTCTGCATCAGTCCATATTGTTGAGTGATGTTCTGTAATAAAGATGGTAGGCATATTTTCATGATGTGCTGATCCTGTGCACAGAAAGTAACTCTTTAGGATTCAAAATATTAAGTGGTACTTTGTGATCAACCTGTTTTTTTTAATGAATTATTACTACTACTGCTTGTACTACTACAGTAGTGTGATGAGTGTTTGTGTGTGTTGCTTGGCTGATGGTGTCCTCACAGCAGATGAACTGCTCCAGGACCGATTGAAGGTAAACTGAGACCATATTTTACAGGCAATGTCGGTGAGGGTGTTTCAGCTAAAACAGAGATCGATCGCTGTATTTATATGTATTTAAATGAGCTGTGCCCACTTGGGATGCCCACTTGAATCGGCATTGGAACAAGTCCCCCGAACAATCTAGATGTGAAAACAATCTTTGCATGGGGCAAAGCCATCCCACCTCATATTAAATCAAAAAGGGTTTTACCTTTCTGTGCCAAAATGACTCGAATTTAAATTTTTTATGTCTTAAAAGACACTAAAAAGTCTTAAAATTGATGCTTTAGTCTGCAGTAATTCCTCTTGTATTACCATTCTGCCAAAAAAAAAAAAAGATTTTTATTTCATTGCTCTACCTCAATGTATATCCAAGTTTTTCTTGGCATTTACTTTCAGGTTACAGATATAAAACCAAGCTGGATGGATCTTCTTTTGATCCGGAGCCATGGATTAGATTAGATTAGATTAGATAGGACTTAATTAATCCCTTTGGAAAACTCCCTCAGGGAAATTAAGATTCCAGTAGCAGTTTAGTGTAACAGATAAAAGGATCTATAAAAAAGATAGATATAAGCAAAAATATAAATAAGTGTTAATAAATATATCTACTGGCTGGCAACTGCTCAGTCCTATCCTCGTCTTCCTACTCCTTCCCCCAGTGAGGAGTTGTACAGGCTGATGGCCTGAGGGTTTCTCAGTCTGTTGGTCCTTCTTGGGAAGGAGCAGTCTTGGGCTGAACAGGCTCGTCTGGTGTTGATGACGGTGTGCAGAGGGTGGTGGGCATCGTCCAAAATATCCAGTAGTTTTTCTAGTGTTCTCTCCTCTTCCACCATCCCTAAAGAGTCCCGCCTCATGCTGACCACAGAGCTGGCCCACCTGATCAGTTTCCTCAGCCTGGATGCATACTTCTTAGGTGTGCTGCCTCTCCAGCACACCTTGAAGTAAAAAAGGCTGCAGGAGTTTCCCGCAGATGTTGAATGAGTGCAGCCTCCTCAGGAAGTACAGCCTGCTCTGTCTCTTCCTGTACAGGTGGTCAGTGTGGATCATCCAGTCCAGTTTGCTGTCCAGCCACAGGCCAAGGTACTTGTAGGAGTCCACAGCCTCCACCTCAGCTCTCTCGATCAGAACTGCTTGTGGTCTTGTTCCAGACTTCCCAAAGTTGATGACCAGCTCCTTTGTGTTTGAGGTGTTGAGTTCTAGATGGTTTTGTGTGGCCCCAGACAGCAAAGTCCCTCACAAGGTGACTGTACTCCCCCTCTCTGTTGTTCCTGATGCATCCAACAATGGCTGTGTCATCTGCGATCTTCTGGATGTGACACAGCTCAGAGTTGTTGCAGAAGTCTAAAGTGTACAGGGTGAAGAGAAGAGGGGCCAGCACTGTGTCCTGGGTTGCTCCGGTGATGCTGATCAAAGTTTCAGCCTGACGTACTGTGGCCTGTCAGTGAGGTAGTTGGAGATCCAGGTGCCTCATGCATCCAGTGTTTATTTCTATAGACTTCTTCAGTGTTCATAAGATAAGATATACCTTTATTAGTCCCACAGGGGGAAATTCCAGACAGTCCATAGATTTCAACAGTGTGGTTTATGCTGTGTTTGTGTGTCAGTGTGTAGCTGTTTCCATGTACAAACATCCATTCATAGCAGTTTGCCGTTATGACGAGCATTGTCAATGTCAGTGTTGCTGGTTGTGGCTTTGTGTGAGTGTGTGCATCTGCTGTGAGTGTCCATGCAGTGAAGTGAGCCGGTGTGTGTGTGTAATGGACATTTCTGCTGCGGCAGCGCTCTGAGTGTTACATAACAGGTCGTCCTCTGCATCATCCTGCAGGGCTGCCCAGGATTAAATAAAGACTGTGCTTCTCCCTGGCATGGTGGAGCCCTTTGTGTGAGTGATAGGAGCGTGCACGTCTCTGCTGCTTCATAATGAGTGCACTGCGTGCTGTAAATCATGTGAGGAAAAAAAAAATGTAGCGATGTAAGCCTCTCCTTTAGATGCCTTAGATGTGGTCCTTTATTTTGAGCCAAAAAAGCTTGAAGCGTTATTACCCTGCTCTTTTTAACTATTAAGTTTGGTGTATACCTCCCTGTCTTAAACTTCAGTGTGAAGGTCACCTGCAGTGACTGAATTGTCTTTGCTGCAAGTGGAAGCAGAGACAGAAACACATGACTGTGCTAAAGATTAGGTTTTGTTTGTTTTTATTTGGTTATAATCTGATCGATTCTGTTGGTTGCTCCTGCTAAAGTTAACGAAGTGGAAGAAATGGGTACTAACTGTTAAGATGTGTTCATGTTGAACCCAATTTTGCGACCTCTGCGACCACTCTATATGTAAAGTCAATGTACAGCTGCAATGGGACGGGGCTAACCCTCCTGCGATGAGCGACGGCCGCGATCTAGGTCGCTCATTGCTCCATCCCCAAAGTTGAAAAAGTTGATCTTTTCAGGCAATTTTGCCTGTGACTGTGCAGCTTTGTATGGGTGTGTGATGGTACCCGTGTTTTTATTCTGGTTTACAGAGTAACAGTCCGTCCGGGAAGGAACAGGAAACATTAGTTTCTGAGTACTTTTTTTCAGCCTGGACAGGACCTCAGAGAACTCGGAAAACATGCTCCTGCAGGGCCATCAGCTGCAGTATTTTATAGCTCATAGTCATTTGGGTGGCTTGACGTCCTCAAAAAAGTTTTATTCTCGTGAAAAAAGACTGTTTGTAATAATCATTAATGGGTGAAATGGTGCACTCTAAGATGTTTGGCTTCAGAGATTTGATCATTTTAATTCTTAACTTTTATCATTTAATTCTTGATTTTTTATGTCATTTCACTTATCCATTTTATGTTATTTTATCTCTCTTCTTACATTTTTATTATTGTTTTAGTATGATGGTTTTTAGCTCCAGTGTTTCCTCATGGGGGCTCTCCATGCTGGGGGCTGTTCCTGGTCCACTTCTGGGGCTGCTGCCGGGGGAGGGCTTCGCCTGCATGGCTATAGGTCACTGCACTGTGGTGTGGGCCCTCGTGTCTGTGCGGGGCGGGGAAGTCTCCGGCTGCGCTCCTTGTGGGCTGGGAGCCCTCCTCAGTGTTGATAGCCCCCAAAGTTGGCTTATTCCTTACATCAGTCCTCGGTGCTCAGCTATGTCTCTCCCTCTCTCTCTCTCTCTCTCTTTACAGCTAGTATGAATGTGTATGGGAGCAGGTGTGTGTGTGTGTGTGTGTGTGTGTGTGTGTGTGTGTGTGTGTGTGTGTGTGTGTGTGTGTGTGTGTGTGTGTGTGTGTGTGTGTGTGTGTGTGTGTGTGTTTGTCTGCGAATGTGTGTCTGGATATGTCTCTGTATTTTGGGGTGGGGGGGGGGGCGTGGTGTTTCTGTTCTTATATTGTTCTTAGCCTCTGTGAGGCACTTTGTGTTGCTTCTTAATAGGGATGGGAATTGCTAAGATTTTATCAATACCAATGCTGTTAACGATCCTGCTAATCGATCCAATTCTTTAACGATTCCCTTATCGATTCCTGCAGATTTTGCCTGTGGGCAAATGTTGGTCTGATTTTCAGTGGCAACAATGTCAAACACATGTCACAGCATAGATATCTGCTTCTGCAAGTTGCTGGTGTTTCCACTCACTTAAGGTTGTGTAGTAGGTGCAATGAAAATTAAGCTACAATTCTGATGCTTCTGAACCCTGTCAGTGGAAGGAACTGATAAGGGAATTGATAAGCAAAAAGATTAATGATATCGATTCTTTGATGGAGTTGTTAACGATTCTCAACTGGAATTGGTTTTCAATTCCCATCCCTACTTCTTAAGTATGAAAAGTGCCCTATAAATAAAGTTTGATTGATTGATTGATTGATATTTTAGTATCAAAAACCTCAAATACAGGATGTAAGCTTGGCATAAAGGAATAGACAAACTCATTTACATAATATGGGGGGGATTTCCTTTTAAGCTTGCACAAATATCCACTCCAACTCAAGGATGAACTGATAATATTTAGGAAGTCGTAGATTAAAGCTGTGGTCTACGGTTTGAAACCGCAGCCTGCCCCCCCTTCCCTCACCTCTCCCCCTCCCGTGTTCCAAGATCCCGCCCCCAGCTCGTGTCGCCTCATAAAGCCCCCTCGGACTGAGCTACGAGCGACTAGCACAATATATCAGCAGCAAACTCAATCAAAAACAGCTCAGCTCAACTGAAAGTATCAAACACGACAGACATCCCCCTTGTAACACACAGCAGTAGCCATTTCAATTGGACCGGCGGCAATGCGGGTCTGGCGCCACCAGAGCGGAGCCGAGTGTGGGGGAGGATTTATCTTTCTCAGCCTGTCCTCCCCAGCTCAGCTTACAGTGCAAACGATTAGCGGCTAACAGGCTAACCCGCTCCCTTACAAGTTATTAGCCCGTGCAGGCACAAACTAACCAGAGTTATTCAGCAGACATCTCCCACTGTAGTAAACAAAGCCATTACCTGATCAACCAGGGGCGAAACGGTCGATGCTGAAGGTCTGACGGCCGGCTGAGGCTATTCGTTGGCCGTTAGCCATTAGCCCGCTAACAGGCCTCAACCCGCGGGTAGAGCTCCGTTGGGCCCCGTGGGAGAGGGAGGCGGCTTCAGTCTCGGCGCTAGGCTTTTCCGGCTCCATGATAGTTCAGTAGCTAACGCTGCTAGCTGCTCACCGGAGGTAGAGGGGAGGAGACGGGACCATGACACACTACGCATGACGCTGCGTAGTGAGAGAGACAGGGGATTGGATGGACTCACGGACCAACTCATGGACCAATTAATAGTCGCAGGTTCTTAGGTTTGATTGGTCAGCTAGTATGCAGCTTTTCAGCGGATATACTGAATGGATTTTTTTCGTTCTTTTTGGTCTTTATACTGTGTAGATAGGACCATAGGACCATAACAGCCTTATAAACGGTGTTATTAATATGTACAAAGCTTCCAAATCGTAGACCATAGCTTTAAGGTTACTGGGTCTCAAAGTCATATCTTACTTGTGAATGTTGTATCTGTAGATTGTTTTGATTGAGGGCGATGCAAAACTGATCAACACAAGCTGTTAGATCTCTGTTTAGAGTTCTGATATGTCTATATCTGCCACATAGCTGTGCATCTTAGCTTTGACACCTAATTGATGCCAACAGTGGCTTGTTCATCCCAGCGGATAATCCCTGTGTGAGTAAAAACATCCTTGGACATTGCAGCTTAAAACTGCCGTCTTTCCTGCAGTAAAGCTGTTTTTTTTTAACCTGATTCGTCTTCAGTAGGACGCCTCAGTTGATTTTATATTTTGAAACTCCAATATTCTAAAAATGCTCTTCAAGTAAACACTCTGTTGGATTTTCCTGCAGAGCCCTGCAGTGTACACTCTTGGCTGTGCAGAATTTGCCTCGTCTGCAGAGGAGCTTAAAGCATCAGGTGCCAAGTTTCTGCAAGTCTAATCCAGCCACTCCCCATTCAGAGCGATTGTGTGCTTAGAGGAGGCTGTGTGTTCATGAGAGACAGTAGAGTTTGTCGTGATTGGCATTTTTGTGTGTGAGGTATTTGAAGGGATTCCTCTGCCTGAACTTGTACCTCAGATTAACACAGTAACATATTTGATTGATGGAGCTATTATTTTTTAAAGACTGCATAAACGAAACAACACTTTTCCACTTTGATGCCTTTTTTTCCCTTTCAACCCAACATGCATACCTCAACATCATTTAAATTAATAACTTTACCAAAACAATGGCCGTTAACTGTCAGTCAAAGGCTGGGAGGCGTTCAGACTTTTCCAGGTTTAGTTGCCACCTGAGATTCTTGGTACATTTTCATCTTGTAAACTGAAATTATTGAACACAACATTTCTCTAATGATTTAGGTGCATGTTTTGTCACATGATTTGTGGTCACAGTGACCTTATGCACCTAAAGGTTTTGGCAAAGATTATTTAACACCGCAAAATTCTTGAAGTAGCTCACTCCAAAGCTAAAAATAAACATGAGGATCTATGACCTTCATGACCAAAATACATTCATCCCTGAGTTAGAGTTGATATAGTGATGATCGGGACATTCCTGGTTAAAATTAAGGTCAAGTAAAATAGAAAGTAGATTGAAAACATGCCTCTGGTCTTGGCTGTTTGACTTTATTTTTTTTATTTATTTTTTTTAAATGTATTTTTTGGGCATTTTGTGCCCTCATTGATAGGAGAGAGACAGTGGACAAAGGTCAAGTAAAATAGAAAGTAGATTGAAAACATGCCTCTGGTCTTGGCTGTTTGACTTTATTTTTTTTATTTATTTTTTTTAAATGTATTTTTTGGGCATTTTGTGCCCTCATTGATAGGAGAGAGACAGTGGACAGGCCCGTGAAAGGGGGCGAGAGAGCAGGGGAAGACACCCCGCAAACCGGCCACAGGCGGGACCCGAACCCGGACCGACAGAAGCAAGTACACGGGGTGCTAACCACTACACCAAACCAGCACCCCGTTTGACTTTATTTTTACCTGTAAACATGCAAGTCTGACTAAAACTCATTAAAATTTATGTCCAACAATCTGTCAGAATAACAGAGTTTTTCAGAAGTCTGGTTTCAGCACAAAACAATCATTTGACTTTTTCTAAATGCACTTAACACTTGAGATTACATGGGTTGGTAGATAGAGGACCAGTATACACCTCAGTCAGGCTTTTTTTTTTTTCTGTACCTCAGATTACAAGAGATGGCGCAGAGAGAATTTATATCCTTTAGTCAATTTTATTGTTTTTGGAAATCATCAGAAACCCTTTAAAGTGATACCTTTAGCAAATGTTGCGGACTTTGTCAGCTTGTATATGCTGCATGGCCATCAGTGACTTTTGATAATGAATAAAAGATATTTGTTTTGATTTTATTTAGAGCCGCTGTTGTCAGTTTGCTGCTTGCTGACATTTGTGTTCATTGTTTTAAATGCCCATAATGAGAAGTGTTCTGAGAGCACAAACCTCTGCTAAGGCCTCTCTGAAGTTTTGAAAAACTGCCCGACAGACCATTAACAAATCCTGTTAATCCGCTTTCACATCGAGCGCGACTTTGCGACCCGGGCACTCTCCATGTTAAGTCAATGTACAATGAGGTGGGGTTAACCCTCTTGCGACACAACTGCTGCGATCAAGGTGACCTGGTCACTCATCCCTCCGTTGCCAAAGTTGATCTTTTTAAGTGATGTCTCATGTGGCTGTGCAGCAACAGACAAGCGTTTTTGCGGTTGTGTGATGACACCCCAGACAGACAAGCGTTGTGTGAAGACAACCGGGACAGACTATTTTTATTCTGGTTCACAGAGTGACAGTCTATGACTGTGTGGGAAACATGAGTGAGCACATTAGTTCCACCTAGACAGACTGCGGAGAACTCACAGAACATGCTGCTGCAGTGCTATCAGCTGCAGTGTTTTGTGGTTGGTTGGTGAGTGAAAAGGAGACAGTTGGAATAATGTCAGCCGATCAACCTATTGTATGATATGGTGTGATTGCAGTAAAACTCAAGCAGACGTAACATCACTGAGCGACAGTGGCCAAACTGAGGTATTTATGTACAGGCTGTGCTACTTGGGGGGGTGATGTGATTTCAGTCGTAAAGTTGAGTTTAGTGGGAATGCAGCTTCAAGAATTCTTTAATGGGATGATGACTCTGATTGCTGTGTTTTACAGTCTTTTTTAACAGTTCTGTCCCACTGATGTCAATGCATGCCAGACTCCCCTACATGGTCATGCCCGGGCATACGTTCTAGGCCTGCCTCCGTCCCTGCTCTGCTTCCAAAGTTACATCGCTGTGCGCTGCTCTGCTGTAGAGTTCAAAGCATTGGCATGTTGAGTAAAGACTTGCAGAAAATGTTTGTTTTGGTGCAAGGGAAAGTTAAGTTTTGTTTATTTTTCCTAAGCAGGCAAGCACCAGGAAGATGAGGTTATAGTTGCTTTTTCCAGACAAAAGAAAAATACCCCTATGTTTGTCTGTCTACCGCGCTGCACATGGGACTGTTTTGTCAACTTGGGCCCGTGTGAGGCTGGATTAGCTGGTAAACTGCTGCTGAAGGACACTCACACAGTGAACAGAGATTTACTTCATTTGTCACAATGAATTGTGTTTAATTTAACTACCAACGTGAATGTGTCACAAGCAATTAATTAAACTAATTTATTCATGGAAAAAAATTGAAAGGAGTCTACCCTCGACCAAAAATACTGTTTTAGGAGCTCTTTGAAATTGAGTATAATTTGTGTGTATTAATATATGAACATTTCTATAATAGAAAACTAACTCAAATCTGACATGAGGCTGAACGGTTTGAGAAAATAATCTAATTGCGATATTTTTTCCCAGCATTGCAATTGCAATTTACTCTGTGATTGTTTGAATGTTCCTCATCTTATGTATTCTTAAACAAACATAAGCAGTAGATCATTTTATAGTATAACCAATATGACATTAAATAAATCTATTTTTCTCGATTTGAGAAAAAGTGGAGAAGTGAAGAACAGAAGCAAAATAGGTATGAAATTGTAAAAACTGGGTAAAAAAATGGTATGAAAGTGGAGAAAAGTTAATAGGTGCAAAATAGGTATGAAATTGCAAAAAAATTCAAAAGTGACGAAGGAAAATAGATTATAGCAGCAAAATTGGGATTAAATTTCAAAAACCATGTAAAAATTCCAAACATGGTCTGACAGTGGCCAAAAAAAAGATGAATGGGAGCAAGATAGGCATAAAGTTGTAAAAACTGGGTTAAAAAGGTTAAAATAGGCATGAAATTGCAAGAAACTACATCACAATGCCAAAATGTTCAACACATTTTGGGTTAAAAATATTGCACTGTCTGCGATTTGAAAATTGCAGCAAGCCATATTGCAATTTAATCAAATTTGCAATTAATTGTTCAGCCCTACTCAGAGATAGAATGTATGTTGTTTAAAGTTAAAACACATGGCATTTATATAGAAAGTTCCCATAAAACTTGTATACAATGCAGGATTAAAAAAAAATTCCAATACTGATATTTCCCAGTGTTGTTAAACCCCAATAATCACCTTTATTTTTATAGAATCCTTTAATGGACCCTTGGTTAAGGAAAAGGCAGGCTGTTCCCCTGCTGAAATACAGGCTCTGTAGTGCTGCTTATTAAAAGAAACACCAGCTCCTCTATTCAACAAAACTTCTTGACAAGCAATCAGGAGATTAATACCAAAGATGGGCCAATGGAATATCTCTGACTTTAGGTTTTCTGATAATGCAGCCATGAGTAGCTGTAAAGGCCGAATCCTCTTTTATTTACTTTGTTTTTGCTTAAAAAAGCTGCTTTACCATGGCAGGTAACTAACTTTACTGTTCTGAGTGAAATCTATGACGTGTTTAGCTCTTAAGTCTGAAGTGGGCTTTGAATGATCTCTGCCTCTGAAACTTTGTATAGATAATGTAACTCTGGTAAAGCCAGAGATTAATGTTGATTGGCCAGATCATGTATTAGAAATCCCTCATGTTTTAATTCAGAGAGAGCCAACTTCTGAGCAATTTGGATTTAGTCAAATGTTTGGATGTCATGGACATTTAAAGTTACATAATTTGAGTAGGTTTCTGAGTCAAACAACAAGGCAGATGGTGGACACACACTCCCACACACACTGAGCTCCTCAGTCTGTGGCTGAAGTCTATTTTTGGTTGTTTTTCAGTCTCTCTCTCTCTCTCTCTCTCTCACTCACACACACACACTCACACACACACACACAGACACACACACACACACACACACATACAGAGGTCTGTCGGTGTGAGCGTGTATCTCAGGTTAGTTCCACCAGAGAGGGGCAGCGGGTGCACAATAACTACTGACTGATTTAACCCGAAAAGGTGTAATTATCAGGGTTTCTGTAAATCTTTACAGTTTTAATGATTCCAAATGTTGTTGTACAGGTACAGCACGACTGAAAAATACACACCAATATATCCCTGCAGTAATAAATACAATCTAATTTCCCTATGATATTGCTTAAAAAAGCATTTAATGCCGAATGTGTGATTTCTGTCTTGGAGACATGACTCATAATATTTTGCAATTTGGACAGTGTGCAAGAGTTTGCAATTTTTAAGGATTCAGTCCTCTCTAGCACTTTTCTTGTGCCACTCCTACTGTGCCAGTCTGCCAACTGCGACAACACTTAACCCCAATATCAATATTGTATCAGCAAAACGATGTATCTTGGGCAATTAATAATGTACATCTTTAAGATAAGAGATTCTGGATTCGTAGCATTCAAAGTATTGCTATTATTTTAAAACATATTGTATAAAAAACAATGTCATTATATATTTTGCAAAACTTATTTAGCCTGAATAAAAAGATGATGTTATTTCTATTGTATCGATTAGGGCCTTATGGATATATTGGCCGGCTGATTAAATCGGCTGATTGTAGCCCTTTTTAAAGTATTCAACATCGGACAGATTTTTACCAATGTAACGCCAAATATTCTTCATTTCACTTGTGAATTGCTGCCAGCTGTGCAGAAACAGATATAACAGAGCGCGGTGTGCGTTGTTGTCGTGGCTCTGAGCTCTGCACTCATTCTGTGTGTATGGGTGATGAGTGTATGGGGCTAAACTCACCTACACTCACACTGAGTTGCTGAATGTTGGTTTTGGTCGCACAATATGCCGCTGGAAATGGCGAGACCACAGGGCTCTCTGCTCGACTACTGATGCAGCCTTAGACCGGCACTACCGAGCCGACCAATGACACATTTGTCTTTCACTAAACAGACTTCTGATTGCAGGCTATCGCTTTATTCGTGACTGAATGATTATTACGGAAGCCTGCTGTGGCGACTGCTCTCCTTCAACAAAAAAGGGTCGCTGGGAGTTTTGAGTGTGCTTGCATCTGTGACTCGTTCAGGTAATTTATTATTCAAAGAAGATGAAAACTTAGAGTCAGTTGCATCCAGGTCCAAACTTTTGCATTCAAAAGTAAGGTGGTTTGATGAAATGACAGAAGAAAAAGAATGAAACGGTCAACAGAAAATATGATCAGAGCTTACTCAAAACCTATTGTCTCTGTCTACACCTGTGTCAAAGTAACCCACCAAGCACCATAAAACCACATCCAGGTGTCCACCCCCGGAGGTGACGTACTTGTGATACATAACAAAATTCAACAAATGTAATGTGTATCTTACACCTGGCTTCACCCACTTCATAAGCGTTAATCTGTTTTTTTTTCTGCCAATAATCAAATTTGTATTGACTTTAAAAATCCATATCTGCTTGGCCTTAATACTGATTATACCGTAGCAAAGTAATTATCCTATTTTTATTTAAGTGTTGAGATCACTTGTGAATTTATGGCCTTCAGTGGACAGAAACAGATATAACAACCCAGATTCCTTGGATAGGTGAGCTGCTGTTGGTGTTATTGGAGACAGTGTTCTTAAAGACACTCTCATTTATCATGACAGTGGCACACACACTTTTCCGCTCACACTTCATGTGTCAGGCAGGCAGGAATTGATAGTAATATCTATTTCAGTCTGAGTTTCCACAAACTCCAGTGGCTAAGACGCTATCTCATCTTTGGCTGTCACTGTTGCCCTCACAAAAGTTTTTCTGCTATTACAGGAAACAAAATTTACTGTCACAGTTGTAGAGCTAAAGCAATGTATCCAGAGTATTTTCAGAGCAGTTTATGATATTGGACATTTGACACGGCTGGAGGGAACTTTTGTCTGCCTCAGCTGGTTTAACAAAACTTCAGGGCCCAGTCAGGGACAACAGAGGGGAGGATGGTGATTATTAACTTTTTCTTTTTCTAAGGCCATGAAGTACGGCTCTACTGTCCAGTTTTCCAGTAGGGGGAGGAGTTCTCATGCGTAAACTGAAAATAAAAGCTCATGTGCAGTTTAAAATAAACAAATGGTAAAAAAGTGGGACAGGTCAATTCTAGTGCAGAAAGACTTCTGTTTCACACAATTAAAATAATTTGTGAATATTAGTATCCCCTAATGTGAGTTTTGAAATTACGTCACAGATAATAAAAAAATATTCTTTTCTACTTTTTGTTGTCGCGCAATTAATCAGATACAGACATCAATTAAAATGTGAAATTTTGTAGGTTCATAGATTTCTGGATGCAGGGGCAACAAGCAGGGGTATTCTGTTAGCAATACACATGCTATTACTTATGCTACGGCCACATCGGACGCAAATTGGCGTATTTAAATCTCGCAGTGCCTGTGACACGCCGTGCGTAACACCCGAGGCTGGAAGCTGGAACATTTTGACAAGCTGAGAGGCGACGCGCATCACTGCGCAGGCGGGGTAGAGAGCCGGAGCTTGTCAGACTCAGTGATGGCCCGTGCGGGCAAATCCAGCTGGAAACGAATATTTACAGAACTTACCTTCAAAACCCGTCTCCTCAGAGACTTTCACCCAAGCCTGCTCCTTTTTGTTCTGGTCTCTGTAGAGTACACACGTCAAATCGTATAGCTCCAGATGATGGCAAACAGCGCAGATAAACCTCTCCTCCATCTTTCAGAGGGGTTTGAGCAGGAGCAGGTGGCCGGAGTGTCACACGGGGGGGGGGGCAAATGCGCCGGACGCTCCATACGTGCTGCCCGGGGCGAATCTGCGTCCAAACGCGTCTTTGCGTTGACTTTGTATGTAATCTCAACGCACGTCTTTGCAAATTTGCGTCTGATGTGGTCGTAGCATTAGACATCCAATTTATTTTATTTATTTTTATTTATCACACTTTTTGTTTTTATGGTAATAATCAATACAGGGGAACATTTTGTGTCATACAATTTGTATTAAAATGTACTTAAAGCAAAACAGGAATGACCAAAGAAGGGACATTGCAGGATGAAGGGTATTTTATTGCTAATTGAAGCATGTTGATGTGAGGGCACAGTTTGTGCTACCACAACTTCTCACTGCTAGTATGCTAAAGCTAACGTAAAGATATGATATGTAGAGTTTCCAGAAGATTTTTAACTGAAGTATGTTCATTAATTCATTTAGACTTGCTGCCATAAATTTACATGCTTGTACAACCTGAAGCATCATCTACAATTCCATTCCACTGAAGTTAGGACTTAAAAGCTGCTGCACTGCTGCTTGATCTCGTTGCTGTTTTGTGCTGCTTATGGTGATGGACTATGATTTTTCTCTGGCTGCTGTTCTTTCAGTTGTCAAGCTCCACCCATACCGCATTATTCTGTTTAAAAACCAGACACCTCCAAGATAAGTAGAGAGGTGTCACTTCTGCCTTTAATGTGTACTTGTTTCAGGCAAATTTTTTTTTTTATGTATTTTTTGGGGCATTTTGTGCCTTTTTATTTATAGGAGAGAGACAGTGGATAGGCTTGTGAAAGGGGGTGAGAGGGTAGGGGAAGACACTCTGCAAACTGGTCACAGGTGGGATTCGAACCTGGACTTGCAGAAGCAAGTACATGGGGTGCCTGGTTGCTAACCACTCCGCCAAACCAGCCCCCGTTTCAGGCAATTTTAAAAGCCCTTTAATTTTTTGGGGGGCATTTTATGCCTTTATCGATAGGGGAGAGACAGTGGATAGGCTTGTGAAAGAGGGTGAGAGAACAGGGGAAGACACTCTGCAAACTGGTCACAGGCTGGATTTGAACCTGGACCGGCAGAAGCATGTACATGGGACGTGCATGGTTGCTAACCACTCCACCAAACCAGCACCCCCTGTTTCAGGCAATTTTAATTAAAAAATTAAGGTGTGTTATTAATGCCAAATCCTTATATCTGTTTCATGAATTAATTTGTGTAATGAGGGGAAAACATTCTCGAGAGTGGACCTCAGATTCATGCTTTGCTACTAAGTATTTTGAAATCACTTTTCCACTTTTATTAACCCTTTGCTTTTGTTTTGTAAAATTTACTGACTGGGTAATGAGTATTGTGTGTCACTGGGCACATGCAGGGTATAGAGTGTAGTACACCTCACTTTATTGACAATAAGTAAACAGTGAAGACGAGTGGTTCAGGGATTGTATTTGTAAAATATGTCAACTGCAGCAGAAAGGATGACAACACATGTAGTTGAAAGATTGGATGTTGATGTTGAAACCAATGAAATATAAAATTCTGATGTAAATCAAAGTCAAAATTTTGCTGAAGGAGAAAGATTACCTTTTTTTTTTTAACTTTCTGGAAATCAAATAAGTTTTCCAGCTTGAAGTTCTGCATTTGCTTCAGAAGAATTGGTTTCTCTTTTCTCATCAGTAAAAATAAAACCCTCTCTTTTATTTCATTTCTAGGCTCAGAAAACCCATAGGAAATTGTTTTTGTACTTCATATGCTCTTGTAGATGTTATTTACCCTCATTAAGTTTTGGCATGTGTATATAAACACTCATATGTGCAGGAACCTGTTTTGGTAAATGCCTCAGCTCTTGTGAATTGTTGTCAGATATAGACAATTTTATGTCTGTATTTTTTATACTGTATACATTTTTTGTTTGTGTGTGGTGCAGGCCTGTGCCCTCCTGTATTGTTCTCTGAGCCTTTGCATGCCCTGAAAGCTTAAACCTGAGCCCATGCACGTGATCTCATTACCTTCACTTGTGGCTGGTCTTTTGTTAAGATCTGAAGTTAATCTTATTTTTGTCTTGTGAATTACTTCAGCTATTACAAAACGACATTTGGAGTAAAAAATAGATTCCGTCACAGTTTTCGTGTTTTTGGTTTGAAGGGACAATAAAAGCAATAGTTTGTTGTAAAATGTATTTTACGTTGTTTGACCTACAAAGCTTTTGCTTTTTCATCTTTTACATTGAAGTTTAAGGTTCCAGAGTTTACTTCATGAAGCTGTAGCATGTGGTACATTATGGCTTCTGGGACTAATTCAGCTCCACTGCACTTTCCTTCTCTACATTTCTTATGAGGTGTTGACATTAGTACTGCAAAAAGCTAATTCTGAGCTCTTTAACTGGTGCCAATTTTGTCACAATCTCTCAGAAATGTGCAACATAAGAGTGGCTTTGTTGAAAGAACTTCATTGTATATAGACATTCATAAACTACTTTTCTTGATTGCTTTTTTACTTTTTCATTTGTGACCTGTACTGTTTGTATTTTACACATTAACTGAAAATATATAGAGAATATTTGCAAGCATTTAGCCTGAATTCCCTTAAGCTCTGAGCCATTACATTAGACTGGAACTGAATCACCGGTAGACCTGGTCTTTGCCAGAAATCATTTTGTAATTGTAACTTTGGAGCTTTAATTGTCTCATTTATTTTTATTTTTATTTAACCTTTATTTAACCAGGTAAAAAAAAACATTGAGATGATGATCTCTTTCACAAGGGTGACCTGGCCAAGAGGTCAGCAACACACGTCAAGGCAAATACATATTGCTAGAAACAGTATACATAGTTTCTCTAGTATAGTGACTTTAACCATGATTGAGATCACAGTGTTTGCTGGCTGAATATTTTACAACTAGATGTCATCTTGTTTAAAATACCATCAGCTCAGCAATATTTGTAATGATGTTCTCAGGATCAGGGTAAAGGAGCGTTCACAGCAAATGCGACCTTAGCGACCACTCCCCATGCAGAGTCAAAGTACGGCCATGATCAGCCATGATCAGCCATGATCAGCCATGACCACGCACAGTCAGATCTCAGGCATTGCAATGGACACGCTCTGGGCGACTTGGTTGCATCTTCTGGGACATGGGGGCGGCCCCCCGGTTGCTGCAGATGGGAAGCGATGGGTCGCTTTGGACGCTGAGCAGGTTATGGTGGCCAGTTGACAGAGTTGACAAATTTGAACTCTTCAGGTGATGTCCCTCTGCAAGAGCCAATAAGCATTGTTTGAGTGTGTAATGACACCCATGACAGACTTCACAGAATAACAGTCTATGTGAGATTATTTACAAGTGAGTACATTTGTTCTGCCTAGACAGACCACAGAAATCTCACAGACCGTGTTGCTGCAGGGCCAGCTGCAGTGTTTTTTTTAGTTGTTCGGTGAGTGAAAAGGATACTGTTGGAATGATGTCAGCTAATGCTCCCTGTTATATGATAAATTATTACAGGATGAACTGGACCAGGCGTGACGTCACTGAGCGATGGTGACAGCGACAAAATTACCTAAGTACAACAGGATTTGGGTTTGCTACACAATCTTGGTTGCAAAGTTGCATTAGGTGTGAGCACAGGTTTTTAGCATTAGCAAATGTAAACACACTCTAGCAATGATAGTCATTTTAAAGGAGAACCGAAGGCTAGCAGGGCCAGAATACTGACATTAACATTAACCACACTCCACTTTGAAAAAACAACTACACTTGTTTACCCACTAATGCTGTAACCTTGTGTTGAATTTTGACTGTTTTCTTTAACAACTTTAGACTAGTTGGTGATATTTATTTGTTTTCTTATTTAGCCATTTTAGAATAAACTGATTGGAAAACAGGGTTAATGAGAAGCAAAACTGTGCCTCAAAAGGTTTCTAAAACTTTCACTGTAATGAAAATCTATAAATGTTAGTGCTGTCTGGGTCAGATTTAAGCCAGGTGCTACAAGGACTGTTACCATTGTTTAATACATCTGCCCTACCAACAGAGCTATGCAAGAACTGGAATTAACATGAGAGACACGACCAGAGGCTCTCTGCTTAGTTCATAAAATCCTGAATACTAAAGTTCGAAAGCTATTACTGGTTTTGGTTCCCACTAAGGTGGGCTTTACACGAGTACGAATTTGTAAGACTCCGGTAAAATAAACTATCGATCTGGTGATATTGACACACGGAGACGCGTATTTGTCCATGACTCCGCATCTTTTTTGAAAACGGGTTTGCAAGTGGATATCTGCATATTCGTCTTCATGCCGTAGTTGGTATAAACAGATAAGTCCGGAAAAGACAGTGACCTCATGGCACCCCTCCTCCTTCGCCCCCAAACCCACGCTGTCACTCCAACAACAACAATGGCGGCAGCCAGAATGATTCTGATCTTGTTCCAGCAGCTATAAATATTGCTACGACTTTTATACCAACATTTGCTCACAGAACACCAACAACACCACCTTCGGCAACAACAGCAACAAGGTCTCACGCAGAGATGAAGCATGTTACGCACACATGAGCACTTGTTGACGTGGAATCCACCTCCGAGCAGAACTGTGATGTTACGAGTGTAGTAACCCAAGAACTACATAACCCAGCATGCAATATGGGTTGGGAGCATGCGTGGAAACCCACAGGTACGTCCCGGCATGGATTTTGCGTTCTCAAGTAAATACACAAGCCTATCTACAATACGATGTGTAAACAGCGATCCATGTTTTAATGCCGACTCCAAGACAATACGGTGTGAGGAGGCCTAAAATAACTGTTGTTGCACCATTGGAGCGCAGTGTTTCTGCCAAGCAAGGTAATCTCTAAAACCATACTTAAACTTCTATAAATAATCTGACACAATTTCCTTAATATCCATTAGCCTGTAAATAAAATGTTCTATTAGTATAGTGGCTAAGTCTAAACTTTAAGATGCTGATGTTTTGCTACTTTGTTGCATTCTTGAGATTTTTCATCGAGGTTCAGCTAATTTTAGGTTTGCAGATAAAGTTGCTCTTATCCCCCTGTATTTCTGTCAGATATTTTGTCTTACCATAAAAACTATAACCCACACACTTAAAAAAAAGTAATTTATCCAGACAAGCAGTGTGTGTAAACAAGAACAGTCTACTATTTCACTCAAACTCTAACTTAATTTCCTTGCTCCCTCTTACTATTTCATCTGCAAGAAGTCTGAATGCTGCAGTGAACTATGAGGGTAATTCTGAGATGAGTGGAGTGGGCTAATGACATCAATCTGTGCGAATGGTGTAAAACTGGAAAAGGGAGACTTAACTGGATGGATGAAAACAACCGCTGCTGTGGGAGAAATTTATCTGAGTGTAAGGGGTTACATTTGGACATTTAAAGTGTTGTGTCCACTGAACATAATCAGAATTCAAAAGAAGTGATGATTTGATGAAAATCACAAGAGCCATTTCGTGCTGCTGTTGTATACAGAGCTATGACTCTGCAGCTTTCTTTCTCTGGTGTAATTTAATCCAATCCAATTCACTTTATTCGTACAGCACATTTAAACAACAAAATCCTTTCCAAAGTGCTGTACATAGAATCATAAAAAACAAACAGCATGCATGTAGTGAAACTGCTTCATATTCACTTCTGTGTGTTCTTCAGAACAGTGTTCTTCTCAAGTGATTCAGTGATGCTGTTTACACAGTTTCAACATGTATCAAAGTAAGGATATAAATGGCTTATTGACCATCTTATTATGACTTCTCCCATGTGTGTTTGATGTCTTGTGCTGCCTTTCAGTGACATGCTCTTTTCACACACACATCCCTGATCATATCAGGGTTGTGTGTGTGAAAATTTGCTGATGACTATCAGATTAGGAAAAATGGAATAGAAGTGTATATTTTACAGCAACGTTTGTCCGGTTGTCTCTTTCTCTCACGTTACAGTGATGGACATAAAGTCATTGTGTTGTCTTTACTGGGCCAGTGGATTGTTCAGTCACCCATGTTTAATAGACCACAGCTCTTTTCAAAGGAGAGCTCTTGCTGCAGGGTGTCAGTGGTGTGTGGTTGTTCACTTGAATTATGCAATCAGTCATAAAACGGGCCATGTTTATAAGTTTGTGATCTTTGATCACATTTTTACACTTTTTAAAAAATCTATATGGTATGAAATAAATAATGAAAATGTTTCTACAGTCTGGATCTTTTTAAAGTTCAGACACTTTTTCATTTGATTTATTTCAATCAATCAATCAATCTATATTTGTATAGCACCAATTCATAACAAGTGTTATCTCAAGACCCTTTACAATAGAGCACAAAACTCTTCATTTTATGGATATATACTATAAAAATATACATATACCGTAAAATACCAAATAAACACCCGGTTCCAATTAATCGCCCGGTCCCAAATAAACGCCTCGTGTAGAAGTACATTTTGACAAATAGACGCCCATTCCAAATAAACGCCCAGTGTAATTTATTCAGCACAGCCTCGGAGATATGGTTGAAGTTTACAGAGCACATCCAAACACTGAACTCACAACTGACAGTTCACGCTTGAAAAGAAACATGATCTGAAAATGTACAGGTGTTATTCATATGTGTAAATAAATCATTTGATTACATTTACCATATTTTTTAATTACTTGCTAAGCAAGATATTTGTGCAAAAGGACTTAAACGCCTGTCCCAAATAGTCGCCCGGTCCCACATAAACGCCTGGTCTGCTCAGTGATTGAAGCAAATAAACGCCCCGGCTTTTATTTGGTATTTTACGGTATGCATTATTTGATTATTATTGAAATGTACTCTCATTTACAACTGTGATCATAGGACAACTTGATAGTGCATCAGGATTTGTAATGAAATAAATTCAAATTAAGACTTATCTCTTGCACTTATGTTCAAGGGATTTCACATTTATCACATTTTGGAGTCCTTACTCCATGTACTTTAAAACAAAACCCGTCATAAAAACCTTAAAAACATCTCCAAACCTAGGCAGCACAGTGAATCACAACTTTGCTTTGCACAATTTGAGCTTTTTAATAAAAATATGACTTTCAACTGTCCTCATATTAATTATAAAAAGATACCAATTATGTGCCAGAAGTGCTTGGTTGGTTTTGGATTCAGTGGAAACATGTTGCAAATAGCTGTAACTAAGTCTTATATGGATTCTCTAGCATCAGATCTTTTATTGTTTTTTATATCATTATTATAGGGATGGGTCAGTAACTTATGTTGCTGATGTTGATTTGTCAACAGAAGTGTAGATCTGTGCAAAAACATGTCCTCAAGGGGATACATTTGTTCTTCATTGTCATGTAAAGACAAAGAATAGCTAAGAGTTTCAGATGGTTCTTATTTGTTGTTCCATATAAAGTTAATGCTGGTATCAAACACAGCTAACTTTAGATTCAGATAAGATTTAGGGTTGGTATCTGACCTGACCCACTAGATGGACTGTTGAACTTGCTTTTACCAACTCTCATAGCTACCAGTCTTGTTGTCCTCAAAAGGACACTGAAATGCCCAATCGTTGTCCCTCTAACTAAGTGGCCCATGGTTATGCTGGTTATGCTGAATTCAAACTTCATATAAGGCAAGCTAACAGAAATATTACAGCAATGTAATTTTGGAATTGAATGTATTAAAAATAGTTTCTAATCCAAAATTACATCATAATTATGTAGCAGTATGTATTAAGACATGCAGTGCTATGTCCATAAACCTGCAATAACATCATAATAAGGCCTCTGTAGATTTGTGTTTTAGTAGTTTAAAGAGTATTGTTGTCAGTAAAACATCATTGCATTGTTTAAATGCAGTGGATAAGATAGCAGTGAGATTGGGTTAACTTTCCTGCTCGATAGGATCTCCTGATAGCCTTGCACTGTTAGAGACAGAATTAGATCAGAAATCAGGGCCAGTGTGTCTGTATTTGTATAAGTGGGTCCTTTCTGTCCTTGTGAGTACCAGTTTGAGGTTTGGACCAATTTGGGTACAGGGGGAAATGCTCTAAGAATGTTATGTAAAGATTATGCAGCCATTATTATGTGAACCACCAATACTAGTCAAGTGCAGGGATTTAAGCTTTTGTCAATCCACTTTGTTATTGTTTAGTCTCTTGGCAGTACATATTGTAATCTTTCTTGAATTGTTTTTTCTTATTAGCCAACATGGACCTCCCTCTCCTCCTCCTCTTTCTATCATTTTCTCCATCAGATTACGTGGGCTGCTTTTCCATTACACTCATGGCCCCCTTTTTCTTCTCCAGTCCCTCTCTTTTCCCCCTCAGACTCCCTCAGCCAATAACAGAGGGGGCCTCAGTGTAGCTCTGTAACACCCAAGCTCTTTGGACCAGGCAACAAGCCTCTCCTACTTTTCTGTCTGAGGGTGGAGGGTGGACCCTGACCGGTGTAAGGTTACCTGGCAGAACACACCAGCTCACTGTAAACATGGACTGACTCTCCACTCCCATGCTGGACCTTGCAGCAAGTGTGTTTAAGTATGAATATTACGACAGCCTTAAGGTCCCTCCTTGATTTCTCTCATATGAATGGAAATTTCATTTGGAGTCAAATCATTGCTAGGGCCTTCAAAAACAAACTGTCTTTTCTATCCTTTCCTATCAGTTCTGTGAGAAAGCTTAAGCGGACGTCTTTACTTGGTTGTCTCAGGTTTAAGTTCCATATAGGCATCATATGTCAGTACTTGTGTGGAAGTTACTGGATACAGTGACTTTAGACTTGGTAGCTTTGATAGATAAAAAATAACCACTGATAAGGGGGGGAATTTAGTCTGGAACTGAAGTCTACACAGGCCTTCCACATCATAAAACATGTACAGACACTTACAAACATATGACACATTGGCCTCAGATGTCGACATGATAAAGCTGTAAGTGCAGTGAGATATGAGACACAAAGTCCAACAGTTCATTGTAAATGAGCAGTGACATTGGTGCCTAAATCTTCTCCGGTTTTAAAAGTGAGAACTCACATGAAAACAAATAATGATTAATAATTTAACAGTTTTGTTCTTGTAGTGTGTGATGTGCCACAAACACAGAGATGGTGACAGTAAATGGTGAAGGTGATTTGAGCTTCTATAACACTTTTCTAGTGTGACTACTCAAAGCAGCTTTACACTGCAGGACATATCTGCCCATTCACATCCATTCATCTCACATTCACTCACTAATGGTTGTCCATCAGAATCAACACATGTGCACTCTTTCATGCCCATTTACATGCCAATGAAGCCACAGCGGGAGTAACTTGGGGTTAAGTGTCTTGCCCAAGGACGTATCATGATGTGACAGCTAGAGCTGGGCTCTAACCTGTGACCTCCCAATTACTGACCAAGCACACTATCAGACACACTCTCAGATTATGCCAAGAGATGGCACTCCTCAAACCAACAGACTCACTCATCACCAACTAGGGCCTCTATACATGCAGCTTGGTATCTTGCACATGAATCACAGTTTAGAGTAAGCAAATATGGACAACAGCAGACAATTAAAGTTAACCTGGGTTAGCTTCTTGTGACATCCTTGATGGTTCTCAGTTTGTATCATATAATATGCTTGAGTTTTTCCACAAGTCAATAAGTTGGTTCTCTGATTCTACATTTGTTTAACTTCTTGCTTTTCCTTTCCTCTTGTTGCCATGGTTACATTTGTTTTTTTTTCTTCAGCCTTTTTTGCTTCATGTGGCAAAACACAGAAGACATGCTCGACTGTGCTTAGTGCGCTCCATAAACATCAGAAATGCAGGTCATAAATATTGACTGGTTGAATATTATGATCTCAAGTTTGGGTTTCCCAATCTTCTTCCGTAACAATGAAATGACTCTTAACACACCTCACACCCACAGGATAATCCGGTTAAATAATCTT
This sequence comes from Scarus forsteni, assembly GCA_036419115.1. Lineage (NCBI taxonomy): Eukaryota > Metazoa > Chordata > Actinopteri > Labriformes > Labridae > Scarus > Scarus forsteni. The sequence goes on along the minus strand of JAZDUH010000098.1, from coordinate 33,664,427 downwards.
TGGAGCACCAGATAATCTGGCCTTTGCGAACTTTGATTGGGAGATGTGATCAGAGGCGATTATCTTGTAGTGTGTGCCTTACTTAATGTAAAAATCCAACTGCTGATGGTACAAATGACTCAAGATATGTTGATTCCTGGCTTGAGTTAATGTCTCCTTGTCAAAAACCGTTTCAACTGTGCTCATAGATGGTGCTGAGGGTCTTTCAGAATGGGCTTTGAGTAATGATTCTTGATGAATGTAACCAAATTCATTCAAATCTTTGCCAGTAAGCTTTTTTAGAACTATAACAACTAGGGATGTATATCGTTATGATTTTATCGATACCGATACAGATACCGATACTTATTAATACTCTTATCGATACTACAACACGTAATTTTGTGTAAAAAATAAAGACTTTACAAGATATTATAAGATTCAGCCTTTTTTTATTACCACAAGGTAATAATAAAGCTTCAACAGAATAGAAGTAATGCATTACTAATGCTTCTCAGAGGCAAAAAGAAAGCTAAGGAGGTGGCAAAACCCCTTCATGCCGCCCAACAGACTGCATGTACAGACAGACCCATATGTCTTGTGCTGCTAAAACTGATGCTGTAATGATGACTACTGGGGCTCTCACTTTATATTAGTCATATAGCTGTTAGAATATGGGGGTAAATATCCGTAACCGAATAGTAAATAAATATTTGAATGTAAAATATTGAGTGTAGCACCACATCAGGGCGCCTGGAGCAGTGGACCGTTTCATCCAATAGAGGGCGCTGTGAGCGCAGCTTGACCGTCAGTCACATCCGGTGCTCTCTTGACCTCAGTAAACAAAGAGTTTCCGCTCCGAGCGGACATTAATAGCTCTGATTCATCTGAAGAGAGCTGTGCCGTTGGCTTTTCATCCAAGTTATACGGCCGAGTGCATCGGAGCTTCGTCAAGAGTTTAACCCCGTGTGACTGTGATGTTTCGGCAGGGTTTTTACCGAAGGGGCGGATAATAGTGTCGCTGTCCCTGTCGGTGCTGCAGTCTTTAGTGTTAGCCGGGCTTCTAACCCCGCTCGTGTTGCTATAGCAATCAAACAGCTCGCAGTCCTTTAGCTTTATACTATGCACGCACTCCATGTGTTTGGTGATGTTGCTAGAATTTCCCCCTTTGGACGTAACTTCTGTCTGACAAAGATTGCATTGGGCCGAGTTTTCATTAACTTTGCTAAAGTGAGCCCAAACCTTCGAGTGCTTAGCCCTGACCGACATGCTTGAGCCGGACGGCGGTAGTGTCATAACTGCATGACAGTTGAAGAGATGTTTAAGTACCGATAATGGAACCGTTTTTCCAGATTCATAACGGTGTTCGGGTACCGACCCAATTGGGGACCGGTACATGAAAGGGGGGTCCACGGTATACATCCCTAATAACATTACCCGTTTCTGATTTTTTTACATTTCTGACTGTCTAAAGCAAAAGTTATGATAAAAGTTAAAATGGACTCAAAGAAAATTATATAAGAAATAAAAGAATTCTTAATATGAACACCCCTTGTTAATGGGATTTGCATCAAGATCTATTAGTCATTGTCATCGTCAGTGAAACTGAAGTACAGAAGTACTGTGTACAGGTCAGACTAAACAATTGTCCTGTCTGTAATAAAATTGTACAGCAGTAAAATCATGCACAGACTTGAGTTACTGGCATGTCAACCATTTATCATTCAACTGGAATGATTTTGGCCAAAATTTAATCAAGGTCAGCCTGAAGAGGGTCCAGGTTATAATTAGCTGACAGGGGCTAAATCAATTATTTTTCTAGAATTAGGACAAGTCCACTTAAACTACCTGATCAAGTCACAACTGCAGCTGGACTTGTGAGCTGTGCAAATAAATGCTATGAGTGTAATGTGAAGTAATATGGTCTGGGGCCTTTTTTGCATATGAATCCTGTTCTATCAATTTCTATATGATTTAAAACAGATGTCTTCAGTCATCTCTGTTAGAGTCAGGGTTCCCTGTTGGTACCAAAGGGAAGTGTGTGCTATGTGAAAACTCTTGAACTTTAATCTTTAACAATCCATCTTTTCATTCAATGAAACAGATACCCTTACAACTTTCAACCCTCGTTGTTATTTTTCTGATCAGCTGTTTTTTTAATAGAGAGCAGTTGTTCTTGCTGTTGTTTTGGTGTCACGGTCCTCCTTTGGCATTACAGGAAAGTGTGTGTGCTTGTGGTGTAATTTAGCTTTTATGGTTGGTTGTGTGCAGAAAAGCAAATCACATTCACTAAAACTGTCACACACACTCTGTTTCTTGTTACTGCAGCACTGAGCAGCATGCTCGTGTTTCAGAACCAAAAAGGGAGGTGTAGCCCCCTCCCCCGTCTCGTCCCTCCTTCCTCTCCACCACCGTCACAGCCTGCGTAGTCCTCCTTTGCCCGTGCTCACACTACACACAGCATAGATGGGACAAGATACGACGCATGAACGTGCAGAGCTGTGCAGTGCAGTGTTGGAGCGTGTGTGTGAGGAGGTGGACCTGGTGGATGTGTGTAAGGACAGCCAGTCCAGCCAAGAGCATGCCTGTGTGAAGAGTCGATTGTTAGCAAGCCGCAGGAGCTTCCATGACTTTTTCCTGGATGTTTTTTTTTTTTTTGCAGCAGTGCAGACAGAAAAGTAAGTAAAGGCTTTGGCAACAGCGTGTTAGCTTGTGTTTTCCTCATAATAGTTGTGTGTCTCTGTGTGGGGCATAGGTCTCCTGGAGAGCAAGTGCACTTTGAGTTATTGACTAGGGAAAAGCAAGTCAATCATTTAACATAAACTATCGCCATGATCATCATTTGCTGCAAGTTGGGTGAATTTATAGTCTATAAACTTCTTTTCTTTTTAAAAGTATAATCATACTTCTTTTCGTGCTGTGCTGGTTTTCAAGTATTACCCAGTTGAATGTGGAATTATTAAGATTTATAAATATCTAACCATGCAAGAAATCTTGAAAGTTTAGACAATTGCCAGGGCTTTTTCACAAACTTTTTGTCATGTAAAGAAAATAATTAGATCACGTTATATCTGATGAAAAAATAAGGTACTTTTTGCAAACTAAATGTACAAAGCAGTCATGGGGGCTTTTCTCTGATGGTAGGTTTGATGGTTTCCAGATGCTTTGTTCAGATGATTGCACATGTAACTAAATCCTCTCACAATGTATGCACATACAGGCCATGCATTGTTTCAGGGAGCTGCATGAAGTTGTGAGCATGGAACTTAAAAAAACCTGTAGAAAACATGTTGTTTTTTCTTTTTGTAAAAAGAGTTTCTTTTGCAGAGTTTAGTCATGTATGTCTAATGGTAAATCACATTTTTGAGCTAAACTTCTCATCAACATGTTTGCATGAAAAAAACAAGACCTAGTTCGATTTAACACAAACATTTTTATCCAAACACTGTAAGCTTTTGTTATATTTGTCATTCCTCTCAACAGTGGCATTTTGGATGCATCAGTCAAGCAAGTTCTGAAAACAGGATTCAGAGTGCAAACTTGTAACGATAGCATCCTCTACAGCATTTACTCCCAACCTTGTATGCTGAGTACAAGGTCCTGCACGCCGAGTATGTTTATTTTTCTTAGCTCACCGGCACCTTCGGTGAAAAGAACATGTCTCGACATATGTGTGGCCACAGTAAACATTAGAGCACAACCCATCAAAGCTGAAGGCACATCCAGTTCTTGAGAAGGTCGTGGTCAGGTACAGCTCACAAAGATTTACACTTAAACAGTCTGTTTTGAGCAGGGCTCAAACAGAGGGGTTTGTAGGCAATATCTGAGATTTAAAAGTATGTTTTAGGATAACTTGAACCAGCGCAAACTTGGTGACAAGTAGTCTATGAGAACTTTTTATTTGCACATTTGAAGCAGCATCTCCAACTTATCGTTTCACACCATTGACCCTTCCTGAAGAACTTCATGGTTGTTGTTATTTGGACAGACAAACTGCTGTCATCAAGCTTCTTCCCATTTAAAGAAACTGAAAATACACCTCATTTTAACTAACTTTTATTCAAGTAGAATTTGCTTAAATTTTGTGTTAGCTTGGCCTGAATGAAAGTATACAGATTAGGCTATTGTAGGATGCATGAAGATAACTTAAAAAAATCAGAAAATTGCTACATTTTGTAGAACAAAAAGAATAAAGCTATAATTGTTTAAAATTTTACTGATGTTTGATGCTAATGATGTTGGCTTGGTCCCCCATCAGCACACCAACAAAGTGTTTGTTTAGCAGAAAGGGACCTGCACTAGCCATAAATTGATGTTAATTTCAGTTTCCTCACCTTCCCGAGTGGCCTTGAACATAGCATGCTGACAGAACTTGTTATATAATGATGGCATGTCCTCTATATAATAATAATACTAATGAACAGAAAAGCATTTTTCTCAGTTAGCCTTTAGTGTAGTACCTTTCAACTATGTTAGAATAACAAAATAAAGGTCAAAAAGTCACTGCAGCTCACAGAAAGGACATGGCTCAGGCTTTAGTCTGTCTAGCCAAAGCAACTTAGCAAATGCTGCTATGAGAAAACTCCCTCATTGGTGGATCAAGAAACCAATCATAGGGCTGACAAGTGATCAATTGTCCATACATTAGCTGTTTTGTTACGTTTGCTATTAACTGCTATTTAATAGAAAACAATACTGTGCATGTGCTTGATGTTATATTCCAAACTTGCACTGTTAACTAGCCTGGCATGCGTAATACAGGGGGCTGTTGAGCTTCCGACAGACACTTGGGATGGGGGTAATATTGAAAAGCCGTCTTGTGTTTGTGAACCCTTAAAATAATAAACAAATAAAATAGTCCGTTTTTACTGGATTTTTTCTTTGTAGATTAAGCCTCATTAGATTAAATTGTATAAAATTCAATAGATATACAAAGGTATATGATTTAACTACAGCAATAATTTCTAACCACTCACCACACACAAGTCTCACTGTTGCAGAACTAAATACACAACACTAATTTGCTAAAATAATAAGCAGTATAAAAATTACAGAGTTAAGTTAATAATTAAATGCTAAGGACAGAAAAGGCAGAAGTCTTTCCTGCATATTGAAAGAAACAATTGACCAAAGTCAAGACAGAGCTGGACTGGGGAAGCTTGGGGCTCTGTGTTTAGTGAATGGTCTATCGGCACAACACATGGATGAGAAACAGTTAGCGGAACAAGAGTGTCCAGTCACACTTTTCTTAGCTTTTTTTTTTCAACACAAATTGTTAATACATCTTAATTTTACTCTGTTGTTTTTTGTTGACAGCCCCTTCTGGCCTCGGGCCCGAACTGTTGCATGCCTTGTCTGCTGCGTGGAGCAGCGCTCTTGTGTATAAAATCATGATGAGCTCCAGATTTTCCACATTTCAAAGAATCTCTCCATACGTTAGAGGCCGAAACATCCATTAGGGTGCCTCTGCTCTCTAGTGAAGTTAACCGTCAAAAATGGCGGATAAGCAACAACAGAGAGGGATATGACCTGCCTGTTCCCAGAGAAGGCTTAGTCTGTTAAAACAGGGTCCTGCAGCCATGATACACCTAACAGTTCACACAATGGCTGAGAGAGGGGCTGCTTATAAACTGTTTTAGATTCTCTAAAGTTGGTAATTTTTTTCAAAATACTGTAACATTCAATGTCAACACTTCAGAATAAATGAATGGTTGAGTGAGGTCGCTTGTTGCAGGATTGTTGGTTCATGAGGTAGAATGAGTGTTCAGCTCCCACTGTGGGAACATGTAAGACCATTTATGGACGGGTCACATGGTCTAATCCAGTCCTGTTTTTTTGGATAGCTCCCTCACATGCCTTTCTGCAGCGCTCTTTTAAAAAGCAATTCCATACTGGAATAACTGTTGATCTAAAACAGTTCCTACTGATAGAAAAGAAGGCCTGTTATTGTGAGCTGTTAACGGATCTTCCCATATTTTCTTAAGTATTTTCATATATTTTGGGTTCCTAGGAAGTAATAGGTGAGGAAGTAAAGTTTATTGATTTGGCATCAGTGCTTTACAAAGGTAAAACAACATAGTGTAATCAAAAACAATAATACACGAGATACAGGATTATGAAATGTATTCAATGGAAAGTGAAACTCCAAACTTTATACATGACACTAAAATAAAAAAAAATACTGTTCTGTTTTCTTTTATGGCACTTTTAATCAAAGTGCTGTACGTGCTTTGCTATGTCTTTGTGTTTTAAAGGAAGCTTGGAAATACAAGTGATATGCTGCAACATGCAGCAGGGTATTTATCAGAATTACCATGTGGTTGGTATTTATGGAATTTAAAGGTCTACTCTGAAAAGTCAGTTGGCATTTTGTTTTGATTTGAGGTCATAAGAGAAAATAGGGTAAGATCACTAAACTAGTCCTTTTGGCAAGTTGCTCAAACATACCAGTGTAAATTAAGTGGCGCTGAAAAGGAAAAACCACAGTAAAAGATTAAAGATCAAATGTGTGTGACTGTGACTGTGTGTTGCAGAGTATTAAGTAGATAAAAGTACAAATTTGAAGGAACTATGTCACTTCGTAGTTCAGCTGGAACTAAGTGTTCTAGATAACTGCTGCCCCAGCACATCACTGCTAATGATGCTCCAGTCTAACTGAGTCTTCATCCTCTGTCACACATGCGGGTATTGATCTCAGCAGAAAGTGCTGGTGTCAGAGTTGCAAAAGAGAAGCTAACTAGTTACATAACAGTTTGATCCAGCGGCTGTTTGACCTCAGGAACAGGTCTGATTGGCATGGCCCCAATCCATTCAGCCCCACCCAGCACCCTCATTATGACTCCATCTACAGGGATCAGTCTCAATAGAGGAATGCATTCTGGTCACAATTAGTGCGACGGAGTGGCAGTTTTCCACTCATAGAGTGGCAGAGAATAAAGTTAAGTAGTTGATGTTAGTGGTAAGACGCGCTTTAATTCACCTGAAAAGTGCTGAATTTTAAGTCATTTTTAGTTGGCCTATTTTTGGTAATGTTAATTATGTAATGTGGATTAAGGTAAAGCCGACTAAATTAAACTTTTGGAGCCAAAAAGGTTTGTTTAAAGATGCAGAATTTAAAAACCTGAGTTATAGGACGATGCTGCATAGAAGCAGTTGTAACCATTTATCAGTGAGGCTTTGAGGTACAGTCGTCCATTTAACGCTGCTTAATTTATTTGTTTTTAATGTGACGCATGAATGGGTCGGTTACTTTCATTTCATTAAATGTAGCTTAAATAAATGGACAAGTGAAAGTCGTAAATTTGATTGTTTTGTCAATGTGTCTTACCTTTGTGGACTTAACTGTAAAAGAAAATAAATATTGTTCAGGCAACATTTCTGGAAGCACCTGAAAATAAAGCAAAAAGATGTATTTAGAACAGTATCGGAAAAATGAAATAACCAGCCTTATCCTTTATCTCTTTTTTTCTGTTGAATTAATAAATGAATAAATGTTTGTCACAAACAAAATCAACAGACCCCCCTCAGCAAATATGAATTTTTCAATCTTTGTTTTGATGAAGTTTTCTATTTTTAAAATGTTGCATTCACAAACTAAAGATGACAGGAAAGCTGCTGTACCTTGAACTTGACTACTGACTTCCAAAATGTAATCAGTTATTTCATGAGTCAGATTAGACACGCGTCTGTGCAAAGCTTAAGGAGAATCACTTAAGTTTTATTGATCTCCTTTGTTTATGCATCATTTTCTCAAACAACGGCTAACACACCAGCTCTGTGGCCTTATGCTACGGCCACACCGGACGCGAATTGGCGAATGACGCGCGTAAAGCCTGTAACGCGCCGCGCTTAACGCCCGAAGCTGGACGCTGGACATTTTGACAAGCTGTGGGACGACGCGCGTCCGGGCGCATGCGCAGTAGAGAGCCGGTGCCAGTCGGACTCAGCGATGACCCGTGCAGGCAAATCCAGCTCGAAACGAATATTTACAGAACTTGCCTTCAAAACCTGTCTCCTCAGCGACTTTCACCCAAGCCTGCTCCTTTTTGTTCCGGTCTCTGTAGAGTGTACACGCCGAATAGTATAGCTCCGAATGATAGCAAACAGTGCCGATAAACCTCTCCTCCATCTGTGAGAGGGACTTGAGCGGGAGCAGGGGGTCATGAGCGTCACACGTCATCAAATCAATGACGTCTTGGGGGAATGTCATCGCTGATTGGCTGCCGCGCCGCGAACTGGCGTCGAAAGTTAAATATTTTCAACTCGAGCGTCGAGGCGTTTGGGGTGTCAAAACGCCTCGACGCGCGTCCAATGCTCCAGACGCGCCGCGGCAAACGCGTCCAACGCGCTGCCCGGGGTGAATTTGCGTCAAGACGCGTGTTTGCATAGACTTTGTATGTAATCTCGACGTGCGTCCAGGCGAATTCGCATCCGGTGTGGCCGTAGCATTAGACTTCAACATTTGGTGTCCAACATCTGATGGGTTCATTCCTGTGTTTGGTTGGACATTTGTGCAAATGTTGAGGAAAAGTTCTTTAGCGTTCCTGTGACTTCACGTTCACAAAGTGTTGACATAAGCAAAGAAGAAATGGAACTAATAACCTTTACCTCTTGACATATGACCTTCAAATTTTAATGGTAATTCTTTAAGCTGAATTGGCTTTTTTGTAAAATCTGAATATGTTTATTTTTACCTCCGCCAGGAGGTTAAGTTTTCGGCGGAGTTTGTCCGTCTGTCTGTGAACAAAATAACTCAAAAAGTTATGGATAGTTTTTAATGAAATTTTCAGGAAATGTTCAGCATGAGAAAAGGAAGAAGTGATTCAATTTTGTGTTGATCCGGATCACCGTCTGGATCCACCATGATGAAAAATGCGATTTTCGTGAATAACTACTGAACTAAAATAGATGTCATTGTAAAACCAATTGCTAGTGGTATGTTTCCATGGTCGAGGAATCTAATATTTACATGAAATAAAGGTGGGACTAATAATTGTGGTAAAAATCACAATATGGGAGATGACTGTGGTGCTGGCGGAGGTCTACGCTCTCCGAGTGCTTTTCTAGTTTAGAAATATATTTTTTCAAGCTTTTTGGAAATCTTGTTTAAAAGCAAAGAGTGACCAAGCTGGACCTTGACATTTGCCATTTGCTGTATTCTTATTGTAAACAGTCTTTTTGATGAGCCGTAGTAGTGAGCATTTTGTTTTTAAATCTTTTCATTTAAAGCTATGGTCTACGATTTGGAAGCTTTGTACATCTTAATAACACCGTTTATAAGGCTGTTATGGTCCTATGGTCCTATCTACACAGTATAAAGACCAAAAAGAACGAAAAAAATCCATTCAGTATATCCGCTGCAAAGCTGCATACTAGCTGACCAATCAAGCCTTGAAGGTAGTAAGGTTCAATTGGTCCGTGAGTTGGTCTGTGAGTCCATCCAATCCCCTGTCTCCCTCACTACGCAGCGTCATGCCCATGGTCCCCCCTCCTCCCCTCTACCTCCGGTGAGCAGCTAGCAGCGTTAGCTACTGAACTATCATGGAGCCGGAAAAGCCTAGCGCCGAAACCGAAGCCGCTTCTCGCTGGGCCCAACGGAGCTCTGCCCGCGGGTTGAGGCCTGTTAGCGGGCTAACGGCTAACGAATGGCCTCAGTCGGCCGTCAGACCTTCAGCATCGACCGTTTCGCCCCTGGTTGATCAGGTAATGGCTTTGTTTACTGTAGTGGGAGATGTCTGCTGAATAACTCTGGTTAGTCTGTGCCTGTCCTGGCTATGACTTGTAGCGGAGCGGGTTAGCCTGTTAGCCGCTAATCGTTAGCATTGTAAGCTGAGCTGTGGAGGACAGGCCGAGAAAGATAAATCCTCCCCCACAATCGGCTCCGCTCTGGCGGCGCCAGACCCGCATTGCCGCCGGTCCAATTGAAATGGCTACTGCTGTGTGTTACAAGGGGGATGTCTGTCGTGTTTGATACTTTCAGTTGAGCTGAGCTGTTTTTGATTGAGTTTGCTGCTGATATATAATATGCTAGTCGCTCGTAGCTCTGCCGGAGGGGGCTTGTTTTTATATGAGGCGACACAAGCTGGGGGCGGGATCTTCGAACACGGAGGGGAGAGGTGAGGGAAGGGAGGGCAGGCTGCAGTTTCAAATCGTAGACCACAGCTTTTAAACATAGCTGATTATTTTTAGGAATGATGATGGTTCACAGAAAACTGCTGATATGACATTGCCTTTCGAGTTTGCTGATTTGAAAATACTTTAAAAAATTTGAAGAGCTTAATTTGTTTCCCAGCCCTAATATAATGTCACGTTCTCTACGCTACACACTGTTATTACCTTGTGTGTGTTTTTTGCGTAAGCCTAATTTTCCCTCACATCATCTGAACACATGTACACATTGTCAGCATTGTCATATGCCCTGATTTGACCTTGTGCAGAGTTTGTGTCATAATATGATGCAGTGCTGATACATGCACACAGAAGATGGACAAACATCTGCTTATCTGCATTGACTGTAGGCTGGAATATCATGACACCATAATGACATAAGTGTGGTTATGTCACATGCTCACACTTGCAATATCCTCCCTCAGAATGACTAAGCAGTCCAGTTATCTCCATGGCAACCACTTCTTCTGTGTTGGGGAAGTCCTATGTGTGTGATGCAGCTAACGGAAAATGTATGAGCAGCCCTCTCATTGTGTTAATGAGTAGATTGTGTTACTGGTGGATTGTACTTTGTGCTTGTTGGTGCTGTGAATGTGTATGTGTGTGTGTTGCTGTAATGTGATGCAGTGGTGATGCTCTGCCAAGTGTGTGTATGAGAGAAAGGTGAGCCTGCAGCCTCCTGCCTGCTAACAAGCTCCCTGATTGGCTGTTTGCCCAGCTGAAAGAAAACCATCAGCACAGAGCTGCAGGCTTATATTCTTAACATTATGAATAAAACAAAGCAGATCAGAATTGGCTCAGTATATGCATGGTAGACTGGTGGATTGTCTTCATATCCTAAAAACATAGACATATTCTTTTATATTAGTATTCCTAACATCGTCATCAGCTGGTTTTGTTGTTTGCTCCTTTCTCATGCAGTGTTAAATCTAATTTATTTATAGGAATACTCATTTTCTCTCTGTTTGGTCTTACCCACCCATCATAGGGCATCGTCTCATTACAACCATTGCTGAGCTACTCTCAGATTGACAAACTTTTGCAGCGGTTTAATCTTCAGAGTGTCTTTGTGAAACTGTGACCACAGTTTTCTTACTTCAAGGAGCCCTTGGAATGTGTTAAAGACCAACCAAAATAATTATTCAGGGCTATTTCTTATTCTGTTATCTGACCTAAAGGTTGATTAAAAATGTATTTTTACATTGAACATTTTAAAAGAAACTTGAAAATTGTCTGATTATTATCGGGCAGATTACCTCGTAGAGTGTGCCTTACTTAACAATTTTGCCTTTTGTTTTTCAAACAGCTTTTAGGTGCCCATTAGCAGCCCTCTGCCAATAGCACTGCATTACATCTGGGTGGCAAGGGAAAATTATGAATAAAAGCATTTTAAGACAAGATAATAGTGAAAACTTTGAATGTTTCTTTGTAAACACTATTGTCAAAACCTGTCCCATGATTTTTACTAATATTTAAACATAGTTAAATCTGATACTGATATTTCTGGTCAAGAGCACAATCTCTGTACTTTAGAAAAATGTATGTATTTCTTTCAGTGTTACAATATATTTTTGCAAGGAACAGATGTAAAACAAGAAAAATAGCATTTAACTCTTGAAAAATTAAACACTTGATTTTTAAATGTGCCCATGCAGTGATGAGAAGATGCATCATTTTTTTTTACATTTGTATAATTTGCTGATAATCCAGCTGATGATGATGTATAACCAATATATTAGCTGTATTTATTGGCAAACAGGTTAAAATCTGCTGATACTGATGATCAACTATTTGGACAATTATCTGTTAATTCCAATATTGCTTGGATAATGTTGTCCATCCCTAAAAGATTCTTGTTGTTTTATCAGAACTATAGATTGCTTTATTTTGTGGGAAAACTAACTAAAGAAACGGTTTCCTTTTTTAAAGTCACATGTTTTAAAATGGTGTCGTCTTTGAAGCTCACACTGAACCACATCTCTTTAAGTCCACTTGACGTGACATAACTGGGATCACAGACCACTCGGGCATTATTTCCTCCCACTGTCACTGTGTCTCTTCACATCCAGAGTGACAATAGCTTGACTAACTAGGGCTTCCCCCAAAGCCTTGAAGACTCAAATCATCAGAAGAGACTTGAGTCAGGTCGTGTTATGTCATGAATATCTGCACATTTTTAGTTCCCTGTAAAACACTGAACAGTGCAGGATCACCAGGGTGGAAAAGTTATCTTTGCATGGGCATTCTTCTCACTCTGTCTTGATGTGTGTTGTTGACCATGTTTGTACTTAGGCCTGTCACGATAGCAAATTTTGCTGGACGGTAATTGGTGTGAAATGCTACGGCCACACCGGACGCGAATTCACAATGACACGTGTTGAGATTCCATACAAAGTCAATGCAAAGACGCGTTTGGACGCAGATTCGCCCCCGGCAGCACGTTGGACGCGCTTGGTGCGGCGCTTGTGGAGCATCCAGCACGTTTGGGGCGTCAAACGCCTCTATGCTCGAGTTGAAAATATTGAACTTTCGACACAAATTCGCGTGACGCTGTGCCGTGGCAGCCAGTGAGCGATGACATTCCCCCCGATGTCATTGACTCGATGACGTGTGACGCTCCGGCCACCTGCTCCTTCTCAAACCCCGCTGAAAGATGGAGGAGAGGTTTATAAGCGCTATTGGCTCCAGCTCTACTCTGCCTGCGCAGTGACGCTCGTCAGCGTGTTGCCCCTCAGCTTGTCAAAATGGTCCAGCATCAAGCCTCGGGCATTACGCGGTGCGTCACAGGTACTACACGAGTTTAAATTCGCCAATTCATGTCCGGTGTGACCGTAGCATTAGTCTGAACCTTTCTTAAAAGAGTGGGTATCGACCAGGGTTGAATCTTTTTCCAATAGATCTACAGTGTGTGAAGTATTGGTCACATGACCTGGGGCATGTCTTGATGATTCTTTATATTTAATGTAAAAGGAAGTTATCTAGTTTTGACCAATGATCACTGACAGTCTGGTATTGATCCAAAGTATTCAGAAATCTTAATGAGGGATGCACATCAGATTTTGCCAATATGCTGATATCTCTAAACTCATTATGCAAATACCGGTATCGATACAATGTTTTCTTTCATGGACAAACGCTTTTTCTTCGCTAAACTGACTGGTGTCGTTGACAATCTAAAAGAAACAAATCGGTATATATAAGTGGGGACTTTTTTACTTTCTGCCAAAGCTGCAGCTTAAATGTTTGAGTTTTATGGCCAGTATGTGGAGCCAAAATATCATCTTTAAATATCAGCAAAATCTTTTAGATTTACTGATGCCAAATACAACTGTCTACAGGCACAGATATTGCTTTAATAATATTGTGCATCCTAAAAAGCACATTTAGGTTTAGACAAAGTTGGTCTTATAAAAGACCCTCTGGCATGATGAAGAGGCTCTGTTAAGAGAGGCACATCCTCAGAGTGATTTTCCCTATTCAGCAAAACCTCAACATATTTTTAAATTCTCTAATAGAATATACAGTTATTAATTGCATAGTGCTTCAGTTTCATTCTAAGTCACTGTCAAGTTGACTATACATAACTTTTTGCTAGAAATGGTTGATGACATTGAAGTGAGGTCATTTGTCAAATTTAACTACAGAGACATTATTGACACCCTTTCTTTCATTTGGGAATGTAACGGTTACCGGTAAAATGTTAAACCGTGGTAGAATTCCCCACAATAATCATTACCGTGTCCTACTAAAATTACTGTTATACCGTGTTTGATCACCACACTGTCAATAACTCACGGTGATGCTGCTCTTTGACTGGGAAAGCCTGAACTATGTGTGTCTGCTCCTCGACAAAGTCTAAAGTCTGGTTGAAATTTGGATTTTACAAGGATGTCGAGAGGAAACTGATAGATGACAGTCACTCTGTCTAAAACACCAAGCTGCAGTGAAAGAAAAAGATGTGTGTGATTAAAACTGCTGCAACTCCTCGAGTAAACAAGCAGAGAGAGAGAGAGGATTCAGTGAGCCATACCTGAGTGAGTTATAGGCAGTTTATCAGGATTTTCTGTGTAAATAATGTATAAAGGTTGTAAATAACAGCATTAGGATCATTCTGGAGTGTGGCCATGATGTTCTTTCACTATTTATACACCATGTTTTGCCGTGTTTGGTTGTAATAGATCGTCTTTTTCCATCATACTTCGTATTTTTATGGATTTAATCAATCGTAATTTGGAAATATTAACTGCTAACTGCTTCAGTACTATCGTCAGTAAAACAAAAAATAAATCAAAAGGCCTGGACAAGGTCTAATATAACGAGCTGTAACATGGACACTGATGCTGCCGACAAACAGAAATGTGTGAGCGTTTGTAAAATAGGTTAAATTTATTTTTGGTCGTCTCAAAACTGTGAACATATCATTCACAATTGTTTATGAAGAGAAACCTGTTTAAAGTACAAATTCGTTTTTTTTCATTCTTGTAATTACACACAGTTTAAGCTTTTATAACATAATAATGACAAATACTTGCCAGAATTGTTTACTTTTATTTCTCATGAAAAAACGTTTTAACAATTTTACTTATAGGACATTTCCTGACACAGTTATTGACCAAAAAAAACAAATAAACTCTTAGAATTATAATATTAAAGGGGTTAAATGATTTCAAGACTGTGTTAAAGTACTTTTTGAACATTTTGAGCACACTGCAACAATACCATGATAATAATGATAGCCGTGATAATTTTGGTCACAATAATCGTGATATGAAATTTTCATACCGTTACATCCCTACTTTCTTTCCACTTTTAATCCTCTTTTCTGTGTATGTCTGTGCAGTTTTCCATAGAATGAAGATGGAGATTTAGGTTTGAATCATGAGGAAACCTAAGAACTACAGGAGTGTCCCACATGCGAGAAATTTAATTGATTCATATATTTGATATCTGTTAAATTCACACTTCATTTCACTTCCTTATTTTTAAAAAAAAAATGTCTGGGGAAAAAAAAGTATTCTGTCATGATTTTTGTCAGTGTTGCTCTCTGGGGTTTCAAAGTTTGGCATATACAGGACTGTCACCTACAGAGAAGATTCCTACCAAACTGAATCTTGAATCTTCTGCTTTTTCTCTTCTGTACATATTTAAATGTCAAAGCCAAAGATGCTGGACCCCCTGGACCTGTGCTAAATCTGCTCAGTTAGCTTTCTTGTATTGCCTGCTGTATAGTAATGGATGTTTAAGGCAACATGGGTATGGTCTTATGGTCTGCAACAAATCATGACATTATTAATTCTCTTTTCTTCGTGAAAGATTCACTTCAAGAACACTTTAGCCCTTAAGCAATGTTAACTGCTGAATTTTTCTTTACCTAACGCTGTGGCCCATTTCTGCATGTTTTTGTTGTTTTCTGGCTTAAACCCTGTTCTGTGCTTTGCAGCATAGGGCTGATTCAGTGTTGTTCTGGGAGACTTGTAAGTCAGTGTTATGTGACTGCCGAGCAGCCCTAAGCAGATCCAGGTTTAACTCTTTAAACATTCAATCTGTAGTAAACAGGAAACATTTGTTGTTCATTCGGTATATGAGAATATGAAGGAATCTGTGAGGACCAAACTGTTTGTAAAGACATGTTCTTTTCAACAAAGTGAAGTGCCCAATAAGAAGATATATATTAGTGAAATACTTTGTGACTTTTTCATCCGTAACTTCTTTTTTCAGTTTGTTAGAAATAAACCTGTAGACATGAACATTTAGCAGGTCTTAAATGTTTGTCTAAAAACAATAGAGGTGACTGTTGTCTCTATATGTGGCCACTCCAACTGTCAGCTGTGGCTGGCACCCTCCACTCCAAGGTTTATCACTGATTTGTGACACACACACCACACACACACACTGGCTTAGATAAGTGAGGGACAAAAACAAGGCAGCAGTGATAAGCTGAGAAAGTTGGAAAAAGACAAAGAGTGCAGAGGTCAGACGAAAATAAGAAAAAGCAACCGAGTGTGTGGAAAAGTGTAGGATGAAGTCTGTGTGGATCTGCATTTACCAGGGAAAATAACATGGATCAACTTTGTTTTATTTGAGATCATATGAAATGAGACAAGATCTCTGACATGAGAGACTGAAATTGGGAATTAACTGGAGGGATTGTAAAGACAGAGATGTTTGATTTACTGAGTTGAAACACAAAGTTATTGGAGTCTTTTAGAATATAAAAACGTAAATGTGAAAATATAAAGAAAACCAAACATTTAGAGTAGAAGTCACATAACAGCAGTTGCCCAACAACATCTAACGGTTGTTTAATTTATTGCTGGGTGGAGTCTTTGTGTTGTGGTCATGTTGTGTGCCTGGGCTTGCACAAGTGTACCATGCCAAAACACAGCTCTACCACATCTGCAAGGACTAAAGAAGTCGTCGCATTAACAGTACACAAACGTACTAGACAAAGAGGGAGAAATGAAGCTGTGAGTAGTAAAAAATGCCTGGTGTGAGTGCTCCTTTATTATCTTAACATAAAATTAAAATCTTAACATTAATTACGCAGAGTTGACATCAACCCAGTCACACGAGTGGAGTTCTCCATAAGCATGTAGTTGTTTCACATATTTATGATAGATCACATCTTGTACAGCTGCATTTTCTGTCTTTGCTCACCAATGTGTTAATTCTTAACAAAAAAGAACAATTAAGTATTTCTCAGTACTTGACATCCTGGATATGACTGCAAAGCACTGAACATATGTGTAAAAGGATTTATGTGGTTGAATTTTCTGCAGTGTAGACTCAGAGGGGCTCCACAGAGTACACAGAGACCCCTGTATTCTGTATTTGTGTCTATTTAACTGGATGAGTGACCCACTGAGCTGACAGTTGGATCTCAGGACAGCTCAGTTCATTACTAAGGGTTAGCCTTGCCCAGTGGTACAATTTGTCCTCTGCGGAGAAACTGTCAAAATGGATTGCTCTCAACTTGTTTTTTGAACATGAATTAAATACACACTACTGCTGGCCTTTAACCAAAATGTAGCTCTGCCAACAAAATATGGCATCAATGTGTATGAAAACTAAACTGTGTATATATGAGGTGAATCAAATAGAGATCTGTTTTTGCTGCATAGCTTCGTGTGAATAGGACATCTGTTGATATATTTTTCCAAAATATTCAACTACTCTTTGATTTGTGAGGATTTTGTATCATTTTGATCCGTTACTGTTACTTTGATGCAGTTTTTAGTTAGCTTTTTTTGCTGAAAGTATCTTAATCTTTTAAATGACATTATTTTTCTTACTTTGGTCAAACTGATTTTGATAAACCAGTGGTCACAAGCTTTGAAGAGGGAGAAGAAGCTTATTAGAAAGATTTTAACTTGGTGTAAAAGTTATAAACCATAGGAGCAACACAAAAACATTTATTGTTGCCTGAGATGAACTTTTAGTTTGACTGTTTCTCTCTGATTTTCTCTACATTTTAGAAGACGTTATCATTATGAGGTGTTAGGCACCAGACAAACCAGAGGGCTGCCCCCCTGAGTAAAACAAACACCTCCTTCAGAGATGGAGTATGTATGAAGTGATATAACTGCAGGAGGGTTGCATAACTTCAGGCAGAGGAGGATGAATACAGTTTATCTTTAAAACTTTTAGAAGTAAAAGTGCATGGTGAAGCTACACAAACTTTGATCTTTCTTCAGTGCTCAGTCTTAAACGAAAAATCTTTAAATGAACAGAGAGAGAAAACAAGATAAACCTAGTTGATTGGTATCCTGTATCTTACCCTCTATGATCGTGAAGTGACGTTAAACTGTTGTCTAATCTGACCTTTGACTCTGCTTAAAATGCAAAGTTTGTTATCAAGGAAATTATGTTTCTCACAGCTACTCCCCCTTCTGTCCCAAGTTGCACATTGAGACTGGCTGACTGTAAATGTGGCAACCAGCTGATTTCCTATCTAAGTTCATAACCATCCCTTAGTGAGCCCCACCCTCTTGGGGAAGTGACCCTTTGTCGTGTCAAGCAGCAACCACTGGGCTGAAAGAGGCCATATGGAAATGCCAGAAGCTGTAGTTCCTCGTGTGTCCACATTAGGCTTGCTGCAGGAACCCTGGAGGTGTATGATTGTGTGCGAAACACAGACATTTTATGGCCTAAAAAGGTGTCTATAGGCTTGTTCAAAGTACGGCCTCAGAAGTATTTTAGATATATGTACTTTAATTGTTGGACTGGTAGTTTTTTGATGGATTTTTGTTTTTATTTCAGTAAGGATTGCTGCTTTTGGGTGGAAGGGATGTGATTCCCACAGTTTCACATCTGCTCGTATTTACTATTGTCAGATTGCCTCAAATTCCACTTCAGCCCAACCTTGACCTGTGTTAGTAGGCTGAACTTAAGTTTGTTGGGATGACATGGACAGTATGGTAGCATCAATCGAGATGCATCAGCGACGTTATAAAGACTGGTTTGGTAATTAATGTTGATGTCACAGGGCTTCATCCAAATCTTTTTACAGTATAGCACTTGAATACTTTATTTGTGTACTCTTTCCATCCCTGCAGATTAAGACATGGTCATTTCTAGTCTCCCAGTAATCCAGAAGCACGTATTAACCAAGCTGAAGTAACAAGATGAATGTCAAATTTACAACACTGTGAACTTAGAGGACTTGGTAAAAGTTTAACATGTTGAGATCGAGCCAGGACGCTATAAAGATTTAACTCTGCACGAGTTAGTTGAATTTGTTCTAAAGCGAGTTATCCTGGTTATCAGGCATCCCGTTGTGATCCCAGAGCTGTGATTCTTGAGTCTTGTGCTCATGCCTTTCACTTCCTCTTTGTTTCTGCTGTCCCCTCCATCCAGCTCTGATCAGAACCTGCTCGACAAGCGTGTCTTAATGCACAGCGGGCTCCAACCACTCAACAATAATCATTAAGCCTGTGGATTAGCCCTGTTATTCACTTCAAACACACATACTCACACACCGAGGCCCTGCAGGATGACCGGGAGGCTGACTGTAACAGTAAAGGATGAGACGTTCTATGAAAGATAGCTCACAAGCTTCAGCCACAGAAAAACTTGAGCTGAGAGCTTCATGTCAGCTTGGTCCATCTGTGATTTGGGACAGTTTGTCTGAAGTCTGAAATTAACAATTTGTTCTTTGTTGTTTTTGGAAAAATGTCTTGGGTCATTTTCAGGATTGAAATTAGAAACCAAAGGAGCTGTTACTGAACTGCAAAGTCTTGACGGGACACTTGAGGCCAGACATGCGAAGGAGGCAGTCAGAGATATAGTGCTATGAAAGATTTATAAACAGACCTTTGTTGTTCTGGTGACAGTTGCAGCACATCACATCACTTTAGTGGTTTTTCAGTTTGCATAAAGAATTTTGAAAATCAAAATCTTTGCTTAAGAGGCAGAGGTCTGATGCTTGTTAATGTCACTGTTGGCTTAGGTAGCTAAAAGTGAAGCAGACAAAAGGACAAACTGGAGTCTTCCCGGTCTGAAGGCTTCCTCTGAAGGCCTACCTGCAATGACAGCGATTAAACGACTACGCATTTCTTTTCTAGTAACTCTCTCATTGCCTGAGATTACAAGACCATGCATATCCAGAGAGACTTGGATTATTTTCTACATTAGCTTAGCATTGGCTGCGTGTCTGGAGAAATGTTTTACCCCAATCTAAGCTCCGCCCACTCAAAAGTTGCACAGTTCTACATCTAAAACAGTTCTGTTAGCAATGATACATGTCTCTTCTCCTGAAAGTAAAGATTACTCATGAAAAAAATTCTCCCATTTATAGCGTGAGGGGATAAATACATAAATTATTTTGAAGAGAAAAAACACTTTTAAAGCAGCAAATCTGCTTAGTTGTGTTTTTCGAGTGTGTTTGTGACCTCTGGTTCCTCTGTAGCCTGTCGATGTGGATCTTAAAGCAAGTGTAACTTTTTTTTTTGCCTGTTGCACTTTTGCATTGGCTTAATTCTTCAACACCAGAGGCTGATACTTGGGAGAAGATCTGATTGAGTAACTATGAGCTCTTATGAAAAGAAAGTGCTATACATAAGTCTTGCTTTAACCACATGAAAATAAAATTAACAAATTGCTAAAACCTTTCGAGTTGTTCAAGTCATTAGGGGTTGTTATGAATCCTCTGTACTTTTACCAACATGATCATTTGGACACATAGCTTGTTCAGGACTCTTGGCACAGCACTGGACTTGTGTGCAAAGTGCAGTTACTTTTCATGCATGGTAGAGCAGATTTCCTGGTTGCAGAGTTCCCGGCCCCTCCTGACCTTTTCTCAGGCTGAGTTTGAGTGCGGATGTTTCTAGACAGTCTGAAATCTCTCTGTCAGCGCTCGAGGGCAGCTACTGTCTCATTTCCTGACAAAATATTTGTCATAGATGGGACAGGCAGTCTCACCTGACGGGACTGATCACTAGCACTTTAAGAGGAGATCAAGGCACTCCACTGTCAGTTTATTCTGCAGCGTCACGTTTGGTGTGCTGGAGTTACATGGCAGGGATTTTGGGCGCTTTCATGTTTTGGTTCGTACATCACTTCACTGAGAACATCCGCACACTTCCAAGCAAATCGAACACTTTAAGCTTGAACAGAATATTGAAAACGTCCTTGAGTGTCTGATTTATGTGTTCAGGAGAGCAGTGCTTCGAGACGGTCAGATGACTGGTGATTTTCTGATATCTTGCAGTACCTGGGGTCAGTTGTGTGTCAGTTCTCTGGAGTTGAAGCTGACACACAGTCTGCACGTCAGACTGCACTGACAGCGTTAATATTTGATAGACTTGGGCTGTTCCTCTGTCTTCATCTCAGATCTGCACACATTAGTTCCTCACCTGGTGGGTTTAAAGTAGGGATGCACCATATTATTGGAAAAATATTAACAGAGGATTATATAAAAATGTAACTACTTTAATGAGAAAAATTTGATTTGGTAATTATAGACAATAAATATGCAACAGAGATCAGCTTATGTACTCTGTAAATTTGCTTGTTTTTTGGAAGAATGTACAATAATGGTTCACATCATCACTCAAGTCCTCTTTCATTAATCAAGATTTTTTTTAATCTTGATTAAGAAATCAGTATTTCTGATAATGGTAAAAATCCAATATTGCTTACTTTCAGAAGTTTACAGTGGGGTGGAGACACTAATTTCACACATTTTTTAATTACATTCAAGACCTATAAGCTTTCCTCTCTGTTGTCTTTTTATTCCCCCCAAAAAATCCAGTTTAGTACACAGCCTGAAAGCCTGTTGGACCTGCCATACGCAAGTCCACACTAAACCCGACATCGAAACATCTTAAGTTTTAACTTAATTTATGTCTTAGTTTGATGAGACATCAGACTGCAATGTTCCAACCAAGCAACCTGTTGTTACAGGTATGTTTGTCTAATCAGTTAAAGTTTTCTTTTTTAGTTTTGTGCAGCCTTAGAATAAATGGTAAATACATCAAATAAACAGGCAGCTCTGCTTAGATTTACTTTGGAATAGCATGTGGTTTTAATGTTATATCAAGTGCCTGTCCCATCTGAAACTCCATAGATTACATTGTAAGCCGTATTTGCACAGAAAAAGATATCAATCTCTACCTGTGTGATATTTTGAAGCCGTTTATTCCCCGTGTGACCCACCGGAGCGGTGCACCAACTGTCCCACTGTAATTGTGCATCGCCCTGCCATATAAACTTCACTTGTATAGCCCCTTTCATACAAACTGTGTGAAATGATGGCAAGTCGAACCATCTGTGATGCTACAACAGAGAGGCAACAACACTGAGCATTTCCTCTTTAATGTCATTTTGTCATGGCGTTGTCTCTGTTGCTTTCATACTAGCAAAATACAGGTAATTCTGCCCAAGTTAAGACCTATAGAAAGATTTTAACTTCTCTATTTCAGTGAGGGTACATTTTCTGGATCACTTTTTATCTTGGTCTGTCATCTACCTGGAAGTGTATTAACTCTCTGCGTTGCCCAGAGGCCCGTGTGTCATTACCAGATAATGGTGCCTGAGCACCGTCCTGAATCTGAACGTCTTTATTTAGCTGCTCCTCTCCTTTCTCTTTGTCCCTGACCCACATACACATGCATGCACTGGCAGACAGGCATGAAAGGGGCAGACACACACTCCTCATGTGGAAGACTCACTCTTTTGAACACAAAGGTGACCGTTACATTGACATGAACCCTTCTAAAACAGTTTTTATTTGAGATAGAAGTTTTTCTGTGCAGGAATGTGATGGCTGTCTTTATATCAGTATAGTATAGATATTGTTTCAAATGATTTAGGGATTACCTGTGTATTAAATTTTGGGATAATCCAATATCGTGCATCTACAAAAAAACATGCTCAAAATGTTAATTGCTGTGAATTTTGAAGCTTTTTAGGGTCTTCAAACACATACTAGATGCATATAATGCTGAATAGCTCAAACAATAATTACTTTTTTATATTCAAATAGATTTCACCTTCATTCTGTGTCTTATTGTAAAATTAGATATTCATGAGCCCCTTCAATAGAGCATCAAATCCAACATTAACAGAATAACTTAAGAATGAAACTCTGTAGGCTGTACACTTATCAGTCAGTACCTGGTTTAAGCCTGCAGGTGGCAGCATCCACAGCTCTTTACTGTGAACCTGCAGTCTGCATGCCAGCTGGGCCAGGGAAACTGAGGTATTTAGAGTTTTAAAATTGCCAAATTCTTTATTTAGGTGTTTTAATTTTTGTACAACCAGTGCATCAATATTGCTGTTATGGCTAGTTTTGTTTTTTAACACATTTATCACACATCCCTCCAATAAATAAAATGTGCAACAGCTGAGAGATATCCATACCAGTTTGCTTTATGTAGATTTGTGTGTTACATAAAACTATGACCAGATAGACCATTGTCATTGCTTTCATTGATCTTCTTTTTCAAATAATTAGGCTAAAATAAACACAACAAGGTCATGTAACTGGCTGTCAGAATGCCACATTTCCGTCACACATTAGTTTATGCTTTATTAATAGATTTTCATGAAGAAAACTAACTTAATCCACCTTGAAAATGTTTATACAGTCAAATGTTACAATGTTCTTTTTTATACTGTATTTCAGTGTATTAGAAGACACTAGAAATCAAGTTGACTCTTGTTGTTTCTGAGTAAAATTTATTTTATTGATAACTAGCAAAGCTTGCTCTGAAAAAGATCATTAAATCGTCATAGATCAGAAAAAAATTAGTCATTAAATATAGAAATGTATTTATACCCTTTTAGCCAAAAATAAAAAAAATTCTGATGAAAGCTTTACATTTCTTAATCATCCAAAACTGTTAAATATTGGATATCCTACAAATGTTATGAGAATTAAGTAAATGTGGCTCTGTTACCAAAGATGCCCTTTGATTGGTGCAGGGATGATGTGATTTTTATTTGGCCAATCTTAGTAGGTTTTGTGTTCATGGGATTTTTCAATGTGCTTTATTTTTGCTGATAGTAAGGTCTGTGGTTTCAAAAAAGTGTTTTTATGTCCCTGGTACTAGTTTGTTAGCAGCAACAATGTTATTGAATGTATCTGTTTACCAGATGTTTACATTTATTAAAAAAAACAGTTCAAAAATCTTAAAGACTTGGAGATGAGGGAGCTAAAATGTTAACTCAGTCTCATGTTCTTGGACTCATTACTGCAGCACTGTGTTCCCTCCTTGTTTGTTCAAGGCTCGTTTTCAGATTCACTGAAAAATATGCTTTGTTTCCTTTATTAGAAAATATAGCTATTTGAAAGTTCAAAGTATTTTCTTCAATTTGTCGTCATGTATTTAGTTTCACAAAGGCTACTGCTGTAAGGAATTCATTATTAACATTTATTTTCTTCTCTGTGTTTTACAGATTGTTGTGCAACAGTAAAGCCCTGAAAACTTGGAGCTCCTCCTTCATGCAGCACATAATGAGGGTCCTGGTAACTCTGGAGTGAACAAGACCAAAATGACCGCCCTGTCTTTTGGAAATGTTGCAGCAATTCTCTAGAGCCTTTAAAGCCAACATGTGAATGGACCGATGTGTTTGAGACCAGTTAACTTAAAAGTAGAAACAAAAATGAAACGAGCGCTGCTGAAATATATTTGAACACTTTATCAGGTGTCAATAATGAGAGTATAAAGTCGATATTTGTGGAAACCACAAGAAAAAGGACCACAGAAGAAAAAGGTAGATCCACCTCCTGATCCAGACATGAGTGTCACCCGACCCTCTGATGGTTTCCCTGTCCGGGGGAAAACTGGATCCGGCATGAGGCTCCCTCTCCACCGTGCAGGAGACCACAATGGAAATGCTTTCCCCATTTCCTCTTCCTCCTCCTCCTCTTCATCCTCTTGTCTGGGGGAATCATCTCCAGAATCCCTGCGAAGTCTAAGCAGCCTCAGCGGTGGACGCATCGACAGCCCACTGGACTATGACATGCTCGAGGTCACACTGGTGACAACTGTGATGACCAGAGCGGATGAAATGACCGGGGTCGTCGTTTCAACGTGGGTGCCAGAGGAAGAGGAGTCTGAGGAACGCAAAGTGGACGACAACGATGAGGCCTCCTCGGGGAGGGGGCCGTCAGCAGCAGAGGTTACAGAGTCCAACGACAACTCTGTGTCTGTTTACTTGGATGCAGACGGTGATGAATACTGCCATGACACCTGGAACGATAACCTGACCATGGCTTTGAGTCTGACACTCAGGAGTGGAGGTGAAAGCAGCGAGAAGAAAAGGAATGGCTCCTCAACACCGGATTCAGATGCAACAGAAATCCCTGCAGATGACGGCGATGATGATGATGATGAAGAGGAGGGTTTGTATCTGTCTGTGAGCTCAGACATTGGTATGAGAAGAAGCAGCACAGAACTCTCAAGCCTCGCTGCCGAGCTCCACATAGACGGGCCTGCAGCTGAAAGAGTGACCGAAGACAAGACGTCAGACATGGGATCAGGAGAGCCTGCACTGGTCTCTCCTCTCAGTGTAGACCCTCCAGGCTCTGAGGATCAAAGTGAAACCACCTCAGTATTCTCTCCCCCTGAGACTCCAGTTCAAGATGGGATTGTATCTCCTTCATCCAAAGAGGCTGAAGTATCACCCAAAAAGACTCAACCAAACACCAGAGCAGCTAAAGCTAAACCAACAAGTGTGGCCCCAAATGCTCCAAAAACAGGGGCGTCACAAGCTGCCACACGACCTACCCAAGACGCCAAGAGAGTCTCCAAACCGGACCTGAGAAATGTGAAGGCCAAAGTTGCATCTCGCACCAACACATCTCCTGCTAAAACACCCATCAAGGTATGAAAGCATTAACCAAATATTATTATTCACAAACCAATGACCAGCCATAACCAAACTAATCTCAAAATTTACACAAAACACTAAATATGTTTGGTAATAATTAATTAATTAATAAGGGTTAATATTCACAAAATAAGTTCTTTGAGTGTTTTTATTTTATTTCATTTTTGTCATTTTTTTTAGTGACAGATATGCTCTGTATCACTTGGTACATCATCAGTAAAATAGCAAAGAGAGAATTTATTCTAAAATGTGGATGTTGAAAATTTGGAGAATTATGTAACAGGAAACATTTCATGCATATGTTGGAATCCTGGCACTGGATTGATGAACTAAAGTCAGATACTAATGTATTAGATTTATTAGATATGATTAAACCACCTTAAAACATTCAATTCAAGTAGAAATTACTACTAGAAATGATATGCATCTGATAACAAGGTCAAATAAATGTACAAATATATCACAAATCATAAAAATGTAGCCTTCAGGTATGTCATAACGGATTCTGAACACTTGATTTTTTTCCCCAGTCATCTTTCATTGACATCTGAGCAGTAAATGAGGATGTTTGTAAAACTGTGGAACTGAAATTTAAAAAGTATTTTGTCAGAAAATTGCATACATCAGTTTCCTGCTTAGGGCAACACTTAAGCTAGAGAACAATGACAGTCTGTCATGAATATGATTCTCCTCCCAAAGCTGTTCAGATTTATACTGTCAGTCTGAAAATAAATGAAACGCATGTCTTGATTTCAAAGTAGGTAATACAATATAAAAATATGGTTCCAGTCATCCTCAGAATAACCTGATTGGCTTATCACCATGGATAAGTATGAGCAAAAATGGAAAAGTAAGTTTTCCACAAGTGTATAAGCCAAAAATGTGGGATCATTTCTAACTGAAACTGTTCAGAGGGAACAAACATGGACCAATTCTTTTATGCTCTGTGGTCACCCAGGTTAATACCCAATCACCCCTGATCCAGACTAAGGCCTATGATAACCAGATGTGGATCTTGAGCCCGATTCAGACTTAACTGAAATAACTGAAATTTTGCATGGACCAACATGGATCACATCTGCATGAATTTGTTTAAGGCATGACTGACATTATTACCTGAGTTAGTAGCAAACTATCCAAAACTAACCAACATCATTTCTGCATCCAGATTTGTATTTTGATCACCACCATAATGTCCCTCTTTGTGCCATGATTAACTAACATTAAAAATGTCATCAAAATCGGTTGAAAACATTTTTGAGATTCTGTATATTGCAAACAAACTGTAAAGTCGCCAAATGCCCTCTAAATCATACTCTCTCTAGCGAAGGTAAAAACTCTGTTAGGTAATACGAGTAAAAAATGAGATTCCTGATCCAGGGCATCCTTCCCAAAGGAGATAGGAAAGAGTTACTAAATGACATTTATAGATCGAATCCAAGTTTGAAAACTAGAAAAGCACTTGGAGAGCGCAGACCTCCACCAGTGCCACAGTCCTCACTCATTTTGGGATTTTCACCATAAAAATTTGTCCTATCTTTATTTAATCTTAATATTTAGATTCCTTGGCCATGAAAACAGACCATTAGCAAATGGATTCATAATGATATCTATTTTAGTTCAGTAGTGATTCACGAAAATTGCATTTTTTGTCATGGCGGATCCAGATGGTGATCCAGATCACTCCCAAAATCGAATCAGTTGTCCCTTGTCCTAAACTGGATATTTCCTAAAAATTTCATCGAAATCCGTCCATAACTTTTTAGGTTATGCTGCTAACAGAGAAACAAACAAAAGACAAACAGATGCAAGCAATAACATAACCTCCTTGGTGGAGGTAATAAAGGATTTGAAAAACTTCTGAGCAGAAATGAGCATACACATTATGTATTGTTATTTTTTTAGAGTTTTGATGGGTTGGTACAACTACATGTATGTACAAAAAAGAAACTACACTTATCATTATGCAAGTATCCAAAATGTTTATATATGATTATTTTTATGAAACACTCCATTCTTCTTTGCTTAACTTTATATTTAGAACAAACCAGCACCACTCAGCGTGAAGAGAGCAGCTCCCAGGAAGGATGAAATACTGAAACTGGATGGAGAGAAAAAACAGAGGTCACCTGCTGGCCCAGGCCGAGGTGCTGTGGTGCTGAGACCTGTCAGAGGAAGAAACGGCGAGCTCAAATCAATCCACAGGACGGCGTCCACTGAGTCGCCTAAGCCTGAGAGGAAGAGTCTGTCCGTCAGTCGAAAACGTTCCACCTCCATCAGCTCTCTCCGGTCTGAGGATGGACCCCCAGACTCTGTGAAGAAGGCTGTCAAGAATGTGTCTGATAATCGAGAAACAGCTGAAGGTGTGGAGGTGAAAGGGCGGGGTGTAGATGCTCATGAGGAGCCTGCTGTCAGCCAGCGGGATGTGACCAGAAAGACTGTGGGAGAGAGGCAGAAAAATCATGTCAAGGTGAGTACAGTTGGTCTGTTTGAGCGTGTTCAGACGTTGTACAAAGAAAAATGACTGTTTTGGACCTTTTTTAAATCCAAAGTTAATAAAATGCTCAGATATTAGAGGTTATAGAAGAAAGCTTGAGGTCATGGTGTCTTGTCATCCTTTACTTGTGATCAGAATACCTCAAAAACACTTAAAGAGATTTCCTTTGAAAGTTGCTCAAGAAAAAACTGTTATACAAGGATAAGCTAATATGAATTTAAAAAGCAAAGGTCCACCATGTAACACGGGGGTGAGCTGTTAAGATTGTTGAGGGTCAAGGTTCAAAAGCCAGCCTCTTCTCCTCCTTTTGCTTGTCATCAGAATATCCCAAGAATGCTGCAGTGGTAATGATGAACATGCCTTTTCATGTTTGAGAATTATATTTTTCAGAGAAAAATGTAAAAAGAATCGGATAAACTGCCATAGCTAAAACTATGCAGATACTTACACTTGTTTATCTGGATGGTGTTGTGCTGTTTAGTGTCATTTTTTTCCATTCTTGGACACAGTCTCTTTTTTTTAAATCATGCACCTGTTCACATCACATGACTTCATTTCCTTCTTAAATATTTTGGGAGGTGACAGATAACTGTCTTCTCTCTTGTTGACCCTTGGCTGCTTCTGATTGGATTATACAATTAAATAAAAACAAGAGAGGGAGAAATGGGGTCTTATTGGTCAACAGACTGATATAAAGCTGCCACGTTCTGTCATATGGAGATCAAGTATCATCACTGCCTGTTTTTCTGAAGTGAGCTACCAAACATATTTTCCCCTTTTCAGCTATAAAGTCCCAAAGATATAAGCCCACAAAATGAGTTTAACCACTTGGGGGCACCAGCGATCCCGTGAGGTTGACTTATAAGGGCTTCTGTCATGATGAAGCTGTTTGACTCTTAATTTAATCATATTGGTCATATTTGAAATTTTTGGTGTAGTGGCTCATTAAGGGGGTGTCCTGTTAGACCAGTTGTGAACCGCTGATATAGACTGTAAGGTTATTCAGAAAATCTTCACCAAAGCAATTAATGAACATAGTTAGTTTTTGCCACAGGCTTCTACACGTCAAAGAGAGCAGTCCCTGGTGGCCATTAGAAGCATTCAGGGCACTTAAAAAGCCATCACCACCTCTCTCATGAGCTGTGGTTTACCGTGAGCCCGTGTGTTTTATTACAGGTGATATAATGATATGATGTCATTACTTTATTGAAGCAGCATGGCTGCAGTTGCAGCTCTGGCTCAGATTTGGGTTATGCAACACTAGTGTTGTGAAACACAGAGGTGTTACTTTGCATGACAACACAATGAAATAAGCTTTGTGAGGAGGCAATTATTGGATTTGGAGTTGGATTAGATACATGCCTTCAGTATGTTCAGTGCCAGAGCTAAATCGTTCAACAGTCTTATTTTTAACTCCAAGCGATGCAGATAAAAGGAAAAGAGCATCAGTGATATGTGCACAAACAGGTGTCCCTTGATTTTAACACTTTGAAAATGTGAGGAAGGTTAAATAATGTTATAATAATGCATAATCAGTGTTTGAAGATGCACATGACTAAAGCATTGGATTTGGAAATCAGCCACTGAGCTGTTGCCATTTTTGTTTACTCACAGAGTGTGTATGGAGTTAGCTCTGTTTAAGGTGTGTTTTGAATGAGGGAGTGGTACATTTACAGTGCGTGTGTTTCTGGTATGTGTTTTTTAAAGATTCTGTGATGCTGACAGGTTTCAAACCTGCCCTGACGTATTCTCTCTCAGGCAGCCTGAGGGGGTTTGTGTCGGCACAGGTGAACTGTGTGTGGAACAGGTGAATTGTTCTACACACACACATACTCGCGCACCTACGGAAACAAGTAAATGTAGGTAAACACACATTAATCCAGTAACTTCCAAGAAATGCCCCATCTTATTTGTAGTACTTAAATAAACTGTGTCAATGAATATTCAAATGTTAAATTTCTTCATCTGAACTTCCTTAGCAGCTTTATTGAGTGAAATAGATATAATAGGCCTTTGGTCAAAATCCAGTAACCATCCAGTGCTGACTTACAACAAACTACCTGAATTTAAAATGGTGCACTGGACAATTTGAGTCAACCAACAACTCCTTCAGTGGAACAGCAATGTCTCTCATTGGTTTAGTTTCCAAGAGCTTGTTTATTCTGGTGCAAGACTGCCTTTACTGAACTTTACAGTTGTGTATATACAAAAGAGGATACACAAGAATTTTCAGCACTATTTTAAGGAAAAAAAATTAATCGGGAATGCTAACTACACTTCCCACAATCCTAGAGCTTTTAGTGTAATGTCTTGATGGCCGTTGTTGCCAGAAGCTTCTCCCTTTGCCTTTAACAGCCATGGAAAACGTGGGCATCAGTCTTGAGCTCTTTGGTGGTTAGGGTTGGCTACATACATCAACAACCTTCAAATATTGGCTAACAATGATAAACACTTTTAGTACCTGTTTGAACCCGCAGAGAGCAGTTGTTTTCTCTGCCAGTGCGGTTTTGTTTTGCACAAGAACAGAGGGATTAGGTTTGGATGGTGATTTGAAGACAGATGTGGATCAAGAAATTATCCAAAGCATTTGAGGCATTGTGGAATAGGGCAGATTTCCGCATTTCTACTCTTAATTGCCGTGTGTCACATTTTGATTTTTATAAAATATAAAAATTTAATCGCTTGCATTAAAATATTAAAAACACAAATGAATACCCCTTTGGTAAATTCAAGGAGCAGTGTCACGGAGAGGCTCATAAATTGGACTTTAAATGCTGTGAACTAATTGGCTGAAGTGATGTTGACATGTTCTCAGTGTAGCCAGTCCCTGGGATGAATGGATTGAATTGACGTAGGTCCCATGATGATCCAAATGACACTTTTTCTGTGCTGAGAAAAAAACAGTTCCAGCATTCCTATAGTTGACAATCTGTAAAACTCCAAATTTGAGCCTTAATTTTTTGAAAATAGATGTGTATTGTTGTACAGTGTATAACACTGAAAATAAATTAGATTTGAATGTATTGATATAAACTGTTAAAATGGGATGCTTACCCAGAAACATTTTCAGGACTGAATTTCTGTATTTCCCAAACTGTAAATACTTTTCATGCTCCAGTTTGGTGTAATTTTTTTTTATGTCGTGAGAATACAACATAACAACATAAACATGCTTATGTTTTAATAAAATCTTTATTGTTGTACAGTGTCTTTCTTTTTCACCGTTAACCTGACTGAAAACAAATGCACTCTCAATGTTTTCCTTGCCAACCTAGGCCTTGTTCTTTGCCCTCTGATAAGTAAGTTCACCAGTGAAGACTAGAGTCTGATTGATGCTTTTGTCAAAATCAGGTGTTTCATTCATTAAACAGACAGCCTGGCCGTTACAGACAGGTATGTTGTTCATGTTCCATCAATATTGGCATTACCAAAAAAAACACAGGTTAAACAGCTAACTCACATGTCAGCACAAGTTTTAATGAGTTTATGTGTCTCAAAATAACCTGTGGGTTCAGCTTAAAGTTTGATGAGGTCACAAGCTCAGTGAGGCTCCTTTTTATTTATTTATTAATCACGTTGTCTGTCTATATGAAACGTCAGAAAAGGATTATCTTATTATAAAATAAGGAAAACTGAGCTTCATTTGGTCCTTAAAATTGACATTTAAACTCAGCAGTGGTAAGTTGTATCAAAGTACATTACTTACCTTGATGTAGAAGTCTGCCATGATGCCACGTTTTTGCTTTGGTGTGATACTAGAAAAAAACAATATAGACTTCACAGCAACAAAAACAGTACTACAAGGTAGAGCCGAGCGATCCCCCCCCCCCCCCCCCCTTTGATTCGATGCCCCCGCCCCATTAAAAATGAAATAACTACTCACTGTAAATGTATTTCCAAAATATACATTTATTTATACTTAAAATATACATTTAAAGTGCCTCCAAATCGAAACAACACAACACAGAAATCGACACAAAGTGCTACTACCACCGACGACAACTGCCTTCAGACACAATTTGCAGCGAGGTATTGTTTGGTGTTCGTCAGACGCTGCATAACCAAACCAATTACAGACGTTGAGGGACCTTTCTTGGTCAGAAGCCCCTCTTTCTCCTTGCCGGGTATGGCCGCCGCTGCCATGTTGTCTGTTATTTATGCATGTGACATCCCGGGGGAGGAGAGTGACATACTGCAGGAATTGCTCTACAGAAAGCTTTGGGTCCTCACGAAAGTGAAATTGACAGGTTGAATTTTTTAAAAAAATCGTGAAACTCGAGTTTCAGGAAAAACGACTCGATTTGACTTGCCGACTCGATTTTTAAATCTTAATCATTTTTTGCCCAGACCTACTACAAGGCACCAAGTACCCAGTAATAGATTTCAATTACCAAAGATAGCAATCCAAGTACTTAACACTGTCATATCTGCACAAATACGTTAAGACAGGTCTCGTTTCACTCGTGTAATCAGTTTATCAGTATGTGATGTGCTGATATGCCATGTCTGTAGTCAAAAAATAGTTCACATAGACGCACTCTGCTTTCTCTGTCTCATTAGGTTATAGTTGGTGTCTATTTTGTTAAACCAACACTATGTAGTTTTTCAAACATAATATAGTCCTTAGATATTCATCGCCATGGTCCACCACTTTACAATAAGTTGAATGACACGTCTGTCGTGTTCTGAAGTGGTCTGTATTGCTTTCACTAGCGCTATGTAACTTCGGGGTGGATGGTGGGAACCCTGCCACACAAAAACTACAAGTTTGGACTGCTTTACGGCATAGGCTACGTCACTTCCCCCGATTCCCGATTTGTTTAAAACACGGAAGTGTCGGCGAAAGCCAAACGCAGAGCTGTAGTCATGGCGGAGGCAGCAAAGAACGCAAGAAAAAGAAAAGTTTATTTTGAGGATACCGAACAAAGAAAGCGAGAGAAAAACAAGCTGAGTGCTCGGACCAGAATAAACATTGGTTCGGTTTATTTCACACTCGCTGGCGTGAAATAAAAGACGAGGAGGGATGTCCGACCGATGCCGACTTGGCCCTGTTATTGCTGGACTTGTAAGTACTTGTTGATTGTTTACCATCTGTTGACAGTATTCGTGAGAACGTATCAGTATGTAGTTTTGTTTAGACCTATTTCAAGTGTGTGATATCGCCAGCTCGTGGTTGTCTTTACTTTTATTCACTTTATCGCTTCAACAGGACGGGGGCGGGGGCAACTTCATGGTAATAAAACCAAGTTGAACTTAGCGATTTTTAACATTGTCATTTAGTAAAAAATAAATACATTACCTCGTCGCTATCCATCCTGCAAACAGCCGCTGAAGACAGAAAGTAGTCACTCCCCAAGGCACATACTTTTGAGCGAAGTCCTGGCTTCTGTGATTTGCCTACAAAACAAATGCACGCGACCGGCAGATCTGTACCTTTACGGCAGTATGCACGCGCTAGCTCTCATGGGTAGTTGTGTTCTCGTTCCGGTCAAGCGAGAATCTTCCGTAGTGCTGCTTTAAGTACTGTAAAATCCTGAGTGTAAGTACTGTACGAGTATTCAAGCTGCAGTCAATTCTTAAGAGTCCTCCAGGGAGAAAATGTGTCATTGTCTTTCTGTGTGATGATTTACCATCACTCATTAAAATTCCCAAAAATTGGTCTTTCCATCTTTAGTGTGTCAAAGTGACTGAAAACAGATCTGC
This sequence comes from Scarus forsteni, assembly GCA_036419115.1. NCBI lineage: Eukaryota > Metazoa > Chordata > Actinopteri > Labriformes > Labridae > Scarus > Scarus forsteni. Next base: position 33,630,745 of record JAZDUH010000098.1, on the reverse strand, counting down.
CTAGACCACATAAGTCTCCACAACAGAAATTCATCCATGTTTGAATTTTTTTGTCCTACCTTCTGTGATTTTTCCCTCCACGTCAGAGACACTGATTGATCAATGAGGGCCTGAGAGCTCCTAATGTGCTCGGGCACAGATGCAAAAAGACGCAAACAAAGTTTATGTCGTGACAGATGCAAGACGGTTAAGTAAACCACCAAAAGCAGTATCCCTGCTTGTAAGACATGTCGTAGTGGAGCTACTATCAGACTGTAAAAAGAGAGGGGCTGGAGAGAAACAGCAGAGAAAATCTTAGTGCCTTGGGGAGTGACTACTTTCTTTAAGCATCAGGGTAACATTTTCATCTAAATGTTTGAAAAAACAAAAGAATTGTACTCTAAATACAATGTGTTTATTTACTGTCTTAAGTTTCAATCCTCAATCCTTTTTCAACCCTTCATCATCACCATGTCAGTTGTTGAATGCAGATGGTTTAAACCTGCAGTTCCAGAGACCATTATGCTGCAGTGGCTCTGGTATCAATTAAACCTATCAATCCCCAGTCCTAGTAAACAAGAAGGTAAAAAGGAGCTACTTTGCTGCTCAGTGACTTGTGACTTTACCTGACACAGGGAAGATGAAACCTTTTTTACCCTCCGAGAGACCCCCAAAACACGCTGCGACCAATGCATTAGAGCAAGTGATTAGTAGACTCTAGATTTAGAATATTTGCATGTATCCAGCATTGGGACAGAATTCAACCTAGATTGGTTGGATAATAACAGACTGTATATAAGAGACATTCAATCTTTATATTTGTCATTGCATTCTAGGCTTTGTTTTTCAGAACCAAAACAAATTCATAAACCTTTTAAACATGAGTGTGAACTGGAGGGCAGAGAAGAGGCATCTGGTGAATGTTATCAATGTGATCAGCAAGGGGAACTTGTCATTACATGGAAGAAAGTGAACCAGACAACATTACTGCAACTTCACAGCACACTCAGGGCAGCAGACTCATTCAAAAGATTAGGCACATGCTGCAAAGTTCACACCCATTATTTCCAGTAGTTGGCTTATTAATGATATAAGGAGTGGCAATTAAGCGTCACACAGACAGCATGAGATCCAGTTAGCTTTGCACGCCAACAGCTGGCATTAATGTAGATTGGTGGGACAATTTTAACTTTACACTGTCAGAGCTGGTACTTTTTTAGTTAAAAAATTTGATCTCTTTTTTTCTCTTTTTAAAATGTTGTACATTTATCTGTATTTTACAAAGGGAATGTCATAACTTAACTACTTTGGCTGAGCACTGACAACCAGCAACAGCTTCTAAGTTTTTCTGTAAAGAGTCAAAGACCAAGTGTTTGCGAGAGTCAGAGACTGACGTCAGACCTTCATACACAAACTGGATCCATGTGTGTTTATAGATTAGGAAGGGGAGAAACATGCGGGGGTGGGAGGGGCAGTTGTGAGAGACAGGGGAGAGAAAATTGTCCCAGTCAGAGCTGGGACCCCAGAGGGAATGTAAGACACAATAGGAACTTTTTTCTTACCCCTCTTGTGGCTACAGCACACTCCCTGTTTTCCCTCCTCCCTCTCTTTCCTTCTCTCTTTTTTTCTCTCCTCCCCCTCTGTCTCAACACTCTCCCTCCCTCACTCCTCCCCTCTGCTCCTTCACCGCCTCTCTTGCTTCCCCCATTCCACATTTCTAACTCCATGCGGGGAATGGCTAACACCATGGTCTCGGTGCGCAGCGCCGAGCTGGGGCCCCTGGGCTGGGACGCTGTCACTAAACGTCAGCTCTTTTTACAGAAAGTCTCCTCCAAGCTGGGGCCCAATGCCAGGTCGCAGGGGAGTAAGGGGAGCCCGGGGCCTGCTCCGGCACCTTCAAGCACAGGAACTGGACCTCCAGGGATCAGGCAGACCCAAAGTGAGGCATGTACGGTGAAGGAGGGAGGCGGGGGAGGATCTCCAAACAGACTGAGGCAGAGTCACAGTCAGAGTCCTGGTGAGTGGGCACGTTTACTTCATGAAAGACTGACTGTAAACACGCAGCCACATACACGCAGCATGTAGTGAGAAGTCCTCTGCTTTTTGTCTGTCAGCTCATTTACATGCTCAGTTAAGAGCTATTAACACGTGTTCAGGCATTTAACTGGACCACTGTCCTTGTCGATGTAAACATGCATCAGAGAAGATGACTTTTTCTCTGCATTAGGTTGTCTCGAAGGATTTTTGACCAGACTTTCAGTGAAAAGTTCAGTAACATTTGTGTTGAAAGCATTTTTTTTTTTTAATTACAGTTTGTGCTTTGACTTGAATTTTGTGTGCAAGTGATCCCCAATCACCAGGCTGGGAAATGATACTGGAACATTAAACATTTGGTTCTGAGCCATAGAGAAACAAAACTAGCCAATTTAATAACTGATAGTTGAGTAACGGAGAGTGAGGAAGGGTGTTTTTTTTTTTTGTTTTAAATAATGACCAAGAAACTTGTGCATCTGCTTGTGCCCACATGGACTCTACCCTCTGAGTCTGTCCCTGCTGTGATGAATGAAAAAGTACAACTTGAGAGGAACTCATTGGTAAACCTTGAACTCATGCACTTTTCCACCTGCACTTTGAATGCAGCTTTGAGTACGTCTGCATGTAAGTCAGTAATCATTCTAAACATTTGATCAACTCAGAATGTTGACTGATGGAAAATACCACCATGAACACGTTTTTTACAGCACAGCTCTGCACTCTAAAGGTGTAGCGATTTACTCAGATACCGTGTCAACAGGAGACTTTTAGCCAACTTCAGCAGCTGATAAAAACAGAGAGTGCTCCTGCATGTCTCTTTGATTGGGATTTAGAAACAAGCCCATGACTCTCTCTGATCTTGCATTGTGGTGGGTTATACTCTGAACACTGTTTTTTTGTCTATTATAGGTAAACTGTATTGTAGTACACAAAACCAGGTCATAGTACACAAAAGATTTAAATACTACTGTGGTAGTGGCTACCTTTTGGCTTTTCAAGCTTTGCTGTTAAAAAAATTAACATAGACAAGCAAATAACTGAAACTCTCAGTGTCACTGAGAAATGATTTAAGCATGACTGAGGGTCACCCAGACAGGCAGGGGTAGCGCACCCCTAAAACTGGCTGCTTTAACGCGTGAAGTCTGCCATGGCAAATGATAAGTAGGAATCCATCCAGAATGACTCAAGACTTCTTGAGTGACAGCGTAGCCAGTTCAATTTTTGACCTGCCTTATAGTATTTGTTCTTTTAAGTAAGATGGCGACAAATGTAAACAAACCAAACAGCCTAGCAAAATGAGGCTGACGTTTGTCCTTTGGGAATAAACAAAAACATTAAAGAAAAGTTTTCAAGCTCTGAGAACGTCCCAGGAACAGTAGCCCTGTGAGTACCTATTAACATTATCAATCAATCAAACTTCATTTATATAATGGCACCTTTCATTCAAACAAATGAGCACAAAGTGCTTTACAAACAGACAGATGAAATTAAAAGAAAATTAAAGGCAATATGATTCAAAACCACTCCTAACCAACCCCCCTAACTTACCAACTCCGCAGTCCATACACAGTGTTGGATGCTTCATAAATAGAAGACGTTCCCATTAGCGTTAAGCTACTGTTGTATTTTTCATTCATGCATGCTTTTAGGAAAACTGAGGAAAAATTAAGAATGGGACTGCAAATACATTGTGTTAGTTTAGCCCCTTCCAACATCACTGCATCACTTGCAGTATAGTGCTTTTAAAGCCTGACTTCATCTTTTTATATCTGCTGGTTGTGTTTTACGCTTCAAATTTGCGACAAAAGGATGCCAATTTGCGATGGTTATCTTTTAGAAAATTTGCTAACATGCAAGAGATTTCTTTTCTGCCCCTGAGTTACATGTTGTTTAAAAATACCTGGACGCTTGCCTGAGAGCCTTTTGTAAGACAGTGGCTGTAACATGTAAACATGAGGTCCAGTTATAGTTGGACTAACACAACATTTGACCATTTCTTAGTGTTTGCCATGATAGCATATGCGTCTTTCTCTTTGTGTGTGTATACCTATGTACTTTTCTTTGTGTGTAAGAAAAATGGTTCTGTCTCTGCAGCAGACTCAGGAAATGAGCAGGCTGACACTGCAGAGCTGCCTGTTAAAATGCCTTTCACATACCTCTACACCACTTACATGTACACTCACACAGACTCAAAGACACACGCTGTTTTGGAGGCTTAAATATACACTGCTGCATGAGTTCCACGCTTTGTCACACACAGGCATGTTGCTGACAGACAGGCATGTACAGCTAAGTGTGTGTTTGTTTGTGTAAGTATTGATTCTCCTCGTGTCAGAGTCTCCGCTGCAGTGTTACATAAGATCTGCGTCTCTTACTCTACATCTCCAAACTTTGCTGGACTTTTGTCTGACCTTCTGTTTTTGTGTAACAGTGGCTGCAGTGATTTTCTCATGCCTGATCATATAACTTTACTATGCAGTAAAAGTTTTGGCTCCATATCTGTGTTTAGATATTACCTTTTTCTTGATAGCAATGTTTTAAAAAAAAAAAGGCATGTTAACAGAATGATGCCCAGGTACTTATGTTATGAAAACCTTGTCATAAATAAAACTGAGTTCTAAGTGAAGTAACTTTAATGGAGCTATAATAAGCAGTGTTTTCAGGTGACACAACCGGTGGTAACAGTATTTACCACGTTTACTTTGACCACAAGGTAAAGCCACAGCACACTTGTTTTAATCATTTTAAACATAAGACAAGCCATGTTTGGAAACTTGTTCACCCTTCACTTGGAGATTATTGTCCCAGTCAGGCCACACTCAAGTCATAGGCAACCAAATCAATCCAGGAAAAGACAATCATAGTAGACATGGACCCCAGCTTGATAAGGGAGTGGGTCTCTGGTTTGTTGGTGAGCATTAAGGACTGCCTGGCTCTGCTCATGAAGTCAGAGCGGGGCAACATAGTTCTCTGTGCAAAGCCTCATTTTTTTACCTGTACTGTTCAAACCACGGCGGAAAGGTTGAGCAAATTAATCAGGTAGTGAACCAAAACATTCTGACTTAGCTGCAGCTCGTAGTATTAAGGGTTGATGGTTGGCTTATTGAGTGATTGATTTTATTGTTACTGATTGTACAGTTGCAGTTTTAATTGCTGCAAGAAAGCTGGATTAAATTTGTGAATTTCAGTGGTGGAAGAAAAATGTAATTTATTTTGGTCTGATACTCTGCTAAAAACCAAAAATCTATGAACAAAACATTTAAAATACTGTATACTGTACTTAAGCCTACAGTATGTGACAGCAGGTGTAAGTGACCCCATCAACCAAGCTGCAAGTCAGCTTTGCCACTTGCTTTTTATTTTTGAGAGAATCCTTTTTTTGAAAAAGGGAGGCAAACTTTCAGTGGTTATGTTTGAAAGTTAGTGAGCAGGCAGATGGGGCGTACTTGAAGAGGACATTTAAAGTGGGAATGAGCCGAAGAGTGCGGTGTGATGGAAAAGAGATGCTATATTACTATTGCCTCTGGATGTCACATCTTTAAGGTTTACAAATGAACATTTCAGTCTTTATCAACTATCATTACAAGATAACTCAAAAACTATTTGTCATTTTGTAAATAGTTTGTATGGTTCACGTGTTGTGATCATAAATTTAGCTTGTGTTTTATGAGACAGGCCTGTGTTGGTCAGTGCCATCAGCTGTTGTCCTGCCAGTGTAATGAGCTTAAAGATGATTTAATCTCAAAAAACTTGCATCTCACATGATGCAACAGTTACACAATTTGATAAGTCCAGATATAACGGGCCTTTTTTTCTGCAAATGTTTGATTGGTTGATGACTGAATGTGATTGCTGTCAACTTTTTTGGCCTTTTTTGTCAAACTACAGCCCTACATAAAGGCCCTCTTATTTCCAATTTTGTGTATATGTGAGTAAATACTGGATTCTCCTTGTTGACACCTCAGCTGCACTATTGCATAACAGAGAATCTAATTCTACATCTCTAAACTTTGTTAGACAAACTGTGTGTGTGTGCTTGTAGAGTAATTTTACCCTGCACCTTTTTGTTTGTTTTCAGGGCAAGTTTGAGGATAAGCTTTCCTCCTTAACCACATAAAAACAGTTTGGCTGCCGCAGTGAATGTTGTTTCATTTTGGGTTTTCAAACTGTCTGAAACAAAATCGCAGTATGCCAAAGCTGCAAATTATGTTGCGATTAAATCACATTCACTGCCCTCTATATTCATGGCATTGTTCAGGTATATTAATAAACTTGTAGACTCAGAGTAAAGGCTTTGTCCCCTAATGGGGGTCAAAAGACATTTTTATTTTCACAATCTCAGTCAAGCTGACTTAAAACTTCAACAGAACTAGGTTGATCTAGAGAAATGAGTTTTTACACATAGTCCAAATACCATTTTAGAAACATATGCACTGTATCTCTCTTGTGCATGAAGCTAATCAACATTCTCTGCATTCTGTGCTTTTCTTGGTATTGAGATATTTTTATTTTATGAGCAGAATGTTAATAACTTGTACAGTGTTCAGAGGTATTTTTGTCACATTTCTAAATGGACAAGTTTATATTTAGGAATAAAACATTCATTGTGTCTGTTTAATCCTCAATATTAAAATAAGAAACTTTGTACACTGTTTCTACTGCAGATATAACTATTAAAACACATTTGTCTTTTTTGTACAAAGAGACGGCTTATCCAATGAAACACTCACTCGCTGGTAGAGTGGTACTGAGATAAAAAGAAAAGCTGTAGGTTCTGTGTAAAAATCTTTTTTTTTTCTTTCTTAGACATAAAAACAATAATTTAGAAAAAATATAACCATAGAAAAAAATGTATCAGTGCAGATAAGTTGTACTCAGATGCCACATATGATTCCATGCAGGATGAACTTCTTGTCTTCTATATCGGTGAGGAAAACACAAGATCCACAGTGTTTGGGACGTCTGCTTCGATCACTTCATAGCTTCACCTGGAGTTTAGAGAATAGGAGGCTTGTCTATTTTTCCTGCAAGCCGTGCGCATTTTACAATTAAAACAACCAGGAAATGGTACATATAGAGCTGTGATTATCTTAATCCAGGTGATGTGTGTGTCCACAGTAGTAGGATATGTCAGAGAAAAAACAAACTGTCTCTTGCTTCTGTTCCTCTAAAGTTAAGCTCTGTTTTCCTCAGCCCAGAAACTCGCCTTGTTTAAATATTTTCTTTCTTTCTGATTCCTACTAATCTGTCAGTGGAAGCTCAGTATTGGGCTGATATTTAGTGCAGGATAGAACTGTGACAGCAGAGAGAGACACTGAGGCTGAAGGACATGCCTGCTGTGAAAGCTGAAGTGGCACTGGTCAGAGCTGACAAGCCTGGCAAATGCATGTAAAGAAAATGCTTCCAGTGTGAAACGAGTTTCATGGAAAAAATATGCAGAGGTGGACTACTCAATGCCACATTGTAACATGGTCTTTGGAGCTAGTGAAGAGATTCACAAATGAAGAATTTCATCTGCAGAAACTGAGTTTTAAGCAGATTTTTCAAAATGATTTGCCCTTGAAGAGTTTTCACTAACAATGTTGTGTGCTTACCAGAGCATGTTAATCCTGAGAGAGCACAATAATGTTCGACACACCAGTGTTTGTTCCTACAAATGCACTGACTTGACTTCTATTTTACTATGTTTTCATATCTTCCACTGTGTTAAATATGGAAGGCCCATTTTTATTGAGTTGGTAGCATAGAAGGTTTCTTTATGCTCACATTGACTATCGTATATGCACAAAAACTGGTGGTTGGAATCTCCGCAGTTGTGTCTCTGTTAAGAGCGTGTAACACTGATGACGAAACACTTAATTTAAACATGGTGTCTGCTGTCCCATTGCCTGTAATTCCACTCCTGAACATGTAGGAGTGTGTGCATTGTGTGTGTGTTTTTGTTTGTCTGTAACTTGACCGTTGTTTTCCACAATGACTGTACAGCAGAGTGTCATTTACAGAGCGGAAAAGGCTTCTGTCCATATTGTGTGTGTCTGTGTAAAAGCAGATCTTTTTCTGATAAAGGTCACATTCTGATGGACAAAAGCTGGCCTGTCTCTCTGCAGGAACAAACGGACGCCTCCTAACCCCTCGTCATCAAAGGACTTCTTTCAGTGTGTGTGTTTGTGTGGAGCATTTCGCCATTTTGGATTTGACTTGATAACGTCTAGTAGATGCACTGATATGACCGGGTTTTAACAGGGCTCTGCTGATTTGATGTTTGTGTAAACAGCTGCTGAGGTTAACTGGGTTTACCTTATAGACAGCAGGTCAGAGGGCAGTTAAGAACCAGCTTCTGATTCAGCATTACCTCTCATCAATAGATAGCCTCAGTTTTCTACAAACCACCAAGACATGTGTCTGGAGATTAATGGTACAGACCAAGTTTCTAAATTCTGTTGCTTCAGAAAAAGAATGTTACTAAATCATGAAGGCAGCATGAGCGTTAACAGTGCAGTAATTTAAATCATTTTAAAAATTGCTACATCACTGAAAAATCTTGATCAGTGAAAGTTAAGGCCATCCAGATGACTCCCTTGAAACCTTTTTTCAGAGAAAAAATGGATACCGCATTTTCACAAGCCCACCCGGCTGAAGTCATGCTGCACACTACCACTGCATACCGCGTTTGACGACTCTGTGGAGCAGGCAGGTTTGAAAACTTGAGCGAAGTTGCCTTTTTGCTGAAACCATGAACTGGTGAGTTAGTAGCAAAGATCCAACAGGAGTGAGAGTTGATTTCACTTTAAATGCTAGTACTGCTTTAAATGTTGTGATGCTTCTTAGAAACTCAATCTGTCTCACTGTTTTTTAGCATTGCAACCAAAATGTAGCCAGGGTTACCACTGGCAATGTGTCTCTCTGCATAACAAATTGTAGACCTACTCCTGCATGACATTGTCAAGTGTGTAACAATAAGATGGAAGTGTTGGTGTTTAATTTTCTGCAACTTTACAACTGATGAAAAGCTGGTAGTTACTAGAAAACGGAGTTTATTTGAAAAACAAGCAGGTGCTCTGCCTCTTGGTTGCAGATGTTTTAGGATAAAAATCTGACTGCTTGTCTGTTATATTTCTAAAAGCTTTGGAGCTTTTTCTGTCAGTTGATGGAAAAATGGATTTTGTGGTGTGGAAAAACCATTGGGGTGTTTAGTTTTGACAGCCACAGTTCACATAGAATTTCTCTGGCACTCCTGCAATCTACAACTCAATGTGACACAGCGTCACAGTAGTAATCTGTGTGGGATGTTTTGCAAAAATAAAAAGCTTAGAGACAGAAGAGACTCATTGTAATGCCAGGTTGAATAACGAGTAGTCTTGATCCAGAATGAGTTTGCATTTCAAGGTATCTTCCTGCTAAGGTCCAGGGTTTGGTGCATACACCCAACTATAATCCTACAAAATCCCTGACTTTGCAAATGTCCCTTTCATAACTGAAACTGTTTTGAAAGCAAAGGGTGGTCACACCAAGTGTTGTTCAGATTTAGATATCTCTTTAGTTTATTCACTTTGTATTTTCTAAATTCTTAAAAATAAGTATTTTACACACATCTGCCTAAAAGTTTTCCATATTACTGTGTATTATTTGAATTACCATTTAGCTAAAAAATACATGAAAAACATGATTTTTGCTCCATATTGGCCAGCCCTAACCTACCGCTAAACATTTTTTTCTTCAACACAAGTCAATGGGACAGGGCATATTTTTGAGGGGCCACCATGACTACAGAGCCTTGTCAAAAACACTGAACTGCATTATTATTTATTTTGTTTACAGATGAAGGACAAGCTTACACCCTCCCTCTCCAGAATAGAGTTTTCATGGTACCACCTACTACCTGATTAGAATTCACATTCCCTCTATATAAGTACCTGTTTCGACTTAAAAAAAATTTAAAAGTCCAAGGTAGGACTGCCACAGTATTTGGTCTATACCTCAAGATTATTGTGGCTGGCAAATATATCATGTTAACAATGTTATTGTATTGTTACTGTGTTAGAAATAGACAAGGTATTGCTGCAGTCCTATTTTCAGCTCTATGTGATTGTTTTAGTTTAGTGTTTTTATTTAGGACTGTTCTGCTGTATACTGGTATATTGCAGCAACCCTTTAACCTTGCACAACAGCTGGAATTGCTTGATTTATTAGTCAGGCAGATCCATCCTGTCAAGCTCCAATCTACAACATTTGTGCTCTGCTCAATGTGGGACGGCCCAATCAGTCTTTTGAGCAGGAAGAGTTGAGAGAGATGAGCAAGACAACAGCAGGAAGTGACTGCACTTATAGGGATTAGCATAAATGCTAATAGCTTCAGTAGCAGTTTTATCAAAACAAGCAGCAGCACTACAAACTTCTCTATTTTGAAGATATTTTCACTCTTCTTCAGACATGTTTTGACCTGAGTTTGTTTCATGAAGTGGCTCACATTCTGTAACATGGTATAACCGCCTACTACATTATATGATTGGCCTGCAATAAATGTTGATTGACAGAATGATTGTCCAGTCACCTGCTGGGTATGCTTCTGAAAGATTGAAAACACTTTCTGTGGACTTTTTTTCCAAATGGATTGTTGAAATATTTTGAATGGTCCATCTGGTGTGTCAGGTTAACAACCCTAGTCCAAACACTAAAACATGTTTCTTTTAATTACCCAAATTTATAAGACAGGCTGCACACTGTCTACATTTACAAACACAATGGAAAAGTGTATTTGCCAAACAGTTGCCAGTGCATTTGTATGATGTAGACCTACGAATGCAGAGGGCATGTTTGGTCATCGAGGAAAACATAGCTCAATGTTTAAAATGTGACATATGAGACCAACGATAAAACAAGACTGTAAGAAAATCTTCAAAGGTATGTGATGTCTTGGATGGCATTTGAAATTGGTTATAATCATCAGAGGGAGCTGTTAGTTTTTCAATTTGTTTATCAAAAGTGGCCGGGTCATGGTTTTAGGATCACAGCTCTTTAATCTCTGTTATGAAGGATTTACTGGATTTACTTTGAGAAAATAAAACCTAGAAGAAAAACAGACTAGCTGTGTTTTTGAGAAGAGGAGAAGTGATTAGTTCCTCTGCTGCTGTTTGTTTGGACTCAGTCGTTGGTTCAGAATTGAGTTAAAGTCCCAGATTACAAAAGGAATGTGTTCATTTAAAGGGAGACTCCAGTGTGTTTTTGAGTATCAGCAGAAGGCACGAGGCTCTCTGCTCTTACCTAACATCATACTGAAGGTAAGAGAGTCCAGCTGCTGGCGCTTCATCAGAACTGAAACCAAATGGAGCCAGATGTTTCCTGCTGGCTTCAGTCGCTTTACAAGTTTTACTGCTGCTTTACCTCTGCCAGCAAAGACTGTGTGTGTGTGTGTGTGCGTGCCTGTGTGTGTGTGTGTGTGTGTTAATGTGAGGTAATGTAATTGCGGTGAACACATGTAAAGTTTTTCCCCCTCGTTTTAAAACAAGCCCTCTTTTCTTCACTGTTCTTTATGCTCTCTGTCTCCCTCTCACCAGAAAGGGGTGAGAGACGGAGAGAACAGAGCTAGTTTTTGTTAGAATTGAGGAAAGTTTGAGAAAAACTTACCTTGATAATCTTTAGGGGAAAAACAAAGTCCCTACAGCACAATAACATACAAATAAATGAGCAAATTGTTGGTTGTAAGCATACAGAATCACCAGTCTAAGAAAGGTTATATGCTCTTTTAGACTTTGACTTTATTTTTCCAGATTTTAGGGTCTTAAATTCAAGGTTTTACAAAGGTGCTGTTCAGTTCCTTACAGACCCATTAGAATTCTAAGTGTTTAACAAGTACAGCAAAGACATTGATTTCTAAGTTGAGGTACAAACTGATAGTTTGAGACAGAAATGGCTTTTAAATTCCTTTATTAAACTCACGGGACTTCAATGACAAAGACAGTAATTAAAGTTGCAAAACAGAGTGTTCAGTCTATAAATGCCACACATGCTGAAACACCAAAGTCATAATTAACCCAAATAGAACACTAGTGTTGTGTGGCAAAATGATTTTATTTAAAATTGAGGCAAGGGAAAGAGAAATATTATGGCCTGAAAGAGAGACATATTACCTTAACAAACGTTATTTTGGGAGATCTGTACCATGGAGTCAGTATGGCAGAGGTGTCCTCAGAAAACTGGTGAAAAAAAAGGAGGAATTAAAAGTTGATGGCTTAAGAAAAGGTTTTTTTGCTGTGTAATGATCACTTAGGCTGGAGATATATCTGCCACTTTTCCCTGCGTTAGCATTTGCATCTGTTGGCACACAAGCATTTTTGTTTATTTACTTGCCTTTACGTGACGTGTGTGACTGGAAGACACCTTTAGAAGGCACAAAAGACCCCAGGCTTTATGTGACGACCTTGTCCGAAGTACACTGTAAACATGTCAGTCATTCTGATTGTGAATGTAACAAAATAAACACCAGTAATCAGTGTCATCAAATATGTGTTGACACCTGATGACCAGCTGTCAAACCTAACCATCTTCTGGACTCAGTTTTACTGATATTTTCCCTCCTGAACAATCAGAACTGTCTTGGTATAAGGGTGTAATATGTTACCATGTTAACTGATGACTTGCAGCCAACTGTGCTGATGTCGTAGTGAAGTCACTGGGAAAATGTAGGTGAACCCTTCAGTGCTTCACTTTTTATTAATCATTGTGTCAAAGAATACATTTGATACCAGTATCCCTGTTGGAGACACTGGTAAAGATGTCATTTATTATTAATGATGTGTTTTAGAAAACTTTTCTGTTGTTTGGTTCTGTTTGCATTTGTATTTAGTGTTGTGTTTATGGACCTTGAGTCTGTTAATAAAGTATCTATCGCTATCCAAATTAGTTTATGAGTGAGAAACTACAGCCAAGGAAACCAGACGAACACAAACATCTATGTACAAAGTCAACCATGGTGTCAACTCACCAGTGTACACGGTCACCAGTTAAATTACCACAACAAACACTTTTTCTTGTTTCCTGACTGAGATGGAGGTCATCAGCTGAATGACTGTCAGGTTTGTGTCTATACAATCTCACACTTTATTCAGGTGTTGATGATTGTAGTCTTGATTAATTAGTTTTATCTTAAAAACTATCTGATGTAGTTGTTTCTGCTGCTGTGATTAGTCATCTCTCCTGTGCCTCTACACTGGTCCTGCTGATACTGCTCTTCGACCTCTTGCTGGCTCCAGTGGTGGGTGCATGTTAACCCTTTAAGGCCCAAGACTGTAGATTATAGCCAGAAAATGCTTATTTTTTGGAGATTAAATTTTTATTTCACTCTCTGCTAAAATCCTACAAAAATCAAAATGTCCATAAAATTCAACATATAGATTTTTCGTATCTCATTTGATACATTAGGTGTTTTTGGCAACTGATAATCCATTTGAGGACATTTTTATCATTTATCTGATTGTATTTAGATGTTTTTTTTGTAATTTGTTGATCATATTGAGTAGATAGAGGTATTATAAAAGTATGTATCAAATATGACACAATTGGCTTTATAGGGTTAAAGCATGTCACTAACAGTAAACATTAAAGCACAGCTATGGAAAGCCAAAGCCATACCCGCTTTTTAAGCAAGGGTGGTGATCAGACACAGCCAATAAGGCTTGAAGCTAAAACAGACAGATCTGTGCATGGATTAAGCAAAGGAGTCTACGGGCACACCACAGTCCAGTTTGTGAGTTTGAAGGAAACTTAGTTTCAAAAAAGATTTCTGGAGATATCTGTGACAAGTGCAAACTTGTTAAAAAAGGATTAAAAAAGTGACCTTTAATGCCAAGGCTTGGTGTGTTTATCACAGCTGTGATGCCCCGCTGTGAACTTGCTGTAAAAATCCTGCATTTGCATAGTTTTTCAGCTGGGTCATCAGTGCAGAATAAAAATAATTGACCTTGTGTGATGTGAGATACTCAAAGACACCATAAAAGCTTACAGGGCTTTCAGTGGCACCGTTGACTGCTGTGTATCAGGAATACAAATCTACCCTTGTCACTTATCTAAAGCTTCTGTAAAATTGTTATTTTCAGTATTTCTTTTACTTCAAAAACGTTGCTTCTCAACACTTAGGCCGAAGAGCTCTGTAATTTAATTCATAGGTAATAAAAAAAATGAAAATGCTTACGGTGACTGTTTTAATCCTTGGAAAAAGGGAGAGAGTGTTCACATCTCACGTTTGTTCTGGAGTGACACCTTCAAGGTACATGGTGTTTTGTGTACATGATGTTATGAATATTTCATGGATTCAGTGTGGACACCGTGTCCCTGCTACATTATATGACATAACATGACCTGGTGTCAGGAGACACCGATGTTCAGAATCAGGCTGAAGTATTTATCATTTTACGACAGCAGTGGCGATCTGTACATCACAGGACCTACAATGTTAGTCACAGCATACGAAGATGAAAGCTGTCTCCAAACTTTCATCTTCAAATTTATTCTGTTCTGCCTCGAGGTCAAAGTCTGGACAGGAAGCTGTGGAGCACGCTTAGGCCCGTTTGAAGATGACGGATCGTTCATCCAACCGAGACTGCATTAACAACGAGAAGGAAATTAAGAGATTAGAGATCAGATTTAATAAGATTTAGTGTTTGACTGGGATAGCGAGCCTAATTTTTTTTTTTTTAAAAGATGTGTTTAGCTAAGATATAAATCTAGTGTGAACTATTTATTAAACTGGCTGGCACTTCTGACTTTAAGTGCCAGCCAGTTGCTGATGTATGCATTCTTATTAATCTATGAAAGTGTAAAACTTATTGGGCTGAAGAAAGTAAAGGTTTTTTGTTTCTTCAGTAGAGAAACACCAGGTCATTTTGAAATGAGTATTTTGAGGTCATCCTGTGCAATGCGAAAAACCCCAAAGAATTTATCCATTACATTTTCATAATCATTTTTTATATCTGATGTAGGTTGAATTCTGTTAGTCTGTCTGTCTCTGATGCTTCATTGTTCTGCAGTCTCTGGTCTCCACATTCTCCTCTCACTCCTCATTTGTACATGTTAGCATTCAGACACTCAGCTCCGTGTCCCCCTCTGCTTGGTGTGAAGAAGATCGCGTCACAACTCTCAGAGGAGTTCATCCATCTTTGGTTTTAGAGAAGAATGTGTGATTCAGTCCCACAAAAATGACAAAAGCATTTCTTCACATTTTAATGACGCCCTGAGAGCAACATGCTCCTAAAAATTCTACACATCCTCCTGATTTTGACTCGACTGATTTTTATACCTGAAGAAAGTTTACAGCGGAGTTTGGATTTATTGTGTTTTAGGGTTGTCTGTCTGTCTGTCTGTCTGTCCACACAAAGGTCCAGTCTATTGGATTTATATTCAGGCTAATACTGGTGAACACTATTTCACATGCTTTAGAGATTTTTACCTCCGTCAAGGAGGTTATGTTATTGCCTGTGTTTGTTTGTTTGTTTGTTTCTCTGTTAGCAACATAACTCAAAAAGTTATGGACAGATTTCAATGAAATTTTCAGGAAATGTCCAGATTGGGACAAGGATCAAATGATTCGATTTTGGGAGTGATCTGGATCACCGTGATCTGCCTTGAGAAAAGATGTGATTTTCATGAATAACTTTGGAACTCAAATAGATGTCATTATGAATCCAATTGCTAATGGTATGTTTTCATGGTCAAGGAATCTAAATACTAAGATGAAATAAAATAAAGGTAGGACTAATAACTATGGTGAAAATCACAATATGGGTGAGGACGGTGGTGCTGACAGAGGTCTATGCTGTCCGAGTGCTTTGCTAGTCTTCAAACTGCATTCAGGGATGAACAAATTTGATTTTGTAAGTCAAAGGTCAGCCACAAAGCCTCATGGGTTTTCTCTGCAGGTAAATTTAGAGTTTGATGAAAGGTTTTTTTTTCTTAAATCAATTTTGCACAGATCTTTGCTTTCTCTAAATAATGAACTAATTAGATGCTAAAGGAAAGAGCTGAAAGGTCAAGCTGTGGTGATCTTTGGCTGGTAAATGTGATCTTGTGTGCACGATCATTCAGAAATCCTGAAGGTTCTTGAAAATCCACACAAATGTACAGTCTGATGCATGTAGGTTAGGTTTTCAAGGTCATGAACCCAAATCCTCATCCTTTGCTTATTAGAACTTCATTCTCTTCAAACTTTACAGAAATGTCATTTTTAACCCAAGAGGGATAGAGAGTTAGAATATGGAGATCAGAGGTCAATCCAAAATCTACAGTTGTCCTCAGGTTGTGAAAGCAAAAACTTTTAGGTTTTTCCTTAAACTTTTTCATTTACTTTACTTTTTGTTAGGAGTAAGGGAAAGCTAAAATAACCCGGTTTCTGTTGTTACAAGACTTACAGAGAGAACATTTGTACAAACCTGGTGTATGTTCGACAGATAGTATTTCCACAGATGATTGTTACGTCACTTTAGAGCTCTCTTCATCATGAAAAGTGGACACAAACATCCATGATGCTGCTAGCTTTAGAAGGAAACCAGCAGATTAGGTCATAGCAGAACACAAACTAACGTACTCATGAACACTTATGTGATGTTCCAACTTTCAAAGGTTAGGGTTATTAGTCTGGACAATTAGGAAAAGTTACATCTTTGTTTCTTTTCTGTTCTGATGACTAAAGTTGATTTATCTCTCTTATAGGTCTCCCAAAACCTCGCTCAACAGCAGAGCGGTCACCCACAGTTTCACCAGGCCCCCCGACGCCTAACTCCAAACCAACAGCCAGTCAGCAGCCAGCACCAGGGTCGGGAGGACGACCTGCTGCTCCCACTGCCACCACAGCATCGAAACTTCCTGTGAAAGGATTAACCACAAGCCTCAGCTCCTCTTCACTGGGGAGCAGTGAGAACAATGGAGGCACAAAAGGTGAGCACGCACACACAATCTGATACTGTATCATCGGAGGAGGTTTTCTTTGGTGTGGTTTCCTTTTCCCCGCTGACTTCACTTCCCCGCTGTAATGTGTGTATCTCAGGGTCTCACAGAATTACAGAAACACACACCACAGTGACACAACATGAACAATCTGCTGAAAGCTCTAATGCTGATAAAGATTCTTTTGAAAACAGACTGTTGGAGGGAAATGTGCAGTCAGATCCTCTCGCCCCTGAGAGTGTGTGTGTGTAGGTTTCTGCCCACTTCCTCTGCTGAGGTCAGGACTCAGAGTACAGTTGGTGTGATTGTTCGTCCAGTCACTTGTGGAAATGTTCTGTCAGTTACACTGTTACTATGATAATGTAAAGCAGAACTTCATTTTCATTTCATTTCTGTACTCCTGTGTTTTAGGCTCATATCTCTATTGACTCCTTCACTATCAGACGCCTTGTCTTCTTTTCCATTGTTTGGTCTTTTGTTCTGTTCTTACATATTAATTGCCTTTATTGCCCCTATTTCTATTACTATTATAAATTGTTTTTTGCCTCTTTGCTTGTGTTTTTTTTAAATCTTTACCTTGCATTATGCTTTCCATCTCGCATTCATCATCATCTCCCTTTGTTTGTTTTGCGGCTTATTATCTTCTAAATGTCTGTTAAATTTGTTCTAACTCTTAACTTTGAAAAAGACATTTTAAACAGATTATTATTTCTTTGATTGTTTAAAATATGTTTTAATGGTGTTTTTTTCTCTTTGCTTATATGTGATAGCTTATTTTGTCCTGGTCCTTGTCCTTTCTTTTCTTTTTTCTATTTGCTGTGCCTTTCTAAGCTGTTTGCCCTCGTCAGCCATTGCTGCTTTCACATACACACAAAGAATAATAGAAAACTAAGCACAAGGACCAGGCACAAAATTAGCAATCAGATATAAGCAAAGAGGAAAAAACACCTTAAAACATATTCAAACAATGTAAATAACCCTAGCAAACATTAATCTGTTTGCCATGTCATTGCAAGAGCTGCAGGTGTTTTCTGGGCTTGGATTGTTTTGGTCTTGGGTTTTTTTCTAACTTGCGCAGGTTGGTGCCTTTGCCGGAGTATTTCACATTTTGAACTGCATTGAGACATTAGAGGCCATTAGGCTTGACACTTAAGATGCACTTTGTAAACCATTTTGCTTTAAAAGTGCCACACAAATAAAAGTGTTATGATGAAGTATTTAAAAAACTAAGGTTACGAAACAAAACAAATATCAAACAAACTAAAATCCTGCACAACTTGCAAAACCTAGAAATAATATAGTAGAAATATAGTAGAGATTCAAAATGTAAGTGAGAGCACAGGGATTGCTTTGAAGGTGAAAGATGAAATTCTTTAAAACTTAAATGGAAAAAAAATAGTTTCTCTCCCCTGAAACTTTATTTACGATGTACTTCAGGATTTATTTTCACAAAACTTCCACTTAAAAAGGTACAAAAAATACTGAAATCCATTGACGTGCCCATTTGTCTATTTTTCCCTGTATTCATGACTCCAAAACAGAAACAAAGTTATCAGTTATTATTATATTTATTCTATTCCTCTTTAAGATGATATTAAAATGTTTCTGTTTAATTTCTTTGTTGCTGAAACTAATTCAGCTCCAGATGATTAAACCTCAGCACAATCTAAGGCTCAGTTTAATTGGATCACATGTAAAGGATTTTTTTTCTATCCAGGATCACATACCCCACTTTACATTTTTCTTGGTATTTGATATAAAAATGGGATAGGATTAATTTGATCAAGTTAAAAACATTTGTGGATGACTGTATTTGGATGAGCAGTGTTTTAAAGGGGCAGTTTGGTTTATTTGAAGTGGGGTTGTATAAGGTGCATGTCAACAGTAAATAGATTATCCACAGCAATTCAGGAAAGAAAAGAAGTGACACAGAAGCTCGTACCAAAACAGGGTGGTTAGCCAACGGAAAAAGAAAAACATTGTTTGTTCTTTTTTTGTTTTTCACTTTGAGATTACTGAATACAGCAGCGGTGTACAGCCTGCTTGTTTGTCAGCTCTCTGTTGTAGGAGCAAAGCTAATTACCTTTACTGCAGCTAATGAATTTACTGTTGACATGAACCTTATACAACCTCACTTCAAATGAACTGAACTGTCCCTCTAGAGGCGACTCACAAGATACTCTGATAACAAGGAGTGTCAAATTCCATTAGAGGTTACATCACAGATTATTTATATAACTTGTGTTACTTTCTTTAACTAATTTATATACATTGGAAGGGATAAGATAAAATCAAAATGAATAGCAAAGAGTATATGTGTTAAACTAAGGCTTCAGCCTTCACCTTTTGGTCCTGTTCTTTGACTGTTTATGATTTGGTTGATTCTAAAAATATTACCCATCATTTGTTGTTGATGTATCGGGGCATGTTAGTTTTGGACCAAAATGGAAATAACTGACACAAAAAACTAAACTTAACGACTCAAAATTGAAACCAGAAACTGTAAGTCTTGTCTAGATTAAAAAGATTTGATTATAGATTTTTTTATTTAATCTGCTAACTCTCTTGCCAGCCTGATTTTACCAACATTTAATCAATTTCAGACATGATTACTTACCAAAATTGGCTCCTGGTTTTACACAAGGCTGTAAATTTACAGTTTAGTTTGAAAGACTGAACTGAGAAGATTGTAATCCAGCTGTTAACATGGATAATTGATTGTTTTTTTTCTTGTTTGCCTTCAGACATCTTTTAAGTATTTTTTCATTCCCTTTCTGGTTTAAATAACTTAGAAAAAGTAATACAAGCCTGGGAAGACAAATTACAAGTGTGTGCTCCCTGTATGTTGTTAAATTTTGGCTGATTTTAGTTTATTCAACTTAATCTATTCCACCCCAGCATCCCCTAAAATCTAAACTATATATTTAAATGTTCAATTGTTGGAGAAAAAACACAAATCAAGAGCTCATGATCTTTATTACTCTCTCTTCCCTTCAGACAAATTTTATCCTAATGTCTCTTCAGTAATCAGTTCTTTAGCGTGCTGAGGGACAGGCTTGACGTGGAAACACATGGTTTGGTTCTGAGGGAGCTTAAAGATGTCCATCATGTTGAGCTGACGTTTTTCCTGCTGTTTAACTTCTGTCAAGCCAGTCTAAACTCATCTCAGGCTGAACCACTGGCCTTTAAATCAGCAGCAGGATGCACAGGAATTATACAGTAAAAAGGGAGAGAGAGGAATTAGACTTACAATTCACCTCAAAATTATCTGTATGGGGATGAAATGTAAGACGATCTGCTTCAGAAGGAGAGTAAATTATGATTCATGTATTTAGGAGGAGGGAAATCTTTCACATGATGTTACATAATTTTTTGTATAAGTCACATTACTCTGTGTGCTTTATGCTTATTAACTGAATTTCTGAATAGCACGAATTTTTACATAATCTTGGATTAAAACTCCAGCCCAGCTGATAATATGAAATCATGTGAGCACCATAAAAAAACAGAAAATCTTCAAAGAGTGTAAATATGATAAATATAGACAACGCATGTGATGAAGCAAGCATTTTCTCTCTCATTAATGTTGAACTTCTGGTGTCTAATATGTCTGTTTCCTTTTTCCCTTTTCTTTCCTGCAGCAGGTGCTTCAGGTCCAGCAGTGTCAAAGCCAGACGAGCGACCCAGTAGGAGCACGCTGCCTGCAGGGACCCAGACTGCAGCAAAGCCACTGGTCCTCAACAGTTCCTCTTCTCCCAGTGAAGCTGTGACCAGTTCAAACGCTGCAGTCACTGTAGCTCCAAAAGCTGCTGTGATGAGGAGCAGAGCCCTGTCTCTGCAGGCCAGGAGCCCCGCCACTACAGGTCAGCCACAAATGTGTGCTCAGAAGTCATGTGTTACAGCAAGTACAACTATTTTTATAATTAAGTGATTTATTAAAGTTAAATAACACAAGGAGCATTTAGACCAAAGAATGGCTGAACAAAGCACAATGCAGTCACGTAAACAAGTGGCTATGAACACATTGTGTGCTGTTTGTTATTTAAACATAGGAGTTCTAAACGTATAACATGTAAAGCCTTATTTAGAGAGTACATCTTATTTCATAAATGTTTCATGGTTTTTTAGCAAACCCAGCCGGCATATTTTTCATTAACAAGTTATGCAGGTTTTGTGATTTGATTTTCTATTTTGGAATAGGTAAGTCTGTCTTTTTGTATAAATAATCAGATGTTAAGATATGGTTTCATATGTAACTTGACCCTTTTCGTAGCCTTTTAATGCAAATGCCCCTGTAAACATGTACGCTTAAATGCTTAAATTGGAGGATGCGGCAAAGAGGTTTTTGATGACATTTCTATACCAACTGGTTCCATGAAACCTCTTTCCTGTTTGTTGGGTTTTTTTTCCACTTATCAGTCGGTACTTGTAATTTACTCTTGACACATAGATGTAGTTTATACTTGAAAAGAAAACTGTGGGCATGTTCTGCCATCTTGGAAAAACTACACATGCTACAGATGCTTTGGGATCTCTGTCCTTGTTATACTCTGCTTTCTAAGATCAGCCTCTCTTTCCTCCTACAAAGATTGTCCTTCTTTTATGGACAAGCATTCCTGAAAGTTTTCACATATTTTGGGGGATTCATTTGTTAAAAAGATGGTGGATGATGACAGAACCATTGTATTATTATCATGAACAATATGGGATGAAGTATTCAAACAGCAGTTTTTGATCAGGTTAGTCAGAGTGCAAGGGATCGGGAGATGCAAATAAATTTAGGAGGAAAACTTGGTCCACAGGAGACAGTTCCCACTGACAGAGCTATGGACAACAAGTCAGGGGATAGTTTATCTTAAAGGATTGAGAGTTCACATGAAGATTCAGTTAAGGAAGTGTATGAAGGAGAAAGCTCAGATATGTGGATTTAGGGCCAGAAGAACATGGAGGTTGAGAGTTAGGGTTTTTCTAGAGGAAACGGGTTGTAGAATGTTCAAAGATCAACAGTCTATTTTTTGAGGAACAGGCCTGCTGGGATAGAGTTTGTGCCAGTCAGAAGAACAGATGTCAGATGAAACCATTAAGCCAGGTGGGAGTGGGGGGGGGGGGCTCACTCTGTTAAATGATGTCTCAAACAGTAAGATGTCCAACCTTTTTGTCTTGTGTACCCCCTGAGTCTTTTGTCATACCATGAGTACCTCCTCACTTCTGCGTGTTGATGATTCTTCAAAAGCAGAGCTTAATCAACCTGGTTTATACAGCTTCCCTTCTACATTTGAAGACCCGCCACAGCCTCAGTGCTTCTTTTGCAGTGAAGTTCTGGCAAATAACTGAACGAAATCAGCCCATTTACAGCAACACCAGAGCACAGACACTCAGGAAGCATCTGTAAAAGACAATAACCTGTGCCACAGGCTATTGTCTCCACAGGGAAACTAGTAGTAGCACACACTTACCATTTTGTTGACAGGCTTATCTCAGTACTTCCAAGTTGAAAAATATGATTCAATTTGCTCACACTTTGCTCTGTTTGGGAGTCGCTGGTCCAAAACACAACATTATTTTGTGGAGAACATGGTGGGTTATTGTAATTCAATGAACAGGGCAGACACAATGCAGACAAAATTCATAATTAAAGATTTTCTTCGCTGATATTTTTTTATGTTACACTTTTTAGAATCCTGAAGCCGATATAAGCGAGTCGTTTTATTGGCTGTTTGAACTTTTTCTTTTAACGTTTTGCTTTTACCATTTATCATGATTTAATGTCACATTAGAAGAACTTTCAGTCAACTTGTTGCCAAATGGTTCCTTTTTAGTTGAATTTGCTTTGCCTTTTTTTCTAAGCATTGTGAATGGTTGAGTCATTTTTTGAGTGCATGCTAGTAATAGTATGTTAGTAAATATTTTTCTAGAAGTTTGGTTAAGCCCCTCTCACTGTCTGTTTTAACTGGGTTTCAAAGTTGTTTGCTTGTTTTTGAAACTAAAATGAACGAGGTACATTTCTCAAGTGACAGACAGCGACAACCCCACTTCAACTTTTCTCTTTATGTATTATGTCTTCTGTAGCCTCAAGTACCAACTAGAATTTAAACCCTCTAATTCCTTTTTGAAGCCTCCTTTTTGTTGTATCTTTTTTGACTTTTTATCTTCTCCGCAGGTCTGAAGGCTCCATCAGTCACCAATCACATCACAGCAAAGACGGCAGCTGCCAATCAAACACCAGTGAAGACGCCGCCTGCAACCAGTCAGGCCCTCACAAAACAGACGTCCCAGAATCCCCTGCAAAGGAGCGGCTCAACGAGACTAAGTCGAGTAAACAGTACAGGTGAGGAAATCTGAGAATGTTACATCCGTGTGTGCGGCGGTTTGTGTGTTGGCATGGATAGATTTTTGTGTTGAAAGTGCTGCAGGTGTGTCGGCGTCAATAAACCGCACTAATCCTAAAATTTTTGGCAACCAACACCATGGCAACTGTCCAGCGTCATCACAGCGGCTGTGTGTGGTGTGTGTGATTTGATGTGGAACAAACAGGAATCACCTGAAGCTGTGGAGCTTTTTTTGCTTTCTGAAGTTTTTTTAATTTTGTTTCTTGCTCAAGAAAAACTCTTTACTCAAAACACATTTTGAACAATTTTGCTGTTTGCTGAAAACGTAAGAGGCGTTCACTCTGACTTGTCTACAAGCATTATGAATATGAGGCCCTCTAAACTCAGAATCTGAACCTTTGGGATGCACCTTGTTAATACTTGCAGACAGCTCAGGTAAAACATAGCACTGCGTCAGGGCCTGTGTTGACTGTCATCAGAGTGTCGTTAGAAACGGTTCAGGTTAGACGAACTTTGTTGATCACTTATGTAATTATCATGCAATAAATCTGCCAGATGTTACAGTCTGACAGCTTTAAGAGTGCACCTCAGGTCACAGTGTGGATAAAATCATTTACAATAAGGATGGTGCAAGTTTTAGTTCAAGAACATCTCTA
Source organism: Scarus forsteni (assembly GCA_036419115.1). Classification (NCBI taxonomy): domain Eukaryota; kingdom Metazoa; phylum Chordata; class Actinopteri; order Labriformes; family Labridae; genus Scarus; species Scarus forsteni. Next base: position 33,606,813 of record JAZDUH010000098.1, on the reverse strand, counting down.
CCTGTTGATGGGATCTGAAAGGCAATAGAGATATCAAGGTCTCTGTTTCTCTTACAGAAACTTACGAACCCATCCAAAGCATCTAAACTGTTCTGATAAAACACACTGGGAGATTTCCTTCACCCACAGCTGCTGAACAAGCTATCTCGACTTTAACATGAACTGAATACAGGCGTTGCCAATCAATGTACCTGAGCCACCAAGTTTTGTTTTCAGCATTGAAGGCTCAGATAATGTTTTTGGTCCCTTTAATGTGTTGGGATGATGAGAATGCTGGTCATTTTAGATTACTTAGGGTAAATTAAAGGCTAGCAGATCATGAGAGTCCTTGTTTGACCAAGTCTTATTGTATATCTCTACCTTGAATATCTTATTGGTGCCTAAACTTGCTTGTCTTTAAAGGTAAAATAGCAAAAGTTATGTAAAGAAACACTATTGTTTTGACTAAGTCATTCAACTTTTCTGCCCTTTTGTTATATTCCTGTTTTCTGAAATAATTTGTTTGTATAGAACTACGCTGTGGCTCATCCAGTCTCAAAAATACATCTTGCAGAACTGTCCAAAACTGAAGGATCCTGTCTTGATTATTTCAAAGATAATTATCTGACTGTCTTAAGTGGAAAGAAGTGGAGACGGTGACGTGTTTAAGGTTAGAGAGATAGGGTAGGAGAAAAAAAACAGAAGACGTAGGCATGGATTTGTACCTGTGCTAGCTCAAAGCTCTGTACATGAGCTACATTGCGTAATTGCTGGGCCATCAGCACATCTGGGTATTTTTTTATTTGATATGATTCAAATTTCAACCTATTAGTAGAAATAACTTCAGCAAACTTGAACCCAATGAAACAAGGAACTTATTAAAAAAAAAAAAAGAGTTTTCGATTATCTGACTGCTCCTTCAGAGGACTTTATCCAGGATCAGTTGTCATTTTTCGCTGGTTATTGAACGTGTTTGTTCGACTGTTTGCAGGCTTTGCTTGTCATCCATTGTGTCTGAGTTTTAATATGAACATGAGCCACTTCCACACACAGGCACACACCTTTGTACTCAATGACTAAAGCTCATACGCTGTGAGCTTAGGCAAACATAATTATCATCCTTCTGCAGCCTCTCTGTAATTATTCTACTTCTCATGAAACACACACACAAACATAGAGAGACCCTCTTTGAATTTAGAGTGGAAGCACAGTTGCATCTTAGGAAGTGCACTTAAGTTTTGAAGAGCCTGAGGTGTAAAACCCTTCAGTGGATTTAAACACTCACATTGAAACTCATATGAAATGGGCACATAGATAATCTGTTTTTGTTAAAGGCTTTGTTACATTAAAAATAATATTTTTTGAATATTTCTCTTTAAACCTGCTATTATTGAGTGTTGACAAAAGTTGTACCATAATTTCTCGATTGTAACACGCACCCCATATTTTTACAGTTTTTACCGAGGAAAATGTTTTACTAAAATTTAACAAGCAACAAAATTTTGCCCAAACCTTACTCCCACTCAAAAACAAGCTTTTTTTCAAAGTTTCAGTATTTTCTCAACAAATACTGTATAGGATTTTCTATCTTAAATAGATGTGGAAACACTTTTTGTTTCAATTGCTTTAATGTGCAATTACTCGATTTCTGCCTGAGCTAGCTCAGTCACAGTGTACCAACCAGTCAGAGGCCAGCTATCAACATGCTAATGTCTTCAACCAATCACAGCGCAGCTATTTTGCGTCCTTTTGCTCAGAAGATGGCAGCGCCCTGTGTTTGCATGTTTTCGCAGAGTTTTTTTGGCTTTTTGTTTTAGATGTGTTGCAATTGCAATGTTGGCGAGACAAAATATTTGAAGTATTTTGCTGGTATTTGTCTTTAATATGCACCCGAAAATGAGAGCTTATTTAAAAGCAAAAAATATGTCATAATCGAGAAATTATGCTTATTTATGTGCAGTGTGGTTATTATTGACGTGAAGTATAACTACTGTATAATATCTCCATCTCACTTTCTGTCTTCAATGTTTAGTTATCCTAAATTTTGTATTGGATCTTGTGTACTTCAGTAAAATAGCAGAAAATTAGGTGATAAAACGTTGAATACATTAGAATTATCATCAGTCCATTAATTTACTGGAAGTTAAGAACACAAATGTGATCCTGCGAACCCTTTCATGGTCCCTCTCATTTCTCTCAAAGCACAGATAATCTTTAAAATGAGTATACAAGCAGCTTAGTAGGATTTCAAATAAAGCACAACTTCCACCACCAGTTTGACTGTGACACTTTCCTTTCTTTAGAAATATAAAAGCTAATTTGTGATTGAATCTCCTTTTTTACTTCTAGGATCCAGCATATTAAGGTAATTGATAAAGTGGTTTCAATTGGACTTGAGGTTTTAAGTTATTGTAAACGACTTCCTGTGATCCACCTTCAGAACCCTGATATATTAGATCTAATCAGTAGTTTGTGTTAAGTCTACAGTTCTTTCTGTTTTTTTTTCATCATCTGTCTGAAGCACAGTACAAAATGTTGTGTTATTCCATATCAGTGGCCCGCTAATCAGAGGATAGCACTTCAATTAAAAAGGCAAAAGCAAATACATTTAATAATTCATGTTTTTGGGAGTCTTTTTGAGTGTCGTGCTAATTTGGAAATATCATAAGAGAATTAGCTGTGTTTACTGTTATCATGAACACACCTCAAATCCTGATTGAAACAATTATATCTGAGCCTTCACACATGGCTGCGTGCACTTGCAGCTGCAGCAGGATGGAGACACACTCTGTATCACATACACCACCCCATGGTATTCATATTCAAACAGACATGTATAAAGATCCGTTCAGTGGGCCAGGCTGTGCTCAAACATTATAATATTATTTTTAGAAAGTCTCTGTTTAGGGTGGAGTATTGAAGCTTTTTTTTTTTATCTCTGTGCATGTGCCTGACATTAGTTGTGGTGCAAAAGCTGCTGTTTTTTTTTTTAAGTCAAATGACAAAATATAGGTAAGGAGATTTTTTGAAGATGTTTTTGAATAGAAGTTAAATCAATTTTTTTTTTATGGATTTCAAGAAAGACATTTAAAGAATGTAAACCTAGCTGAGCTGAGCAAATCATGCACATCTTTTTTTCGTGTTCCCCCTCAAATACAATGTTCATCTGATCATCATTGGTTTCCTGAATTATAATTGGAAATTATTTTTGTGTTTGGGCACAATAAAGTGGATAAAGAAAAGCAAGTACATTAACTAGGGCTGAAGGTTTTGGGGGGAATTATATAATGGCAACATTTTTGGCCTATACTGCAATACTGTGATAATTAGTAGCAACAAAACAAATAATATTAAACTTATCCTTTCCTTTTTTCATTGTTTTTTTGTATAAAACTAGAATGATAACTGAAGTATTATTCAAATGATTAATGAGTGTGATCTCTACCTCTCTTTGTTATTTCTGCATAAAATGTAACTTATACTTTGACCTCTGTATGATACTAAGGAATACTGCACTTCCAGTGATTTGAAAATATCAGTAGGCCATTTGTGGTTTTACTGAAATTGCCAGTGATTTGTTCATCTCTAAAATCAACTAAAATTAATTCCAAAGTTGATTTCTAGTTTCAAAACATAAGCTCTTGAAAGTACACGTGCAGACACAGATGGCCTCGGTGGTTTTATCAGACGTGTCCGTCCTCTGAAGTGGTGCTGGTGTCTGTGATGTCAGGTTTATGAGGCGGGCGTCACTGGACATCTTTACCATGTGATGTTTCTCTGGTCAGGGTCCAGGGGCCCTGACTGCCTTCCCTTTTCTGCCACTCCTGGATAAATACCTCCAGTGGACTGCGGGGAGCCAACAGCCTCAGACATGCAGTCACAACCACACTCATACACACACACACACACACACACACATACACACACACACATATACACACAAACACACACCCCACACATGCATTTGATTCATTCTCCTCCCTCTGTCATTCACACACACCACAGCAGCCCTCAGGCGACAGTGGTTAGTAGTGATGGCTTTGAAAGCTCTCAGTGGCTTTCTTTAGCTCCCTCTGTCTCTATTTAACACAAATTTATTGGCTTTACACACATGCAATAACACACACAAGGCACTGTGGTTTGTGATAATTGTCTCCTCAACTTCCAAAGGAATATTTGTGTGTAATTGCTTGGATTTAGCTTTAAAGTCTGATTGAATTTTATACTGATATCTTTTCAGTGAATTGTTAGAACATAGCCTTTTATTTGACCACAGTATTTCTTTGTGATTGATGTCCTAAAAGAACTTTTTCTTTAAAAGGTAAAAAGATGCTAGACACAACATGCTTTAAACCTAAATTATGTTAAATTTGCATGCACTTATATTTTTATGTCCTAGTAGAAGCTTTTAAGGGTGTTTTGATGAGTCTTTAGCCTCTCTGTGCTTTTCCATCTTCTAAAGATCCTTGAAGGTTAATGCATGGTCACGTATTTGATGGAGAGATACTGAGTGGCAACTCCGAGAGCTTTGACATGTTTGTGCTGGTGTTTTCTTGACTGAACTTAACACAACATTATTAGAAATGACTGACTAATGGTAACATATATGATAACACATGATAACTTGTTATAAAAATTATTGTTGAGAGACACAGGCCCCTCCTCATTGGCTCCTGCTCTGTGTCCGTCAGAGCACTTGTAGAAGGAGAGCGAGGACAGTGCCCCAAAGGCTCAAAGGAGGCCTAACCCAAACGAAGAGGGCATCTGATGTATGCTCCCCTGTTGCTTCATATTCAAATAGACATTTACATACACTACCAAAAATGTCTTTTAATATCTTACAAAGAGGCACATTTTTTAGCTGAACGGAAGTCCCTTGAACCAACATTTTTCATCTTTAATTGTTCTCATGCTATTGTCATACATTTTTGTTCTTACTCCTTAAAGCTTCCTAAAAACAGAGAAGTCTCTCTCTGTATTGTCTTTATAAAATTTGCATTGATTTGTCATTGGTCAGTCAAGTTTATGTTGTCTTGGGATGGCACAGCTTCCATTTATATTGATAAAAGGCCTTAGGCAAAACCAACCCCTGGCTCCTCATATTAACAACCGAATTAAGATTTGAAATACAAAGTTATTTAGGACCCTGGAAAGCAAAAAAATAACTAGTAGTGCTCAGGGCACAGACTTCAGTACGCTGAATATGATCAAAAAAGTGGAATAATGCCCTGTCATGCACCGTTAACAAATCCCTCATAGTCATTCAGCATCACAACCAAAATCAATTGACCTCTTACTTGTGCCATGACCAACAGGCCCTGGAAATGTCATCAAAATCTGTCAAACTTATTGGGTCATATTGCTTAAAGACAAAGAAACAAGACACTGGCATTTCCTTGGTGGAGATAATTATAACGCTGAAATTTAATCAGTGTGTATGATACTTAACACACATTTTTGGTTTAAAAGAGTGGACATACAAAGGATAAATGTAATATATATTTCACAATAAAATATATATTTTGAATATATACTGTAATATCAGTATTAATGTTAATTTTGTTGAGTCTTTTGGGAACCACTTGACTGTGGGCTGCTTCAGTGTTTAAATGTTGTGATGTACATCTAAAGAGATTCCTGTCAAAATAATGACATAAAAATGAATTGAAGTGAGTTTATTTATTTCCAACATGTATGCAAAGAAATAAAAATAGAGAAATGCCATTGACATAATGAACTTAATGCCAGAACACTTTCCCACATCATTTAAAGGGTGATATAATGCAGGAGTTGTATTAGACAGAACTTGTGTAAGTAAGGTCAACTGCTATGATGGACTGACTTGTACATCTGAAGAACTAGAGCAACAATTGGAGAAAGATAAAAATATGAATTCAGACTGAAAGATAACGAAATGTGTAATTTAACAGAATGGCTGGCAAGGTAATGTTCTTTTAAAATGGCGTGTATTTTTAAAGCCAAGTCAAAGACAAATGTCTTTCTTTGCCTTAAATGTTGATTTTTTTTTTTTCTTAATTGAACATGTAGAAATGTTCTGTCAAGTGAGATGTTTTTGATTTAAAACTCGAACAGTTAGGCTGGGCGTTAAGAGTTTGAGTAGAAAGACATCTTTTTTATGAAGCATCTGTTCTTTTGATGAAAAACTTCAAAACAACACCTGCCACCTAAAAACCAAGAGAAGCGTGTGTGTTAATGAGAGAGAGCTCCTTTCCACTCTTGCAGGATTTCTCTGTGGTGCTGCTCCTGTCATCACGTCTAACCTTGACATGATTAATCTCTGACTTTCTCTCTCCTGTTAACATGGAGGCAGAGCGAGCGAGCAGGAGGTTATAATGATGGAGAGAGGGAGAGCGAGCAAGAGGCAAAGAGAGAGAGAGAGCGGGAAGGAGAGAGATTATTTAAATCCCACCCACTCACCCTCCCCCTTCCCCTGCAGCATCACTCCCTCCTTGTGTGTGTCTGTGTGTGTTGGTCCGTGTGTAGTTGCTTGTCTTTGTGTGTTTGTGTCACTACAAACACACACGCGCTCCTCACAGAGGGGACGGACTGATCATCAGCAGTGTTGAGGATTTTCTCTCCTCCCTCCTTCGCTCGCCCACACACCAGCACCACCTCTCTCCAGTTTCCCTCCATCTTTGCCGTTGGATGATTCACAACCACCTGGACAACAGCGAGGCACTCAGCTTTTTTGGCGCCATTTTCTCATCTTCTTCTATTGGCTGTGCAACAGAAACCTGCTCTCGTACAGTTTTTGTTTTTTTGTTTCACACTGCGAGGCTGTGAACTGATGACGGACAGCGAGCAGCTTAACTGATCCCCCCCTTTTTTGTGTTTTCGTGCTTTTTTCTTTCCACGCTGGGACAAATACTGGAACAAGAATTTTGTTTTTGTCCATTTCTTGTGTCTTTCTCATGGAGATGTGAGTCAAAAATTCTAAAACCTCCAAAGATCTTTCTTACCCACTCTCAAGAATTTTGCTTCTTTGTGGATTATAAAGAAATTTGCCAAAGAAGAGCTCTGTTGTCAACCTAAAGTAGATGTTATGTATCATTTTTGTACAAAAACACTAAAAAAACATTGTTAGTGTTGAGAGGATAGTATCCTCAAGGTGAGTCTAGCATCACACAGACTTTTGACCAGGAAAGTGAAAGTGGGTCAGCGATTCTGCAGCCCGGGAGGACGCAGGAGAGATTAAAAATTTACGGATTTCTAACTCAAAGTTTTGAAGAGTTTTGGATTACAAACAGAGACGATGTTATGGTCCCCCCGACTGTCGCTGTCCAACTTCCACGTGAAGCTGACGGCCAAAGGACTTTTCCGAAACCTGCAGCTGCTGTCGGGATGCAGGAAGAACACCATGGTGTTCCACGCAGGTCTGGATGTTTCCCTCACACCTTCCTGCCCTCACATCATCATCAAACCATCTACTGTTTATCCTTTGAACTCTTCATCCCTAAACTTGTTGATCAAACACCAACCTTCTCATCCATCGATCATCCTTCCCATCCGTTCATCCATTTTGGTGTAAATCCTCTCACAGGCCTGAAGCAGCACCATCCCTTGCCCTCCATAAGGACACGTGGCAGGGTGGGGTTTAAATGAGATGCTACCACACCCTAACAGAGCTGATAACTGTTTTATTGAAGATAAATTCATATGAGAGTAATGTTTGCAGCCTTTTCTTAAGCTGACAGAATTGTTTTTAATAAGAGGTGATCTAAAATAATAATAGGAGTCTTTAATTTGGTGCAGCATTACCTGCATGGTCTGCTGAAACGGCTACCATGATGTACTTCTCTAATCTGCCCATCCATGGTTGTCACAAAGCTGCATTTTAATGTAAGGGTCCAATTTTGATGTTATTAAAATAACTCTGAAACAGAATTTGATAGCCCAGCTTCAAAAATAGAAATCTAAGGGGATGAATTATTGATTAATTTCTGTTTTCAAATGCCAGGAGTTGCAGTGAACATCTTGAACAACAGCTGTTCTAAAACATTTCAATAAGACATTCTTTGGTTCTGGAGATACCATTCACATTTTCAAACCGAGAAAAGAGAAATAATACATAACTCAAACAAACAAGCTCATCAAATTTTATTTTTGATGCTGTTGTACAGTGCCTAAATCAAAGCAACTACAACAACTACAGAAGTCCAAGGAGCCTAATATTTGGTAATATTATCTTTGTTATGACAAAAAAATTACAAAGTGCTATTTTAATAAAGGGACCTTTATGTGAAAGTGATTGTTTTTAAATAGTTGTCTCATTCCCTCTGCAACACACTACCAGACACCATCATATGTGAGGGCTAGTCCAATGTTGTTGTCATTTTCCTTTTTCCCCACAAAGATATACTTGATCTGAAGAAACCATTTAAACATCCACATTAATTTTCAACAAGTAAACACTTGTCCTAAATGTCCACAGATTTAAATAAAAAAATATTAAGTGACCCTCCTAAATATTCTCTCATATATTGGATATTCCTACTCAGAACAGACTGTTTTAGATATGATGTTTCTTCAGCTTTTCCAGCACTGTGCTCTCATGTTTACTGTGACTTTATGGAAATGCTTAGACATGTTCTGTCCACCGGAGTTAGCTCTGAAAGTGACCTCCACCTGGTTACGGAAACAAACCCTTAGTGTCATTATTAAGTTAAATTTTAAAACAGACTGTTTCAGTTTTTGTGTGCTTTACACATTTTCTGAAACAATTGTAGAAGAAACAGAGAAAGTGGAGGGATTTACTAATGAGGACGTAGAAAGGCTGTGGACACATGTTTTAGTGTAAAAACGTTAAAGGGAGCATTTGAAAGATCCACTTTTTTCTGTAAATAGAACAAAAACAAAATCAGTTTGTATTAAAATCTAACTGGCCACATGATATACAGACACTTTTATCAGCAACTAGGTGCAATATATTTATTGCAAGAAAAAAATCCCCAAAAATATATCAAGTAATATTGTCCTGAAATAAATCAGGACTACTTTTATTTAACCCCTGTTTTAATAACACTAATCCCAATAGATTATTTTATGAGAAATAAGCATATCACTGTCAGTAGTACTTACTGCAGTGCAAACAATCTTTAAACTAAGATGTTTGCCCTCTTTTAAATTTACAAATTTTGGAGCTCAATGAAAATGCTTTGGTAGTAACTGTATCTCACTAGTGGAACATATATCAGTATAGTCAAAACGTTTTATCTTGGCTAATCCAGGGTAAAGGTTTGCTATGCCAGTATATAAACAGTCTTATACTTACCTGTCGTTAGCTGTAACACCAAAATCTTAGTCCCACAACTTTGGAAACAGTTTTGTTTTTACTTGGTGGTAAGTGAAAGACAGACTGCTGCACACAAAGTGGTGGTGTTTATTTGAATAATGAACATATCACTTGTGGTAGTTTTTTGCAAAAATGAACTATTTGGTTTTTCAAATTTTGTAGCTCAAAAAATGATGGTGAACATCTATTGGTTTTCAAATCTCAACTGTTGATGGTGACCAATCAGTACTAAAATTTGTGGTGTTAAAATATGTAACAAATTGTACCAATCAGCATCCACCTAGCTGAAATTCTGTGGCGTGATAAATTGCAGTGGCTGTGGGCTTCGTCACAGCCGTGATACCCTCGCCTAAAGGAGGTAACTATCACGTGACTTCTATACCAACATGAACCAGAAATAGCAGAGGATGCATCAGGCCTTTATTTATTCAACCACTGAAAGGTTCTTCGCCTCTTTCTCTAAAGGCAGCCAGTCAATCCCCTCTGTACAGGGACTTTAATTCTTTATACACAATGTTACCCTGAATGTTTTTGCTGAAGAGCATTAAAAAAAAAAAAAGGGCAGGAAAGTAAAACCGAGATGATGTCATAAGCATTAGCCTGCCAAACAAACAAACAAACCACACGCTGCGTCTCTTGTCTGTATTTCAGTTAGCACCCTGCTCATGTACACTGTGTACTTTTCAACATGATGCATTGATCAAAAGCGCTCTGAAACACACAGAAGGAAACGGGGTCAAACAAGAGAAACAAAAACAAGTTTGAAGACTGGAAAAATAGAAGTCAATGTTTTCCCCTAAATATATTTTTATTTTTTCAGGTAGAACTTCAGAGCATTTGTGAGCAACTACAGCACATTTAGATACAGACACATAGACATATTTGTTCAGATTTATATCTTAATCTTGCATGAATTAAAAAAATCAATTTGATAGAGCAAGCTGGCCAAAAAGGCTTGAGCGCCTGTGTGAGAGAGCAGCTCCATATGGACTCAGTTGGGTCTGATAGGATGCAAACTGTACATGTCGCACATTTTTACATCTCCAAATGTGCTTTGATTTCTTACAACATATCTGCTTTGACATAGTGAGGAATTGACACAATCATTTTGATTGTTTGTATTAGTGTTGATTTACAATTTAAAACAGCTGATAGGTGCAGGAAAAGCTTGAAAGTTCACACCCTAAAATGTCTAAGCAGTGCTCAAGTGAGACCAGCGTACAAACCTTTATAGGACTTTAGTTCTGAGAACTCAAGTCCCTATGAACCTCCCTATGAAGTGCCTTCCTTATTTTTCTGGTGGGTCTCAAGAATATCATTTGCACAGAGGCTTCACTGTCTTAATTAATTTGTCATGGATTGTCTTGTGGCACAATTGCAGGGATGGAGCTGCATATTTTCTAAAAGTAAAACAACTTTAAAATGGTTTGTCCAATGAATTCAGGCTGGATAAATTTATTGATGCATTTCAGGCAGTTGGAATAAACACTAATTGGTTTTTGCGTCTCAATATCAGGCATATTTGTGCCTAAAGTTTTTTCCAACATACACTTGCTGAACAATTGATAGGTCATTGTGCTCAGATGACAATTTCACTACGCGCCAGAAGGCATCACATAGTTGACAATTCAGTCCCATGAATCCAGGTACTGCAAAGTTGCGTAGAAACTGTTAATAGGGTTAGTAAACTTGTTAATAGACTTGTTCTGTATCCTTATTTCTCTGTGTTGTTTTAAATTACGAGATCTTTCCCTACTTTAAAAAAACATATTTGGTTAGACGGTGCTGTAATGGCAAGTTTCTGTCCCATATATTCTCACTGATGTTCCTGCATAAGCTAAAGATGCCCCATTTCTTCTAGAGGACACATGAGGTTAAAGGTGTTCTTAGACCTAACAAAAGGGCAACCATGAAGCATGTGGCAACCCAGTTAAATTAAGAAGACTATTTGAATTTTTGAAGAATAAGGATTGATAAGCAGTGACAGTGTTAGCTTGATAATGAATATTGGATACATGCATTATTGAACTTTGGCTCACAGTGTTAGCATTAGTTAATTTGCGCTGCAGTCTCTTATTAAAACAAATCCAATTGGTAAACAAGAGCTGAATATCCAAACTTGTTTGAAAAGCTGCTTATGTTGTTTTTAAAAACATCTGCTTGACACGTGGTGTATTAGAAGCTTACTGTAAGTCATACACATCACCCACTGCCAGACATGTAGGCAGAAATCTGATCCGTGATATAAAAGTGATAAAGCAAGAGCAGCTGTACGTAGAGACTGCACAGAGAGATACTTTAACTAAAGGGCTTTGAAAAAGTTACCATGGTTTTCTCTGTGTGTTTACAAGCTTCATTTGGCCTCTGGACCTTCTGCAGACAAAAGTCTCTGACATATTTTCATATAATTACTCTCTAATTCTTTCATTACTTCTTACAGATCATTCAATATTTCTTGCATTCCTTTTTACAATTAGATTAAACTTATCTACAGATTAGCTCCAGGGTTTCCTGGTGGTATGAATAACAAGTTAACAGTCACTGCTTCAGTACTTTTGCAACAAAGGTAGAACTCAGACATCTGCAGTTGCATTATTACTTGTTTTTATATTTGCAAAATTACCTGAGAAGTCCTCAACACTACAGTTTTTCTCCTTAACCAATGACTGTTTGTTTTCCTGTGATTCACACAGTGTTCAGGAGTTTTCCTGCAGTTATCTATACATTTGTCTGTTCCTACACACCTGTTTAATAAAGTAAAAGTAGTTTTTTTTAAATATAACTCAAGATTTCTGGCCTTCTGTTTTACTGATAGGTATGACCTTAACCAGATATGAGACAGATTGAACTATTTTCAAGAATTGCAAAGAGATTTTTAAAACACTACCTCAGGGTCATTAAGACTGTTTGAGGCAGACGAATGACAGAAAAATTATCGTCCTCACAATTTTTGACATCATTTAATATTCAGTTTATTGAACATCAGATTGTAAGGCAAAAGAAACTGTTTAGTTATGACATTTTTACAACTCCAGCTGCAGTGATTTCTGAAATATCTCAGATAAATTATTTTGATTCCCCTATTATATCAATTAATTTAATCCTTGAGTGTCCAAACTGTGATCTGTTGACTGGTTACAGCCTGTGACCATTTTTCATGGCTTGCAGTAGATACCAAAAACTGATATTAAAGGTGCTATGAGGAGAGTCTATTTGCGGCGACATTAAGACTCTGCTACCCATGAGCACGCGCGTGTTCATGGGTAGCACGCGCGACAGTAACCTCGGAACTGGGAGTGACATCATCTCCGACTTATCGGCATTCCAGTTGAAGTCGGGGGAAAAAAACATCCCGATCTACCAGGCTATTGTTAGCTGTTGTTAGCACACTCTGCATTGTCGTTCACAAATATCACATGAAGAATGTGATTATCACTATGGCAGCATTTTTGTAAATATAAGTCTAACAATACTGTGTATACAGCTGATCTAGAGCCACACACCCCAGTCAGAAGTGCAAATAAATTGATTATTACAGAAGCTAAATAACTGTTCACACTGGGGGCATCCATCTTCGATTGTCAACTCGGGGGTGGCGAGGTTTCACTGAGTTCCCAGTAGGAAATTCTGACTTCCGGGGTGATCCAGTTGCAGTTTCCTACTCGGAACTCAAAATTCCTACTTCTGACAACAACTGGAACGCACCAAAAGACGTGTGCAATCCAAAGTGTGTGTTTGTTTTGTTGCTAATGAATGCAGCTCGGACCTTCCTCAGAACTCTGCATTGCTTTACAACTTCTTTTTTCAACAACTTACAGGATGCAAAGCCACGAGGTAATGTATCTCTTTCTAGTTACTTAGCTGTAGTTTTTGATGTGTGACAACAAGCAATTTTTGGAAAACTTAGTATCGTAGTTTTGTAGCCGGCTATATATAGCTTCTTACAGCCCGGTGCTCTAAGACATGTCCGAATAATATCAATTTGCTCTAGTTTTAATTGTCTTGTTCCTGAAGTTGAGTATCCAGACCAGTCCAGCCCTGTCCGACCCGACCGCAAAGCTAAGGAATAGCATTTATAGATAACCTATTTTTATGCTATAAAACTCATCTTAAAGTGTGTATATCGATCAGGCATATATCTAAAAGTGAGACTTTTTTGTAATTACTTAGAAACTCCTCACAGTCCCTTTAAACATAGCGTGTGTTCATTAGAAAATGACGCTTGAACTCGACCAAGTAAGACGAGTGGATTATAGTAGCAAGTAGCATGAATCATACTTATTTCCTGAGCTTCTGTCCCATATCAGGATCAGAATTTTAAAGAGTATCGGGTTTACAAGCACCAATGCTCCTGCAGAGTTTAAAGCTCTGTGCAGTTTGCTCTTGTTTTGTGTCTTATTATTTGAACTGAGTTGTCAGTTTCTCCCTTTTCAGTACACTGAACATCTCTCATTCTGACTGGCAGGTCCAGTTTAAGCCAGAGCCAGCTAGGGCCCCCTGAAATTTGATTGGGACCCCAGACTCCTCAGCTTTCTGTGCAGTAATGCCCCTGTCATGTGTTTTCTGCATTTGGCTCTTGATAAAAATAAATTATAGTAAGTTGGTCAAATTTACTTAAAGCTTTAAAAATCAGGTCATCTTCCACTGGCCTTTTTTCTCCTGTAGTTGTTGCTCATGGAAACATGTCCCTCCTGTTATTTTATTCAGCTCGGCCCACACTCTGCCATCATGATGTACTGAGTTTATTCCCGGCGGCCCATCTGAGCTGAGCTGCACGTGTTTGGCTACAGCGTGTTCTCTCTGTCTGAGCTCCACAGACCCACTTCCCTGCTGCTGCCTGCCCTCTGTTTGAAATATAGGTTAGAGCAGGCTTTAGTCATCACACACGCACACAAACACACACACACAGTGTAGAAACAAGCGCCTGCACTGCACAGCGGTTCAGCTGAGGCTGGCCACTCGTGCAGGCTTTAATCTGATGTGGAGGTCTCTGTTTTTCTCCTCACATGAGGGCATTAGAGGCTGATTCTGCTGGAATATTCATAGATTTAAACTGCGGTTGTATTTAAAAAAGTAGGTAATGTTGTTCACTTTGCAGATGGAGGACACACATGTGCTGACTGTGTATTCATCCACATCTGGACAGTTTGATCCAGAAACCTCATTTTGACTTTGGGGCCAAATTCTGCCTCATTTTTCACCCAGAAACAGTATTTTTTTTTATTGGTTGAAATGATTTGAACATAAATGTCATTGTGGTTGTTTCACTTTGTCATCCATGGCATCATCAGTAGGAATGTTTTTCTTCTTTAACCCAGTTTTGTTGTTTTTCTGTTAAGTCTTCTGTCCATTCATGATGATAATTACTCTCCTCTCCTGTGTTTTTGTAGTTCCAGTTTTATAACCTCCCCTGCACTGCAGTGCTAACAGTTCTTAAGGTCATCTGCAGCCACTGGGTTTGTCTCTGACTGTCAAGTCAATTTGTGGCAAGCTTTTACTGTTGCCAAAAATAAAAATAAAATCAGAGTGTTTCTATGTAGAGGGAAGAGACTTAGGATCCTCCAAGAAGCAGACAGAACCGAAGAGTCCTCTTGGACGGATTAGTGTTTGTAAACTATGGTATTTGGCCCTATTTCAAGATTTTAAGAAGCAGGAAATTAAACGGGCGAAAGTCAGAGATTAAGATGCATTAACTCGGGATCCACAAAGTTAGTCAACTAAATGGCTGAATCCAGATAATTAAATAGCCAGAAGTAGATTTTAAACTGCTTAAAAACAACTATTCACATTTTTATCAATATATACCTGGAGTCGTGGTTAGATGCTGAGCCTAAATCAGGGGTGTCCAAACTTTTTCCATTGAGGGCCACATAAAGAAGAATACATGGACAACTAAACCACTTGCTAGGCTTCACTTTTAATGTATTTAAGTCAAAGTTTCATGGTTTAGGGATGGGTTATCACTTGTCAAGAGGCCCTTATAACCCTGGGTTATCACTGGATTAACATGTAGTCAGGGTGAGATTGACCCTCTGCATGTCCCTTGCCCTCAGTGCAGGAGAGCCCAGGTTCAGATCTGGTTAGTGGGTCTGGTTAGTCAGCAAATCATTCTTCACTATCTTGCAGGCATTGGAACCCAAAAAATAGGCATTGTTATTTTCCCTATTTGATTGTACCAAATAGTACCAAAGCTGCTGTAGAGAGCGATAAGGGGAGCAGAGTTGTCTGACTAAAGTTTAGTAGACAATCTACACAGATGCAACCTCCTCCTCTGACAACAAAGAATTTACAAACACAATGAGCCCCTCACAAATGATGATGCAGTTAAGCTACCCTGCTCCACACTCTGTCACAAGCCCTTTTCACAGTGTTCACAGTGCCTTTACTTAAAAGTGCCTTTGCTTAAAAACACAGATGTGAGCTGCATTGTACTTGTCACCAGCAGGATCAGTGTAGAGGCAGAGAAAACATGACCTCTGATGGTGTCCAAACAGTAGAATGTATCACATAAATGCAAGTATGTAAGCAAAACCATTAATTCTGCCAACATACATAAATGCGAAATACAAATTATTACCTGTGGACTTAAACATTAATTTCACAAGACAGTCTGAGCACTCGTGTCTCCCACTGAGTCTGCGAGCCTCCCTCTCTCTATTATTGCACCCCTGATACTACCTCTGGTGATGAAGCAAATTGGGAGTCAACTCATCGTCCCTCTATTCCCCTCTGGGTTGTTCACAATGGACACAAAGTGTTACAGGGGACTAAATATCCCGGCTTTAAACGACAGCATGAATGGGGCTACACTGCTCTGCAAACTGCTCTCACACACAGGTTGGCTAATACTAACAATTTGATCAGTCCCTCGATCACCTATAAGATCCTCGTGTGAGCTTGAATGAGTCTGAGGCAGACAATGAACAGAGGAAGTGGACAACGCTGTCACCAATAGGGGCTTCTTAAAAGTTCTTCTCACGTCCTTACCTACTGCTGAATACTGACACTGTGCTTCACAACTCTACACAAATGCAGATACATAAAAGTTTCCATAAATCAGTAAACTTTACTTTAAAATAACAATAGCAAAATGTTTTTGGGCATGCTGTAGAGTTTAAAAAACAGTTTGACACGCGATCTAGCTTGACGCCCTGATGAAGGTTGCTGTTAACTGGAACAGTTAAAAAAATTAGGCTGTTTTTGTTGCATGCTCCTCTTTAATAACTTGTTAGTGATTCACAGGTGGCAAGATGGTCTAGTTAGCATGTAAATGAGTCAGATGGTGGACAACATATATTCACACTTGTGAACAGTGACATGGTTTCCTATCTTGTTTCCATGGCAACAGTGATGTGGAGGCTGCAACTCCAGTGTGGTGATGATAAAAATATTTTTTCTCTCTAATCATCAGCAAACTGCTCTGGAGGCTGATGTTCTCCATCAGACCTTTGTAATCAGTGGTTTGGTGCAATTTAAAACGTAGCACATGAAAATAATGTCATATATTTTATTTTGGTGAATTTGGTGCTAAATGATTATATCCATATGATAATAATCATCTATACAGTTAAGAGACACCTGTCCTTGTAGCTTAAAAATGTTACATTTGTTTATCTCTTATCCTTATTACCTCCTGTTGCTTATGTTTTTGTTGTGGTATGTCTGTTTATCTGTCTGTCTGTCCATCTGAAAGCCAGATGACTTAAAGTTCACAAAAGATTCTGATGAAATTTTCAGGGGATGTTGGTCATTGTGAAGGGAAAAAGTGAGTAGATTTTGTGAAAATCTGAATCCAGATGCACATCCAGGAGCCTTTTAAAGGTTTTGTTTACATGGTGTGGTAGATCTGATAATAACCCTACTCCAAACCTCCACCAGGGTATTTCTGGCGTTGTTAACAGAGTTATCAAAAATGTGGAAAACCATCCCATCAGGAAATGTTAACAAATAGATTCCTGGATCAGCATCCGGACGTGGTTCACCACAAAAATCTTATGACTTCTCACTTGTGTGATGACCAACGTTCTCTGAAAATGTCATCAAAATCCCTGGAGAGCTCTTTGAGTGAAAATGTGGAAAACTGCTCCATCTCACAGTCTAAACAAATTCCTGGATCTGCATCCATGTTTGGATCACCACCAAAATCTAAACATTTCTTTCTTATGCCATGACCATAATTTCCCAAAGCATCAACCAGATTTATTGAGGACTTTTTGAATCATATTGCCAATGGACAGATGATGGAAGAACAAACAAACATGAATAAATGCCAGCAAAAACATAAACTCCTGGAAGCAAATAACATCAGACAAGCATTGGCAAAGATTTGTCTGCTCAGAACACTTCTTATTTTAGTAATGGTTTAGTTGTGGAGAAAAACTGTTGACTTTATGTCATGATGATGTCCGCCAAGGAAATGTAGGTTTTGTGTGTTTGTCTGTCTGTCCGTTCATTTGTCTGTTAATTTTTCACCTCTAAAGCTCATTCTCAAGTCAGATTGAACTATATAGTAGTTAATAACCACATCTTTACGGAAAGATATGAAATGGAGTGGAAAAGTTCAGTTGACAGACAGTGTGAAACCTTGGAAAGAGAACACACGAAACAGCAAATGTTTCAAAAGATAAGGTACATTTCTATTTTAATTCCCTCTTGTATAAATATTAGGTGTGGGAGAAAATGCTTCATTTTAGTCTGTGTTAATCAGCCACTTTTAAATGCAATTCAGGCTTCTGAAGAGAGAGTATAAACAGCTGGTTAAAGTATATTGCTGAATAAATCCTATAAACGGACTCGCATGTGATGTGTATTTTTCCTGATACAGTCTGGGGGGAATCTTCATTGTTTATCATTTTCGCTGGTGTTAAAAAAGTTCACTAAAGATTGCAAAAATTGGCGATATTGTAGAATCGCAATTTTAATCGAATCGCCACCTAAAAAATCGAATCGGGAGGAAAGCGTATCATCCCAGCCCTAATAAATGTCAACATTTGATTGGTCTGAAAACAGCAGGAAACAGCAGAAGAGAGGATGACTACCTGCAGTGAGTGTGTGTGCGTGTGTCTGCTGTCCCATCTGTCCTGCTGTGCTAGCACACTTTTTCATCCTGCAAGAGCACAGATGATTCCAGATGAGTAATCCGATGTTAATCTGTGTCTGAGGAGGCCATGTTTAATTTGATGCAGCTGTACAGTGAGATGACTTCTCTCTGTCTTCAGCTCGGTTTGAGGATAAAAGTCTCAATGTGTTGGTTCAGCGTATTGTCAGAGACCATCGCAGAATACTTACTTGAGTGGTCATATTGTGCAGGTTCTAGTTGTACCTACCCTTTAGTGTGTTTTATGTGATAGAGCACTTCTATGCACAAGACTCAAAGTCTGTGGCGCTCGGACTTCTCCCTCACCTGTGAAAAGCCTCAGTAGTTACCTGAATGTGTTGATTCACCGGCCCCTCTGAACTGACCAGTGTTACATCCTGTCATGTATTGATTAGTAGTTCATGCCTATTTGCTGAAGGTAGCGAGCACGGACTGGGGATGGAATGCAACACATGGAGTAAACTGCACTGACCACTAACCTTCATTTATTTTGGGCTCTGGTAGAACAAAAATGAGGATCTGAAGAAAGCAACCCAAATTGACTTCTTATTGAAGGAAAATAAAATAGGTCTCTGCAATTCTACCCTAATTAAGCAAAACTTTTTACTTCTATTTAGTTTAAAATAAGTTGAAAAGTCAGAAACATGAACACAGTCGAAGATAATCTTCATTGTTTTATATTTTCATTTAGTTTGTTGCACTTGTGTTTGCTCATTTTATTCTTTGTTGTTGTCCTTTTGAAAAGCTCATACTTATACACTTCAGACTCATGACTTATGATAATTCCCTTTGTAAAATAACCCCCTAACAGCCAGGCAGGACCCTGTTCAGTTTTTGTTTTTGTACGTTTGTGCGTGTGTGGGTGTTTGTTTGTGTGTGTGGCTGTGCATGTGTGTATGTATAATTATTTTAGGATAAGCACCTCCACTGAGCTCTGTCAATCATTCAGAGCCAAACTACATCACATGTTGTTGAATGAAGCCCCCACCCCTCCTAATCCTGACCCTTTTGATCTTTCCTGCCCCTGTTTGGTGAACATTGATCTGATGACAGCAGACAAACTGAAAGAGTGACCATGAGACCGTGCTGATAAGACCAGAACAGTTCTTGACATTAAATTACTTAAACTATTGTAAGTCTGCTCTTACAGACTGTGAATATTATATTCACAGCATGCTGTAACATGTGTGTGATTGTGTAATGGAGGCCATCTTATACTGATTA
The DNA here is from genome assembly GCA_036419115.1 of Scarus forsteni. Lineage (NCBI taxonomy): Eukaryota > Metazoa > Chordata > Actinopteri > Labriformes > Labridae > Scarus > Scarus forsteni. Next base: position 33,587,200 of record JAZDUH010000098.1, on the reverse strand, counting down.
GACTCATGGCACACTTTCTGTCTGCTCTCATGCTGTAACGTGACATGCATGCTAACTGTGTGGTTTCTCTCTCAGTCTGGGCTCAGCAGCTCTGCATGACTGCTCTGCAGACTCCAGGTACAAACCATCATCATCACTCACTTAGAAACACACACAAATACACACAGAAACAGGTAACACATTTGGGATGATGCAAGGTACAGTTATTGAACACATTTAAAAAACCTTTCTTAGAATCCTGAACTCTGTTTTACAGTTTTAATAATCATTGAAAAAAATAGATTTGCTCCCATAGATTTATTTCAGTCTGTCTGTAATGACTGCTGTGACATCCTGTTATATTAACCTACTGCTTATAGTAAATCTATCAACGGTAGTGCTAACGTGAAACCTACACATTGCTCACTGACTTGATGAAGCAAGCAGATTGTAGACAGTCGAAGGATGCAGTCATGGATAGGAGTCTTAAAATGACATGAGCTCTAACAGAGCATTTTTGACCGTGTGAGATTCGAGGTGGAGCAGGAGCACTCAGAATGTGGAAACTGTCATTTTTCTTATAATATGGGCGGTTGTGAATATAACTGAATATACAGTATGTGATTTGTTCAAAAAGCCAACCAGCGGTAAGAGGTGGATCAGCTGCTCCTGATGAGCAATGTGAGATTTTTACTTTTGGCACTGAAGCCTGGTGCTGCAAAAGCACAAAATTACAAGAAAAAAATCCTTCAGTGACACAACATAGCTTTTATGTGTCAGTCAGTAATCAGATGTATGCTCCCAAGATATATTCAGTTTTTAAGTCAAAGCTTTTGTAAGTGTCCAGTATATTAAAATTAAAAACTTCCCTTTACATCAATTACATCAACATGCATTTTTAGTGAACTTTAGGCTGAGTTATTTTGCCTAAGTTGATATCTTGATTTTCTTGCAGCATGCAGAATCACATCCTGATTCTCAGTCCTTTTTTTTCCTGTCGTTTAATTCTGTTAAAAGTCAAACAATGTTGAGGTCAGTCTAATTCCACAGCATCAATAGGTGAGGTCCTGGACACCCAGGAGTTAGTATTTATAACTTTAATGATCAGGATTTGCATAATAACTTCTAAGCCCAATGTAGAAAAATACATAATAATTTACATTTCCACATGTTGAGGATGACAAGATTTTACATGACACATAAGTAAGGGATAATGCCCGACGAGGTGTCCATTATCAGAAATTAATGGACGACGCGGAGGCGTGAACCGGAGGACGGTTGCTTCCGCGAAGTCCATTAATTTCAGATAATGGACAGCTCGGAGGGCATTATCCCGCTTATACCATGGTCACTTATGAAAAAAATACATCTTTAATCAATTATTAACACGTTAATGTTGTTTTCATACCGTCAAAATCTTTTGTTTTAAACAAGAAGCGGCTGAGCGGACTACTTAATATCGCTCGTTGTGACACGTTGCTAAGGTAACCTCCTCTGGCCCCAGAACCTGCAGCTCGGTCGGCTGCAGTTGTTGTATTAATCCTAATCAGTGGAGGAAAGTGAGATGATTGCTTAACGTGATGTTACGTGAAAAAAAGTGTGATTTCAGAGGGCAAGTGCACCTCTTATCGTCGTGTATCCAGAGGATGATGTGATTTTTTTTTCAAAGAATCAAAGTCAACAGATAGTTTACTAAATCGTTTTTATTGCAAGAAATATTGTCCACCATTCACTCTGATCATTAAATTTGCTATCAAGAAAGTAAGTTTATCCTACATCGTTTTTATAAATATCCACCATTCACTCTGATCATTAAATGTGCTATCAAGCAAGTAAGTCTATCCTACATCGTTTTTATAAATAGGATGTTCACCTCGTCTTTGTCCTCCTCTAAATTGTTCAATTCCTCCGGTGTCACCTCCTTGTGTCGCATCTCCTTATTCTCATATTCTTTTCTCTTCTCTTCTTCTTCTGCTGCATCCCAGTCTTCAAAATTATCGAATTCACCAAACAGGTTGAAGGAAACCATGAAATCGTTCATTTTGTCTACTGTCTATGAGCTCGGCGATGTTAAGAGTTTCTGTTGCCACGGTTACCAACTACTGTTTGATCCAGCGCAGTAATTTAGAACCATCAGGCTATTTGACCAGAACTTCTTTTCTAGGTGTCCATTATCACCTTTTAATGGACACCCTGCAGCCAACCAGAATCGAGTATTCACCCAGACCATGGTATAACTAGTTTTAGACAATAACATTTATTTGGTGTGTGAATTATCATCAGTATAATTAAACTGTAAAGTCTCAATTTTTGACACTCGATGAGATTTTTAGAATGATAATTCCCTATCTAGCCAAACTATTATACAAAGCATTAATTAGTGTAAGTTATTTAAGCATAAACTGACTTGTTCTGAACATCAGGGCCACAGTTCTTTTTTCATCCCAGTCAGCAACAAAATTAACTGCAATCTGTTGAAGTGTCCTCCATGTGTTTTTGATAAATTAAAACTGCTCAACTGATTTGTCAAAAGTAAAGTGTGGAAAAGAGGAATCTATCTCCACCTGCTTCTCCAGAGTCTGACAGCTAAAGTGATCAGGCAGTTTGTTTCCGTCTTTCCTCGACTCGTCGACCCATCGCATGTTCACGTGTGCTCTTTAATTCATCTGTTGTTCAAACATCAGACCGAACTGATGAGTTTATTTCACCTAATCACTCTCCTGCTGAAGCGCACAGCAGTCAAATCCATTTTAATTATGTTCGACCGTTTCTTGTTCCTGACCTGCGGGCTTTATCCACACACACTCTGACACACAACAGCATGTTGTGCTTGCGGGCTGCCAGTAGGTGGCAGCGCCTTTAAGTAAGTCACTTCACCCCTCAGGGCCCTGATGACCTCTGAGCAGCAGCTGTTCGCCTTCAGTGGACTTGGATTTTAAAAAATATATCATTAAATTTTAGTCTTAAGATTTCAGGAATTTATTATTTCTTAATGGTGTGAATGTGCCTCTGGATTTTCTTTGGTTTACTTAGGACTATAGGCTTTTGTCAGTTATTTGTATCATGAAAAATATCTGTTTTACAATTTCCTTTTCAGTGTTGGGAGTAATGCATTACAAAAGTAATGTGATTACTGTAATGCATTCCTTATTACTGTGACGTAGTAATGTAAAGCATTACACAAAATAAACTGTAATATTTGAATCGGTACAAATGTCAGTAATGCAAGTTACAATGCATTTTTATTTTTTATTTATTTATAGAGGTGGAGTTTTTTTGTTTGTGTAAATACAAATTCGCCAAGTACTCCAAGAGATCACAATTTACCATGATTTTACTTTATGTCTGTTTTTGCTGTGATCATAGATTGTATTGTGCCATGAGCCGTCAATGTGGCTATTACATTCTGCTGTTTTTAGCCTCAAGCTGATCTCAGTCAGATAGTCTACCATATCACCTTCCACTGGATGTGTAATGAGTTAAATTTAAAATGTGAAATCCATATTTCCTGTTACTTTGACGAGAGTAACTTAAAAATAATGTGATAATAGTGTGATGCTTTACATTTCAAATACAGTAATGTAAGTAATTACTTTGAAATAACAGGAACAAGTAATAAATAATGCAATTTTAAAATTATTTTTTTATTTGGTTATTATATTTTTTGTTTTGTTTTTGATCCATATAACTAAAAGGCCTTTGTGATGCATCCAATACAACAATTATTGACATGCTGGAGCTTACAATGGCTCTAACTGGACTTTTTCCCTGTGTCATTTATCTGTTACAAAACAGAGTATCAGAACTGCTGATTTCTGCCAAATAGTAACTCCAGAGAAATGTGAATAATTTACATTCAATTTAAGTGACTTTAACCCTTTAAGGCCCAAGACCATAGATTATAGCCAGAAAATTCTATTTTTTTGGAGCTGAAATGTTTATTTCATCTTCTGCTAAAATACATAAAAATCAAAATGTCCATAAAATTCAGCATATAGATTTTTCGTATCTCATTTGATACATTGTGTTTTTGGCAACTGATAATCCATTTGAGGACATTTTTATCATTTATCTGATTGTAGTCAGACATTTTTTTTGTAATTTGTTGATCATATTGAGCAGATAGAGGCATTATAAAAAGTATGTATCAAATATGATACAATTGGCTTTATAGGGTTAATTACAGTTTTGATTTCACTTGTGTGTTCATGGCCCTCTGGATCTGAGAGTGATTTAAGTGCTCCATGGTTTTAGACTTTTTTCTTTTCCCATGTGTAATAAAATAATACAATTTTGACTAACAGTGTCATAAAGCACCAAAGCTTTTAAAACTACATCTGTTTCTGAAAAATGGATCCACCCAAAACTTTCTGGCAAACTCTGGCTTGCTTTTTAAACTGCACATCTTTTTTGTGTAATTAGTTTGTTAAAGTGAGTTTGCATGCAGGTTTTGGTTATAAAGTAATGAATGTCCATGATGTTCTCATTTTGTTTCCATGGTGTCAAAACAGGCACGCAAGTGTTTCATTCCCTCCACCAAGGAGATTATGTTTTTGCTGTGTTAGGTTAGTTAGTTAGTTAATTAATTAGTTAGATAGTTAGTTAGTTAGTTAGTTAGTTAGTTAGTTAGTGAATAAGATAATTCAAAGAAAATCTTGAATGGATATGGATGAATTTTTCAGATAATGTTAGCCATGACACACAGAGGAAGAAGTGATTTGATGTTGGTATTGATCAAAATTCCATGAAAGGTCTTGAACTATTTTAAAGAATTTGATAGCAGTGAAAGTTGCAGCATTTTTCCCTCTTTAATTTGTGTCCTTAGAATAACTTAACCAACACTGTGGGAAATGCCTGGCAGGGATTTGTGCTCTTGGAACTCTTCTTTTTCTTTTTTTTTTTTTTAACATGTATAGCATCAAAGTTTAAAAATCTGGTATCACAATCTACATTTGTTACCAGATTTAAATCCAGATTTGAAGTAGGCATGATGCTGGTTCCCCTGACAACAAGCCAGATGAGTGCTTTGACTGTTTTTTAAATAATTGCTGAACAAAAAAGGAAATAAGTAGCTGAAAGAAAACGAGATTAAAAACAAACTTGTTTAATAGAAGACATACTGTAAATCTCAGGGTTTTGCAGGTGTATTTATCTGTGGTCTGCATCTCTGAACAGAAAACCTTTGTGTCATGAATTGTTAAATTATTGTGAGGTTTGCAAGCAGGTGTTATTCTTCATGGAGCCTGCCTGCCTGTCTGTGTGGGAGGGACATCAGTCAAATGTTCTTACAGCTCCGTGTGAGCTGAAAGGAGATTTTGAAGATTTTCTTCCCCATAATTTTTCAGATCAACATGTAAACTCTCACATTGGAGGTAGAAAAGGTTGCAATACAGAGAGCTTGTAGTTTGCCATCTTTACCACAGGGTCACTTGACCAAAGTTCCTTAGTGTCCACAGGGATCACAGAATGGATCCTTTAAGGAGAAGTCATCTTTAAGAGCATAAGGCTTATTTTTTAACCTAGAAAGCTTTGAGATCTCTGTTCAAAGACTTAAACCCAGTTAACAAACTTTTTTCTCTTTAACCTCAAACAAAAACCTGCAGTTTTTTCTTTAATATGTGATTCTACAGTGTTTTTTCTTTTTTCTTTTTTGTTGTTTCTTCTGATTAAATTTTCTAACATTCTTTTTTAAGAGCTTGAGGTTGAAAGCAGGTCATTGGTTATTGTTTCTGTCAGTGAGACTACCAAATATCTCCCTGCTTTATTTCCTTTACAAATGTGAATGTAATTCTTGATTTTAATATTGTATTATTTATAAACAGGACAACAATTTTGTCGTTTTAGGCCTTCAAAGGGTACACTGTTGTTTTACAGGTAAAATGCAGTGTTGGGTCAAATGTAAGATCTGGATGTTTTTTTGTGAAAGTGTGATTGGTAAGAGTTTCATTAACAAGTGATGAGCACAGTGATGACACTGAAATCAAATCTAGTGGTCTCTGAGTCAGAGTGGACATGAGGGGACAATTTAAATGAAATCTCTCTGGAAGTTTCTTGGATACTGTGTTTATGAGCGAGGTAATGTGTGATGTGTTTACAAGAGATGTGTATTGGTAAGAATCTGGTGGTACAATGAATATCATGATACAGGAGTGACAGTATGAAATATCATGATTCAGCACTAAGCTACAAGCAGAGCGATTTCTAACTTTTTTTTCTGAAAAAAAAGTCTTTTTTTACATTTTTGATGGTATAGTGTCCAGAGTATCATGTGCATAAAAGAACAGTTTCCGGTGTTGTGAATGTTATCTGATTGATAAAACCCTGACCAATAATGGCTACTATTTGTTGAAGATACAGGATTGGTTGATGGAAAGTAATCCCTGTAGTCACTGATTTGATCAGCAGCAGATCAATCTCATGCTTGTCTTTGAGCAGTCATTGACTGCCTACTTATCAGTTAATTGTGTGCTGCTCCTGCTGCACTGTCATCCTCCTAAATGAACCAAAAACAAGCGATGAATAAGTCATTACATTGTGTCTTTTAGATGTTCTTACTGCATAATACTTTATTACATCGCTCTGTGAGATCGGTCTTTTGCACTGCTTTGTTGAGTAAACACTGAACCACACATGAAAATAAAATGGGTCAGCATCTATATGGGAAAATCTCGCAAACAGGTGATTGATATGGGCCAAAAAAAGCCCGATCAGTGAGTCTTTATAAATCATGGTTGTCGGTATCGTTGACGAAAGAGACAACAGCAAATATAACAGAGATGGAGAGTCAAATGGCTGGATGTTTGCTGCCAGAGCAACTAGAACATATGTCCTGAAATGTCTACAAATTGTTGACCAATTAGACATTGCACTATAAATCAACAACACACTGTGGAGCCAAAAACACTGACATGTACTGCTGTATTCATTTCTTATTAACAGTTGTTTACACCCCTAATATCAGTTGTTTTAAAAGCATTACAACGTATCATTGTGACCTATAGTGGATAGGTTATATTCCACACGACTGAAACACCTTGAGGCTTACTTCCAGTTAGAGAGTGATCCAGGATTCTGTTGAGCTGATAGATTACCAATAAAAAGATGAACAGATGAAGGATGAGAAAGGAAAGAGGGAGAGAGAGGAATACGATGTTTCACAGAGCAGAGGATGATGGAGATGTGTGTTGATCTCTCTCTAATTGCTTTGTGTCTGGTAATGCACTCCTTAATGTACACTCAGGACCCATCTAACACACACACACACATACACACACACTGGCCATCATCTCCACGCAATCCCATAATGCATCAGGCTCAACTGTCAGCAGGGCGTGTTCTCATTTTCCAGATGAGTCAGTGTTTGAATCGTGTGCGTGGGATGTTTGTTTTGTTTATTGTTGTTGCTGTGTTTGTTATTTTTTCTGTATTTTTAAGTGTGCACATGAGTTTTTGTTTATTTGTATGTGTTTTGAACAGGATTGAGTGAGTGTAGTTTATTATTATTGTTGTTATTATTATTGTTATGCCTCTTTTGTGTGTTTTTCCCATTTTACCAATGAGCTGAATGACTCCAGTGTGTGAGTGTGTGTGTTCGGACACCATGTTGAATGTTGTACCTGCTGCCCACACACTAAGAGGTCGTCGTTCTCTTGCAGTGGATAAAAACAAACCTCGGGAGGTTCCGGCAAGACCAGCAAATACCAGCAGCAGCTCACAGGGAGCAGCAGGAGGAAACAACCAGAGCCAGCACCAGCCTCCACCTGATGTGGTATGTGTCACCTGCTCTTTATAAATTTTGTGGTTTAGGATGCAGACTTGGGGAAGATTTAAGTGAGACAAAGTCTCAGTACTTGGCTTGATGCTGTTGACACAGGAAAAAACAGTATGTCGGACATTTTCGGGCAGAAGTTTACATTATTCTCAGACTTATTTCCTTCAACTTTTGTTCCCAAACCATTTTTTTCATCGTACATTTTGTTCTGTGGTGCTGCCTTTTGTTTCTAAAAATTTGTAACATGTCGTTGTTTGAATGGCAGAGCTCATAAGTTCAGTTTGAGAGCTTTTCTCGTCATATTGTATTGTATATACCTCTGCGTCCTTCACAAGTAACAAGTGTCTGTTTAGAGTCTTTGATGGTTTTCATATCTAGATTGTTTTGGAGAGTCGTTTCAATACAAGTGGGCACTCCATGTGTTACAAACAAAACTGTGCCAAGCTTGTGTAAAGGAGGCGTACCATCTCACTTCCTATTGACCCCAGAACGCTCAAGTTTCAGCTAGAATATAACTGACCTGGCAACCAGTTAACTCATCACACTGGGACAGTATTATAAGCAGCAATAATAATAACAATATGGCTAACGGGCAATGCTAAACTCACCTGATAACAAAGCACTACATGACAATAATGATTTGTGCTCAGGCACAACATACTGTAAAATAGCAGCAGGTTCACATTTAGAGTTGGGTAATTAATTGGGTTTTAATTTAAATTACAAGTACAGCCTCCCACACTCATGAAATCTGTATAATCATGATTCAGAGATCATTGTGCCTCATGACATATTGTACTTTTTTGGTCTTTTTCCACCAATCATTATTTAAGATATTTGTATTGGCTCACATATAAATTTTGTTATTTATTTTTTGTTCCTCAATGTGTAGAATAGTTGTGTTAACACAGTTTAAGTTCAAGTAATGCATGTGGTGTGCGTTGTTCAATCTTTGTTTTATCCTGATCTATAACATCTATAGAAATATTTGCAATAATGATTGAGGGCTGTGATGCAGTGACGTCAGGACAGCTCTGTCTGTGTTTGTGATTTGGCCAGAATCAAAATACTCTTGTGAACATGGAACAATCCAATGGAAATCTGCAAATTCATGTTGTTGTTTTGATGTTCATGTTGTTGTTTGATTTAAAACAAAGCAACCGCACTGTAGGTGTGAAAACAACGGTAGAAGGAGAAGATTTCAGATTAACTTTTGACAAAGCAATTCTTTGTCTCTTTGCAGATCATTTGTCCGAGCTGCTTCAGTCATAACTGAAAATACAACAAAAATAGTTGAACGAGGCTTAAATTATGACAGGTAGATGAAACAAAACACAAATAGGATCAAATGGTATGAGGATGTCTAGAGATGAATGGTTTAGGAGCTTTTTGAGGTAATCCAGATATTCAGCAGATATTGACAGTGTGTGGGAGCTCCTTCTTGAGGAAACTTGCTCCCCTTTTGTACAGCACAAGTTACGAACAGCAGAATTCCCCTTTTAGAGATCTGTGTACCTTTCAGCAGAATCAGGTGATCATACAAAATGTGGCTTTTTATTTACAGACATCAGATGTGGTGAATGCCAACACACCAGTGCCACCAGTGCCAGCTGCTGATGCCACCACCACTGGGTCAGGAACCCCCTCGGCTCTTGGACTCAAAACCAGGACAGCCTCTCGATCCAGCCCCAGAACCGGACCTCGCCTGCAGCATGCCTCAAAGTCAGGTCCAGACGGAGCTCCTGCTGTTTCAACAGATGAGACGGTGCAGACCAAACCGAGCCAGAGCAAAGAGCAGGCGGAGAAGAAGAACCAGACCAACAGTCACTGGAGGAAACTGCTGGTGCAGGGAAATAAGAAGGTGGAGGCTCTGGCTGTGGTCATCCAGCATGTCTTCACTGAGGTACGAAACAGATTTAGACTTTTCCTTTCATTAAGTTATTTTACCACCCTCATGTACAATCTGTGGATCTTTTGAATATTCTTTGTAACTTTTATAAACTGTTAAACCATAAGACATTCAAAAGAATTTTTTTTGACCTGACTACCATAATGTCTAACAGAGTTCTTTATTAATTACTTGTTTATTTGCTTGCCATTTATCAAAATTTGTTTACTTGTAGTCAGGGATTTTATTTGATAAAGTCAAAGTATGAATAAAGTAAATGGAAAAGGCTTCGAAGGAAAACTGCTTAAAATATAATATGTTAAGAAAATGTAAGGCATTTGAAATTTTTCTTATTACCACATATGTTCAAAGCAAATGTTTATATAGAAAAGTATCATTAAATCAGTGTTAGATTTTTTACATTATTTTTGTTACCATATACTTTAACTTTGGTTTTAAGTTTTAAATATAGTCCAAACAAATGAATGATAAAGAGACACCAGGTTCAAAGGGTTGATTAAAGAAATGATGGTGAAAGTAGAAAGAGTAATATAGAATAAAAACATAGAACTCTTTATTTCTTAAATCATTTTTGTCATTTTTTTAAATGTATGAAAAACAAGGAACTATACATGTATCTGTAACAGAAGTGCATCTTATTGCTATTATTGGCTGTTACATTTATGTCAGTCTTTGAATCTCATATTTTCTTAATTTCTATTTTTTTGTTTCTAACTACTTCAAATTGTTAATCAGGAAAACTATCTTATGATGTACAAACAAACCTCTTATACACTATAAATAACATAAAAAGGTGCATTTATTTAAAAACAATTGTATGGAAAATCCTTTTCTGTGCTCAAAAGTAAAAATTCAAAGCATAAAAATATTAAAATAGATTATTACCTCTCTAACATGTATGTCTTAGGTCTTACAATGAATGAAAATCAATCTGTTGCTGCAGATCTACAGACTAATATTCAATATATATTTAGCTTTTAATGATTTCTCATTTGTCCACTTTGAGAGATCAGTGTTTTAGTGTTTAAAGACAGCTGGATATGTGTCTGAATGACTGTTGATGAAATTATTTAAATTAAGTCAGTACTGTCATTTCTCTTGGTCAGTGTTGACTGATTCATAATACTGTCTTTGATAAATGTGGCTGATGATCAGTGTTTTATTTTTTCCGTGGGGTCTTCTTATTCTTCTGTGACACCCCTCCACTTCAAAGACTGCTAAGCTGAACATGTTTGCACATGTTAATTCAGTGGAGTGCAGCTTTAAAGGACTATAGGTGGGGAAACACTCCATTATCAGCACACACTCCTTCCCCTTTGGCAGAATAAAACAGAGCCTGTAATTAAAGCATCACTCTGCTGTAGAGGTGATAAGGTGGAGTTGTTTTTACAGGAGCAGGATGAAGTGTTGAGGCAGCAGGGAGAGGCTTTTCTGAGTAAACACAATACTGTCATTAACAACAACGTGACTTGATGCCTTGGAAACATCTTGCAGCTGCTTGATTGATCATATGAGCGTGTGAGAAGCTGCTCATTATTGAGGAGTATTTGGAGTGTGGCTGCAGTTTGCTTTACATTATGTTGTCAGATTAGAGATGACCGAGACAGCCTACACTAAATAGTCAGTGTTGAGCAAGTTGTTTTTTTTTAAGTCAATACTAACTATTACTTATTTGTTCTGAAAAAGTAATATCAAAGCCATCTGTTACGTATACAGCGTATAATCCATTTAGGGTTTGAGGGGTCTTAGGCCAATCCTGTCACTGGGGAGGGTTGGACCCCAGTTGCCAGGTGGTCATGGGGCTGACATTTCTAAGCAAACAAGCTGTAGATCCTATACTAAAACTTTTGGTCTGCAAGAAGAAGTGAGATGCACACTCTACAGGGTCAGGCCCAAACAGGCCCCTTACTGTGGTGCCGTCATGAAAGATTTAAATATCATGTTGTTTGATTTGGTCGATGAACTAAACGATTTACCCATGAGCAGCTCACAGTAAACCTCCTACAGTTTGCTGCAGTAGTTATTTTTATGTGAAAATAATTGGAATGAACACTTCATCAGAATGAAACTGTTGCATCAATAAGTCAATTTTAAGGTTCTTATTGGAAAACGTTAATTTAGCACCCCTCTTATTTCATCTGGAAAAGCACTCGAAGAGCGCAGACCTCCACCAGCGCCACAGTCCTCACTCATGTTGTGATTTTCACCATAAAATTTAGTCCTACCTTTATTTCATCTAAATATTTATATTCCTTGACCATGAAAATGTACCATTAGCAGTTGGATTCATCATGATATCTATTTTAGTTCAGTAGTTATTCACAAAAATCGCAGTTCTCGTCATGGCAGATCCAGACACTGATCCGGAACACTCCCAAAATCTAATTATGTGTTCCTTGTCCCAATTCGGACATTTCCTGAAAATTTCATCGAAATCGGTCCATAACTTTTTAAGTTATCTTGCTAACAGAGAAACAAACAACTAGCTAACTAACAAACAGACACAAGCAATCATTTTACGTCCTGGCGGAGGTAATAATTTGTGGTTTTCCTTATTTCCTCTCTCCTCTCTCCACTGTTGCATCTCAGTCATGTGCAGCTTTAAAGGAACAGTCCCACTGTACAGGCTGCCTGTTGCTGCCAGTCAAACTGTAGAGTTTTGAGTTTATTAAGGGAGAGTCGGAGAAAAAATCACTTGTAGTACATGATTTGGGATCTTTTCAAATTAAACAGATTGAAGAGAGGAGGGGTATTAAGTCTCTGTCCCCCTGTGAGGGAAGACAAATGCATGCCCATTCACAGAATCGTGTAGATGTTTAGATGTAAAGTTGCGCTTGTAAACATAGGTTGTGTTAATATAAATAGAAGCATAAGAACTAAATCACAGATATTATTAATGCATTACAATCTCCACTTTAATGAAATTGAAGGAAAGTCATCACAGTCTTCTTGGAGGACACCTCAGCACTTTGTCAATCTTCTTCCTTGTATCTGATCCGTAACTGCGCCAGCGGGAAGAAGAAATTAAAAAAAGTTTATCAGGGCAAAGTGTTTAGATTCTTTTTGGACAATCTGTTTTAGCAGTTTGTTGTGGCATCAAAACCAAAAGAAACAGCAAAGTGTTCTCCAGTTAAACAACAATCATAAATTAAAGCCCTTCATTCAGGCAGAGAGGGCTGGACATCTAAATTGTAATATTAATGGATGTGGGTGCTCTTTTTCTGCGATCAGTCTGTTAACCAGTCATAAAGGGTTTAAGTCAGTTCATTCTTTTGCAGGCTGGGTTATTGCAGATTGAACAGAGCTGCTGGTTGGTTCATTCACATACCAGGATGTGGCAAATCCTGGACATGATAGTCTGCTCTGTAAACATTTTCTCCTTGGTTAGTGGGAGGAGTGATTTTCTGTTTGTGGAGCTAAGACGTCAGCTTAGATAAATTCATACATGCACTGTTCACATTACAGGAGCTGCATAAACTGTTATTATGCAGTACAAACTCAACTATTGTGGGAACTCTTAGACTGGTCTCCTTAGTGTTTAAACCCACCTACAACAGTGTAGAAGACTTTAAGTAACCTCATCATTTTGTCTTCTTTTTCTGCCTCTTTTTGGCTTCCTTAAAGACTCAGGCTGTAGCCTTCAGTCATCACCTCACCATAATGCTTTGTCATATTTTGTACAAGCTGTATATGTCTTTGTACAACCATGTGTATGGATTAAAGACTGTTTGCATACAGGATTTAGTGTTGACTGTACACCAGGTATTAAGACCGCTTTCCAGGTGCCAATGGCTGCAGGAGTTGACTGTAATTTTTACACAACAAGAATTAACCAACAGTGGATGTCTCAGACCTCGTTTTCTGTTGCCGTGGTACCAAGTAATTTTCAGTACTGTTCGATTTTTGATGGTGTCATGTTGAAGTTAGGTGTTCTTGTATCTGGTCTGGAATTCATGGAGAAGAGATGAACAAGAACTTGAGCTCCTTCAGACAGAGCTGAGCCTTGGGCAAATACAGTCTGTTCCCAAAGTTCTGTACGAGCATAACCTCATATGTCGTAAAAACCTTTAGATTATGCAGATGCAAAGAAATGTGCCATCAGTCAGAGAAAACTATGCGGCATGCAATTATCAGTATATTTTATGGTTGTTTGGATTTCACTTTTTCACAGTGTACCAGTCTGAGTGAAAGTGGTGTTATCTTTGTAACAACCAGTTATCAGCAGCTACAGCCCTGAACATCACAGGCTGTGTGTGACTCTTACATAACACTCATAACTTGCTGTACCTGATTAAAATAGTTCAGCTTTTTACCGTAACTGCCCTTCTTTTTACTGTTCTTTAGATGGGCTGGGAAAACATCAAGGTTTGAACATTAATAAATATACTGTGTATATGAGTGGTGTCATTGATACCAGTACACTTTTTGTTTGTTCATTAATATGCTCTGTGAAAAGATAATTTACAGCAGGAATACTTGTGTATTCAAAATAATCATGTAATAATTTCATAATATTAATGAAGTGTTATTTTATTGATTATTTTACTGAACTAAACTCCTGCCCACACTGTTTGACTTTGCACTTTTTAATACCACTGATCATTAAAATAATTGAAATGCAGTCTTTTTAAAATGCATGAAATAAAAAAATGAGTGCAATGCAAAGATGTTTGTTTGGGAAAAATTATTATTAAATGAGAAAAAACATCCTAAATTGGGTGTTAGGGACTTCTTTTCCAACTGTTGTATCAAACGGTTATCAATATTGTTTGTTTTGTACTTTGATTTTTTTTTAATTTTAGGTTTCTGGAGTTGTTGCAGCCAGTTGTTTTCTGACCAGTGTATTGAGTTTTATGTCGTGGATCTGTTTTCAACTAAAATAGGTTGATCTGCGTTTTGGTACATATCCCCCAGCCCTACTCTGAAGAACCTCCTGAGGGAGTGCAGAGGGTAACAGAGGCAGAGCTGCAGCCCGACATGTTACTGATTAGACTTGACTACATGCTGTAAAGGGGGAGGCAACAGGGGGAGGTGATGGATGAATGAGAGGGAGGGGTGGAGGAATGCAGCAGCTGCAGTTGGAGCCCTGCAGCCCTTCGACATGAGCGTCTAGATAGTGTGTGTATCTACAGCATGAATGCCAAAGTTATCTAATCTTTGCTGCACACTTTAAAGGTGAAGTTGAGAATAAACTGCAGACCTGTTGCAGAGCTGTTTTAGCCTGAGGACGGGGTCAAGGACTGTTGGGTTTGTAGACCAGTGGTGGAGGTTTTAACCAGGTGGGTGGGGTTATCCATAAATTCCTTTCTTCATACTGGTGCTGGTTTGTCCTCCTCTGTGACTCCTTATGTGATTGTCCTTAAAACTGAATCAAGGGGAGCTCAGGACATGATAAAACAAAAATTTATCAGTAAATAATGCTCATTAGTGTTTCTTATTACTTTTTAGCAGTTTTATGCTTTTTTTTTTTAAATAGATCATAGTGACATAAAGTGGGTAGAGGGGGAGCAGAAAACATGAGGGTAAGAAGCCACAAGCTGGACTTGATTGTGGGCTGCTAGTGGAGAGGAAAACACTTCATGTGGTACATGGAAATAAAAACAAAGCTTTTAAAAAAAAACATATTTTAGGCAAATCTAGCAGCTGAGATTTTCTAAGAGTACGGCTTTTGTGCTGAATAATAATTTTCTATGTGATACAAAAAATACTAATTTTTATCTGCACTGCAGAGGTTAAGTTTCTGCCAACATTAGGTAGTTTGTTTATTTGTTGTTGGCAGGATTTATCAGGAAGCTTTCAACACATGTTGATTGAAAATTTAGGGATGTTGGTAATGGCCCAAAGAAAAAAGTGATAGGGTTTTGGTGGTCTTTGAATACAGATGCAGATCCAGGAATGTTTTAAAAGAGTTTGGTATGTTTAGGTTTGAATATTAAGACAGTATGGCTGACATATGATTGTTACCACTGTAATACAATGATGATAAAACAGATTTTAAAATAATGCAGTCCCGGGGTGCTGGTTTGGCGTAGTGGTTAGCACCCCATGTACATGCTTCTGCCGGTCCAGGTTCGAATCCCGCCTGTGACCAGTTTGCAGAGTGTCTTCCCCTGCTCTCTCTCCCCCTTTCACAAGCCTATCCACTGTCTCTCTCCTATCAATAAAGGCACAAAATGCCCAAAAATATACATTAAAAAAAAAATGATAAAAAAAAAATAATGCAGTCCTGAATGCATTTATAATAATTAATGGCATATATTGTAAGTCATAGAATAACCCAGCAAGAGAATTAGGACCATTCTACAATATTTGTAAACTTTCCAAGGAAGAAAAATAGATTAAATATATAATTCTAGGGCTTTGATTTACAGGGTGGCTCACAGTTTGATAGAATACACCATACATGCTCCTTTGTATTGATAATATCACAAATAAAATTATACTGTGATCATTTATTATAGTATTACAGGATTATATACTATATGTGATTAAAAGAGTATCATAGAAAGACTTCAGTAAATTCTAGGATTCATGTTTTTACTACAATTTTATGTTCTTTTAATAGATTTTTAAAAAGACAGATGGGAAGTTGTTGGTTTTTTAACAAAATATGTGGCAGACCTGTAAACATGGCAGCATGTATTTTTTTAAATTAATTATCAATACTTGAATTCAGGGTATTATAATTTGATTTCTCATGCCAAGATAACGATATGTCATGGCATGAATGTTGTATTTCATCCAACTTCACATTATGAATTACTTTGTTTTGTATTCCATGTGCACTGTTGCTGCTTCACAGGATCTTGATATATATATCCATTACCTCAAGATCACTTTCAAAAAGCAAAACACCACTCAGAGTCTGCCAAGGATGCACTCTACCAACCATGAAGCTGTATCAATCTTCTCAGAAGTGTTTTCCAACTTAAGTTCTGTCTCATTTAAACTTAATTTATGTAACCGATTTGATGACAGGGTTGATATTCAGGTTGTTAAACTTAAACAAAGATGCGAAAATGTTCAGATAAGACTTTGAGAGAAGACAAACAAAGCCACACGTTTGTCTGCAAATGACTGAGATAGGAATAAAGATATTAAGAGAAGGAGGTGGAGCAGAAATAACTCACATTCTTCTAGCGTACTGTACAAAGTGTGAGGAGGAGGCGGCGGCGACATGGGAGCTCTGTGGTGAACAGGTAGAGAGAGGGAGGAGGGGCAAAGCAAGCAGAGGGAGAGAGAGAGTGTGTCTTCCAGTTGGAGAGCAGAGAGTGTGTGAGCGTGTGTGTGGATCTTGTGTTTTGTTCTGGTTGTCGAGGGAGGATTCACACACAGCAGAGAGGAGCACGCTTTGGGAAGTGTGTGTGTTTACTGAAAAATGGGCTCCTCAGCGAGTAAAGTGAACACAAAGCCAAAGAAGATCCCCACGCATCGGCGCAAGAAGAAACGCAAGGTGTGTGTGTTCTCTATTGTTTCTCTTGAATAGGTCTCTGAGTGTGATCAGCTCTTTGAGTAGCTGTGCACGGATTAAAGGCCATTACTTTACCATCAGGTCATTGTACGAGGTTTTGGCCGGGTGTATTTCAACAACCTTGTCTGACATGTTGATCTCGTTAGCTGCTGCTTTTGAGCCAAATGGGCCTCATCTGGACCTTGGATGCATCTTAAGTTGTGACATAACACTCCTCAGGCTGCTGTTGTGACTCTTTTCCCTCTCTAAAAAGTAAGACTATAAACTGTCAAACATTTAGTCATCGTTACAAGCTCTGTCTCCATCTTCTTTTTCACTTCACTGACCACCTCAGACAACAGATGGACTTTATGGCCCTGGGTGTGCGATGGTGTGTGTGTGTTTCCATTGTAAATTCCACGACTCGTGTTGTTAAGCTGCTGTGATAGTGTGCGTAAAATTGTGTGTGTGCTCAAAGAGTAAATGTTATGAAAATTTAATGGAATCTGAGATACCAGTTCTGCTCTTACGCCTGAGAAGTTGAGATGTGTTGGTTCAGTGGTGAGGAGTGATATAAGTACAGGACTGTGTAACTGAGTTTGACAGACAGATATGAGCCAAACAGTGTGCTTCTGTAGCTCTTGAATGATTTTTACAGAATCAAAGTTTATTCTTGATTCGTTTTTCTTTTCCTTCTGGAAAGACTTTCCACTTTTTTTCAGGTCATATCTAAAAACAGTAGGCAGCTCAGGCTCTGTTTGCCATGTTTTTTTAACCCCAGAATCAATAAGGTTTGAGCTTTTTCATACTGCTTTGGGTCCATTGGGTCCTGTAAGGGGATGACCTATCTCAGACTAAGTTGTATTATTAAAATCAAACACATTTGTTTTTATAAACTTAAACTTGCATTGTTTTGGGGCTTTTCGTATAGAATCGAGTAGTCGTTCAGTGGGGAAAAGTAGCCAGCAGTGTGTGTTGTGTGTGTGTGTTTTTTTTTTTTTTTATTGATACAAAAATGTTTTTATCCAATATTTTAGATATTTTTCCTTGCACTTGAAGCATAACATTTGAGCAAATGTAAAGTTATTCACTTTTTTCTAACCTAGTAAAAAAAAAAACGTGAATGAAAGCTGACAAATTATCAAAATGTTTTTAAAGTGGGTACCCAGATGCTCAAAAATGGATGAAAGTTTAGAGGTTAAGAGCATCCTAATGAGCATTGTTTGGCCCATGAATCTGATTTTCAAATGAGTATCTTACTATTCTCTGTCTCAGTATGATATTTATATTTACCTAGACAATACAGCTACATACTGTTTTTTTTTTGTTTGTGAACCAACTGAAGTAATGAAAATAAAAAGATACCATGTGTTTCATTCTTTTTGAACAAGACAGTCTAGCATTATTTTAAAACAAAAAAATATACCCAGAATGGTGTCTGTTTATTATATACGTGTATGTGTGTGTGTCTGTGTGTGTGGCCGTCGAACGCTGTGTTAAGTATTTTCGCACCACTAACAGGTTAACCACAGGACTGCTGCTGCTTCATCACTCACTCATTCATCTGATTCATGGCCTGCCATAAAGTGTGCCCAACTTACGGAAATAAATATTAACAGCTGGAGTGAGATACTGATCATTGGCCAGTGAAAAAATATTCAAATAGGCTCTTATCCATGTTTTCACCAATCCAGTGAAGTATCAGAACATCCCTCTCAGCTCTGTGCTCTGCTCAGGCAGAATATGTTTGCAGATGCAGACTGGAAATGGAAAATGAATATTATGCTATAAAAAAAAAATCAAAACTTGTGTTCCGTCAGCCTACATGCATTTGAGAACAGCATTGAAACAATTGTTGAAAAGTATTTATTCTTGTCTGTCTTTTCAATCAATCAATTAATCTTTATTTCAGTCTCAAATAGGTCCATATAAAGTACACAACAAAGGACACACACTTAAAGGTTTATCCTTTAACAGAAAAAAGTAGCCATCTTTAGCTGAGTGAATGGTCGGCTGTTTGGAAGGCAGCTCGTGCTTGTATAAAGCCCTGTTGATTGTTTAATAAAGTTGTCATTGGATTTACATGGACAGTTAAGTCATTGTTCATGAGACAGTTTTAGCTTATTCTCTGTCCTTGTCCTCATACACATGCCCCAGGGAAAATCTTTTTTTTTTTTTTAAGAAGTCTGTGTGTGCTGTGGTAGGGGGGAATATGTTCCCATTTTGACTGGAGACTGGTCATGTTGTAAATATGAACAAATGCTGAGATCTGCACACATGAAAACTCCGTCCCTTACTTTTGATTAAAAACATAACGCTTCTTTTATGAAGAACGCTACTTCTTCAAGTGTTCAACACCTGCATTAATGTACTGCTTAGCATTTGTGCTAGTGTGCAGAGTGTTTGCAAACTTTTTCTCTTGTTGATGTCTTTCAGACTGAGATGTATGCATGTGTAGGTAAAATTAAGGAGAAAATTTGATTCTTAGAAGCATAAATACACAATGTTTTCAGTAAAATGACTATGTACTTGTGTGGTGGACGTGACAGGGTTGCTGTAATAAGCTTGGATTTTCACAGTGTAACCTTGTGTTATTTGAAATTTTTTGCTCTTAAATCCTCTTGCCTTTACACCCACAAACACCTGCAGCTCTCTTCTCTCAGTAGGAGTGCAGCTTGTCCCACTTCTCTCAGTTCAACAGATTTCTTTTTCCGTCTGCTGTTTTCACATCGGCAGTGAGATTTACAGAGCTGCAGAGACAGTTTAACATTACATGTGAAATGTTTAACTCAGTATTCTGTCATTTTGTTAATAGATTAGAGTTTTGATGCTTATTGTTTACAATTTAGCCTGTTGCAAAGATCATCCTTATTGAATGTGAAAGTGCCTAACAAATAAAATAAAACTGAAGAAGAGGTTTTAGTGTTGAATGGTGGACATTCCTGTTCCATTCATGTTTCTTACATCCTGTCTCTTATGAAATAGGAAAAATGGAAAAATATTGTAGTAGGATGTACATGGACCACTGTAGATGCCTGGGTGGCCCACACAAGTACTAAGTCTTTTTTGATATGAATAAACCTGCCAATGAGTATCTGTCTGTTCAACTTATTGAGTCTCATTGTTAGCTGTGCTAAGCTGTTTTATCTACATCAGTGCTTAGACCTGTAGAATAAAGGCTAGTCCGTCCATTAAATGGGGTACACTGTGATGTGTTTTAGGTCAGCATAGTCAAATGACTGCAAGGCAAGGATAAATGAACCATCATCATGATTCAAATGCAACTTCAAGGAAAAAAAGGTTTTGGTGAAAATAATCAAGGATTATTACCACTGTTTTGAGGTGTTGTGTTTTGTTATTTGCTTTACTTTTTACCAACTTTACCAAGCTTTAGAAGAAAAAAGTAGCAATTAATACAATTAAAGGAGAATTGAAAAGGGTAATCAGTGGCTATTTGTATTTCCAAAAGTTTTTTTTTCTTGTTGCCTCAAGACAAAAGAACCTATTAGGCCTACATCATAAGCTTATCCTCATATTTTGTAAACTATATTATCTGCAGACAGCTATTTTTCCAGCAAATGTGCCTTTGTGTAACATGAAACAGATCATTTCTGAAGCCAACAGAATACATTGACAAAATCAGTGATCTAACTTCGTTGACTTGGTTTTCTCACTTTTAAAAAAAAATATTATTAGCGTATATATTTTCCATCCAAACCCAAAGTCCCATAATAGCAGAAAACAAACTATTTACATTAAAGGACAAGAGACCAGAATCATGTTTTGTTGGTGGCCAAGGTACTTTTTTATCGAGGGAGTTTGGTTGCTTTAAAGAAAACTTACCTTTGACCACTTACCTTTTTTAATGCAATTTCTAAATTACAAAATATGAATACCTACTGCACTACCATATTAATAACATACTGCTGGTTGTGTTCAACATTTGATTTTTTATCTATAACCTTTTAGCTAAAGTTTGTGATTTAATTATATGCTGTGACTTGCTTTCACCTAATACTCTGTAAGGTCCTTCACAGTATACTAAACAGTTCAAAATTTTGCTCAGCCTATTTCTGAATTGTCTTCTCCTGTTTTGTGCAGCGCGAGGAAGCCTTGAAGCAGAAGAAGGAGCTGTCACTGGAGCTGGCAAACCTCAGAGATGAACTGGGTAAGCGATTCTTTTAACAGACCTACATTTACACACTGGTATGCTTCCTGTTTCTAAATCAGTCGTGCATTTGCTCTCTCTCTCTTCTCTCTGGAGTACATTTGCATGTCATACTCAAACATACAAAGCTTATCAAGGCCGGGTCAACTGCCATTCAAACCCTGGTGTTATTTCTGTTGTCAAACTAAAGTGCAGCTGCTCCTCACAGGCAGAAATCTGTAAACTGGTCTCTCACTACTCGGTGCATCTTTTTCTTATGAGCACGAGGCGTAAGGTCTGACATTTATCAAAATAAGTTGTAGGGATCACAAGGTTTGAGACACTAGTAGCATATTCTAAGTCTTCCCTGTACTGCCAGGGCTACAGGATTTAATTTGGGGTTAAACTGCTCTTTTGCTCTTGAACTCAAACAAGTACAGTTAAGTTCTGTATTTTTTATTGCTTATCCACTACAGTTCTTGGCTGTTCTTCACTTTGCACTCTCGTATCCCCCCCCAAAAAATAAATAAAATTGAATATTTGTTGACATGACTCATTCACCTTAATACAGCTGTGATTGAGCTTAGCTGAGTATGATAAGACATGACAATCTATGGCTGGGGAAATAGTGGCTGTGTTGAAGGAAATGCTTTGTCAAATTGAAAGTAGTTTCTTTCCTGTTTGAAATGTCTTTACTGCTGGTTCTGTCTTTTCATATTATTGTGATTTAGCTAGTTTTGGTCCCTGCAGTCCATCATTGTCCTTTTCTTGCAACTTTGTTTATATCCATGTGAAGGGATATGCCAACTTCTTACTGTTTTCATGTCTTTCCTTACTCCTGAGTCCAAGATGTGACGTTCACAAACGAGTCGAGTCTTTTGAATGACTCTTTTACATAAATGATAAGAACTGATTCTCTGTTGCTAGTAAGTGGTTTGTTTGTAAGCAACACTGTCTTACTATTGCAGCCTGTCTCATGATTAACCACTGAAATGATTTAATGTTTCTTTGATTCATTACCTACTAAAACCACAAAATATATATTCAAAATTCCCAAGTTAAAAAGAGATGTGTTTTAGTTGCCAACAATTACTCATGTTTTTATGCTATGTCTTCGTAAAGACAGAAGATTTAAGTAAATTTATGGCAATTAGGGCAAATATCACTATATACATAAATGTCTCTTTTCCTCTCTTCCTCAGAAGTCAGTGCATATGTTTTTATTTCCAAAAGATTACACAGATTTTTTGCTCGACTCTGTCATCCATGCACCATCTTCCTCAAGCCCCTAATGTTAAACCAGAGGCAAAGAGGAATGGGGACCCTCTGCTGCTTTTAAAAGTGCATTTTACTGATATTTTAACCAAGTCATTCTAAAATTGTCAGCATTAGTCTGGATTGTTTTTATTCTTTACGAGTTATTTTTGCATCAACACTGATAAAGAAAAACTAGTGTAGCAGGATGAGAGTTAACAGGAATCAGGTTAAGCCAGCTCAGTGTAATCACACAGGATGAGAGGAAAAAATAATAATTAAGATAATCTTAATGATACATAACGGCACTTGGCACGATTTAGAAGTCCTCAGTTAATAATAAAGTAACAGTTTCCCTGTCTCATGTCGTAGGTGTGTGTTTCAGGTGTGTGTTTGTTGGCGGTCTGCCACATTGCTGTCAGTGAGACAGTCAACATGTTCAGGTTTGATGGTTACAAACAATCAGACAGGAGAAAAGGAGGCGATGCTGCAAGCATTTGTGACTTATAATGATTCGTTTTTGTATAAGTTGTTAAAAGTGTTGTTGTCAGGATGGTTCACTTTCAACAACAATCCAGTTTTTGTTCAACAAGACTTTGTCGACATGCCTCTCTGACTGGGAATAAAGCTTCTAACATAAAAACCTGACATTGGCTGGGAGTAACATCACGCTTTGTTTTCTAAATACCGGCTGATAGTGGCGTGTATGTGAACGTGTGTTAGCATAACAGCAGCTCTCCCTGTTTGTGTGACACATCAGGGTTGAAAAGACCAAACAGACGCACATGCACGCCTCTACTGTCTATTTACACTCAGACTAAATATGACACATGTAAGGCCTACTCACCAGTTAGACAAATAGAGATGTGCACTTACACATGTCCACACAGGACAGGATGAGATTGTTGGACATTGTTTAGACATGACTTTTACTATATTTCTGAATATAATATCTATCATGATAAATGTTTTTATAATGCTGCCATTTTGAGAAGTATGAAAACCAAGGGAAACCAGTTTATATGGGTGTTTTCTCTCTGATTTATTGTCAGAATTTTATTATGACACTTAATTAAGGAAACGTAGACCAGACAGTTCCCTGTTTAATCTTTTGTGAACATGTATAAAAAAATAAACTAAAGTCTAAACCACATATTATGGATTAAATCATACAGAAGGCCAGAATTCACTGTTGTTTTGTGCTTTAAAATGAAATAGAGATAGATTAGTTACCATTTAGTGCTCAGATTCTCAGAATAAACATTTTAAGCTCAGGTAAAGTGGACAAGTTGAGGACTGTCCTGCACAGTTTGAATGTCTTCGGTAAAGCCAGCTTTTATGAGGTGGTCTTTATTTCTTGATGTGACACTGTGAATGTGAAATCTAAGAGTCAAGTTCAGTTCTCTTCTCCACGCACTGTTTAAGAATATTTATCTGGACTCTGCAGGTAAATGCAGCATTGAGATAAGTGAAATTCGACTTTCTTTGTAGAATTCAGGCAATAATATCGGAGAATAGATCTAAGTTTTTTCATCTGATCTAAAAGTTTTAAACTTATATATTTTATTATAAGAACTAAGGATTTTGCCTAAAGACAACACCTAAATGTGACAGCACCCACAACCTCAGCTTCTTTTCTCAAAATTGCTTATTGTCGATTGGTTACAAATGTTGACCACTGCTTTTGCTCGTTGTACCAATCAGTTCTTTTTTGATACAGGAAGGTCTGCACACTAATTGTTTTAATTATACAAGCAAATTCAATGATAAAATCAATCAAAACGGTTTGAAGAATTTTTGGTCTGGCATTGGCAGCAGCTCTAGATCAGGAAATGATCCCACTGAGAAGATGATTGAAGGCTGTGTTTGTAACTGCATACTCCTACATACTCAAACAATACCTACTGCTAACTGCTAACCAATCTCATGGTAGTTGTACTTTTCCACCACACTTAACTGCCCATTAAATTTGCACCAAATGGCCATAATTGTTGTATTTCAAACCATTTTTAGTTTTCGTTCTATATTTCTTATTGAGTCATTGTTGACTACAAGGTAGTTTGGGAAGTTTGGAATAACCAGTGTGTCACTGTTGTCTTTTTTTTTTTTTTTTTTTTTAAGTTATTTTGTGGGCTTTTTATGGCCTTTATTATATAGGACAGCTGAAGAGTGACAGGAAAGCGGGTGCACAGGGCAGCACAGGGCTGTGGCCGGGATTCAAACCTGCAGCCACTGCCGGGGGTTGGCAGCCCCCGTACATGGGGCGGACGCTCCACCAGCTGAGCTAATGTCCGCCCCCAGTGTGTCACTGTTTTCCAATCCAAAAGTCTTGCCAATCTGGGGGTTTCTTTCCTACATGATTCTATAAATTCTACATCTACTAACCATGGATTCTTTTGTCACATTTTAGTGTGGGTAGTGTGAAGACATACAGTTTCAGACACAACCTGAGAATGATTTACCAGTGTTCTTGTCAAAGTCAATTTAATCTTGATCTTGATTGGTTATTGATCCCCTCCACAATGTGCTGGACGAACACAGTGTGAGACTCATCCTGCCATGATGCACCACATCACAGTCAGTGATAATAAAAAGGCAGGTGTTGCGTTTGCTCTTAAATATACCGACACACTGTGCTGCACGCAGGTCTGCTGTAATAAGCTGTAATAACTGAAAGCTGCCTCACTGTGTGTCTTTGTTGGCAAATCAGATAAATGACTTGGACCAAGACCTTCAAGAGATTAAAAGGCTGAATTGAAAAAGTTTAAATTCCTTTGTTTTGTTCATAGCCTCACGTTTGCTTACTTTAATTTGCTCCTCCTTCATTAAGGAAGTTGAAATGTCTTAAGGATTCTGCATGTTGTAACATGTTTATTTAAATTCTTTTATGCTCTTATCTATTTTAGTGTCTATGCCTGATATTCCTGTTGCTACACTGTGTATAAGACCGACGGAAACAACCCCATTTCTTTGGGGATTAATAAAGCATTTCTGATTCTGATAGATCTGTTACATTAATGAGCTCAGTGCTGTTCACAAGTTTTCTCAGCTGCAGGTGCTATGAGTACAGTGACCACAAAAAAAGCTGACACCAAAGCTAGTTAACAAACATTTATGTGACCGTGTACCCAGACACTTTTAATACCCACCTTTACACACATGCACACAAACACACACTCATGTGCACACACAACAAATGAAAGAAAAATAGCTATAAAAGTACTTGGGTGCACCTACACACATTCGCTCTGGATACCATGTTAAATCTGGCCTCTTTGTACCCACTCAAAACTACCTGCCTATGCACACACACACACACAGACACACACATACACAAACACACATACACACTCCAGCTCAAAGTAGAAAAGCACAGGTTGTTCACTTTCTCTCTTAAACACCCCACACACTCTCGCACACACCAGCTTTCTCTGTCTGAGCAACACGGACTGTAATCTTTCCTTTTACTGCATGTTTGACCTTTGACTCATCTCTTTACGCACTGAGCTGAGGAATGTCAGTAATGTAAAGACCCCCTGCTGTCGCCACACTCACACAGAGCTGTCCTATAGTCAAGCTGAACAGGATCAGCCAGTTTTTGCCTCGTTAATAGTTTTTCAAAAGTTTTCTGCAGAAGATTTACAGCGTAGAGTAACTGTAACCTTTAAGAATTTAAAATGGAGTCAGACCACCAGTGTCTGATTTTTTCCTCAGTGAGATGCCATTTTAAAGTGTATTTGAATTGATTTCCACTCTTTAAACATTCAAATCGTGGCTGGAAGACAAAACACTTTAATAGACATTTCTCATGTTGGAAGATGAAATCAAATCACAAACAGAAGGGGTGCAATAATAGTTTTTCTGCTGATACTGTTGTTTTATTGAAGCACCATTTGACTTTTTGTTGGGTTTACACTCAAATGTCTGAATACAAAAAGTTCAGTCATGAAAAAAAAATCATTACAGCCAAAAATTGGCTTCAGATATATGCCATTTGTTCTTTTATTTATACTTAACAAAACTCTTTTCTTAGTAGCATTAAACTAAAACAGCATTGTCACTCTCATAAGTTATTGACTTTTTTGCGCATCAACACTTGCTACTAATTAGCAGACAATCGCCCAAATCCCAAGCAAGTATCAAGTCATTTGATCCGAGGTTCAAGCAAGTCCCAAGTTATTTCTGTTGTGGGCAAGTTGAGTTGAGTCAAGTCACGGGTTATGACAGGTCGAGTTCGTCACCATTGTCCCCAAGTCCACCCACAAATCACTCCGATTTTTATCTTGAAGAGAGAAACCTTATCTTCCCACACATGCAACACATGTACACCCTCTTTACTAATGTTAGCTTTGCTAGCTTCATATTGACCACAGGTCGGGCTAATGTTCCTGCCATATCTGTGGCAGGAACGTTAGCTACCTGGCTAACGTTTGCAGGTTTCACTTACTTGGCCTCATTTGTCTTCAGGTGGCAGATAAAGTTCAATGTTGTGCCCTCTGTTTCGCTTATCGAAACGTTGCAGGTCGTGCACTTGGCCTGTCTTTGTTTTCCATCTGATTGAAATTCTTTATATGCAAAGAAAATAACTTTGGGCACAGAAAATATAGCAGTTACCAAATTGAAACCTGCGTCCCGCGCTCCCTGCCCACTGACCACCACTGTAGCAGAAGCAGGTGTGCGGTAAGAACGTATGTGTGTAGCACTGTGTTGTGTGGGGACAATAATAGGTGACGGACAAGTGCACTGTGAATGGAGCATCAATAAAGTGAACCTGAAAGGAAAGGGCGGCTTATATCTCCTGTCTGGTTCTTCATATAAAGCATGAGTGTGTGCAGTTTTCTAAATCATGTCGTCTCAAGTCAGGTCGTGCCTGGAGACATTTTCTCCCGAGTCCGAGTCGAGTCTCGAGTTTTTACCTACCGAGTCGAGTCAAGTCCAAGTCCCTATGACTCGAGTCCAATTGTCTGCTAATTAGCACCTTTTGACACATTAATGGGACCACCAGCAGGTGGCGGTCTAACCTGATTAAAGCTCTCCAAGAGGATTCCTGTTCAGTCAACAGCATGCTTTTACTGACTTAAACAGAGCCGTACAGAAACCTCCCAAGCAACAAGTCACCAGCAGTAATGACAAATGAACTACTCTTTACTTTTTATTTTTAACATGATTTTTCACACTTATTAACAGGTTGCATAAATGTCAATCCTACTCAACTTACAAATCACTGAAAATAGTCTAACGCATGTGTTTTTGATTTCTTTGTTGAAAAAACTGTGGTGCAGCAAGAGGAGGAAACCAAGGGTGAATTTGAATTGTTGATAAAGAAGGGAAGAGGGGTATTTTAACTATGAGAATGATTTCTAAAGAATTACTTCTGTTGATAATGTTTCCCTTTTTCCCTAATATCTTTTTTATCTTCTTAAAGCACGACTTAGGACCTGCAGGTTTGTCAGCTGCAGACGTAAGAAAAACAAAAATATTGTGTTGATGAGGGTCTTTAACTTCCCACACATTCTCCTGAGGTGACCCCAAAACAAACTTGTTTTCCTGTGAACAAGAGAAAGAGGGTTTCAACAAAATGATGTCATTATTCTGTGCGACCACCTGTTGGACACCTGTCGTTTCAGAGTGTGCTGTCGCTCTGTGACGGAGAGCGAGTGTGTCCCAGCTGCTCTCAGCTGTTTCTGCCTTTTGTCTCACTTACATGGGGACAGGCGTTTGCACACGCTCCATACAGACTTATTTAAAGGAAAACAACACATGTCAGCCAGCTGTTTACACACATTTATTTTTTAGATATGTTTATATCACAGACAGTCTATGAGTGCCTGTATATGACTGAGCGTTGTCATTTTAAGGGGTCAAAGGCTTAAACTTTCAAAAAGCAGTGAAGAGGTTCCGGGCAATGTGGACTAGAAATCACACAACTGAATGGCAGTACACTATAAATTTATCAGTTAATTTGATAAAGGATTTTTTGTAATATAAGAACTATGAACTTTGAATTAACCAAGAAACTTACAGACACCCAATATTTTTTAATTCATTGTTTCAGTTTTCAACAACTGGAGGAAAAAAATCCTCATTCAAAAGTTGGTAATTATATAGATGATTGAGATGATATGAGATGTATTCTTTTATTTTCATATAGAGTAGGGCAAAAGATTATTTATAAATCAAGTAGTTTTATGGTTTTCAGCGTTTTATACCTTGATGGAGCCCAGTAGTTGTACTCAAGTTAAGAGCCAAGTTTAGACCTGCCATATATTTTCTTTTAGGTTAGTATAAGAGGCTAAATTAATATAGTATTCTCTTCTTCAATATCTCATATGAACGTTTAAGGATCAATTGTTTCTCTTAACCTTTTTTGTTATCATTGGTGTACACCTGGGTTTTATCTTTAAAATATTTTAGACATAAATCAGTGGATAGTGCGATGACGGAGCAGAGCATGCGTGTGCTTGTGAAAGTTTGAATCAGTGCATACCTCTGAGCTGAGCTGCAGATGTTTTTCAGGGCTGCAGTGAGAGTCGCTCAGCTGGAATGTGACTGTGTTATACACGCACACTCAGATACACTCATAAAAACCTGTTATTGGTTACCTGTTCAGACTCTGACCGCTCAAGGCTCGTCTCCCCTCAGCACAGCCTGCTCTGACATTATGTGTTGATGCGATTGTCAGGGTGTGTGTTGTAAACATGACACTCACTACATTTTTATGCAATTCAGTCACAAGGTTGATCAGTTTGGAGGGCTCTCAAACAAAACAGCAACAAAAGGTTAAAAGTGTAGTTTTCATTGTCAGTGTTGTGCATGGAAACAGTAAATGAGCTTTTTCATTAGCGTGCTCATATTTTTGGTGGACACTGAGAAAAACAAATTTTCTAGTCGTGGAGGAAAATTGCACAACAGTTCAAGTGTAAGAGGTTAAAGAGTTAAATGTCATTATGAGCTGAAGCAGGTTTACTGAAGCTGGTCTAAACCTTAAGTTAGGTAACCGTTATGTAAAGCTTTTCAAAGAAAAAGCCTGATTTAATGTTTCTGATGATGAGGCTGCCCACACTGTCACGTGGTGCTTTTACTTACAAATTTTTGTCTGGGGTAACATTGTACTTATTAATTAATTTGCACTATCACTGGTAAATTTTGTCTTTCTTGGGTTTCTGCTAATTTTTTATATATATATATATATATATATATATATATATATATATATATATATATATACATATACATATATATATTTTTTTTTTTAACTAAACAAAAAAGAAAACAACATATTGCGATAAGTTACCTAAGCTGGTAAATGTCAGTCCTCTTTCTATCAGTACAGTGTCTATAAAAGTAGAAGTGATGTTTTGACGTCAGTGCCTCGGCAGCCTGAGTATGATGAGTAAATAAAAGCTCAAAGTAATTTAGAAATGTGTCTGATCTGTGCGTTAGCTGAAACTGTGTTTTTATATAATACCATATGTAACCCACTCTTCTCTCCTCTTCTGTGTTTCCTCTCTTTGTCTTTCAGTGGCTTCATCTCAGTGCACCAAACATCTACAGAAGGAGAAGGATGAGCTCCGTGCCAGTCTGGAGGAGA
Organism: Scarus forsteni; assembly: GCA_036419115.1. Lineage (NCBI taxonomy): Eukaryota > Metazoa > Chordata > Actinopteri > Labriformes > Labridae > Scarus > Scarus forsteni. The sequence goes on along the minus strand of JAZDUH010000098.1, from coordinate 33,557,099 downwards.
CTCTGAGGAGGCTGGAGGAGCAGCACAAGGAGGAGCTGGAACAGCTGGAAGACAGGTGAGCTTGAACCACTGCCTGTGTGCTCATTGTGCTGCAAACTTTATTCTGATATGATTTTTTTGCTTTTAATTTCTCCAGATTCAGAACATATTTGTCCAGTTTGTGTCTCTGTAACCCGTGGATGTGTGATGTCAGTATTATTATCTTACTCCCCAACGTTAGGCTAGAAAGGGGATCCCTGATCTTAAAACACTTCTAACAAACCTTCTCCATTGTTTTGGGTTATAACTGAATACCAACAGTGGCTAATAAGAGCAAGTAGCCCAGGGAGCACAAACAGACATGGCAGCAAACACAAAACAACTGAGTCCTCAGACAACAGGATCTTTAGTTTAGTTTATTGATTATATCTGAATCAGAGACAACGTACTAAAGCAAATATTAAAATGTTAAAGACCAGATTTCTTTAACCAGTGGTAAAAAAAAGGGGGGGGACAGATATTACACTCAAATAAAGTGAGCAGTACTTTTTTTGAAAATGTACTCAAAGGTTTTGCAGTACTGTCTTAAATTCAGCATATATTCTGTTCTTGTCTGTCTTTGATTCTCTTTTTTATTTTCTGTCTCTCAGATTAAGAAGTTTTTACCAAACAGAGTGGGACAAAGTCCATCAGCAGTATCAAGAGGAGGCCGACAAGTGCCGAATGCTGATGGAGCAGCAGGTCAGAGCTCACTCACACACACACACACACTCAAATACATATTGTGTATGTATTAGTGAAATTCTGACACAGTTACTTCTGTTTGCGTACAAGCCCAAGCTTGTTGGTCTAATAAAGATATCCCTCTACTGCATAATGTCCATAAAATTAAACTTTATAATGAGGTAATTACCCAGAATGTGACAAAAACAAAACTGTTACAGCATGATTGATGAGGGGAATTCTAAGATGTCAACATGTTTTTCTAGAGAAATCTGAGGTTGCACTTAATCATGCAAATGTTTATTTAGAGAAGATATTTTTTATGTCAAGAGTTGTATTTTAGTAACTTTTGAAAATTCTCTGTTATTGCTAACTGAGTCCTGTAAGAAGGCAGATGTGCAAACTCAACATGGCTAAAGCTGATGGTGCTAAAATAGTGTCTTATTTTTATACAGTGGCACATTGTGAACCTTACTGAACACAATTTCACCACACGGAGACAGTGATTTTTAGTAAAACACCCTTTCCTTATAAAAATAAAAACCCTTCAAAACAGACTGAGGCTTACGTAACAGAAACAAACTATGTTCTGGAGTCTACAAGAACTCATCAGCCTGTTAAATTTATGAAGGACAATAAAAAAAAAAAAACATTTAACATCAAAAACAGATGTTCAGACTTTAAACTCACTTGCAGTGAGATGAGCTTATATTGAATTTTGTTTTTTGTGTGAAGGTTGAGGAGCTGAGGAACCGGCAGGAAGCAGAGAGGAAGAACCAGGACGAAAGTCACAACCAGAAACTGGAGTCTCTAAAACTGGAGTACGAGTCGTCTCTAGAAGGTTAGCATATAGCTAAAAATACAACACTGCTGTCTATTTAGCTTTAGTTTTATTATTATTCTACTCCTGTTTTGATGCTTGTATGTTTTATTGCTACTACATTTTGTTAACCTGATACACCAGATGGACTGTTGAATATATTTCAGTGGTCCATCTGGGAAAAGAGTCCATAGAAAGTGTTTGGGAAGGAGCCGACCCTGTCAAAAGCATATCCAGCAGGGTGATAAGACAATCGTTCTGTCAGTCCCTTTCAGTACAGGCCAATCAGATAATGTTGTCGGCTGCAACAATTGCTGCTGTCTTAAAGACAGGACTTGAGCCGTTTTGTAAATTAAACTTTATGTTAAACACTTCCTGTCACTTCCTGTTGCCATCACTCTTGTTACTCCCACCTCGTTCTACTAAAAAGGACTCTTACTGGGCCGTCCTGCTTCGGCTGCTCAGAATCTTTGTAGATTGAAGTTTGGCAAGATGGACGCGCCTGATCAAAGGCCATGAATCAGGCTGGTCCAGCAGCACTGCAAGGTTAACATTTTGTTCAAGAGCAGCAGCAAATTTTTCCTTAAAATTTTCCTTTAGCAGAATAATGTTTTCTAGATTTGTTTATTACATTTCTCTCCAATTCTATAAGAATAGAAATGCATTTGGTCCAAGTAGTGTTTGACTTACATGGTGAATGTTTTTCTAAAATTTGTTCTGGATTTTTCTGTTTGTTTTAATATCTTTCTTTATTTTGTTAAATCTTGACAAGTTCAAATCTGAAAAGTTTTGCTCGTTATAAAGCAAAAACAAATTTAGTGAACGTATTTTTAACTTTGGTATGTCTTCAAAGATTATTATTACTAAAATTTGTTGCTTTTTAACATTATTAATTCTGTTTTTATCTGTTTTTATTCATTTGTTTTAATAACTTTTTCATAATTTGAGGGTGTAAACTTTCAATGTATGACATATTGATTGATTCCTATTCTTCTAGATTTCTGTTATTTGTACAGCCTTGTGTTTAAATCTTTCAAACAAAAAAAAACAAAACTTGAATCTTTTTATGAGTGCAGTAAAAATATAATTTGATTTTTCTTTTTTGCTTATTTGTGTTTGTATATTTTTTACATTTTTTTGCAGAGCTGAAGAAAGTTCAGCAGGCAGATCTGGAGACTTTGGAGAAAACTCTGAAGGAGACTGAAGCTACACTTTCTGTAAGAGACATTTATTTTTGAACATATGCTTTGAGATATATAACAGTTTTTATTTCCATAGTTTTTGGTTTAGAAACATGCTCTATTATACATTTTTAAATAAGATTTTAAACAAAGTTCCTAAGTCAGAACAACTTGAAAATGACTCGAATTTGACGAAACAGATGACATCTTATGTTAAAGTTTGAGCTTTGATTAGGAATTCTCAAAAGTCCTTTTCACACACCCAACCCTGAAAATTCCTGAAATATGTAGGCATCAAGAAAATTCCTTCTTCACTTTACCATCTAAGCAAGATGATTCCCTGCAGTTTGCACGTCAAACCCCATTCACACTCGCAGAAAAGCCCTTATTTTTCATTACCTGGGTGAGCAGCATGCGAGAAGACTTTACCCTAAAATGAACCTGCCGATCCCCTGAATATTTACCCCCCTCCTCTCTACTGACTCGCATGAGGACTTGCAGTAGCAAAGCCTCCTGCTGTGAGGAATCAAGTTTGAACAAGCAAGTCAGGGAGTTACTTGGATAAGTATTTTCTCTGGATATTTCAGGGTTGCATGTGTTAAAATTTCAAGTTAAAGACAAGGTGAAAAACCCTGATATTTGTGTTCACACATGCTGCTCTCACTCAGATAATTCTGGATAATTTCCGTTGTGCTCCACATGTGTAAATGAGACTCCTCCAGTTTGAGTAGAAAAGAGCAGTGGCATAACAAAATGTTGAATGACTGTTTTGTGCTTCAAGGTTTGACTCCCAAAAAGACTCAATGTTAAGATTCCAAATATTTGAAGGAAAAAGTTTGAATACATTTTTCTCACCAGAGAGATAATGCGTTTCACCAGGCATTGCACTTAAGTTGATGGTGAATGAGATCAATCAATGTGAATTTTGATTTGTATTTTGACTCCTGTCTTTGTCCCTGTGTGTCCTCCTTACAGGAGAAAGTGTCGGAGCTGTCGGCAGAGAGGGAGGCTCTGAATGAAAAACTACAGGCCGAGGAGGAGAGACGGAAAACCATTCTCAGTGACAAAAGTCTGGTAAATATCGGTGCATCTTTGTCCTTAGTTTTTCTGCCACCGCAACTCCAGATTTAAACAGAATCGAAAGACTATGAAACTGTTGCTTCATAAAAGTCAGATTCTTTCCTGAAGCAAAGATTTAAAGCTCCAACAACAAACTAAGGCTGTCAATCAAATGTGTCTTTGAAGTCAGGATTATGTGCGTTCATCAGACCAGTTTCTTAGAAGACAGACAGTTAATTTTTGTTTAAGGTTTCTTTAGAGAAATTCCAGAAAAGCCACATTCTTCCACTCAACACTCTTAATATCATTAAGAACAAGCAGCCAAGTGTGAGGTGAGGAGGTAAAGTAAGGGAATGACTGTTTACCTCTGTCTTTTTGTTTTCATCTGGTGAAGTCGCAACCAGTTTAACTTTTGTTCAATCACATGATTATATTTCAGTAAAGCCATGGTTAATTATTAAACAAATTAAATTAATAAAATAAAGTAACCAAGTAAAAAGACAATAAATGTGTTTTAGTTCACTAGTTAGGCTAAATGTGGTGTTTTATGTACTTCAATAACGAAAGCCTTTCCTTCAACTTGTATTCTTTTAATGGCCAGCAGAGGGCCTGATGCAGGGTTTGTAAATTTTAACATGCCAAAGACACCAAACTGTTTTCAGCTCACTGCTTTAAAATGTGTGACAAAACAATACACAACATTTAATACTTTACAAAGACTGGGTGTTGCCAGTTGTTTGGTAACTGTAGCATGGCATAGATCTGATGGCACAGTGATCATAATGGAAGGATGTGATGTGATGGGGGGGGTTCCAGCCTTACATACTGGTGGAAAATGCTGGTACAGAATGACAGCCTGATTACAGCCTGGTCTAATGAGTGTTTGTGTGCTGGTGTCTGTGCAGAAGGACTCCCACACGGTGTACCTAGAGCAGGAGCTGGAGAGTCTGAAGGTGGTGCTGGAGATGAAGAACAACCAGCTGCACCAGAAGGACAAGAAGTTAATGGAGATGGACAAACTGGTGAGAATCAGGGGTTTTTTTGTTTTTTTTTTGCTCATGGAGGAAAGCTGCTCTCACATTGATCTTATGCAGAACAAGAGTTCAGATTTTATGGAAACGTAATATAAATTACCACTTAAGAAATGCCAATTGAAGTCGCTTATGAAAATCATTGGTGCACAGTGATGTTCATAAATAAACTTCACAGCCCACAGTAGTTTCAACTGGTTATAGGCTAAAACATTGTTTTTAAAAATAGGGATGCAGCACATGTTTTTTGTTTTGATCATGGCTTTGGTTACTCAATAATGAGGAGCCAGTCCTTGAATGTGCTTTTAATCAAAAACAAAAACATCAAACTGTGTGTGTGTGTGTTTGCCTTTGGCAGATGGAGACTAACGTGAAGCTACAGGAGTGTTTGAATAAGGTCCAACAGGAGAATGAGGACTACAAAGCCAGGATGGACAAACATGCAGCTCTGTCCAAGTACGTACTGCTGCTGCCCGCTGTGTGTGTTTGGTTAATGTGTGTGGATGTGTGTATCCAGAGGGTGTGTCCAGTTTGTATCTCCTTTACACTTACAATATGTGTGCAGACCATAGGTGCATAAATGTGCATAACTTGACATGAAATTATTTCCGAAAATATAAAATAACAAACAGAAAAAGTGTGCAGTGTTTTCTGTACACATCATGCTCAGTGGTTTTTATATGACTATGGAAAAATTAATGTCACTACGCTCGGCTATTACTGACATTGACCACACATCCTGACACCGAATCAGAAATGATTGATCGAAAATGTGCAAAAAATCATTCTAAGCTCATTTGTTTGTTTTATGTGTACATACATACGAAATATTCCAATCTGTGTCATGATGCAGTTATGTCAGCGTTGTCAGTCTGTCCGTCAGTGCTGTTCAGAGGCGGTTTGTTTTTGTTACCTTCTCATCCAGTCCTTTTTGTGACCAAGTGCATATGAAATAACTCCTTGAGGGATTTTAAATCTTAGTTGTGTGTTTTTTGAATGTGTTGTACTTTTATTGTTTCAAACAGCATCTGAGTGCTGAGAAAAAAACAAAACAACCATCTGAAGCGCCCCATTAACCAGTGCTGTCACAGTACCAACATTTTACATTTGATACTGATGGTAATTTTAGCATCACGATACTCAACACTGAAACAATTCTGGTTTGAAACTCCATATCTGGTAAATCAGAAGCAAGATGTCAGCAGAGGTTTGTCACATTTTGGACTGAGTTGTGACCAGCGTAATCCAATCTCTTCATGTCATCACCTCAGGTGTTTTCTTACAGCAGGCAGTTTTTGCCTGCATTAGCATTTTTTTGCAGCGTCTGCAGAACACTGAAAAACCAGGCTACAGAGCAAAAGGCTGAAACCTTTGGCCTGTGATATAAAACAATGATCCATGTAAGGTAGAGTCACTTTGTAACTCGGGTATCTGAGGCACAAGTTGTCACATGTTCAGAGTTGAGACGTCCTGTGACGGCCTCTGTTCTGGTGGATTCTCCTGCTACTCCATCTCAAGGGTTTCTGGATTGAAGGGAATCTGTTGGGACTCTTTCCAGGTGTGATCTAGTTATGGAAAACCCACATGCCTGATTAGAAACACTAGCGCCCACCTCTGGCCCGCAGTCATCTGTTTGGTCTGGCTTTTCACGGCTTATTGTTGGAGTCCTACTCTCTGTTATCAGTTTATCTGCTTCCATCCCAGTTTTTGCTGTATTCTTCAAACAGTCACTGTCCGACACTGAGAGCCAAACAGTCAAGTAAGACTGACCTTGCGAAATACCAGGACCATGGAAGAAAGGCCAGTGACATTTTATGAGAGAGAGGTTTACCTTTTAAAACACATTTTATTGAGGTTCCCATAAATAACTGTTTTGTTTCTTTGACAGGATTAAGAAATTAACGAAGAGTTTGGGTTAAAAGTTTAGTTAAACCTGCTTGAATTTGGATGGACCATCAATCATTTTTCAACCTCTGTGGGACCCTCTTTGACACTGGCCCCCAGAAATCTTCCCCTTTATCTTCCCTTAAAGGATCACAGGCCTAAAACCTCATTCTGAGTCTGAAAAGCCAAACAGAGGCCAGAGTGATAATGTGGGATCAGAGTCCTGAGCTGGTCAGCATACAAAACACAGTATATTAGGTGTAGGCTAATGGAGCCTTTAATGGATCACACTGCAAGATGAATACAGAGATTTTTTTTGATCAGTCATTCTGTAAACGTCCCTGGCTCTCTCTGTTAAAGGTGAAACTGGCTCTACTGTGAGGATGAAAAATAGATTGAGGGTGTTTTCACACCAACCATATTTAGTGCGCACCAAAAAAGTTTTGGTTCAGGGTTTGGTACGTTAGTATCAATGTGAATGCAACCACCGCACTTTGGTGCGCACCAAATCAGCCGGTGCTAGACCTCCATGAAGGGGTGGTCTCGATCCGCTCCATCTCCCTACATTTGGTGCGGTTTCACTGGTGTGAAACAAAGTGGTCCGAACCGATCTACTTTTGATGCATTACTTCCTGGTTGTCTGGTGTAGGAAATGGTTACCATGGTAGCCTCTTCTTCGTTCTCCTCAGTAGCAGGTTTGGTAAGCAGTTACGTGCATATCTCCCCCTGCTGTTTCAAACTGAGTAAATACACAAGTGGGTCTGGGCACGGTTCGATTTTGCCAGTGTGAATGCAAGCCAACGGGGGAGGGGGAGGGGGTGAACCACGCCGCAGAACGGTTCGAAACAAGTGGGCCTAATGTGAAAACGCCCTAAGATTGAAGTTTAAGTTATTCCATTTTAGTTCATATGATGTTCATTTTGTTTTCTTGAAAAAAAAAAAACATAAATGTAATAAGTACACTTTATGAAACACCTACTGAACACTTTAATAAAAGTATTTTTATTTTTACTTGACTTGTTAAACTTCTACTGTAACCGTGTAAAAATTTACATTGAAGTGAATTTATGTAATCGTAAGAACAATATTTCTGCTGCTTCTCAACCAACAATATTTTTGTGTTTTACTGTCAAAGTTGGAGACAAACTTGTTGGTGAAGTGTGTGTTGAGACTTTCAGAAAGTTTTATACTCTTATTTAACATGTCTTTTGTTTGCTGGTCTGTTTGTTTTGTTTTAAACCAGCATCAACATACATAAAAGAGGACAGTTCAGTCCTCACATTGTGAACTGAATCTTTTGTCCTGGACCCCCTCTGTGCTGCGGCTCACAGCTCTTTGTCTCCCCCTGCAGGCAGCTGTCCACAGAGCAGGCCATCCTCCAGCAGACCCTGCAAAAAGAGTCAAAGGTCAACAAGCGTCTGTCCATGGAAAACGAGGAGCTGCTGTGGAAGCTACACAACGGAGACCTGCTGGCCAGTCCCAGCCGCCGCCTCTCCCCCACCTCACCCTTCAGCTCGCCCCGAAACTCCGCCTCCTTCCCCACAGCTGCACCCGTATCGCCGAGATAACCCCAACACGGACAGATGGCGTCCCCCCTCTCTGCTCTCTGACCACTGCAGACACGGCGGTGATGTTGGATGTTGAACTTGTACATTTGGAATAATAAAGACGCTTTCTGTGTGAGCGGGACTTTGCAGTGGCACCGATGCACTTAAGTGTGAGCGTGGGACTGACCTTGCTCTCTATCAAACGCCTGTTCTCTGACAAACGGCTTCTTCTTTTTCTGAAGAACACGTAAACAACAGGCACACCTCAGGGTCTGTACATATCGCCTCACTCTCGTTATGACTATCCTCAATCCCTTTTTTTTTCTGTGAAGTTGAAGCTCAGCTCACCCTAAACTCTTATGGCCTCTTTTTTTAAGGCAGAGGGTGAGAAAAACCTTGGATTTAAGGGGTTTGGGGAACAGACTCGGCGTTGTTTGGGTTTTTGTGAATCCTACAGTAAAATGGCGGATGCTTTTTGTTGGATTAGCATGAAATGTTTTGCCTTTTCCTTCTTTTAAAGAGGACATTTTTCCCACACATGATGGAGGGGTGCTGGGATCGAGCATGAGAAGGAAAAAATGAGAGGAGAAAAGTTTAGTCCATTATGCATTGTTGGAAAAGGTCTAAAGAACAGCTTTCAGACAGAAGTTTATATTTTGAGAATAGATTTAAATAAGACAACAATGTTGAGAATTAAGAGAAAATGTTACTGACAAAGTTAAATTAGGCCCAAAATAAAGTGGAAATGTTCAGAAAAATAATGAAACATGTATATAATGCCAAAAAAAAAGTGGACCTGTCTAGTGTAAATTTGTGATTAACTTGTTAAAATTTGAGAAAAAATGCATTTCTATTTTGATTACATCAAAATAGGCTGGCAAATAAAAGAGAGTATAAGAAAATATTTGGAAAAATAACGGAGAAGATTGAATAATAGATTGTTGAGACCAAGTCATTCATCAATTAAAGACAATCTGTAGATTTTTTTTTTAAATTGGGAACTTAAAATATTTTATAGTTTATAATGATGTCCGGTCCAATGATTAAAATATTTGCGTTGAGTCCTCACAGTTCCTGAATGAAATGTCTGAATTTCCACTGAAGTGAGCAACACGTTCCCACAACCCTGTAAAGGATCTTCAACATTAGTCATATAAGTCCAGTGGTGGCCGCTCTCAGCTCTGCCCGTCTGATTCAAACTGTTTGTTCACCAAAAGACAGACCAACCTTCTTCTTATGTTGGGAACCGCGTTCACACATCAGGAAAGACGAGCTGGTAAAAGTGGACTTCTTGGTTCTTGCTTCATGCTGCTTTGAGATGCTCTGTGTATAGGTGACATCGGGAACCAGGTAGTTCACTTTTTAGAGCTTTCCTCCTTAGGATGTATCCATGATTCAAAACTCTGCTTCAGATTCCCCACATGGCAGGCGTTTTTATTCGTCTTATTTCAGACAAAGGCTGGCAGGGCTGATAATGCATCAATCTCACCTCGACTTGCTTGTTCATTTTGTTGAGAGCTCACTGATGGGGGTTTTTTCATACTGCAGTCATGGTTGAAATATTTATTTTAAAGTGCAAAAAGAATTAAGCTGAAATGTTGTTGATGCATATTTGACAAGAGTGGACATGTTGGGAATTTTGCTAAACTAACAGTTTTGAAAAAGAGGCAAGACTCGATAAGAATAAAGTTAAGAAAAAGGTCCATAATTTTGTTGAGGTTAATAAATTGAAAAAGAAAACAACAATGTTAAGGTAACAGTCAAAATAGTTATTTGGCATTATTTTTGTTAATGTTTTAGCTTCTTTCTTGTTTTTTTCACATACCCTACTTTATGATGTTAGCCAATATTTTTCTCAACATTTTTATTTTATTCTCAACATTTTTATTTTCATCTCTACGTCTGAATCAAATGTTTTTTATATTCAGACAATATATTGGAAACAATCTAAACTTTTCAACATGGATCAACTTTGCTTTCTGTTCCAGCCACAGAAATACAAATGATAGATGTTGAAGAGCTGGAGAGTCAAACAGTGAAATGCCTGCTGATGACCGGCTGGATGCTGAACTACCAGCCAAAAAAATCATATTTCTATAAATATTTAACTACGAAATTGATACTGTCCTATGAAAGATCAATGAAGCATCACACTGTAACATTTCAGGATGTGCTGACGTTTGGATGTTATCTTAGACACCTTATAATATTATTCTTTACGTCTGAACTTTTTAATTCAGATTGTTTCCAAGCAGCATTCTTACCATTCTATCTTTATTCTCAAAATATGAATTTCTTAGTCTCTGAATCGTTTATCAAACTTTTTCCTTCAAGTGCAAAATGATGATGATAAAAGACTTCCTCATTTTTCCTCCTCCTGCCCGACTCTCCTCCTCCTCATCCCCCCAAAGAGCGAGGCTCAATCATAGATCTGCTTTGGACCTTTTGGATGAAGCGGATGAAGTCGATGTGCTTCTGTCGGACGGATATGGAGTTTGTTCACCTGAGGAACTCACCTGATTTACTGACATGAACCTTTGATCCATCGGATGTCTGTTCCTCCTGTGAGCTCCTCACAACCTCGACCTTAATCTACTTTGTGGAATGTAATCACCCTCGATGTTAAATCGGAGCCGGCCGGTGCAGAGACACACACACACACACACACACACACTCATCTACACACTCTCTCAGAGCCAAATATGCAGTTTATTTAAGTGTTCACCCCTCACCTGCTACGTTCCCCTTCAGTCTCCTTTTTATAAAGAGATAGGACCCCTCTCATCCTCTGAAATCACCTCGTGCCCAAAGAGACACCCAGCTGAACCAGTGACTGAGCGGCTGTTCTCTGTCTTTGCTTTGAGTCGAACTCTCCACTGATCATTTCTGCAGAGACACCAACAGACTCTGGTTTATCGAATCCAAAAAGTCAAACTGTGTGTGTGTGTCTGGTGTTTGTCCTGAAGAACCTCAGATGTACCCGAATTGCCTCAGTGTACCATGTTCTGCTTTATTTTGGACACAGAATAAATACTGTATGAAATATGATGAAGCAACTTTGTTTTACTGCAAAATAAAAGCAGTGGTTCACATTTATGTCTTTTTACAGACACTTGATTTCCCCTAGTTTGTATCATAGAAATGTGTACTTTTAATCAGGGGTCCTTTTAATGAGCGAGGGTCTGATGCCATGCTTTCTATCAGCAGCACCCACACACTCAGACTTTTAAGGGCTCCTACAGTATGATCCCATTCACAAAACCCTCCAGTTTTCACACACTGAGCACCCTGATCCAGCTACATTCTCTCTGTTCAAGTTACTTTAAGGACCCCCCTCTCAGATGTGCCCAGTCTGATTCGTTCAGCGGTCTACTCTGTGGTGGTCAGTTTTGTGCCATGTTGACAACGGCTCTGCTTTTGAGCTAATGGGGTCAAACTGCTGATGTAACAACGGTGTGACGTCACTCTGGTGGGGATGTTTGGGGGACTTGAGGAAACTAGCTGGCTGCACAGGGGTGGGGGGGGGTGGGGGGTATAAGAGGAATACGACCACTTCTGGGCCAAAACCTCTGATCTAAAACCGCTATTTATTCAATTGGTTTAAACAGGGGTGGGCAACTGGGGACCCTCCCAATGTCATAATGAGGTTTGCCAGTCGATTGAAATTATTTACCAACTGTAAAAATGAAGAATAAAAGACAAACTATGCAGGGCGACAAAAATTTAATATTTCCAAGTGGAACTACACATGGCTGTTTCCATTGCTGTCAGAGACATTTTTGGATGGCTTGATGCAGTGTAAAGGTGAAAATAGAAATTTTCTTTAACTGTTTAATTCTGTTTGGTTTGTTAATTTAAGGACAACTTTACTCCATAAAGTTTTGAACCATAACTTTGGTTGATTATTAATTAAACCAGTTGGAATTGCATTTTATATCACTGGAAAGCTGATCAGTCGCCTTTACAAAGAGGATTAAATATTTTAAGAATTGTGCATTTGTGCAATGGGCAACACAACAAATCATTTGCAGAGCACAATCCCAAAACAAGTGTCATAATTTTTTATACTTTTGTGTCGCTCTTAGAAGTTAAACTTGGGACCAATTTCCATATGACTGGTGAAGTTACAGACAGGCCACAAAGTGAGCATCTAAAGAAACCAACCCAAAGATGACCTGTTTCACACCCTTGCTTCTCTCAGAAAAAGCAGGGTTTTTCCAGGAGAAGAGAGTTTTGACACATTTTTGAGAAACTATCCCCGCATTCAGCTGTGTCGCACATTCCACAAATGTACAATCATGTCAAATTGGGCCACTTTGAGATGGTGACAATCGTACTTTACAACAATACAGAAATCAGTAGTAAAAGAAATTAAAGTGTAGAAATGATCATTCAAATAACATTTCCAGACTTTTACAGGGAGTACATCTGCATTTGGTCTTAACATGTGTAAATGTTTATATAATAAATCCTATGACAGGGCTGTATAAGGATAAGTCTAATGAACTGAGAATGTTTTCACTAATTGGTCCTCTGAAAAGAAAAAAAATTGATGTCACCCTCTGTCTTGTTAAAATGTACAAGGCCAACATGGTAGATGACAAAAGGCACTATTAAAATGTTCTTTAAAAATCTTCAAAACTGTAGGAAAGAGGTTTCTGCCCGACAGCGATGACATGTTGGTGGTGAATTAAAGGCTGTACTATATGCCCACATGACTGCTTTGAGTGATGTTACGGCTATTTGTCAGTTCGAAGTTTACAAAAATGTCTTCATCTTTTGGAGGTCTTTCTGTAATCTCTTTTCTGTCTTCATTAAATTCAGAGCTGAGAGGTTAGTAAAAAACGTTTTAATGTCCATATTTGAATCAAAAGCATTTACAGAGATCACACTATTCATTGATCTGAAGGAGCCATTCTAAACTTTTGTGACTTTTTATTCATCAAAACCCAAAAATACAAAGTCCAACAGTGGGAATTATGTTAAAGTAGAAAGATAAACAGAAAATTCCCCTTCACGTCAAACATGTCAAAAACATTACAAATCAAAAGCTCCACAGGTTCAGCGCTCCTGCACATGGGGAAGGTCGACCTCATTAGCTGCTGCTTTGGCCTTCTCCGCTTGTCCCAGCTGCTCCATTATTGAAGCGATGACCGGTGGTGGATTCTCAAGGTCAGAGGCTCGTACCATCATGACGACAGATTTGATGGAGTACCACCAGCCATGCCAGGTGTACCACACCACCCCGTCATCCGTCATGGCCGTGTACGGTCCTTTGTAGTAATGACCGTTCAGGTTCCCAGAGTCACATCTGTGAGGACAAAGACGAAGAGCTGAGCACAGTGACAGTTTTTCCTGCTGTGATCTGAGACAGTAAACACAAAGCAGAGGTCTGTGTTTCAATGAAATAATCAGTGATTCCCAAATCAGGATGAAAGCTGTATGTTTATCACAGGATGCCTTAGTGAAGCTTCCACACTTATAAATTCATTTAATGCAGACAGACAAAGATCAGGAACAAGATCATCACACTCCAGCTGTTTTCTCTTCTACATGACACAAAAAAGTTTTTAAATACTCTGAACTTTGAGAACCTTTTCATAATTTCATCTTCAATCAGGAGGTCAGACAGACGGACAACCTCAGGACATGGTTTCTCCTGCTCAAGCTGTTGCACAGGTTAAAAAATATACCTATGAAAAAGCAAATTTGAATTTGACATAATAAAAAGCACAAATTCATAAAAAGAAATTACACTGAACTAAATATTTCTCCTGTTTTCTTTAAATAATGTGGCTTTGACAAAGTGTAATGAGAAATTTTCCACCAAGAATTAAATAAACCTTCTGGCATTTGTATTTATTTGCATCTCAGCATGCTCTTCAACAGACATCATGTTGTGACACTCTTGGTGTAAAATTTCAGGCAGCTTGGCTTCACAGGGAGACCCCCAAACTGCTGTTTTCCTGATTTTTCCAGCACTGTGTCTCCACACCTGTCAGTTTTTGTCTGTAAATAATTCAGATATTATTCCACAAACCTGCTGAACCACCAGCCCGAGCGGCTGTGCCGTATACAGTCAGCCTTGTCGTCTTCACTGGGAGCACCATTCAGGTGGTCGTAGGTGCTGAATTTGACCCCCTCTGGCCCTGAGCCTGGACCGCTCCACTGCTGCCCAGCAGAGGAGGGGCCTTTCAGGGCATTCCCTGCGTTCCCATTGTACTCGCCCAGGTGCAACTGGTACTGGTCCTTTAAATCAACGAGGAGTAAAACATTTTAATCTACTGGACTGGTTTATTTCATATTTTAATCAGAAAGTCAGATCCACAAAGTCCCAACACCATGAACACACTTTTCTTTCTCTTGAAAACATCAACAAGTGAAAATAAAAAGCTGAGATTTCAGAAGTGATGTCAGAAAAAATGAGAGATCCTACATGCATTACAGATAGCAGTCATCTGTCAGAAACTGACATTGCAATATCTTGAAGTGTGAGATAAAGGAGAGTACTTTGCACATTTAAATTAAGAGACAGGTGCGTCAGAGAAAAAAAGTGGATCAAACCCGATGAAGGTCTGAGACTGAAACGTTGCAAATAAATGAATTTCTTGCAAGTTAAACAGTGTGTGGGAGTCTGTCTTCATGTTTAAGATAATGGTTTCTTAAAATTAATAAATTGGATCATTAATATCATCAAGTTATTTCTATGGGACTCTTTTCAAATATATGAACATGGTATATTTATTCATGAAGCGGCAAACGCCACCTTTGATTTCATGTGAAAAGTTAAAGCCTCTGAAAGTACTTTCAATACTTTTGAGATTTTTTCTGAACCTCAAAAAAACATATTCCACTGTGGTGTGACATTTAAAGTCCCTTCATGCATTTTTGTGACATCTAATTAGAAAACAGTCTTCACAAACTGTGGGCAAACACAAGATTCTTTGACCTATCACCACCAAAATCTGACCTCTGAGTCAGATTAAATCTTTGTGCAAAGACAGGAAATCTCTGTAAGCCTCACTGAGATCTGGAATTTTCAAGGCCCCCACCCATACTGATGCACAAATGCAGATGTAAAATACACCCTCGGTATATTACCCATGGTGCAGTTCTAGACTCACTCCCATTTGTTATTTTTACCCCTCCTTATGTTTTCTAAGATCTCTGAACCTGACATGTTAGTGTCTCAAGCTTCAGGATCATTTCAACCCTATTCTGATGTGCCATGGTCTGGACTGAGCACACATATGATGACTGCAAAGTCCAAATGAGAGTAAAGCACTGGTTCTTTAAGGATTCAGATATAATAATGAGAAAATAATCAAACTTAAAAAATGCCAAAATAAAATAAGAAACATAAACCTTTATGAGAATCAAACTACTTTACAGTACATACATCAAAAAGTGTATGATAATATTTGAGGACCAGTTGATTTATTCTTTTTTATTGTTTAATATTTAAACCCCGGCTGCTCTTCCTTTTGAAGCAGCATGAAGGCAAAAAATAGTTTAAAATAACTTTATGCTTTTTTTAATGTATTTTTGGGCATTTTGTGCCTTTATTGATAGGAGAGAGACAGTGGATAGGCTTGTGAAGGGGGGTGAGAAAGTAGGGGAAGACACTCTGTAAACTGGTCACAAGCGGAATTCGAACCTGGACCGGCAGAAGCAAGTACATGGGGTGCCTGGCTGCTAACCACTTCACCAAACCAGCACCCCAAAATAACTTTATGTTTTAATATTATGGCGCACAGCACACTGAAGTGTGATTAGTTTTCAAAGCAGAGTTTAGGTTTTGGTCCTTGATAAGGGACGAGGACTGGAAAGATGAGCTGATGATGAAAACAGGAAGAGAAAAGACAGGACTAGTGAGAGGTGGTGGTCAAACAGAAGAAGTGGACGTGGGACATCAGACCTGGAGCCAGACGTCCTTGCTGTTATCGTAAAGAGAGGACGTACTGTATGTAGTCTAAATAAGCCTGCTGCAGCGGTGGGAAATGAGACGAGTGTGAGATTTCAGCTTCATTGAATCTGTTTACCTGTTCATCGTCCACTCTGAAGTTCTTGTACTCAGCAAAGCGCTGATTCCCCTCAAAGTCCTCCATGTCAATCCGTAGGTCATATTTTCCTAAAACATGCAGAGCTGTAAACACAAAACGTCCCTTTGGAGTGCTGAAGAAATCAACGATACACACTACGGTACACACACCTTGTGATGTCAGATAGTGCAGAGCGTCGTTGCCGAGCCAGAATTCTCCTTCGGGGGAGAAGAGGTCTCCAAAGCCATGCTTGTACTCCACCCACGCTCTGAACACAGAGGATTGGATTAAACTCATACCACAGTTTGTTTTACTCTGTAGGAAGTGTATCATGCAGCAGAGTGGATTCACACATTTCAAACAAAACCTGCTTCTTCTGAATGTTGTTTTAATCTCTTGAGAGCCAAACTTTTGTTTGCATTGTATTTAAATTTCAGAAGGACCTCACTGGTAGAAACAGAGAGTTTAAAGCTGTGATGCAGGTGCTGCCAACACCTCAGTTATATCATTGACACCATCAGTGTTAGATTAGAGCCCATCACTGAATCAAAATGACATGCACCAGATTAGTTTACATTATATTTCTGCAACACTGACTCACATAGAAGGACAACAAGTGTCAAAATAAATGTGTTTTTAAACTTTGATACAGTTCTAGTAAAAGATAAACTGTATCTATACCTTTCATGATGCCATGACAAATAAAATAAAAGATATTTAGACACACAATGGGAAGTGGCAGCTGTCTTGATACAAGAATAATCAACTTTGTTACAACACTTGTAAAGGAATCTGATATGCAACAACTGTTTCAATACCACAGCAAATAGATCCTTGAAAAGTGAAATTTTTCTAAGTGAAACTTTCATGGAGCAGTGATGACTTCTTACATAACTGTAAGAGCAGAAAGACAATGTGGTTAGTAGTACACCTGCTGCCCTGATATGGTTGATTAATGACTAAAAACACTAAATAACTCACAGCTAATGTGATTTAAAAAAACAAATGAATTTCTTTTTTAGATTGATCACATTGTTCTTGTTTTGTAGGCTGTTTGGGATCCTTGGTGTGTGCAGCATGCTGATGTGGACCTGCAAAGCTTCAAGTACTACAGTTACAAACATTTGTCCTCTCCTTTAGTCTCATTTCATTATAATTCCTGAAATCAACTTCAGAGAGATCGACAAACTTAAATACACGGCGCTTCCTGCAAACATATATTAGTATGACCTTGACAAACAATCATAGATGACCTGCTGGACTTCTGTGCTCTATCATCATTAACCATCAACAGGAATGACATCATTTAACACTAGTTCATTATTTTAGTCCAGTTAAACCCATTTTAATGGCAGTTCAGCTAGATGCAGCTAAAATAATCAACATAAATCCTTCTCCAATTTATAATCATTATAGATGTTATTGTTAATATTAGACTGATCTCTATCCATGTTGTAGTAATTATACCTCCATCATAAATACTTTTACAACCACACAGACACGAGGACCCTCTTGAAAACAAGATGCTGCATCTCAAGGGGCCAACCTCAAATATTTATATGTAGCAGAGGCAACTGTGATGAGGACAAATGTATGATTGGTCCATGGATCTGTCACTGTCTTCAATTCTTACTTTAGTCCACTTGTCTCTGCCCACCTTACCTCACCCAGACCCCAACAAATCTTCAGTAGAAATTGCAGACCAACTCCTGTTACATATTTAATGTATTGGTTTGGCTTAAACAAAGCTTTCATTTTTGCTTGAAGCAGTAAGAGACTATAGTAACAGATGCGTTTTGCCTAGTTTCAGAACAAATTGAATAAAAAGTAGTTTAAAATTTTAGACGGACACAGGCACTTACCTGTCAAAGCTCTCCTTGCCGTCTCTTCTCCTCTGGAAAACGGTCCATCCTCCTCCATTGCTCATGTCGCAGTAGACGCTAAGAGCGGTGGGGGAACCATCGGGGCGGATCACGTACAGACCGCTAGCCACATTTCCATCTTCAAACACGTCTGAGCAGTCTGAACACACACACACACCAACACAAGGATGGGGTTCGCATTAACACACAGACACTAACCTCTAATATCCCTCTGAGAGCTTTTCATTCTGATTTCATTTATCTGTTTTAGTTTTCCAGTGAAGCAGCTACAGGTTCGCTGACAATAGGCTCACAAACAAATGCTGACTGCTGATTGTCTGTTTTTAAAAATGTGGCCAATGCCAGAGCAAAAAACTCTGCCAAGGCATTTTGACACTTTTAGTTAACTTATTATTTAAATCTTTTCATGAGTCATGACCAGCATGCTTTGAAAATTTCATTAAAATCTATTAAGAACTTTATTGCAATATGTTGAAACTGCCCTAATGTTAATTCAACAAATGAAATAAACAAAAACAAAACAGGATCCACATCCCTATCTGGATCATCACCAAAATCCTTTCACTTCTCCCTTGTGCCAAAACCATTACTCCCTGGTATTGTCCTTAAACTTCATTAAGTACTTTTGAGTTTTCTTGCTCACAGACAGACACACAGACCAACACCGGCAAAAACATGACATCCCTGGTGGAGGTGACTATGGACCTTAAAGTAAGGATGTTGGTAAGAACATTTAACAGTGTGCTATCGGCACTACCATGGTGCCAAATAGTTAGCAGGCCGTTTCCTTCAGTTCAGTGGCTGATGATTATTGTTCTGCAAGTTTTTCTGATTAAAAATTATTTTAAAAACTATTTTTAACACATTATGAAGCTGCGTCATGGTAAGAACACAACCTCTAATGGTGTCGGGTAGTTTCTATGCAGTTTCTTCCGATCCACAGTCACATTGTTTCTTTTTTGGTCATAGATTAATGTCTTCAGTCACGGGTTCCTGTAACTTTTTCCACTGCGCACACTTGGTGTATTCTTTGAAGGAGGGACAGATAAGAAGAAAGAAAACACACTGTGGGGAAGTGTTTGTGTCTCTCGTCATGTTGTTGCGGCCCCACCTCTGTAGAGGTTGTCGGAGCCCAGGTGAGAGTTAGGTATGGACTCCAGCTGTTTGGCTTGACTCTGGTGGAGCTCCTGGATATAGTGATGCTGGTCGTTAATGACGTTCCTCAGGCCCTGGATCTCAGCTTCTAGACGCACCACTTTCTCCTCACATGGCACAGGGGCCTGTGAAAAAAGGCCAAAAACAACATCAATCAGTGACTTTCAAGGCACTGTTCACTGGAGCTGCAGCTGTAGCACAGGGATGCACCTACTGAACAACCCTCTTGATCACAGTGCTGATTGATTTCTGTTTTTTTCCAAAAAAGAGTTGAGGACTAAAACAATCAGCATTGAACAGTTTGTGGTACAGTAAGTTTACATTTCAGGCATTTTGGACATTGACTCAGCTCCAGTGAAACCATCAAAATCACTAAAGCAGCAGAGCATTTACTAATCATCACATTAATGGTTTTAATGAACATAAATAAATATGTAACAGCAAATAGTGGAGAATACTTCCCCTTACACTGCCTCCAGGATGAAGATCTTGAAGACACAAGCAGTTTTGAGTATCATCGATTTGTTTGGATCAATTAATCTGATGCTTTAAAAGTGTGAAAAGAAAGACATTCTTCCCTCAACGCATGTATGTGAGAGCTAATATCCTAAAGAGGGTTAAAGGGAGCATCATTAATTACACAGATGATGATAGCGTCTGCTGTCACATTTACAAAGTGTTACCTGAAAGGTAATTGTGTTTTTCTCAAGCAAACAGAATATTTCATGTCTGAATTAGGAACTCTGTTTCATTTTACAGTTTATTGTAACTTAATGTGACAGTGGATCATCCTATGGGGGCATCTGACAGAAGACCCTAGGAGCAGCACTAGCAGATCAGAGCTGTCTGTTTTCAAGAATAAATGTTTTTCTATTTATAAGGATTTATGTGCTCTGTTCATCCTATTAATAACTGCTAAAGCTGCAAATACAACCGTATTGGCACTGAGATATACTGTATTTGAAAAGCTCTTTTCCAAAACGCTTTAAATCCATTTTCATTTAGAAAAATGACATTGTTTACCCAGACTTACCATTGGGTTGGCTGGAGAACTGAACTTTGAAATACAGTTTAAACAGGGATATACAGCTTTCTGGCATTAAATACTGATAGGGCAGGTAGTACAATCAGTATACAAAAGAATAGCACTGAGTAATGTTTTTTTTGGGGGGGGGGGGGGGGGGGCTTTTATAGCATTTTGGAAAAGAACTCTTCATTTATACTCCTTTATCCTTACCCTGTATTCAATATGTATCTGCAAATTGTATTAATCTTCTTCACACTGTTTGCACTTTGCAGTTCTTGTTATTTTAGTTTCTAATTTTATCAAACCTACAAGATGTCAGCTGCAGTTAGAATTTTATTCCCCCAGAAGAAACAATGAAAACTGTAGTGTCTGACAACAAAAACAAAGCTAGAAACAGTTAGACAAGAAAATAAAAACTGATTTGACTAAATTATAGATTTTTTCAGAAACTATACTGTTGTAACTGTGAACTCTTAAAGCTCTCACATAACATTCCTCCATTCATGTCATATTTCTTTTCTCATGATAGGAAATACATTTGGTTTTTCTCTTAAGGCAAAGATGTCAAACTCAAGGATCACAATTAAAAACTGTGACATAATTTCTAACGTCTACAATTGATGACCCACATTAACTACCACTCCTATCATTAATACTACAAGTCCCACAATGCACAGCAGCACCTGCCATCCAGGAACTGTGCACAACCCTCTTATCCAATTGCTTGAACATCACTGTGATCACCTGTCAGCAGATAAATGCACCGGTCAGTGCTCTCAAAGTCACTTCAGCTGGCCTAAAATTAATACGCTGTTCAAATCCATTTGTCTGAGTAAATCATACTTTGTCTCAGGTTGTTTAGTAAAGCACTTTGTGCTGCCATTTTTTGTATGAAAAGGGCTGATAATAAAGTTTGATTGGCTGATTGAAAGCTGAACCTGTTTAGCCCACATCTTAGTCTGTAGTTTAAGTTTTTGATTGAGTTAGACAACTTTAGACCTGACATAAAGAAACATGCTATCCCAGAAGACAACAACAGAGTTCTCATGAAAATGACTTCATTTCAAGACATATCAGAAAACACCATAAACTGATAAAATGATTAAAATAAAAGCCAGTTTCCCTTATTTGCTGTTAATAATAAAAAAAACATTTTAAACATCTTCCTCGACAGCTTGCAAACTGCCAATATTGTTTAGTAATGTGAAAAAAACATTGTTACAAAGTTTAAGCGACTTTTTAACGGTTACAAAACACTACTACTTACTGATTTGACATACTGTGCAGCACATGAATTTACATTTTTACACACCCCTAACTTTGAAATATTCTTAATATCTTAAAAATACACTAAAAAAGTATGTGAAAATGTGAAGATACAAAAATTATGATAAAACATGAATTATGATTTCATTTAAAATTTAAGGATGTAATAAGAATTTTCTGGAGGGTCTTACCGCCACACAGGCAGCCAGATGGAGCAGGAGGATCACAGATGTGTTCAACAGGCCCATTATTGAGTATCTGCAGAGCGACTGAATCAAACTGTCTTTAAGTCTGAATTTGTTTTCACATCTCCCTTCCCGCCTCTGTATTGACATCTGACAGAGTTTAAGATTTTCTCTCTTCAACCCTTTCTGTCAAGGGTATAAAATGAAAACAAACTGCCTCCATCTAGTGGTGAGAAAATGGTCACTACCTGCTGCAGTGGCTGTATGTGCAACAGCATCTAAGAAGGTTTTATTTATTCTTTGTACTTTGACTTACAAAGTATAAGAAGATACAAAAGAAAATTTTTTAAAAGTATTTTTCTGCATTTTGTGCCTTTACTGATAGGAGAGAGTCAGTGGACAGGCCCGCGAAAGGGGGCGAGACACTCCGCAAACCGGCCACAGGCGGGACCCGAACCCGGACCGGCAGAAGAATGAACATGGGGTGCCCGGCTGCCAACCACTCTGCCAAACCAGCACTCCAAGATACAATAACATTTGTTGATAATTCTGCAAAACTCTTGTGACTAAATTTATTCATTCATATCCATATTTGTAATGTCTTTAAAAAAAAATACAAATAAAAAAACAAAACCTTTGAGGGTTTTGCAGTACACAGAATAAAAACAATAAGATAAAAATGGAAAGAGATAGAACAAAGAAAAAAAAAAGAAAAAATGTCCAAACCTCCAAAATGAATAGTTTTCTGGTTCACAAGATAATGGGGGAAGAAATAAACTCCAAGCACACCAGCATCGTACCTCAACTAAAAAAAAAAGCTGTCCTTCTTCATTGCTGTCCTTCTTCATTGTCAGCTGAAACAGGAAAACCTTCCCTGGTAACTACAGGAATCCTATTAATTTAAAACAACGTGAAATATATGAACATTGTTTTTACTAAGACAGTTAAATAAATCCAGTACTAAACATTTCCTGAGTGATATACTGTAATTGTTTCTCATTAATTTAAAAGTGGATACAAATTAGACATTTACAGATGGCTGCCATAGTTATGGTGTGCCCTGGAAGAGTTTGGCTTGGTGTGCACTGAGTAAGACCTCTAAAACAGATTTGTACAGAATTCCTGACTTATAAATCATTATAACGTTAATTTTCTGAGAAACGTTTTGACAGTGCATCAAAGACATTTGGGCTACAGAGGACTTTTCAACTTGTGAATCTAAAAATACAAAAATAATTTGTTAAAATGATTAATCATTATGTTTCCTTTCCCAAAAATGTGTACAACGTCGGGTTTTTGAAGTCCTTTGTCAACATATCAACACTTCATTTATGAACATGCAGGTTGTGATGAAAACATCTAATTGGCCTTGTTAAAGAACGTTAAAGCATATATCGGTCAATATCTGATAAACATCCAACTGAAAGAAAATCACTGTGTCGCGGAAAAAATGCGACTCCGGTGGGACTCGAACCCACAACCTTTGAATCACTCCTCAAGTGCTTGACTAGAAGTCCAATGCGCTATCCATTGCGCCACGGAGCCACCTGTTGCATTACACCGTCTGTTTTGATAATAAAATTATTTTACGGTACATCAGGGCCTGTACTGTAATGCTTCATATTTTCTTAACGCCAGCAAACCTCAAACTGTACCATTGATCTGTCGATGCAGTCGGCACGGCATCGACGGAAAAGCTCACTCCTTAAAGTACAAAGCAACCTTTCTCCAGCCTATGACTGTCAGCCACAGCCTCAGCGTAAATGTTTGACTCGTAGGTCTGAACACCGCCGTAATTCAGAATGGCTTCTGTATCTCACTGACCTTTAATTAATACTACTATCTTCTGGACGCCATAAAAGCTGCCATGGTCGTTGTTGACTTAAATGCTGCAGGGTTCCTTTTCGACGATTCCGTAAGCTGGGCAGTCGAGGCTCGAGGCATGATTAAAACTGCGCAGACTTCCGCCGTGGTGAAACATCCTTTCAGAATAAGACAAGAACATGATGTCACAGTATTTGCCACTTAGTGGACACACGCCCAGTACGTCTTGATGTCTGGTGAACAATAACTCAATCACACGTTTGTTACTGAATGAAAGACAGAGGTGACATGATAATAGCATATAATTTAATCGATAATTGATGATTGAAAAAGATGATGATAATAAAAAACATCCACCTTAAATCTTTATGTAAAATCCCCTACTTCAAAAACGAAGTCTGCTGAGTTTATCGGCTCCCTGTTTCTTGTGTTTAAGAAGTTCATCATCTTCGCTTGAAGAGATTAACCTTACAAAGCAGAAGGTGTATTAAAAGTAAGAGAGTTTATCAAACCATGGGCTGGAAAAGCTTCATAAAATGTTTGAAACAACATCACAGGTGAGCTCAGAGCTAAACATGCAGCAGCTCTCCCTCTGCTGCAGGTTACACAGAGGTGCACTGCACACATGATGCAAAGTTGACAATGTAGAAAAACGAAGAGATATTCATTTTTTAAAAATACATTTTTTGCAGTTGTTAAAAATGCAGAAATAACATAAGTTAATTAATTTCATTCAAGATAAAGGATGAGTCTTCGCTTCTCTGTTCTCTGAGTCCACAGAGCCATGGTTGCGACCCCTGTATTCAGCATCACACGATGTTCCTAGCACAGCAGAGCAGTCTGTGGAGGTCGGTTAGGTTCGTTTACGACGGCACAAAAACAGTAAATATATAAATAAAAGTGGCATGTCTGGTTGGCTAATTAAGTCAAAGCTTAGAAAGTAGAGATTCGAAGTTACAGCATGTGCTGATGAATGTCAAGGCTAACTTGCTGGTGTCATCAATCACAGGAAATCGTTTGGATTGGTCTGCTTCACATTACTTGACCAATATGGCGTAGACCGAGCAAGGACCGCCTACCTGATTAACATAGGTGCACTTACTTACTCGATGAACTACGCGGCCATGGTGACATGGAGATATTAAAAGACTACGTGGTCCATCAGACTGATCCCTGCTGAAGGTCAGCCATCGTTCTTTTAACTTCCTGACTGATGAATGCTGTGAGCTGTATCGATGCGTCACATAAGAGCCAATCAGGTGGCTTATCGCTACCAAGATTCAACCAAGATTTGACCAATCACGGGGGACACTGCTACCGAGAATTACAAGAACAAATCACCACTCATTTAGCCCACCAAGAATTGACCAATGGAATCGCTGGATGATACTGTAGGGCAGTAACTGCACTAGATGGCGCTGTTGCACTGTTTTTTAGCCGATCCTAGCAGTGTACTTAATATTGTCCCTTTTTGGCCACTGTAGTATATACTCGTCGGCGCGCAGACGCCATCTTTGGCTAAATTTTCCCCCTGTTACTGTCGTGAAAGGTAAGCAGTGTTAATGGGAGCGCACAATATAATTAATTAAAATAGTTCAAATGCATATTATAAGTTAATACAGCTGTATATAGTTCTGTGAAGTGTTAAGGAAGCATTTAGCTGGGTTTTTGAGTTAAAACCTTGATATTACAGCTGGTAATAACTTTGACTGTGAACGTTTCATTCTATGCACAGTTTGAGTTAGTTTCTATGGATATGAGCTACGGACTGTTAAAATGGTTTGTGTATTCAATAGAGACATTGTTATACATTAATTTGTCAACATATCTTCCTAAAACACGTCGTGATAAGCACTGAAGTTAGTTCACATAAACCTGTTTAGGAACTGTATTTTTCTTTACTTGATATTAATACAGACAATGTTCCCTCTGTTACTGCTGTGAAAGGAATGTACCAGCAGCTCATGGACCGATTAAAGTCGATTCTCCAGTCTCCATCACAATTTCGACCTCTGATGTCTGGTCCTCCTTCACTCTGCATTGAATCCCGCACCCTAAACACCAAGTAAAAACACAACGCAGAGCTACGCATGGTTTGTGGAGAGGCGTCCCACATACAAAACCCCAAACCAGTGAAGTTGGCACGTAGTGTAAATCGTAAATAAAGACAGAATACAATGATCTGCAAATTCTTTTCAACCTATATTCAATTGAACACACAGCAAAGACAAGATACTTCATGTTCGAACTGGTAAACTTTGTTATTTTTTGCAAATATTAACTCATTTGGAATTTGATGCCTGCAACATGTTTCAAAAAAGCTGGCACAAGCGGCAAAAAAGACAGATAGTTGAGGAATGCTCATCAAACACTTGTTTGGAACATCCCACAGGTGAACAGGCTAATTAGGAACAGGTGGGTGCCATGATTGGGTATAAAAGCAGCTTCCCTGAAATGCTCAGTCATTCACAAACAAGGATGGGGCGAGGGTCACCACTTTGTGAACACATGCGTGAGCAAATTGTCCAACAGTTTAAGAACATTTCTCAACCAGCTATTACAAGGAATTTAGGGATTTCATCATCTACGTTCCGTAATATCATCAAAAGGTTCAGAGAATCTGGAGAAATTACTGCACGTAAGCGGCAAGGCCGAAAAACAACATTGAATGCCCGTGACCTTCGATCCCTCAGGCGGTACTACATCAAAAACCGGCATCACCGTGTAAAGGATGTCACCACATGGGCTCAGGAACACTTCAGAAAACCACTGTCAGTAACTATAGTTCGTCTACATCTGTAAGTGCAAGTTAAAACTCTACTATGCAAAGCCAAAGCCATTTATCAACAACACCCAGAAACGCCGCTGGCTTCACTGGGCCCAAGCTCATCTAAGATGGACTGATGCAAAGTGGAAAAGTGTTCTGTGGTCTGACGAGTCCACATTTCAGAATAATTTGGGTTACAATACCACGAACTATATAAAAATAAAAAAAAGAATAATAATGGTGGATAGACACAACATTAATATAAAACAGTATTTAATGAAAAAGAGACGAAAACCGAAGTAGACGGAAATAAAACAGTTAAAAAATAATAAATAACATCAAAACGGTTTAAAGGCAAAGGCTATAAGAAGCCAATACTTACACAATAAGATAACGATATAAACTCAAATAAATATAATAGATACGATAATAAAGTAGTCTATTTTTATACCTTTTAAATTGTAGATATAATCACTGTCCGTAATTGGCATCGTGGAGATACAGCTAACATCGCATTCTCAATTATTATTATTACTAAACGACAACGGACTACAATAAGACCTTTCACTTCGACGTCATTGATTACGGGCCGTTTGGAATAACAATGGGTTCATTGACAGAACATATAAATATAACTGACTTCCGGAGTCAATTTCAATTTGTGATTTTAATAATATTCGAGTGCATTGTACATGTTTTTTTTTTTAGAGAGGAGAGCATCTATCCATTTGTAGTTTCTACGTTTTAATTGAAAAGTGTCTTGGGAAACACGGGAATTGTACCCGCTTCAGTCATGGCAAATCATAGTTAGTATTGCTATATTTAGCTGCAGTACCTCGACAACCCGCGAAGTCCCTCTACTCCAAAAGGTAGGTGTGCTCCTGCGGTCCTCGCTGCGAGCCTCTGTGCGTGTATCAGCGGATAAGAAGCACCATTCATACTTTACAGGTTCAATTACTTCCTGGTCGCCAATACTGACTCAGAGCCCGGATAGCTCAGTCGGTAGAGCATCAGACTTTTAATCTGAGGGTCCAGGGTTCAAGTCCCTGTTCGGGCGGTAGCTCTTTTTGTGAATGTTTGTTTAGTGAACAACACCGACAAACAAAAATGTCAATGAAAACAGTGTAGGAGTTCATAACTGAAATGTGTTACTGCATGTAAAACAGGATGATCGTGCTAAGCAACTCGATGCTTTAGATTTCACAGCTTAAATGAAGCAGATCAGATCAGCCTTGCAAAGCTTCACAAAGCATTTATTCCAGTTCAGATGATGATTTGAAGCCAAAGTATCAGCTAGGCAGTACAACTGGCATCCCTTGAAGAGAAAAGAGGAGAGATGACCCAAAAAATGAAATCAAACTGGATTAAATTACTCATAAGATGTGGAATTATTTAAAATATCCATCATTTTATTTTATTACCTATTTTTAAAAGCTCTTCCTTTAATGTAAAGCTCATTTGAATAAGAGGCCCAGCACATGTGTTTCTGTTCAGGTGTATTTCCTGCTGTGTATGCTGCATCTTTCTCTTCTTGCAGTTTTCTCTGAGATTAGATGATACAGTCACTACAAATACATGTACAGTGTATCTGGA
The DNA here is from genome assembly GCA_036419115.1 of Scarus forsteni. Lineage (NCBI taxonomy): Eukaryota > Metazoa > Chordata > Actinopteri > Labriformes > Labridae > Scarus > Scarus forsteni. The sequence continues at coordinate 33,529,133 of JAZDUH010000098.1, read as the reverse complement.
ACACAAACAAAACGCATTATGTAGCTTCTCAGTGCACTACAGACAGTCGCAGATCCTGCAACAAATATCTTTTTTTATCATAAATAGGAAAAGTATTTTGAATACTTAATTCAAACTCTTACGCACTGTCTAAATAACACAAAAATGTTGATCACATTTTAGTGTTCTGAGGTTGTAAACATTTCTTGTGCTAACAAAGAGACCATGGGGCCCTGCCCTAAAATCCTCAGGGCCACAACAACTTCAAAGCATTACCAAATGCCCGATAAGGTCTGAAACAAATTTATATCTCTCATTTAGAATAAAATAATTTAAAAACAGTCTTATAGTCAGTAACTGCATTAGTGTTGGCTGCTGTCAGTGTGTTAGGCCTGACAGCTCTTGTGAGTTTTGTTCATTCAACATCTAACCCAAAAATATGTGCTGACCCAGTGGGAGGTGAGGTCACTGGACGGTCACTGGACGGTCACTGGACTTGTTTTTGAGGGAATGAAGTGATTATTGCTGCAGGAACAAGAATAAACAGAGAAGAGTGCAGAGTTCACCCCTATTTAAGTCCCAGTGAGCCTCTGTGAGCCTCTGAAACGAAGTAGGTTAACTTCAGTGTGTCCATGATAGTACAGAAAAAGTTAAAATGCTTTCTACCCAGCAGAGTTTGTTCTTCAGGTGTTTGGCTGGAATCTTGTGCTTCAGGCTTATAACAGAGATCTACGGTGAACAACCACAAGGAAAACACTCAGGCCGCCCTGCAGGTGAGTAAGTTTTAATGGTGACAGAGTACTTTGTAAAACTGTGTCACCACTCATGTACTCACGCTGACAAACAGTTAACAGCATTATTACCTCCACCGAGGAGGGTATAGTTTTACTGGCATTTGTTTGTTTGTGAACAGGGTAACACAAACAGTTAACATTTTGAGGACATTTTCAGGGAAAGTTGGCTAAGGCACAAGGAAGAAGTGATTAGATTTTAATGGTGATTGGAATTCAGATGCAGATTTAGGAACTCTTGTTAGTACTTGTAACCACACTGTGAGATTGAGCAGTTCTCCACATTTTGACAATAACTCACTGTACAGTGGTGGAAATGTTTGTGCTCTCAGAGCTCTTTACTGTGTCAGTTAAGAAAGGAATTAACAGTTGGAATCAAATCATTTTTATTCATAACTTTTATTAACTTATCTTTAAGACACAAAATAGAGATCTCAAACAGATCATCTAATATTGGAAACAAACTCTCTTGCCCTGCCCCTCCCAGACTTAAGTTTGCTGCGGAGTCATCTGGGGACCAACAAAACCCTCACACAACCGTAACCTGACTCAAATAATGAGCTTTCTGCTCACGGACAAAGAATTTCACTGTGAACGGTCGTAACGATTCTGATTCTTTGTGACGTTACATAGACAAAGATTTCTTGAGTCATGAAAGATAAATTTAAAAGTCGTTTACTCAGTTCTAATTAAACATCTGCTCAGTCAGTGCATAAACTTCAGTTCTAATCTCTTAATGCAAGTTTTTTCACCCTCTAAACTATCTTTGGTAATATAAATAATCCCCAGGCAGGGTTCTTATCATGGGGATTGGGTCTGCCCCTTCCCCCAGCACACACACACACACACACACTCAGGCACACACAAACACACATTTTTATTTATTTATCTATATATATTCCACATAATATTAACAATAAAAACATAGGATTACTTTGGTTCTAATAAATAGTTTTGAGTAGTATCACTTTTTAAAGGGATAGTTTGTGATTATTGTAGTTGAGTTTTTGAGGCCTATTGCAAAGGTAAATATAATTGCTAATAATCTTCCCCTGTAGGAAAACAACAGGTGCAGATACTAGACAAGAAGACAAATGAGCCCCATATATGGTCATGGGTATGAGAGGATACCTGTATGAGCCAGAGTACACAGAGGAAGAGATTTTGCAGATGTGTCATTGGTAGAAGGAGGGACAAAAAAATGTGTTCAGACAGATCACAAGTTACCTTGTGGTGCATGTTTGTGTGAGCTGTTAGCCCATGATAATGTCCCAGGATGCCCATTGCTGTCAGGAGTGGGACTTAGTCCTCCTGACCCTCTTTGGTCTTGGTAGGTAAAATGGACATGGCAAAACCATGGACCGTAATTGCAGAGGGGGAGTCCTGATGTCCAGACTCAAAACAACAAGGTGGCTAAAGTTGGCCAGATGTTAAGTGAAAGAAATTGGAAATATGGCCATTTAATTTACCTGATGTTGTATCTTCCTGAATGTATTTCAAAATGCAGCCATCACTGTGCCAAGACTATTTGAATGCATGTATTTATGTCATTACCTCTCTGTGAAGCATGGTGATTTGCTTTGGTTTTCAGGGTTTATGAGAAAATCATCCTTTTCCTTCTTATTCAGTGCAGAGCGATGTCAGGCTTGTGGGTGGAGATAGCCGCTGTTCTGGCAGGATAGAGATGAAGAACCAGGGTACGTGGAGAACTCTGACCACTGGGAAAAGAGAGGCAGAGTACAACATCTGGTATGCAGAAGTGGTATGCAGGCAGATTGGTTGTGGCTCTGCAGTTTCCATTTCTCAAATCCCACATGACACAAAACAATCAGCATGGGAGGTGGACTTTGCCTGCAGGGGAAGAGAGTTCACTCTTAAGGAGTGTCAAGAACCTTTACTATCAAGATGGAGGATGTTGGCATACAACTCCACCTACAGCCTGCAGGTGACATGCTCAGGTAAAACACTTTAAATACTTTGATATCATCTCATTTTATGTTTAAAAATGATTTAAAATAAGTTTCAGGTACATTGCAATGGATACAGTGTGCATAACATGGTGCTAAAGATTCCCTTTCCCCAGCCTGCAAAGGTGGAACTGATTTTAAACTCCCACACTAATGCAAACATGCCTCTGTTGGGTCATTACTGTGATATGGAAAGGTCCCATACTTTGCTCCTTTTCTGCAATTTAACATGGATGCTTGTTGTCTTTATGAAATGTTAGTAACATGCTTTGGTCCAAAAAGCCTATGAATAAAGCACAGCTGCATTCTTTCTATGCTCACATAATCCCTCTGTTCAGAACAGCTGGTTTTGTGGGTGATTGCCTTCATATGCTAATGAGCCATAGCAGAGTTGTGTACATACAGCAATTCACAATAAAGCAACGCAACTCAAGTGAAGCGGGTGCTTCAGCCACGTGCTGCTTACAGTCCTGAACACATACAAACCTTTAATTCATGCTGGTTGCCTGATAACAGTGAAGCTGGTTTCCCCAGACATCATAGGCTAATGCACAACATGCTAACCACAGTGGGACACCTGCAACTTAGCCTCCTTTCCAGGCTAATGTTATCACAAACGGTGGGGTAATGGGGTGGGTAAAGGACTGATTATATTCAGCCAACTGTTAAACTTATCTTCCTGGAATACACACAAACCACTAATTCATGCCAGTTACCAAATAACTACAAAACATGTTCCCCCAAACATCACAGGCTAATGCACGATATGCTAACTGCAGCCTAGTCACTGCAGTAGGACACAGCCGCGATTTAGCCTACCTTCTTGGAGGCTAGCAGAATCGGAGGGGTAATGGGATGGGTAAAGGACTGATTATATTCAGACAACTGTTGAACTCCTTTTGACTAATGTACGAAAGCTCATACACTGAAGTTTATTCTTCAGACTTTGAACAAGTAACATGAACACTGACGAAAATGCAGTTCTGTCACGTAACAGTATATCCACAGACCCAATAGCTCGCCAAATATCACGAGTTTACATTCATGCAGCCTGCTGCATACATGTTTTTTTGTCTGCTGTCACATTTTATGGGCTGGGAGAAAGGTTAAAACTCTAAAAGTGTGCTCAAAATCTTAAAAAGGTGGTTTATGCATAACATGTCCCCTTTAATAAAATTTGCAGAGTTAGAGTAAATTATTGTTGAAACATAGTAAAAGACCAGAATTATGATCCAAGTTGATGGCCTGAGGTGTTTAAAACAATAAATGAACAGAAGAGATGTGATGTTCATACATTATTTAAAGGTGTCAGAGTTATAATGTTGCTTAGGTACAAATTTTCAGATCCTGACTGTTCATGTAAGAACTGCTGCTCTCCTAAGACTTCATAAAACAGTTTAAGTTTCGACATTTATACCATAAAATTAAAAAACATGTACATGTATGTCTTGTCAGTTTAACATTTTTAAAGCAGGAAGGATAATCAATTTCATCAATTTAAATGAAAGGGCAACAACAACACTTTTAAACAGAGAATCAACAGGAATGAGGAATGAAGCAGACAAATGGAATAAAGGTAATAATGGGCACATCACCAGAGCCAGTCAGAAAATTATATGAAAAGAAATTGTATGATAAGGACCCAGACCAATCATACATCATGGTAACAGAAAAGATACATTTAGGAATACAATAAATAAAATAAGCCAAAATATAAAAAAATGTAATGTATAAAAAAAAGACAGAAGACAAAACCTCATCAGTGGAGATAAACAAGGGTAAGACAAATTAAACTAAACAAGTATGGGATGTAAAAAGAAGAGAGTGAATGAGTGAAATAATAAAAGAAAATGGATATTGGGAGAAAGATGAGAAATGTGTAACGAAAAGTAAAAGCAGGTGAGATTAAATAAAATAAAAAAATTCAAAGGTTAAGTTAAATAAGACATCAAATTAAGAAAAATTAAAATTTAGGTAAAAGAAAATCTATTGGAGTGAGTTTTAAGAAGTGATTTAGCCATTAGTAGATTGCAAGCAATCGTTTTAAAAACACAACATTTTGAAATTTAAAAGCAGGAAATATCAAATTATTTTATACATTAAAATCTCATATGCATGTGTTCATCACAAACCTAATTTAACATATTATTACACTACACTATTCCTAATCCTGCTTGTGCATTTCTTGACTCATCCCTCTACTACTCTATTGTACCATTACCCATACTTTATTAATTACACACTACAAACATCAGCTCTGGTGTGTTGTAACTATTAGGTATTTTATTAATTTACATCATAAATCAGCTTTCAGATACTTTGTGTTCAAGAACAGTAATGGCTGCCACAGCAGATGTGCTGTAATGTTTTATTTTTTTTATTTTTTTATGCTAACTGTCCCAATACAGCATTCTGTAAAAAACACCCAGGACTTTGTTTGAAAAAATAATTGAAATATCATGAAGCTGCACTTTGATCTCTCTCTTTGTTTTCAGAGTCTGTGAGGTTTGTCAGAACGTCAAGAATGTGCTCAGGGGATGTTGAGGTGATGTCTGACCATGGTTGGGTTGCAGTGTGTGACGAGGGCCTCGACTTAAAGACTCAACAGCTGTTCTGCAAGGAGCTCGGCTGTGAGGACAAACATGTATACAAGGGGTCTTCTCGAGAGAGTTTGAGACCACCTTTGCTCAAACAATTTCAGTGTAAAGGCAATGAGTCTCGTCTGGAGGACTGTGCCAGCTTCATACAGCGGGACTGCAGACCATCTGCTGCAATAATATGTAACAGTATGTATGCATTTATAGCCACATCAATAGTTTGGACAGTCTTTACACCAGAATTTACCAGAACACCAAGCCTCTTAACACCAACTGTGTCAGGGTGCTTGTAAGGTTCACCATTACCAGTAAATGAGCATCATGAAATAATCAAGTGCTGAATCATGTGGGCTCAAAAGCTGCACCTGAAAGTGTTTACTAGTCTGATGTCAAACTCCAACATAATGTCAAATCATATTTAGCATTTTTGCATAATAACAACCATGTGATTCTGCCTCATGGGGAAATATTTATACAAATACATGATCTGACAAAAAAAAGTTGTCATTTTTGGTCCCCATTGACAGTCTACAATAAGGGCATAGCAATATTTAAAATTCACAGCCTTCCAAGTTAACGGGGTCTTTGATCAAAGATTTGCATGTGCTGGCTAACTGCACTCTTCCATATTGATAACAACACTGACAGTCAGTTACATCCTTAACAACTTGACAGATATTGAAGACAATACCCCGCTGCCATTTAGCTTAGCAACAGCCTTCATGGAGCCTCATGTGACTTATTTTTTTTGTTTTTGTGAAGGAAAGATCGATGTAAGGATCAATGGGCCAGAGACTTCCTGTAAGGGCACACTGGAGGGACAGCAGGACAAAGAGTGGAGGCCTCTGACAACGAAGTGGTACTTCGATAGTGAAGTTGCCTTTGAGGAGCTTTGCTTGAGGATGGGATGTGGAAGTTTCATCTCAGAGTCCACAGACCGTCTGCTAAAGAATCAGCCCATGTGGGAGATGTCAAGAGAGTGTGAAACTAGTTTTTGGGGTTGTGGATCGTGGATGGGGGTTGGTTCAAATCTCATCACAACGGTGACATGTTCAGGTATGTAGCAGTATGAAAAATAAAGGTAGTTAGATGTAGCTCTATTTTTACCATCAGCTTGCTCCACAATGTCATCACAAAAGCAAAAAATAAAACCAAAATAATGTATGATCAGTGGTCATGCCATCTAGGGATGCACAATGTTTATGGGCCCTATTGTGTGCCTGGTGCAAAGTATTATTGGTGTGAAGCACAGCCTGAAGCATGTACCATTATTAGTGCTCACACAGCAGCACTCATGCTACAGGAGTTCAGTCCACATCACATGCTGAAGAGAGGTGAAGATAAGTTTAGTGGGAGTTCTTTTAAAGTAAAGGTTTTTTTTTTTTTTTTTTTTTTTCTCCAAAATAAAAACAAGAAAGAAGAAGTCCTAGTAAAATAAAAATCTATTCCTTAAAAAATAGCTCTCTTAAGAAAGCTCCTATGGTGACATCTGTTAACAGCAGGGAAGAGGACTTTTGAGCAGCTCAGGAGTTCCCAAAGTAGATGACAAAATGGCGGATGGAAGAGGCAGGAGAGATATTCTCCAACACTGGATGACAGTGAATTAATGAAATGCTACAGATTGGATCCTGCAGAAATCAGCTTTGTGGTCGATCTTATTAGAGATGTTCACTGGCAGCCAGCCAACACTGCTTCTTATGGGCCGGTCAGCAATCACATAGATTGGTGAAAGCTTTTACCCTCGTTAATACTAGAAGGATTGAAATGTTGAAAATTGAAAGTGCAAAAATTACCTGCATGGCAATTAATTTAAACAAATATATATGGCTATCACTATGTGAATACTGTGTGCCTAAGTTTTCACACATTTTTTGCCTATTGATATTTCAAAAGTTTTCTCATACCTTAAAAATTATTAAATTAAAAAAAATCTTTTTCCTTTTAATCTTTTTTTTAAATGCCTGTATTTGTCACCCAGATTCTTATCCAAAGATCAAATTTTCATGATTAACTTACAATGTCAATTGACTGAGAACTCCTCTGTGAACAGGAGAGATGTCTCCAGCTGTATTTTCTCTTTTTGTTTCTTCAGAGACTACGAGACTCAAAGGCGGAGAAGGCAGATGCGCGGGAAAGCTAGAAGTTAAGTCTGGCCTGTCATGGCTTCCGGTTTGTGGGTCTTTCTTCAACCCAGATGCGGCGCTTGTCACCTGCAGAGAACTAGAGTGTGGCTTTCCAAGAAAGTATTTTGGGAAAAGTTCTGAGGTCTTTCTGGAAAATCCAGACTGCATCAAAAGTCCAGTCTACAACTGTGCAGGAACAGAGAGGCGCCTCAGGGATTGTCCCGCCACAGCAATCAGTGCCACAGAGGAGGTGTTGAGGGGATGTGCTGAAGTCCACATCTCATGCAGAGGTGAAGTTCTTTGGAATTGAGGGGAGTTCTTTACTGTAAAGGTTTTTTATTTTATTTTACTTTATTTAACCAAATAAAAGATCAGGGAAATAAGAGATCAGGATTTCATTTACAAGGGCAACCTGGCCAAGAGGTCAGCAGCACACGTCATAATTAATAAAGTTTATGATAAAAGTTTAAGGCAATAAATAGCAAATCACAACAATAAAAAGGCATGGCATACACTAAGTAAGTTTTAGGGAACAGTAACAATTTTAATATAGATAGCACAGGTATTGCTCATAGGATTAAAAAAAATCACAGTGAAAGTGCTGTAGTTTAACGAAGAGTAACGAATTAAAGACACAAGCATTGCTCAAAGGATTCTCGCTGCCTTGTGAGTAAAATAGAACAAAAAGCTGTAAATGACACCAGTTCTGACATTTTCAGTTCAGTCTGTATTGTATTCCAGGCTGTGGGGGCAGCATAATTAAAAGCCTGTTTCCCCAGTTCAGTTTGAACTCTGGGCACATTTAGGTGATGAATTGCACAAGAGCGTAAGACATAGGTGCTCCTCGATTTCTGCAGAAGAGAGCAGAGGTAGGAAGGAACCAGACCAAGGAGAGATTAATAAATCAACAGCATCCAGTGGGTAAATCTCAGGGCTTACAGAGGGCCATTCAGCTTTGGCATAGAGTTCACAATGATGAGTGAGGCGACCACAGCCAGTAATATAACACAGTGCACAATGATACACAGTGTCCAGATTTCTGAGACATTTGGCCGAGGCGCTCATATACAAGACATCACCAAAATCAATTAGAGGCATAAATGTTGCAGAAACAAGGTATTTCCCCGCATTGAGGGAAAAACAGGACTTATTGCGGTAATGAAAATCCAGTTTTACCCTCTCTAAGATAAATTACTGTATACTAACCAGGCAGCTTTTGACCAAATCAATAAGTGCAGCTTTCCAGTGTAGATCAAAAAGAGAGTGACATGCTGTCATGTTTGACCACTCTCCTAATTTCCTTTCTCTGTTAAAGTAAGGAATCTGTTTAACAAAACTGTACTCTATAAGGTGTGTTTACTAAATGGTAAACTAAGGATCAAGTTTTATTAACTATGTCTCACCACCCTATGGATGAGTGAATGAGCTGTCAATTAGCTCAGAATGTAGTCTGTGGTGATGTGGGGTTCAGAGATTTTTAAAATAAAGAATTTATCAAGATGTACCCCACCTCTGAATTTAAAAAAGTTTCATAACCAGTAAAAAGCTGTTGCTAACAACATGCTAATATGACAGCAGTTTTCAAAGCTTGATTTTTTAGACACATGGGCTGGTTAATGTCCAAGAGTGAACTCGCTCCAGGGCCAGATGCTGTGCAGAGCTTAAGCTTGGTGCCCCTTCTTTTGCGGTGCCCCTCTGGCTCGTTCACATCATCTCTGCCTAAATCATGCTTAAGCACAGCTATGATATAAAACACATGCAAACTACAACATGCCACCATAATTTAGACTTATCACTGGATCCCTGGTGCACATACAGACCTGGCATTTCTCAGAAAATACAGGGGTAACCTACATCATCAGGCATGTATATTTCAGGTCTTTGGAGGCCTAATTTAAAATTGCAAAATGTGCATCATATAGTTTGTCTTTTATTGCCACCTTTACATTTTTGGGAACTGCACCTGTAATGATATTTCAATGTTGAACTTTGCAACTTTGGGCTGTTTTGATTCTGTAAAATCTGAATTAGTACACTCATTGAAGAGAACTTCATCAGAGTAAATTGCTATATCTATATCCATTATAGATATCTATTGCTATATATTTTACTAGCACAGACCAAGTCACCATGAACATTAGAACATAGCTCTGGAAAGTTATCTACAGCTGGAGGGTTTACAGAAAAACAGCCTGTCCTGAGCAGGGCTGACACAGAGGGTTTATAGGCCTGCTAAAATAATACCCGAGTGGATTTTAAAACTTAAACTTTAAAGGTTACATATAGGGACATTCAAAACCAGAATAAAACTGTTTAAAAATCAAAACAAAAATGTGAGCATTGTATACCAACATGTTTGATAGTTTATGACCACCAATACTGTGACTTAAACTTGGTATGACCATGATGAGAAGTACCTTGATTAGGTCACACCAAGAGAGGAAAGAGCATGAAATAAAAGTCTAAAGCTTGATGGCAGTGACGTCAGTGTCATTGGTACTCCTTTAATTAGAATTTTACTCCTACTAATTACACTCCAATGATTATAAAACAGTATTTTAAGGTTATCTTTTTATAACAAAATGTCTGTCAAACCCCTTTAAAGAGAAAAGCACCTAGCTTTTTTGTTCACAGAACTCATTTATTGATTACTTGAAGGACGGCTTACAAAATCAGTCATTCCTGCACCACTATATTTCCTTTTATACCATTTACAAATCAAACTGTTTCTCTTTTTTTCAGATCGTCCACCAAAACCCCATGTCAGCATTTATTCTGTGCAGCCAACGACTGAATCTCCTGGGGTAGTTTACAAGGGCCATCGTTTTGCCATCTCCTGCTCAGCAAATTCTCCTTACAGCATCCTCTCTTTCCACCTGAGGTTCAAGGATGGCGCTCAGCAACAGACCGAGCTGATCCAGACAGCAGTCGATGGGAAAGCAGTCGTTGTGTTTCCTGCTGCAGAAGAGAAATACCTGGGGTTTCACCAGTGTTATTACAACTTTAACTTCAGCTCTGACATTTTCTCTGAGTGGAAGTCTTTCAATATCTATGTAAAAGGTAAATACACATGTTTTAAGTCTGTATTTCAGTAGTACTACTCTGTTTGTCCAGGCACCGAGTCCAGAAAGTGCCAAAAAGAGACACAGAAGGCAGAAAAAAATCTGCAAACATGGATTAAAATAATTAAAAAACAATAAAGAAGTCAAAAGTTAGAAACCTATTCATAGATATGATACATTATAGATTTGTAATTACCTATTCAGACAGTATGGGATATCGAAATGTTAGTTCTTATTTCTCGCTGTTAGAAAGACAGAACATTATGAGACGATCATTCTTTTCAGTTCTTTATTAAGTCAAGTCTGATTCAGTTTTGGTATTGTTTGTTTTTCATTATTTAGGTCTATGATGCAAATCAGCTGATTAATGCAGGTCTTTAAACAAATTAATGGATTGAAAAAGACGAGAGATAAAAGAACAACTTCTTATTAGCAACACTTTCCTTGTTGGATCCTCTTTTCCTTTAGAACTGCCTTAATTGTTTGAGGCATAGCTTTAGCAAGATGCAGGGAACTCACTGTTGTGTTGTGGGAACAATTCCAAGATGACTTGAGATTCTTGATACGGTGAATGATCCTGCTGGAGGCAGTGGGATGGACTAACTGTTGTCATAAAGTGATAGACATTGTCAGCAGCAATTATTTGGTTGAGTGTGCTGTTTAAACCACGCTCTGTTGGTATTAAAGGGCAACTTCGGTATTTTTCAACCTGGGTCCTATTGCCCCAAGTGTATGTGTGTATACGATTGACGGGTACAGCTCGTTTTAAAATTGGCTCAGTATCAAGGGAGCGGATGCAGCCGGCAGCCGCGAAGCTAGATAGGGGGGCAACTGCATCCCGTATAAGTTTGAGCATTAAAAGAGTTTTTATTTCGCCACAGACCGGTTGCGATCGCCGGTGCTAGCTCTCTAATTAGCATTGTAACACGATAGGCCACAAGTCTGTACTGGCTGGACGAGAGGAAAAAGTGAAGAGGATTTATGGCAACAGTAAATGTGTGTGTCAGAGACAAATCTAGAGCGTTCGTGCCGCCGCTGCTTCACCCTCGTCTGCTCGTTGGCCCTCTCTTGCTATCCTCGTTAGCTCTTGAGTTTGTAGCAGCTCCTCGTCCGTATACTCTGGCTCAAATAAATACGGGTGGCCGTCGTAATGAAAAGGCTCGTCTTCACTCTCGAAATCTGGTAAATATTCAGCCATGATACCGATGCAGTAAACTTTCAACTGTCCTCCGGGATAAGCAGCTCCACTATGAGCGGCACGCTGCATGGCTCCTCTGTTTTCTTCCGGCAACAAGCCCACAGGAGATGACGTCACACAGGTCAGAGGACGTGAAGGAAAACGCAATGCTTACAATGCTAATTAGAGAGCTAGCATCGGCGATCGCAACCGGTCTGTGGCGAAATAAACACTTTTAATGCTCAAACTTATACGGGATGCAGTTGCCCCCCTATCTACCTTCGCGGCTGCCGGCTGCATCCACTCCCTTGATACTGAGCCAATTTTAAAACGAGTTGTACCCGTCAATCATATACACACATACACTTGGGGCAATAGGACCCAGGTTGAAAAATACCGAAGTTGCCCTTTAAGGAACCCAAAGTGCTGAGAAAGTTCACACACTATGACTTCACCACTAAGACCAGCCTGAAATACAGATACAGGCAGGATGGATCCAAATGATAGTTAAATAAAAATTTGTGTAATGACACTTCAGTGACTCCAAACATTAAGTTACATATTTATTTTTCCATCAATAATTCAAATGGCATGTTATTTGGCTGAATTTTTTGCCTTTAAATATGTTTTTTTTATGTGAGATTAATTTGATATAATATCCCTAAAGAGCTCTGTGCAATAAAAACAACCACACTTGAACCCATTAAGACAAAAAGGGCCACATTTACATCCATTACTAATGATTTTTGATAACATCAAAAAACAAGAATTTTCTTATAATATGCTTTAGTTATGCATGTAGTTAAGCAGCTCCCTCTTTTTTTAGATTGTTCAAGTTTCCTCATGAAGACACTCAACAGGGCAAAAATAGTTTGACAAAATGTGTCTCACTGATAATATAACCTGTCCCAGACTGTTTAGCTTTTTCATTAGTTTTTTTAATGTCTCTTTTTTGGTTTGTAACAACCTGTGACCTTTTGTGCAGACAGTAAAGATGTAAGGCTGGTAAGTGAGCAGAGCAGCTGTGCTGGCAGACTGGAGCTGGAGCGTCAGAAAGAGTGGAGGCCGCTGAGCCACCGTCACTCCTGGAGTCTGAAGGAGGCGGCTGTCGTGTGCAGACAGCTCGGCTGTGGCGCTGCTGTTGCTACACAGAAGGTGGATGAACCTGAACGTCAGTCTACCTGGCGCTTCTATTCTGACTGTGACGGCTCTGAGCATGCACTGATGGACTGTGGGACGGTGAAGAAGTGGCTGTCCACGTCCTCTATTGAAGTCATCTGTTCAGGTGGGATGAGTAACTGGCAGAGAAACAGGAAGAATGAAACAAGGCTGAGGCTCCTGTAGTGAGAAGTGTTCAGATGCATGCACCAAAAGCGACTTGAGCGTCTGAGGCGATCACTCTCCATGCAAAGTCAATGCACAGCCAGGATAGGGGGTGCTAACGTACAAGGCGATCACTTCACTCATCGCACGACGTCAAAGTGAAAAAAAAATTGATCTTTTCTGGTGATGTTGTGTCTGGCGGTGGGGCAACAGCCAATCAGCGGTGTGTGTGTGTGTGTGTGACAGTACTTTTGACAGACAGTTTTTCTTCCAGACTACAGAGTAAAATTTTATGTCCATGTGGGAAACATTAGTCAGTTAGAACATTAGTTCTACCTAGATGGACCACAGAAAACTCACAGATTATGCTGCTGCAGGTCATCAGCTACAGTGTTTTGTTGTTGATGAAGTGAATGAAAAGGATACAGTTGAAATAATTTCAGCTTATGCATCCTGTTATATGATATATAATATGATCGCAGCAAAACTTGAGCGGACGTGACGTCACAGAGCAACGGCCGACGGCAATGGTGACCAAAATGAGATATTGAGACACACGGTGTGACTTCAGTGGGCGGCACGATTTTGATCGCAGTCGCTTTTGGTGTGAATGCAGCTTTAGCCAGTCAGTATCTTCCTTTCTCTGCCGAGCTGCTGCTTTCAAAATGAAGGAACCTCAAACTGCTGCAGAGCATTTTTTTCTTTATGAGTTAAATGAAAACGGGACACTGAATGTTCAATGGTGGGTCATTAAGAAGAGGGCAAAGTCAAGGTTTGTTATCAGCTTATGGTTGAAATGGCTTTGACCTTGTAACTCCAAAAATCAAGCCAATTCACTCTTCATTCAGAGAGGACAGCACTGCAAAGTTTAAAGAAACACAACAAGGAGAAACGATTTGCGGTTGTGAGTGAGATGTTTGTTTGCGAGCATTATTAACCACAACTTGCCAGCAAATGTAAGTCAGGGCTCGGGTTACTGAATGCACAGTCGAAAGAATGGTATCTGTGGTGAACTCAGGAGTGAGGCAAGACATGAAAACAACAAAAATGTTGGAGTGATCCTTTAAGCAGAGTCTCTAATAGTGGTCTTCAGATCTGTATTCACGCAACAAGCAAAGATGACATTCGGTGAAATGACTGTCATGACTGAAGAAATCTGAAATCATATCTCCTCACCCTTCAGTCAAAGATGACATGTCTTAACATTTCAGTGAAGTACACTTACATCCATGCATCTTAAAGTGTTGTCAGAGTCATAATTACATCTGAGATACTTACTCCTAATGTCGTAAAACAAGACAGTAACTTATTAAAGCAGATTTGGCTTCACCATGTGGTTCTTTTTGGTGTGACCTTTGGTGTTTAATGATGAACATGTTGCATCTGCCATGGCAGCCAAGAAGAGACGTTGACAGTCAAAACCATGACAGGAAATGTTTTTCTGTTGTTTGAAAATGACAGGACGTGTTTTAAGTAATGTTAAGCCTCCAACTTTAACTACTGTATATAAAGCGAAGAAACTCTCATTGTTAAATTAATTCAGACGTAAAAGTAACAGGATTCTACACATTGTTCTCCTAAACACCTTGATGCCACATTTTATCAGCTTTGTATAACATCCCTGATTTTTCTTCAATTTCCCTGTAGACATCCTGCTTCAGCCAAAAATTACCTTTTTCTCCATGAGCGAACTTCCCAACAGCCAGCTGCAGGCGGCTCTGCTCTACAAAGGCCACAGCTTCTCTTTCACCTGCTCCGTGACACCACAGTACCCCGGAGGTCACTTCAGCCTCGTCCTTAACCAAACCAAGAGCATCAGCAAACCGGCCGTCAATCACTCTGCACACTTCACTATCCCAGCTGTAGACGAGACCGTCATAGGAAACTACAGCTGTGTTTATCACAACTTCATCTTCAACCATAACTTCTCCGCTGAGAGCCAGAGCTTCTCTGTTGATCTCAAAGGTAGGATAATGATATAAGAAAATATAAAAAAAACATGATATAGAAATGCATCAGGAAACCACAGTTCTAAAAAAGAGCAACTCAAGATGCCTCCATTCAAACAGTTCATGTTTTATATATGTATATACTTTTTGTTTTGTTTTTCTTCTTTTGATGCTAAAAAATCATTTGTACATGGAGTTATGTGTGATGCTTCTTTAAAGCTTATCTCACTGTAACAAACTGTATACACTTACTGTGCACCTCAAATATCCTTAAAATTTTTTGTTAATAAAAACAAATCTTTACGGAAAAAATGCCCCCATTTAGTTAGAGACTAATGTTACCTGGCAGGCAGGAAAATGAAAACCATGATATGCTCAATAAATATTCTATGGATTGAAATAAAACAAGCAGGGGAAGTTTGTTTAGCACTTTTCATTTTACAGTTTAAAATCTGGGATTAGCAACATTACTGAGAAAAAAAACTGTTTAAATATAAGACAGTCATTGATTTACTCCCTTTGAGTCATTGAATAGAAAGGTCCAGTTTGAGCTTTTGGTTCCTCCAAAGGAGGCTTTTTAACAAATTTGATATTGAAAGTACCTTTTAGTCAACTTATCAGCAGAGCTTATTGATTCACAAATCAAAATCAGAGTCGGAGAAGCACTTGATACTTTTGGGGATTTTGGTGAACACACAGGGTAGTGATCATCAACTGAAGGCCCCAGGGCCACACCAGGCCCCCCACAGCTTCCAGGATGTCATTCATAAAATTCCAGGAGGGAAATAATACTGTGGCACAGTGTACATTTTTCTTTGTAAAAATCTCTGCAGCTATTTAAGCAGCACCATTTTACAACTGAGATTTTTCAGCTTTATCAGACTTTGTGTTTAATCAGAATCACAAAAATTAACCTGTCCGACAAAATTATTTTCAAACGTACTTATGCTGAAGTGCGTAAGTGTCAAACTAAAGCAATATCAAATCTTTGAATGTGGTATTTTATGGGGCGTCACAAGGTTTTTTAAGTTAAAAATTATCCTGAAAAAAATATATAAACAGAATGAAGCATGACAGCAGCTAAGAAGTATTAACATAAGTTACCACAAACAGAAATTATGAAGTCACTTTAAAGGTAAAGAGGTTGTGATATGATGCACTTCCCACAGAAGTGATTGGAAGAAAAACTACAAGGTAATTGACTGAACATTTGTCTGTCACATTCATTACAGTCAGCCAGAAGCTTCAGACACTTCTTAGTTTCAGAAAACATAGACCCTACTCATGGCTGCAGGCTCTTTGTCCTCAAAAGGACAGCAAAAATAAACTTTTCTGACCAGGAGCAATTGTTCCAGGTTGAAGCTTTGCCAGATGATAGTCCTCGAATCTGTCAAATCCAGCTGCATTGCCAAGAGACCAAGACTAAATTAAAAATCAATGCTGTTAAAAGAGCAGAATGACAACAGAGACTAAAACTTAACAGCAGGCAGCAGGAAACACAAATGTTCTGACCTGTTTTGATAGATAACTGACTCTTCTAATATCAAATAGTATAACCTCACCAGAGTGTGTTCTGCTTGTTCCTGGTCAGAGTTTGCGGATGTCATGTTGGACGATGGTGTGCTCAGAGATGACAACAGTGTGAGCTGTGCCGGTAAACTGCTGGTGAACAGCGGGGACAAAATGACGCCTCTGAGCGCAGAATCGACAGCGTGGGACCTGAAGCATGCGTCTGTGGTGTGCAGACAGCTGGGCTGCGGTTCTGCTGTTTCAACCAAAGAAATCAAACTTCCCACAAAAACATTACTGTCCCGTTTCTTCTCTGACTGTGATGGGTCTGAGTCAGCGCTGCTCGACTGTGGGACCGTCCTGCCCTGGTTCTCATCCTCCGCTGTTGAGGTCGTCTGCACAGGTGAGATGGTGAAAGCTCAAAGTTTTAGTTAGTTTAGTGAGCCTGTAGACTTCGTGAGAGATGGGCTTTGATTCTTTGCTTTTCTACACATTACTGGATGATCTTCAGGCCACACTTTTGACCTGAATCACTCCTTTTTCAATGATGGTGGGGTGGGACCCCAACAGCTTATTTATCCATACAGTCCTCAAGTGTGTGGTGTCAGTATGAATATTTGACACCTCCTAGAAGGGTCAGAGCCTTTATATCTTACATTTGAATATCAAATATGTGAATGCTACAACTCCAGGTCAGACTGCCTATGGTGTCATACCCTCAAAAGCTGATCAGCAAATACAGACCTGGAAGCAAAAATCAACCTGATTTAAATTTAAGAAACTTAAGAGCTTAACATAAATTTTTTTTTACCTTCTTTTCAGCCAAAATCTCCCTTTTATACTACTCTCATATTTCTGTTTAATTGGAAAAACCTAGAGATGCTCTGAGAGCACAAACCTCTGCAAAGGCATTTCCAGGATTGTCTAACACTGTTTACAAATCCTTGATTCTTTTCCTGTACCCACATCCGGATTCTTTATCACCATCAAAATCTATTCAGCTCTCACTTTTGCCATGACCAACAATCCCAGCAAATCGGCCGAGATCATATTGAGTTGTTAGCGTAAACTTGGATGACCACCCTAGCTTGCGTTGTTAATAAATCCTGGATCTGCATCCTGGTTCAGATAAGGCTACCACTAAGATCGATTCACATCTTCCATGAGCTCTGACCAAAATTAATTTAAAAATGTGAAGAAAAAAAATCTGTCCTTAATTTTTTTGAGTTTACTTGTCCACAAACTAACAACAATAAACAAACAACTTAGAAGTGGTCCAAGAATATAAACCTCTTCTAAAGCTTTTCCAACATTGTTAAGTTACTATTTCCAAAAACTTTGGGACTGACACCCTGTCTTGCACTGTTGACAAATCCTTGATACATTTACTGGACCTGCAGCCAGATTCAGATCACCATGAAAACCAAATTACTTCTCCTTCATGCCATGACCAACATTTCCTGAAAATAACACAAAAATCAGTTGAGAACTTTTTGTGTTATTTTTGAAAATGTGGAAACCTGTTCAATCTCACAGTGTGAACAAATCCTTTAAAAAAATCCTGGATCCGCATTAGGATTTCCATTTCCTTAAAAAATCATCTTTCAGGTCTGTCCATATCTTTTTTATTACATTGTTAAAACAACAAAAAAACACCAGCAAAAACATAACCTCGTTGGAAGAGGTAAAAAAAATGTACTGCTGGGCAGCTCGCTGATGAGATGATGGTCGGCGTATTTAAGTATTTTTCACTTTTTGACCAAATTTAATTCAAGGAAAGTCACAAACCAATAATGTAAGGCAACAACTAAGTGAGGAGGTGAGCTTGTTAAGAAAGTGACATGTTTTGTAAAATATTACATAAAAACTGAACAGCGAGTGAATCATTTTCCTGCAGTCAAACATAAGCAAGCCTGTTTTTTTTTGTTTTTTTTACTAACTATGCCTTTCAATCCTGCACCTAACCCAATCTCCAAGCTTTTATGAGTAGCTTAATAGTTTTATGTTGGATTAATAAATTTGACTATATTTTATTTATAGACAAGGACAATCTGACCATGGCTTTTCAGGGACATTTTAACATGAAAATGAAGATTAACGATACATTTTCAAAGGCAAAACAAGTTTAGAGAATGAGCGTATATAATAGTTTGTTGAGTCAAAGTAAAATGACCTAGATGAAGCTGTTTAGTCATGCAGAGCAGACGGACTTGTCTGATTTATTTTCAGAAATCCTGCGTTCCTATGGCCTTTATATGACACTGTCCATATGGTGTGTTAGGTTAAAAACTGTTACCTTAAAAATGCAAGCAACTCTCTGAAGCCCTCTTTGTCCAAGTTTTAGGACAAACTTGTGGTTTTAGCTCAGAATCATCACATCATCATCAGCTCCATTTTTACGAGACGTTGGAGTTAAAGACAAACATGAGGAAAACAGTCCGCTGATGAAGTGAGGTGATTTTTTTGTACACCAGGAATCCCGGCACACTGTGCAGATGCAGGACACAGTTTCTGAATTCAGGTTCAAATTTAGGATTATAAAACACCAAAACCTTGATATTTTATCTCTCTAGTGTACGACTTTTGTAAGGTTGAGAATCAGAGTTTGTTTTCTTGTACATAAATAATGACTAAAAAAACTTACATTCATCTTTTACACCTGCTAAGCTCCATACTGGACCACCTTACTCCTGTCTGATGAAAATGTCAGGGTGAATATGTCATAAAACTGTAATCATTTTGCTGGCTGCATGAGCAAATATAACTTTGTTTTTTTGTTGCATCTAAGACCATCGGGGCAGAGTGGACAAGAACTGAAGATGACTACAAAAACTTGAGTGGCCCTTGGATTCATACTGCACGAAGAAAAACCTCAAGTGCAGTAAAATGTTTTGTATTTTTGTATGTTTTTTTTATTCATGTTTGACAGAAAGAGTTTATTATAGGTGTTTAAAAACAACTTATGAATTCTGTTGGTTAATCATGATGGCCTTGTTCAAACTACTAAGTGAACTTTAGTTTTTGCTAATGAAAAAAGAAGCTACAGACCATGTTATATTGATTTCCAGGTACAATGTAATTTTTTTTTTTAATGACATGAATAGGAATTCTTCGGCGAATGGATGTTGTAGGAAAAAAAGTATAGGTAAAAAAGAAAAAATAAGTGTAAATAATTTTTTGAGTAACCCTTTTTAATGAAGCTAAATGCGCCAGTCATGAATTGATGTTGACATGACTGAGCAACCTTGCATTTGCATGCAGTTGGTAGAATGTATGTATTTCTTTAGTTTGGAAATTTAAATAAGAAAATGATGAAAAGATGGACATAAACATTTTTAGCCCATTCATATCAGTCAAAAATAAAAGTTTGCTCTTCTACCATTGTCAGTTAATGGGTTTTCATGGCATCAGAAAAATATTAGCTTAAATGTTGAGCTGCACATTGACTTGAAATTTTTGGTGAAAACTGATGAAACAGCAGAATCTTTTTGTGCATTAACTGAGGTGAATGGGAAACACTGCATGTCACCTGCACGTTTCAATGGCACAAAAAGTTAAGAGGATGACCAAGACAGTGAACGTCCGAGGCACCCATGCACATCAAAAACAAACAAACTGAAGGAAACTCTGAATTTTTTTTTTCGATAAAACCCTGGAGGGGAGGAGAAATGATACCATTTTGATCCTAGACAACACACCAGCTCACACTGCGCTCTCAGTAAAGCAGTTTCTGGCCCAAAAACAGAACACAGAGCTTGATCCCCCTGTTCACCTGACAGAGCACCGTGTGACTTTTCTTTTTGTTCTAAGATCAAATCTGGGGTGACAGGATCAGGTCTAGAAGAAGACCTGGTGTGCTTGATCAGTGCAAGACCTGAATGATGCAGAAACGAGGATACTGAAGGAGGAAGACACATCAAAATGTTCATATTCCATAAAACCGGATGGCAGCTTAAGTCTCATTTTTTAAGCCTTATGTTGTGACTGTTGTTGATGAAACAGAGACATGGGACAAACTCATTTTTATATAATAGAAATACTTTTAATTTTAAGGTTTATCACAGGCATAATCGTAAACAAGAGATTTAAAAATGCAGATTTCATTTTTATCGTCATTCAGACTGTCTGACTCACACTCCCCTCACACTCACGTGTGCACACACACTCACACACACACAGACTTAACACAAAGAAAAAAGTGACTAGAGTCTGCTGGATTAAAATGATCCACCAAGGATGCACCTCAAGAGCAAACACACACGCACGCACACGCACACTCCTCTGACACACACAAAAACAAAGGTCTGCATCAAGGGAGGAGGGTTGTGTTGATGTCTGTTGTAACTTCTACCTGGACAGAGCAGAGATCCTGAAAATAAGAAAACAAATATATTTTATTTTTGTACCACTTTAACAGAGACTGAAGTGTAGTTTAGAAACCTGCTCTGAGGCCCAAAAACCCAAAATCCAATCATGTTTAAGCTCAAACATGGTGCCTTGTCCTACAGTCCACTTAAGTTGGGCCACATATTGAGTCAAACATTCATTTAGCCTTAAATCAGTTACATTTATTTATTTGATTTTGATGACTGCTGCAGTAGGTTCACAATCTCCAGGGTTCAAATATCCCTGTAGTTTATATACTTGGTGCTCCTGATCCATCAGTATTCTCTCTCTGTATGAGACACTCTGTTGGTGCTTCTGCCACTTCAGGCCCCAGTCTGCTCTGATTGGCTGACCAGTCAATTGGAGGTTCTCAATTCAGCTCTGTCCAGCACAATAACTATTCATGTTACTGTTCATGCTCTGTACTGGTCTTGTCACTCCAAGCCATCGAGCTAAACTGCAGACTGAACGATGGTAGGACATCACAGCAGCAGGTCTTTTCAGGGATGGCTGAAGGAACAAGTCGTTTTAGGCAGCTACTGGTGCTGTAAACGCCTTGTGTTGTGCATTCAAGTACTGTATCATGCAGTGAGATGTGAAACATCCTTAAAGAAATACAAAGCATGAAAAAGAACAATAGGGGCTCTTTAAATCATATTGCTGGTGCACTGACAAATTTTTAGGTTTTCATATAGTTTGTGTTTTAAATGCCCCATTGGGTTAAACACATCCCCTCCATGTGATGGAGCACCTCTGTGAATATAACCAAAAGTCAGCCATTAAGATCTCCCTCCCTCCCCCTTCTTGTGTTGCCTACAGCTGCCAATAACATCTCGTTCCCCAGATCTACCAGTGTGACATCCTACCATTGTTTCATTTTCGGTTTCAGCCCACTGGATGGTGGTAGCGAGCCAACTTCAGAGCACAGATGTCAGAATAAATAAAGAGTTGTTCACAACATTCAGGTTTGAACTGGCCAAATACCACAGAGTTGACCTGTAAACCAATCAGAGCCGATGGGCCCACATGTGAAGCCTTAAAGTGACAGGAGCTCTGACAGAGCATTTTAGACAAAATGAGAATACAGCACTATCAGGAGGAGTCTGTAAATAACATTAGACACTTTTTTGTTCAACATGAAGTAATTGTTAACATACCCTTGCATGAGCAGTCAGTCATCATAAATATATATATAAAACCAATGTAGGGCTAGATAAGACCTTTTTAACTGATTTGCCAGTCTATAGATTTTAGGTACATGAGGAGCAAAATCAAAAACAAAGAGCAGCTTCTTTGTCTGTCCCTCCGTTCAGTGGTCCAATGTTGAAATCAAGGTTGAAATCATCAGAATAAAGTTAGTTAGCTACTTAAAGCAAAGCTTGAAGTTTAAGTAAGGTGGGCAAAATACCTACCAGGCAAGGAGAGATAAAACCTCAAACATTAAACCAAACACTGACACTAAGGTTTTGTGATAGAGGTAAATTAAAACTGTTAATTCTAGATTTATCAGTATTGGTAAAACTGGTAACAGCTGGCTGAACACCTTTAAAACAGCTGCAGTAATGTACTGATATGGACTCAAGTCATTATGAAGTACTGATAATAGTGTGTAGATACACAGAATCAGCAACTCTATTCAAACATATCTAGCTTCTGTTTTACTGTCACTCACTGTAGCTTGTCCTGCAGCAGCTCCAGCCTCTGACGGTCGACGTAGCGCGACAGGAGGGAGAGAAGGTTTGGGGGGGTGAAAAGTGGGGGTGAGAGGGAGGAGGAGGGAACACTGAGCAGCTCCCTCGTTACTGAAAACACCAACTCAGTCCTGACACAGAGACAGAATGGAAGGGAACAGATAAGAAACCCATATTGAAATAAACAGGACAAACAGGTTGATACATTTTCAGGGAAACAACACAAGTTCAACAATATGATGCAGAAACAATGGAAGATTTAGAGCAGCTGTTTGCTTTCCTGAGGGGCGGCATTACAGTGAACTCAGAAAACAGGGCGGGTTACGTTAGAAAATGAGAAACAGTGAGCTAATAGACTTAAATATGACTTACTTTTAAGACAACATACTGTATGTATATCAGAATAAATGACACCGATGTGACAGACTTTTAGAGATCCCTTTTAAACACTTGTGCTTTCTCTGGTGAACACATTCTTTACTGAAAACAAATACAAAAATGTAGTCGACGTCACAAACAGTTTCTTACCATCGATTGTCGTCCATGAGTTGACAGTTTGGGTCGGAGCTCTGCATCCTCTCTCCTTCACTCAGGATCAGGTACAGAAACGTCACACCAAACTAAGAAAACAAAAAAGGTTAATGGATGCGTGCTTTGAGAGGAAACTTGATCAAATAGTGCTACTAACTGAATTCAAGATACACAGTTCATGTAGGCTTAATGTTCGTTTGGCTAAAAAACAATAGAATAGATATACTGCAGACAAACTGAAACAAAATTTACTTATGCTGAAACTGAAATCTATTTTGACTTGAAGGCTGTAGAGTCTGTCTGAATGAAAACAGTCTGCTGCGCTGAGCTGCCGTTTAAATACAGGTGTGGAAAACTGATTCATGGATGTTTTGAAGTGACTGAATATGCTATGATTTTGTTCACATGTAAAACTATTTTTGGGCACCTAATTTCAGACCTTTATGGCTGGGTGTGGATGTGAAGCAGCATCATTTTCTCAGATAAAGACTTTATGAGGATGAGTTTATGTTGTTTTAACAATCTATCTGAAAGTGTTGGAGCCAGAGGATCATCTGTCTTTGTTATGCAGTTAATGCTGGCCTCATACTAGATCCATGATACTGTGAGTATTTGTGTTTACCTTGTTATGCAGTACTGTAGCCAGCTGTCCCTCGCTGCCCTGAAGCTCCTGAAGCAAGTCCGTGAGGGCGGAGCTCGACAAGGACTGAATCACAGATGAGACCGGCTCCACCAGCCAGCAAAGCACCTGACCCGGGTCACAGTCAGAGGACAGAGGTCACACAGAGACTTTTGGATTTTATTTAAGGCATAAATGTAGACTCATGGGCCACTTTATAAGGTCCATTTGATTAAACACAAATACCTAATCAGTAGGGGTGTCCCAGTGCAACTTTTTCACCTCCAATACAGTACTGATATTGCACCCTTTAGAACTGGCCGACGTTGATTCGATATGATGTCAGCAGGAATTATACATACTTTTATTAATAATTTTGTAGTATGGACTGTAAGAAAAGGCTTGATCAAGTGAGATAACTCAAACGGTAATCAGCAATATTAGGTATGAGAAAAACTGACTGATTAGTTATTAACCAATGGGCTCAATAAATGTTAACCTTAAACATGAGAATATAGCACAAATAAAAAAAATAAATGAAAATTAAATTAGAAGACACTGGAAAGTAACCTCAAGAAATCCAGTAAAAACAAAAACACATACTTTTGAATTGCAAAATAACCACTGTGTTTAGCTTAAAAATCAGCAGATTCTAAAGGGAGGATTAGAGAGGATAGAGATACAGGATTCTCTATTCTATTTTAGATGCAGGCCGATATGATCAGATATTTGTTTTTTTGCTGATATCAATATCAGATCGGGACACCCCTACTTATCAGTCAATGACACTGCAGCAACTCATTGCATTAGACATTTACACATGGTCAACGTGGCCTGCTGAAGTTCAAACTGATCATCAGAGCGGAGAAGAAAGATGATTCAGGTGATGAGCAAAGAGGCTGGTAGTGCTATTCATGTGCTTTACTCCTGTATTCATGTTGAAGCCCACGTTAAAACCCAAAGTAATGTACGATTCAGCGAGTAAACGTGGTGTAATGAAAATCACAATTTCATTTAAGACAAAGTGTGATGCATACCCTGTTGTTTTGATGTGTTTTTCTACAATATGCGGTTTCTAGAGCGGCTGTTCTGAAGACAAGAAGAGCTTTCTACAGTTTTTATTTCTACTGTTGATGGACAGACATAAAAACAACAAAAATTAAAAAATAAAGTGCAGATTCAAATCTAACAGTAGTGATTCAATTAATGACATTTTTTTAGATTAAAAATGTCTGGAGTTTCCATAACTAAGAGTGAAACAAACAGCTTTTTGGCTTCCAGAAAGTTGGCCATGAACCAAAGTTTTTGCTAACCTTCTGCTTTTTGTTGGAATATCACAGATTACATCCACTGACAAGCTGTTTTAGATGTGTGTCTGTAGGTGTTCAGTCTACACAGTCAACCCAAGCTAGGTGAAGGTGTACCAGACCACCTGCCTCTGTAGAACTGAACAGTTTTCAGTATTCATTAAAAACTGTAAACAAAGCATCAGAAATAATTACTATGTCTGAATCCCCAAAAACGGGTGTAAATCTGCTGTTAATTCATTGTTTCAACAGGACTAAAGCTCAAACCTAAACCCATCAAACCTAAAGAGAAGAGAACTAATGACTATAAACTCAAACACCCACTTGACCATTACAAACATGGACTGATTGGTTTTTGTGTGTGTAGGTTCGTCAATATATTGAAAAACATGCTGAAGACAAAGACTCAGTCTGAGCTGTTCCGTCCATAATCACTGTTAAACACAACTCTTTTAACAACAGTCAGAGGATCAACGTATGACTAAAGTGTCTTTTGTTCTGACATCTGGTGGTCAAAGGTGGTGTTGCAGGAACCTATTTTGTGCCGCCAGTGTTGGTGTCAATAGTACTGATCCTAATTTACTCCCAACCAGCAATACAGTTGCCTTGATTTCTTTCCAGATACTGTCTCTGATGAGAGTTTGACAGTCATGGGTGTTAGGATGAACAAAGAGCTCCCTGTCTCACTGATGTATCGGGTCCACTCCACCACCACGATAGTCATGAGTTCTCTTAAAAATGATGCTAGGTACCTGATCCTGCTTGTCCTTTTTGGCCAGGGCAGGAAGATTGCGGGCAATCGCCATGACAACGGCGGCAGCCTGGGGTGGTGGCAGGAAGGGGAGGAGCCTGGAGATGAGACGCTTGCCCTTCCTCACAGACATGATCATCACACACTGCTCATCGCTGACTCTTTAAGGGTAAAGAGACATAAATATTTCAGAGAAGAGCAGATTAATCAGCTGTTTCTCTTAATGTTCAGGTTTTCTTTAACATCACTAAAACATTTGCCTCGTCTCACCTGTCGTCCCATTCCTTCTCCATTAGAGAGCTGCACAGCTGCACCGTGTTGGTTTTGTGCTGCTCCAGCAGAGCCTCCCTGTCCTCCTCTGGCGTGTGCACAAAACGTTTCTCGAAGTCTTGAACCTCGAGCAGCAAACTGTACATCTGATAAAGGAGCACAGAGGAGGGTCAAAGGGAGAGACACGAGGTCCAGGAAAGTTTTCGAATGTTTAAAATCATCATACGATAAACTGCTTTAGTCTCACCTTCTCCACCGTGTAGAGGATCTGCCGTCTCTTATTCCAAACCTGCTTCTCTCTTTTCTCCTTCAGACAGAGAAAGACAGAAAATAAACTTGAAAATTGTCCACAAACGTTTATCAGTACAGATGTAAGAAGTGAAACGAATTCATAAAGCCAAAAATATTTACCGTAGGTTAGATAAAAAACAAAAACATTTTTATATCCTACACAACAGTAGACTGCAGTCTAAAACAGTCTGTAACAGATAATACTAAGGCAACAAGACTGCTGTTCATTCCTTAATGGGTACACATTTTACTCCTTTTCACCAAGTTTTCACTGATCCTCAAAAGTCTTTCTCAAGGAGTGGCCATGGCAGCACTGTGCTCTCATGTTTAGAGGCGGATAGAGAAGGATAGAGGGTGGAAGGATTTTTATCATGTCGGGATGGTCTGTAGAGAGGCCATGAAAATATCTTTGTACCAGAACCATAAATATAGTTATAATGCAAAATGATATTTACATAATACACTACATTCTTTTGCCTTTTCAACAACCCAATATGACCTTTGAAGGATGTTAAACATGCACGAACTATCACAGCCTCTCAAGAAAAGGCAGCTTTTAGCCACTGCAACTGTCTGCCTGAGGACATGAGAACACCAGAAAGGTTTTATAATACTTAAACTTAGATGATTTTTGACTAAATTAAGAGTAATACTGAACAATTACCGGTAATTACAATTTTAATAAAACCACAATATGGCCCACTGTGAAGATCAAAATCACCGGAGGTAACGTACTTCTTTAAGATCAAAATGGAACTAAACACCTTTCACTTTCAAATATTTTGCAGCAAACGTGTTCGGCCCACATATCATACACAGATGATATATGAGTTATAAATGATCGGTGTAGAAATTGGAGGAAAAACAAAAAAAAAAAACCAACAAAAAAAAACAGTCATTTTAGTGAAGGCCATCAAAAGATTTCAAAATATTTTTTTTAAGTTAACAGAGAATAAATCTAATATGGTGATTTCCTTTGATAGAGCTAAGGACTAGGGCTGAACAACTAATTGCAAATTAGATTAGATCGCAATATGACTTGTTGCAAGTTTCAAATCGCAGAAGGTTCAATATTTTTAGCCCAAAATGTGTTGAACATTTTGGCGCTGTGATGTAGTTTTTTGCAATTTCATGCCTTTTTTTTTTTTTTTTTTTTTAAACCTTATTCATACATTTTTCCCCACTTTTGGACCATTTTTACCTTATTTTAACCCCGTTTTTACAACTTTCTGCCTATTTTGTCCCCATTCATCTTTTTTTGGTCACTATCAGAACCGTTTTCGGAATTTTCACATTGTTTTTGAAATTTAATTCCCAATTTTGCTGCCATAATCAATTTCCCAAGCTACTTTTAGATTTTTTTGCAAATTTATCCCCATTTTTTTTCAATTTCATACCTATTTTGCACCTATTCATTAACCCTTTTCCACTTTCAGACCAGTTTTACCCAGTTTTTTCAATTTCATACCTATTTTGCTTCTGTTCTTCACTTCTCCACTTTTTTCTCAAATCTTTTATCCTTAGATTAATTAAAAGTCATATTGGTTTTACTATAAAAAGATCTACTGCTTATGTTTGTTTAAGAATACATAAGATGAGGAACAGTAAAACAATTGCAGTGTGAATTGCAATATTTGGGGGAAAAAAAATCGCAATCAGATTATTTTCTCGAATCGTTCAGCCCTTCTAAGGACATACGATTGGAAATCAGCAGGTTATTAGTGTCTAAAGATTTAAAAAGTTCAACAGATCTTTATATCTGGTGTATCAGCTGTGTATATTCCTAAAATCAGCCGAACTTTCAGCAGAAAATATGAATTAACCATGATGTTTGACATTTTTACCAGTAAATGTAAACCTTTTGAAATTGAAATATAATTTTTAGAGAGTGAAATGTTGTTTTTCTTGTTTCTTCATCTGTTTCAAACACAGATTAACTGTCAGCATATGAAGCAAGTCTTTTTATTTATTTCAAAGTTGATAATGTGTACTTCGGATCAAAATACATCAGTGACAGTATCTGCAATGACTTCAGAAATAAATGGCAAACTGGATATGGGCCAAAAACCCCAAAGCATATGTCCCTAGATAATGTCTTATTGAATATCCCTGTATAAATATGAGCAATAGTAATTTAGCATTTTTTTTCTGAATTGTAATTCAGCCTTAGGGTTGATTGATTTGGGGAAACAATGCTCACCAGCTGCTATCAGTGGAGAGAATAATTAGCATCCATGCAAAATCGATTCACCGGCAGGATAAGTTTAAAATTCAGAGTGACTCTCATTGGAGAGCTCTGCAGCATTTCACTCCAGATCAAGAGTTTAATTTCATCAACTTCACATTTGGTCAACAAAAGTAAGTAAGTACTGCTAACTAGCATGTACTGTCAGAATGAGTTAAAGAACAAATGAATTGCTACCACACCTCGTCATCTGTGCGGGATGTCACAACAGCGTCAATCATCTTTCGTGGGTTGTTGACACTTGAGACGGTCAGTTTACCCAGAGAGCCGGCGAACTGAACTGTTGAAACAACAGAGAGCAACATTCAGTGCAGTGAGTGATGATGAATCACAGGTAACGGATTTACATGCTGTTGTGTTCTGCATTCTTTTCTCTTTTTCACCTGGTCTGTAGGTGTGTTCAACCTTGGCAACCTGTGGAGTGATCAGTTTGGTGGTGTGCTCCTTCTTGCTGCTGTCTCTCTCTCTTTCCTGACGCTTCTCCATCTTTTCATAGTAGTTCTAAGTAAGTAAACACACGCATACATACAATCACTGATCCTCATCAGAACGAAGTGAACAACATCTGACAGGATTAATCAATCACCGAGTTTGCATGCACAGTCAAGCTGCAGTAATAGCTCTGCTGGGTTGGTTATTTGGACTGCTGTCCCATCTCTTCTTTATACACAAAATTCAATTTCCTATTTTTTATTTCTAAATGGGGAACAAATACCAAATGACTTCAAATTTACACAAAACATGACTTGCTTTGATTTGATAAAAATACAGAATATCTCTAAAGTGAACAGAATTATGAGCATGCTGTTAAAGTGTTCAGGTAAACTGAGGCATGTCTACACTGACAGAGATAGCTGCACTATTTTACAAAACATTAACATAATCCTTCTCTTGTATTATTTAATTTGATCTTAAAAAGTACAAGGCTTGAAATATCTCGTGAAAAAAATGTCAGGCCCTGCCATTATGAAAACAAAAAATATTCAACTGTTTAGTCCCTGTTGGAAAAATGTAAGGGCGGGCAATAACTTCTGGAGTCCATAGGATATGAAATAAGTGGGAGAGTAAGTCACAGAATACATTTTGTTTTTTATTTCAAAACCTTCTATGGGTTGGTGAAGTCAGGGACAAGGAAGCTTAAGGAAGTCCTGAGATGAGTCAATAAAACAAATTTGTTACAATAGAAACTGATTCATGAGAGAATTATTACCCTTTTTTCACAATTTTCTGTCGTGATCTGTCTAACAACTATAGTTTTGTTTTAGTCACTTCTGTATTATTATACATTTTTAATTAAAACCAAATGTTTGTCCACAAATATTTTCTCCAGCATGATCATGACATGACTTTGGGTCGCATATGAAAGTGACTTAATATCCATCTTTGGAATAAGTTGTGCTGTGAAGAGTTGATACATCACTGAAAATTGTTGCCAGCACTTCTCTGTTTGTCCATCTGGAAGCAAGATTACTCAAAAAGTTCACTTCATATTCTGATTATATTTTTAGGAATCGTTTGGTCAAGCCACAAAGAAGATGTGATCTTGGTGTTAAAACAAAAACTTGAGCCGATCCAGAAATTTTAAAGCCACATTAACTCATTAATAAATAATGAAACCCACCTGGTAGTAGTAGTCATCCAAGTACGGGTCTGTACTTTGCAGCTGCATCATCTGGATTTTAGTGACCCACTCCTTTTCCTTCTGGGTCATCAGGTTACTGTAGGGGTCTCTGCTGCGCCGGTCCAATCCAGTCCTGCTCCTGTCCCTAAAAGAACACAAAATGACAAAATGAGGTGATCCATCCAGAAGCTACATGAATGAAGAAACTTTCTGGCAACACAACTGAATTAAACTGTTAACCGTTTGCACACAAACAAATCCTCACCCTCCTCTGTTCTGCATGCGCTGTGTGAGCATGCGACGGTGCTGGGGATGGAGGTGGGTGGTGTTGTGTCTGATTGGCGGTGTGTGGTTAGGAGGGCCATGTGGGGGTGGTGGGCCCATTCTGTGACCATGTGGTGGAGGAGGACCCCCAAAGAAAGGCCTGAAACCACCACCGCCTGGCAACAACGGAGGAGCAGGACCACCGCGGGGGAAACCAGCCACCTGCAGGAAGAGAGACATGAGGGAGATTACTGGAGGGAAGCTGCTCCTCCTTTATTCTAAACATCTCTTTAAATTAGACATATGGTCTTAAGGCCTTTAACTTTGACTGCCCTGTTGGAAATGGTGCAAATACTTCCTTCTTATGAACAAGAAGAATTTGTTGACAGAGATTTTGAGGGTGGTGAAGGTGTTGCAAGAAGCCAAAGAACCAAAATAACAGACAAAATGTTGTACCATTAGATTTGGTACTAAAGACTTTGCTGATGTCTACAGTCTGCTGTTTGCAGACTCTTAAAGTGCAGTATGTGTATATGTATTAAGCCGTTGCCATGGCTAAGTACTTAGATTGGAGGGGCTAAACTCTTGGTAACTGTGACAGGTTTGTAAAAGTGCATTTTAGCAACATGGGATTAGCTTGACTAGACTTCAAATTTTTAACCCTCCGCATAAGATTTTACCAGATACATGCTACTTTTTGGTACTATTTTTATCAGTTTTCCAACGAAGTGCTTTGTCTAAATTATTTTAAAAGATACAAACTCAATCTTCAGAATTTGAATTCAGTCACTGACACATCAACTGGATCAGACAGTGAGGGAACTGGCACTAAACCAGGTTGTAACCATGAAAGAGACACTAGAGAGAGGGGAGGAGACTAATTTCTTTGCAAAAATCTCCAAATCATGCAGTTAACTGCATCTTAAATAATCTTAAAAGTTTGAGTGTGTTGAAGCCAACCTGGGAGTTGAGCAGCTGTGCCCTTTGGATCTGAGACAGAACTCCTGGAGGAAACGGACCACGACACAGGGGAGAGTTCTGAAACAAACAATAAAATGCAAAGAGAAACATTAAATCCCAATAACCATTGTTTTCCAAGTTAGCTCCTAGAATTGATGCAGTAGGTTGGAGTGAGCAAAGGTATGAACTCAGTGACATATAAATCTACCTTTTTTGCAGAAGTCTTTTTTTGAGGAAATACGTGAATAGGTGGGAAACCTACAAGGATTTCTGAGGCAGGCTGTTGGAGATTTCCTTTATATTTTATATATTAAAAACTGTCCTATTTAACTGGACCTTTAAAGCCACAACTCAGCATTTTTATTTTGATGATCTGCTCCTTCTTACTTTCTACAGTTAACCAGGAAATTAGCCACATTGTGTGGGAGGATGTTTGGACTACACCATCAGCCTCAGACAGCAGAGGCTACATGAGGAGAATAACCCAGCTGAGCCACAGCTGTACCCAAATTTCCATTCTTAAATGGTTAATTCTATTGAATATCAACTTCCACAAAAAGCAAGGAGAAAAGCAAGATAAAAAATTTAAGTATGAAAATGCAAAACAGAAACAGGATGTTTAATGATGCATACTGTTGGTGGCCTGCATAGCTCCCATGTTTTTTTCACACGTGACACCGACAAATGCCTGTTAGCATATAATATGCCACCACCAGATATTAAATACAGTAAAAACCCTTCCCATAATTATCACATATTCCATATTAGTTAGGACATACCCCTTTATGTGGTATGGATAATGGATCATGAACACCAAAAAAGAATAAAAGGCCCTATGTTGAAGGTATTGTGAGATCTAATCACAGAAACTTCTCAGATGAAAAGTGTTCCTTCGGTAAAGCAGAAGATACCAGGGGCACTCTTAACTGGTTTTCACACCTACAGTTCAGTTGTTTTGTTGTAATACATTTGGAGGAAAAAAAGCTTCTAATTTGCATATTTTCACTGGATTGTTTTATGTTCACACAGCAATTTTTTCAAAAGGGCAGAGTACAGGCCGAGTTGCACAAGTGCTGTTCAGAACGTTTTCATAAAGTAGTACCTTGGTGATCAGCCTGACCACCTCTATGCTGCAATGCAAGTTTTATTAATACTGCTGCTGCTAATGCACAATGGCAGTGAGTTATGGCACAATGGCAGTGCCATGAGTTATCTCAACACCCTGTTTGTTTGGTTGCTGGGTCTACTGTGTCCCCTCGCAAATGAACCAGAGGACGAGCGGAGACCACCCATTGCAGACAAGTATTGCGCAGTTGTTTGAGCCAAAACAGGGATCGATTGCTGGGTTCATAAACATGCAAAAAATAAAAATAAATAAAAAAACCCACCGTCATCTATCGGGACAACTCTCAGAAAATTCCATTACTGAGATCATGTTTGGAAGGGGCAAACCAGAGCACAAATGAGAGGATGGAGCAGCGGAAAAACTCACAGCTATATTGAGGAGGGTGTTGGGTGACAGACGCTCAGGGAAAGGAGGAGGGTATCTGTGCTGCAACGGGGCTCTCACATGAACCGCCGTGGGATGGTGGATCTATGCATAAACACACACACATATATAAATCACACATAAGCATACATACAAACACAACACAGTAAACAGAGATCGACAACCACATGTTCAATTATTCAAAATATAAAATAACCTAATATGACAGTTTGCTGATTTTCTTTTGGACTAGAACATGTGGCAGAGGGGAATAAAACTTGTGTTTGCTATACTAGAAGGAACTGCATCTCCTTCCAATCAGTGCAGAGCAAGCACAACAAAGTGTGCACTGTATCTTTTAGTGCTGATTATCCTGTTTTCTCTATGATTGTGGAAAGCTTAAATTGTAATCCAAATTGAAAGTTAATTGCCCATTATTCTGTTTTACCTACAGTAGATACTTCAGAAGCAAAAAGTAAATTTAAAAAATGAAATTAAACAAGAATGCACACTCTACATTGAGGATAGTGGTAGTGTGGTATCTACCTGATGGTTCAATGCGTGGCTCAATGGCTGTTTGGGTGGGGTCCCAATAGGCACCGCCCGCACAGGTGGGGAACCAATCACAGGGGAAGAGGAGCGTGGAGGCGGGACCCTTTCTGACAAATCCCGTCCTTCCTCATTCCTCCCCTGAGGAGGTCGCTTAGGAAGACCCACTTCCTTAATTATTGACATGAGTGTATTGTCCTGAGGAGAAAGAAGCAGATTATGTTATTATATAATAATTATATATTTATTAACTTACTGCCACCAGCCTCTCATCTGTTATAGTTACTCAGCTTTTGTCCATTTTTTATTTTTCTATCCAGTCATTTTGACTTGTTTTAACTTATTTTCACTGCTTATTGTAATGTGCCCTGCACTTTAATCTTATTGTGCAATAACTACTGACCATGATTGTGACAACTTGTCTATGTAACTTTATTATGTTGTCATGTGGTTTCATGTATATTGTGCCCTTAGCCATCAGCACTGCTGTCTTAGACAAATTTCCTGCAAGGGACAATAAAGTCTATTTCTTGATCTATCTATATTTCTAAATATGTTTTGTGTATTAATTTTCAGTGCATTGTGTTTACAACACCTCATTTTAAACTGTTTAAAGAGAAATATAAAGCAGTGTTTGTCACTTATCAAATACTGGCAGTATTTTATGGAACTTTTGACACCAACATACAGCTGCAGGGGCTTAATTTTCTTTTACCTCCGCCATGGAGGTTATGTTATAGCAGGCACCTGTTTGTTTGTTTCTCTGTTAGCTGCATAACTTAAGTTTTGGATGGATTTCAATGAACATTTTAAGAAATGTCCAGATTGGGACAAGGAACAAACTATTAGATCATGGGAGTGATCCGGATCACCATCTGGATCAGAGTTTTTTCAAAGGATTCTTTTACATTGCGAGAGAAGACCATTTTCGGCATACATGTACGTTTTCATCTAAATATTTAGATAAAATAAAGGCAGGACAATTATCTATAGTGAAAATCACAATATGGGTCAGGATTGTGGCGCTGGCCGATGTCTGCTCTCTCCGAGTGCTTTCCTAGTTTCTTTTTAAAGTTAGTACTCATTGCTTGACAGTTTGACAGAATCTAGATAGATGCTTTTAAACAATTATCACATTGATAGAGTAGTAGTAGTAGTGGTAGTAGTAGTACAATTGGCTATCATAATTTTCAATACATTGGTGCTACAGCACAGCACAAAAAACTGGCTATTCCGTGAGTGCCCCCTTTGTTATGCAGGAAAGAAAAAGAAGATAGGGCTACAATGCTTGATTCCTCCTTATTAGTAGGCATGACTGCCCCTGGTTCAGTGTGTGACCCTCACCTCCATGTGTGTACCCAGTCCTGGTGTGACGCTGACTGGTCCAAAGCCCATACTGTTCTCCCAGATACTGTGTGAGTTCATCTGAGAGACAAAATAAGAATAACACATGAATGAAGTATATACATTTTTTTCATAGCTTCCCTTCAATTGGCCATTAAAACATAAACTTAAACTGACCACCCAAGCTGTGAATGTGCATGCATTTATAGGGAAAGCTTGGTAATGTCTCTATCAAATCCCTAAGAAAATCAAAAGATGAATCATGACGTGAATCTCATTATTATTTTAAAGCCCTTTATGTATCATTACAAAACAAAGTCTCAGTGAAAAACAATGGCACAATACAAATGTTTATGATTCCTTTCACATAACATGACATGGATGAATGGTAACTGTACTCAAGATGGGCTCCTTCAGCAGGCGCTCAAACACGCAAAAGGAGTTCAAAAACTGACCTGGCCCATAGGAGCAGCCCCTCTGCGCAGGATGTGTTGCTGCTGTTGGTAATTAAGCATGGATGAGGGAGGAGGGCCGGGAGGGAGGCCTGGAGGAAGGAAAGAACAACAAACATAGCAGATTCTAATGAATTAAAACAAATATATCTCAGTTTTCCATACAGAGTGTTTCAGCTTAATACAACAAAGCATGTTCATATATAATTAAAAAAACACACAGAGGAGTGTGCTACATTAGATTTCTCCTCAAAAAGAGGCCAGTAGTCAA
Source organism: Scarus forsteni (assembly GCA_036419115.1). NCBI lineage: Eukaryota > Metazoa > Chordata > Actinopteri > Labriformes > Labridae > Scarus > Scarus forsteni. The sequence goes on along the minus strand of JAZDUH010000098.1, from coordinate 33,493,615 downwards.
TAAGTAAATAGAGCCTATCAAACACAGAACCTTAATGCCCATTGTTATTGAATGGTTTGTTTCTCTGTTCTGGGTCCAGATATTCATTATCGATACAGAAAGCTTTCTGTTCTTATATAAAATCATGACAGGAGGAGCTGATACCGAGGAAGCGAGAGAAGATAAAATGATACTTCAAATACTGATATTTTTAAGAATACTGAAATTAGCATTTGTGCATAAGGGACACTCACAGTGTCAATAAATAATTACATTTCCAGAATTCAGACACCGAGTGAGCTAGCAGCATTATCCCACCCCCCTCTGAAGGAACTAAGTCTATGAATAGACATCATCAGAAAAAGCATAAAGCTCAAAGAAATTTCCCCAACTTTATTGTATTTTGCTGTTGTTTCAAGGTCCCTAACACTGAATTATGACAACTGTCATGACGTGTACACCTGGTCAGTCCTGGTACCGATCCATCATCCAATAATACATCAACAATAACATGAGCTTGCTTGATAACCAGCTTAAACCTCCTCATTGTCATAAGCTAATATTTTGTTCATGTTCACATTTCTGAACATATTCATTGTGCAATATTTTGTCAAAGAGCAACAGGAAAATCCAAGTCTGCCTGCTTTGATCCAGTTTTATAGAGCCAATTTCAAGAGACACCACACCCTTTGAAAACACTTCAAAACTGTTAAGTCTGAAAGAAAATTCATGGCCAATAAGAACGGTTGTGCGAGTTACAAAAATTTTACTGTAGCTGAAAAAAAAAAGATCTGATTGCTATTGCATCCATCTCACCTGAGGTGGAGGGCCCTGGAGGCAGCTGGTGCTGGGGGTGATGGGGGTGCTGGTGCTGCTGGGTGGGGTGTGGGATGGAGGAGGGCTGGGGCTGGACTCTGGATCGGTCCAGTCCCTGCAGAGCCGACAGAGTGGATCCTGAAGAGCTGGGCGGTGGGCCCGGTCTCTCAGCTGCCCCAACCCCAGCGATGGCCGGATCGGTCTCAAAGATGAGCCTGGCCAAGGACTCGGCCAAGTGTCCCTCTCCTGCTCGGTCCTCCACATCTGGAACAACAGTTTCACTGTCAGCTCTAGAGTTCTCATTCATGGCTGCAAATGTTTCAGCTCTAAATGCAGATAAAGATATTTCTACACGTTGGTCATTTGTTTCTGATATATTTAAGTGTTAAAAGAAAAACTTCTTTGATGACAGCCAGAGCAGGGAGGAACTTTAATGGCTGCAATTAAGTTAAACTGAGCATTTAGCTTCAAAAACGTATGAACTCTAGACACAAAAGAAACACACCTCTCTCTTCTCAGTGAAGGTAATTTAGAAATATTTCAGTCAGAATTCTGTTGAGTTAGGTCCCTAACATTTGCAGAAGAGAATGAATGCCATTCATCTGATATTTATGGACACTAGAAGATGATCATTCAGTATTCTACATAGATTATCATAAACACAGAACTGGAATCATAACTGTGACTTACAGGATAGTTTTACTCACCATATTGTTGTCTAACCTGTTTGGCATGATAATTGTGTCTACACTGACACAGCAGCTGTGAGGAGCAGCTCATCTCATCAATGTAATAAAGCTGCTCATTTGTGTATTTGCATTCAAAACTCTATATTCTTCCCATGGGAAGACCTCACTTTTTCCCCACGTCTTGACGAAAATAAGAAAAAATATGAACAGTAGAGACATCTGGATATAACTAATGGTGCAACTTAAGATACACTTGGCCCAGGGTTCAGTATGTGCCTCGTTTTTGTGGTTTTTTTCATATAGTTTCAGTTTGGTCATTTACATCCTTTGCTACCCTTTTGATTAAATTTCGATGCTGAAGCAATTTTAGGTATTTATGTTACAGAACCGCGGGGGGTTAATAAGGAGAAAATGACATTTTTTCATTCCTAAAACAACTTGCTCATTCCTTACTTTTAAACAAAAGAGACATTTCCTCAGCATCCTTGGTAAAGTTTATGGTACAAAATGAAGGAAAAGAAAATTTTCAAATGATCATTGTCCCTGGTGAACATCTGTCAAACATGTTTCATAATGCTGTAAATGAAACAGCTGTAATATTACAACTTTAAGACAAACACTTAAATTTCTTCTAAGTTATGAGCATGAGAATACATTTTCATGCTGCAGAAGCTAATATGTTGCCGTTGTGGAGTTATCATAGATTTTATTCCAGTTAACACAAAGGTGAGACATGTTCGGTTTAATTAAATGCACTGTGCTGAGGTACTTGAAGTTTATGTCTCCCCAGCAAAACCTGAGGAATTCTATGTGAATTTTGAACCTGTGCACCAGAGTTTTTTCCTTTTTTAAAGTACCGGTATAGGTAACAGGGCCAAAAAGGCTCGACTGCTGTATTGATACACTCAGATGTCCTTGATTTTCGGGTTTGGAAAATGCTGCTACTCTGATCATGGATAGGAAGATCAATGGGTTGCTCATATTGTGAGTTTGGTTCATATTGGTGCATCTTTTCTCAGAAGAGCAGTGTGGTTTCAATTAACACTGCATGATAACTTGTGGCAGGAGTTTACTCACCCCGTGCCCTGATTCACAGGCACAGATGCAGCAAAAACAATAAGAAAAGTGCAAAAATAAGTTCACGCTGATGTGATCAAAACCAAAAAATTCACCAGTTCATGTTTTTGTACCCAAACAGGTCAATATTTAATGTGGATTGATGGTAATAACACAGAGTAGCAAACATAAGTTATTAACTTATTTAACCAATCCTACGAGGTATACCAAAGTTCTAAAGGGAAGACTGGGGTATGACAAGAAATTGAACTACAAGAAGCACATTTTAGAAATTATTTAACAAGTCTATCTCAAAGAGGAACGGGTCCTCTATGATTCAAAAATCTAATTCCATAATTTTTAAAGCCATAATTTAAAAGCATTAATAATTTCTGCACTACAGAATAAATAGCAATCAACACAAGAGCAGTGTTAATAATTTTGTTTCTCAGTTATGAGCCAAAATGTTCATTTGTTCAAGTGATAATGTTATTTGTTGAAGAATTGATTAAAAAAGTGTTCAAAATGAAAGACACTCAGACTTGAGAAAGTGCACGTGCATATAGACAAAACATTTTAAGGCTTACAATATAATAACATGAGGTGGCTTTCACACCTACAGTTCATTTAATAAAAATGATGCAATAGCATTTTTCACTGTGCACAGATGCAAAGAGGTGCAGACACAAGTCCGGTCATCATTAAACTTTGAAATATTCTCGTTAATTACATGAGGACTTGATATTTGTCAATTCCACAATGTGATCTGACCTTGTAAGAGTAATACAATGCATGCTTCACACACATGAAGGCAGACATGCACTCAGCTCTATCCCCTGCAGAGTGTGTACTTTCTTCTCACCTGTATTAAACCTCTGGTGCCACATTTGAAGCAACTGATACAATAAACTGACACACTACACAGAAACTATGCTTACAAGTGCAATTATTCTTCAATATGACTGAAATAATTCTGATCAGAGATTTCAAATCCACTGTTCCAAATTGTTATTATTCAAGTATTTTTATTGAGTTTTTATGTATTCAAAACATTCAGACAGGAAACAGCACAATAACAGTGCACATAAAGCCACATACAAGTCTTCCAACATACTAAGTACAAGTAACAGATAACAATTGTGCTCACAAGTGTGCTTATATAATATCATTCACTAATTGATTGACATATGGGGGGAGGAAGGATTGGGGGAGAAAAAACATATATATAAATATATATATATAAACAGTATGAATAGATTTGAAATGTAATTTGATGAACAAAATTGCAATAAAATCAGCTGCCAGGATTGCCTGTACCCACAGAGAGAAATTCCTGTTCAACATAATACAAAAATGGTTGCCAGACTTTGTAGAAATAGCGAGAGGAGCCTCACGTGGTGTACTTGAGGTGTTCAAGTTTGAGGTGTGCCATCACTGACTCAACCCAATGATCATGTGAGGGTGGTATGGCCTTTTTCCAATTTGAAAGAATCAGTCTGGCCAATAGCGTAGAAAAAGCTATAGCCTCAGCCTGACTTGCCGATAGATGCATCCCATCCAGCACCACACCAAAGACAGAAGTTAAAGGGCTAGGACTGATGACTTTGCCATACATAAGTGAGAAGGTTCGGAATACATTTTTCCAGAATGAAGCCAGCCTGGGACAACTACAAACCATATGGCTGAGATCTGCTGGCTCCAGATTATATTTGGGCAAGATGGATCAGAGCCTGGATAGATTTTAGCCAGCCTGCTCCTGGACAGGTGCAGCCTGTGGATAATCTTGAATTGTATTAAGCCATCACTGTTCCAAATTGTTGTTTGTGAAAAGTCTGTCTTCTTCATACGTGTGTTGTAACACCGCCATTTCTGGACAAACCTACATTGTTATCAACTGACCTGGCGTGCACATTAAGGTATTTTCAGACGTTCTAGTGGCTCCATGTGGACGCAGATCGTTTTTGAGAACACAAAGAAAGAACCTTTCCGTTTCTGTTGAACACGTTGTTGTGTGAACGGGGCCTTAGACCAATCTTACAGAAATCTATAAACTACAAACATAAAAACCTTTTAGCTGCTAAATGACACCATGCACAGTTTTCAGTTCAGGAAACAACACTGATCCATCTCTCAGTGAAAAATCTGTGAGATGTAAGCCTAAAAATTTTCTATTCAATTTTGCATCAAACTCCAAGCAACACTCACAAAAACAACTTTAAACAATTCTTAATTTTGCAATTTACCAAACAGTGGAAACAATGATATTATGCTCAAAGTAAATATTTAAAGCAATATTTAAAGTCAACTGACCTTGGGGAGGCTGTCCAGAGGAGGACGTAGAGAATTTGAATGAAGAAAGGGATGTTGGAGGAGGGAGATGTGCCCCGGGGGGAGGGAGTCGTGCGGAGGGAAAGTCCCCAGCACCTCCTAAATCTGGGTCCCCTCCAGTCTCACCACCTTTCAACCCAAGCCCTGCACCGAGCCCATCCCTCTCATCGAGCTCAGCCAGGCGTTTGTGTTCCTCCTGCCAGTCATCATCTAGTGGAGAAGGGGACAATACAATGAGTTGTTGATAAATCTCTGACACTGATTCATTCAGGCTGCAACGTCACACACAGGTCAGAAGAAATATGCTTGTTTTCGAACGGACACAAAGGGAATCATTTTTGTGTATCAAAAACAAATGATGAGACCGAGTTTTCTTTGTCGTCTTCCAGAAAAATCACAAATAACATCATGTGATTTTGAAAACGCATTGACAAATATCAAAGAGGGGTAATTTCATGCATGACTCACCGATGGCCCCAGCTCCGAAAGTGTCATCGTTGAACTGATCAATTTCATCTTCCTCCTCAATCAATCCATCATCTTCCTCCTCCAACGTACAGTCTTCATCCAGGGACTATGAGGGTATGAGGGGTAGTGGAGGGGCGATCCAGGGGAAAGGACAAAAGTGAGTGATGTGACAAGGAGAGGGAAAAAAATAATTGAGGAGGAGAGGAAAGATAATGATTATTTTTTGGGGGGGGCTGAAGTTCTGTTCAAGAACTGATGAAGATGTAATGTTATTGCCTTTTTTTAGGTTTTCACAAAACACTGCCTATTTACACACAGAGGTTGAAACAAAAACAAGACCTTGCAGGGGTAGACTACCTGTACTTTTATTTTCTTCTAAAAAAAACAAAAACAAAAAAACAAAAAAACATACTACTATCTAGAAGCTTGATTTGTGCTCATGCTGTCTCTGAGCTGATGAAGAATCCTCTCCATCTACATCACAATGCATCGAATAAAGGACTATCTTCAACATCCATGATACCTGCGGAGGTGGACTGGGGAGATTTACCCATGCCTTTCAAACATATAAAGCATACCCTCCATCACCAAGATATTTCTGACATTCTTAGCCAAGAGATCATCAAAAATGTGTAAAAGGGCCTGTTATGAAATCCTTAAAAAAACTACTGAATCCACATCCAGACTGAGATCAATCACTGACATTGTATTATTTTTTTCTGCCACAGCCAACATCTCGTGAGAACTTAAATTCTGGATAGATGGATATAGGTATAAGTATATTTATATGAAGACAACCACAAATACATCTATAGAGCGAATTCATCAGCTGTGGTCAAACATCTTCCATTAAAAATAAGATTTTAATGTTGTCTGTGTGAATAGATTTCTGAACCTACTAGCTGCAAATATTATCCTGCAAATCACTTATGTCAAAGGCAACAAGCCTCCACATTCAGGACTGTGATTACAAGCTTTTTGGTTAACCATTTCAAAACGTTGGGAATATAAACAAAGTGACGTTATAGAAGGTACTGATTGTTGTGAAAGTAGAAAAACTCACTGAAAATAAACTCCCATAGTGAAGCCTGCTAAGACAACCACTCTCTACAGCCATTCCCACAAAACCCAAACACTGTAAGTATCTGTCTCTTGCACTGTTGATCTGAACTGGTACTGGTTCCCTGGCCATTAAGGTTGGCCTATTCAAAAATATATACACATGGAAAAACAAACCAATACAATCCCACTGTGAATTGTGCTTTCCAAAAAATAAAAACCAAGGCCATTTTTCTTTTTTTTTTGCTTAGCATAAAATATGTTGACCTAACTGGTTACTGATTTATGAAATTCTTCTACAGCCTGATATGTTTCTGTGGCCAGATGACCAAACCAGGACTGCCTATTTGAAGAGGATGCATTTAAGCACACTAACACAGTCTCAAAGGTTTGGAAAAGAGGACAGGATAGTCGGTTTCAGATTTCAGTTTATAATTCTGCCTTCCACAACTATGTAAAGTAAGTTACTGGGGTTGCAAGATTAATGGGCCACAAGACATGTAGCACTTCTTTATCCATCATCTGTTAATGGCTTTCTATTTTCTCATATATTCACTGCTTGTTCTTCAATGTTGAGAATGATAGAGTTGAGAGCATTTGGGCTCAATGACTGAATGCAATGAGCCTTGAACAATCTGTCAGCACCTGCGTTTTAAAATCGTAAATACATATATTAAACTAGCCATAATTAGGCAGCTCTTTTATATTCACTGAAATATACTTAAATCATTACGTTGTGTATTTGATCAAATGTTCAGCCATAACTCCAGCTAAGTGCCACATAAAAGTTATGACTTTTATAATTTTAGATTGTAACCTGATTTACAGATCCTGGCATCATTTAAGGTTATTAAAGCCTTTCTCGACCTAGTTAATAGTATGAGTTTTAGGGAAGGCATAAATCCCTAGTAGCCGCAGATAAATTTCTGTAACCTGTCTTTATCACACAAAAACAGTGGCAACCGTTCAGTACCAAACGTTTTCTGTTTACTGCATTAGAGAAACTGTGCAGGAGTTTGATCGATCATCATACCTTTATCACTAAAAACAAGAAACACGCCTGATCTGGTGGCTTGAGTTAATACAAAGACTTCCTTTGTAACAGAAACGCATTGATTAAAGTTGGTTATTGCTCGTACTCGTGTCGAAGTGTTGAATTTGGAGATCATGTCAGCCACACTGTAGTTAGCAATAGAAACTATTAGCCTCAATGCTAACGCTGACGTTAGTTACATCACGCAGGACCCACGTCGATTGAAAACTGCTACCATGATAGTGGCTGTGAAGATACACTCTGGAGGTGTTATTTATTCCACAAATTGGTCTTTTGTTAAGGAGACAGATAGATTAAACAAGGTGCTGAGTGTTGTCACCACTGGAGAGGAAGGTTACAGTTCCCCGCGGCTCGCAGCAGGCAAACAGGCTGCTTATGAGGCCGCCGACCGCATTGAAGCAGACACTGGCGTAAACAATGGACAACATTCAATCCAATGAACAAATGCGGCCTGGAATTACTACCTACTCTATGAAAAATGTCCATTAACGTCTTAGGGAGCTGGATACACGTGTTCTTGAGGAATATTACTCACCTGAAATCGAAACATCTATCTTTAGGCTTTCGGGAAAAGAGGTGCATCGGAAGGGAGGCGCGCAACTGCAACGGAGGACGTCCAGTTCAACGTACGTTACGTATGCACGGGAACGAGCACGTATTTAGGCACGCACATGAGCGCGTAACTCACCACTGTGACGGGCGTGTGAATGTTGGCATCCAAAACAAGGAAGAGGTGTAGCTTATCGACTGTATGACATCCAGAACGGTAGGTAAAATTACTCCACTTTGCATGTACGCACCTTGATCCTGGTTGTTAATGTTTCAGTTGGGTGCATTCAATAATTAAAAAATGTGATTATTCCAATAATCACCAACGTGCTTCGGCACCGAGGTGAAGTTAGTTTCAGATTCCTTTTTTTGCGTCGTTACCTCCAATAGCTCCGAGTCAAAGCATCGATATTTCTCCCAGTTTGGGGATATATTGGAGAACAGATTAAGGCAGACGTTTCACAGTTTTGATTAACCTAAAAAAAAAACGGTAATAACGATTCAGCGGGGTCGCAGAGACAAGTTGCGCTTGCTGTCTCTCCGCAGAGAAGTGAATGTCTGTCAAATGTGCCAGTGACTATAGGCGGAGTTAGGGACCGTGGTCGAAGTGCAATACGGCTCATTTCAATATTCAGTAACTTTTTTGTTTTCAACATAGACATGTAAATCCACTGCTAGGAGGTGACAGCCCTTAACATTTAACAATAAATACTAAATAAGAAAAAAGCAACTACTCGGCAAATCATCGTCATCATGTACATTTTGCCTTAAATGAGCACATTTGAAGGTCATAATCTCAATTGCATTCTCATTTTTGAATGTATTGACATCAAATCCCCTCTTATGTGTCCTGGACATCCTCTCATATTTTTCACACCACTTAGTTCGTGAAGAAGGTCATTAGAAAATGCACTGAGACCATTAGCAGGGGCCAGTTGTCTAAATGTGCTTTTTTCAACTTGGAATTTCTATAGCTTTCTCATTTTGAATTTGTTGACATCAAATAGCTTCTGATGTGTCTTAGACATCCTCCCTCAAGTTTCACAGCCCTTAGGTTGTGAAGAAGGCCATTAAAAAAAGGAGTGGGACTATTATAAGGGCCCAGTTGCTCTAAATGCGCTTTTTTCAACTTGGAATTTCAATAGCTTTCTCTTTTCTTAATTTGTTGACATCAAATCACCTCTTATGTGTTCCACAAATCCAAAATAATATGTCCAACAAATTAAAAAATGAGAAAGCTATTGAAATTCTAACCGTAAAGTGTGCTTATTTAAAGTGACCTGCCCCTTATAGTGGTCTCGAATATTTTCTAATGACTTTCTTCACAGGTTGAAAGCTGTGAAAGTTGATGGAGGATTTCCAGGACACATAAGAGGTGTTTTGATGTGAATCAATTAAAAAATGAGAAAGTTATTGTAGTTCCAAGTTGAAAAAGGGACATTTTGAGTGACTGACCCCTGATAATGGTCTCAGCTCTTTTTTTATTGACCTTCTTGACAGACTAAGAGCTCTGAATGTTGAGGGAGGATGTCCAGGACACATGAGAAGTGACTTGATGTCAATCCATTCAAAAATGAGAAAGCTATTGGAATTTTAATTAGCAAAAAAGCACATTTAGAGTGACTGAGAGAGATGTGAATTGATGCTATCAAATACAAAAATGAAAAACTATTGAAATCACGACTTTTAAATGTGCCCATTTAAGGCAAAATGTTCTTGATGATTATGATTCGCCAGGTTATTTTTTTCTTATTAAGCATTTATTGTTGTGAAATGTCAAGGGCTGTCACCTCCTTTAATAGCAGTAGATTAACATGCCCAGGTTGAAAAACAAAAAAGTTACAGAATATTGAAATGAGCCGTATCGCACTTTGACGACGGCCCCTAAATCCGCCTATAGTCACCGGCATATTCGACAGCCATTCACTTCTCTGAGACCCTGCTGCATCGTTAATCTGTTCTCCAATATATCCCCAGACTGTGAGAAATTGATGCTTTGACTCGGACCTATTGGAGGTAAACAATGCATAAAAAGGCGAATGCTGAATCTAAAACTATCTTCACCCCTGTATGTAGGCAGGGTGTCAAGGTCCATGTATCAAACTCTGTTTTTATTTTGTTCGATACAGCCTTATTCGAGTTTTGCTCCTTGGTTGTGAAATAACAAAAAATAAATCATCTTTATGTCAAGGGATCGAAATTGTTAGCCTTAAGAATTGTTCATGTTTGTCATGCATAAAACCAAATTCAGATATAATTTGTATTGCTTACTTGCCATAAAGTAATACTTATCCAAAATAAAGAGGCCTTTTAGACCACCCATGAGAGTATGCTAGTTCCTTTGATGCATTTATGTGATTGTATGTTTGCTTAAATGACATGTTCAAATATTTGGCTCTTTAAATGACAGTTCATGGAGTTAGACAGTTGGACATTCTACAAAAGTTTAAAACCTTGGATGGGGTTAAAAGATCATAGATGAATGAGAACTGGTTTTATCTGAAAAATAAATGATAATACAAACGTTCAGAATGCTAACTAACTGATCCTGATACTAGAAAGTCACCCTAACCTTGTTTCATTTAACATATTTTTGTTTTCAACTTAAAAGTGTTTTCTTCGCTGTCTGAAGGCTAAAACTTGGCTTTAATAGCTGTAGGCTAAGTGGTCCGTTTTTAAGTTAGTTTTTGTATAGGCTTCTGATATATTCATTTATTATCCGATACTTGGTTTGAGAAACAGTGCAGAGCAGTTTCCCCCTATTGCCCCTGAATGGAGAGGCATGATATCAGATTTTAGAAATAATACTTTTATTCAAGAAATGAAGTTGTAAAACAGATTTTGTCTTTGATCAAGAGCGCAAAGCCTTCACTTTAAACAATACTGTTTGTCCATAAGTATTAGACACAGACATGAAACAGGAAAAACAAACTTTTATTACCTTTAATAAAAAGAGGTTGTGTTTTGGGGTTTGTTAGTTTCTATGTTTGAAACAGGATGACTCAAAAACAAATGGACAGTTTTGAATGAAACTTCCAGGAAATGTTAGTCATGGTACAGAGAAGAACTGATTAGATATTGGTGGTCAGGATTTGGAGGATTTAATCATACTTAAAAAACCTCCTGATACAAATTAATCAATGAGTTATCCATCCCAAAATGTCTTTCAAAGTAGATTTAGTAGACAGTCTCTGACATTTTTCATGAAGCAAGTACAAAAAGATGATTGACTTCCAACATGTTCTGTAAAGATTTTAGAATATAAAAAAATGAGCAAATTTACATGAAAAATGTCAGAGGATATGAATGTACCAAGAACTGACTTAGTTTTTGTGACTTCCTATTCCTTGTTCATCTTTTTTTGGTGATTTACATATAACTTCTGTGAGACACAACAGACTTGAAATAATACTTTTATTCAAGAAATTAAGTTGGATTTTTGTCCAGTATTACCCACTCGTGTGTTGTTATGCATATAAACAACTCATTGTCATTGTATCCCTTTTAACTGTCTTTTTCAGGGCTTTTGAACATTTTTTTATTTTTAAAATATATAATCTTTATTTATGTTTGATTTACAACAGTGATGTGAGCCACTGTTTGCTCCACCATGGTTCAGAGGCAGCTCTGCTCCGTAGATGATCTTAAGAGGTCACAGTTTGGCCGTCCCTTTCCACGCCATGGCCTGCAGCTGCTGTTCTGGTTTGCCAAAGACTGTGTGACATGTGAGCCTGCTAAATGTGTTGTTATTATGAAGGTAAGACGTGTGTTGTAAAGGATCATAATCATAACATGTTACTTTTCACACTGTGCTCACTCTGTTCATAACCACAGGACCAGGATGTATATGCATACAGAGCCATCATAGAGCTAAAATCAATTTACCTGGAGATGTACAAGTCTTTACCCGATACGCTTACATGTCTGCCATTCTGTTGTGACAGTCTGTTTGATTTTGAAAGAGTTTTGAGACAAACCTTTGGATAAAAAACAATGTATTTCACTTTAGATTTAAACATCCGCTTAATATGTTGTTTTGGGATTGGGTACATATCTTATGCAAAATGTTTTCTTGACAATACATTTAGAAGAGCAAGAAACAGTTCATCTACAACCTGCCAACAGACAGAGAGCTCCTTTGAAAACTAAATATGTTTTTATGGGACTTGTACTTTCAGCTTCAAATTAAGTCTCATGATTATACAACCAGTATTTTGCCAGACAAAGTGCCTGTATGAACACAAAAGAGCTTCTTCTGTGGAGTATAATTAACAAATATAGGCCTACACATTATATATCAACAGAAATGTCCATATCTGCCAATACTGGTGATGACTGATACTCACATCATGCTGATATTGAAGTGTATTGCTGAGTTCCTCCTATAAAACTAATGTTGCTGCTGCAGTCATACTCAAGGATGCATCATGTGAAAACCACTGTTAGGTCTCTGAACAAATGTTCGAGTATCCCAGACATCTACAAACAGGCAGAACATCAATTTAGCAAACCAAGTCATATTTTGGTGATCAGTATACGTAAACATGAATTCTGACAGTCTGTTTTTCATTTGATCCCCATGTGAAATCACAGTGAGTCATTGTTTTAATAGAAGCTCCTCTCTGCCTGTGGACCTTTATCATGTAAAGACAAAGGTCATCTCATATCTTCACATTGACAGGAATAAAAGGGTGGGGTGAAATAAAGTTTATTTTTATTTAAAGATACACACTCCCATATGGGCTGCGTAGTGTAAGCTTATGGAAAGTCAAAAATTTCCTCGGTCGACTGATGTGAATTATATTTTGACAGAGCACGGCAATCACACGTAATTCAGATTAAAGGTTACAGTATTAACACATGGAAAAATGTTAAATCTATTTATCTTTTTGAATCAGATTAATAAATCATAAGCTGACTGTGCAGCTGATAAGTAGAACATTTAATTCTGTATCCACAGCTGGTGTCAGACTGCAACCCAGTGAGCGGTTGTTTTGGCTTCCACCGGTTTGGTAATGTTGAGGAACTCCTGCCTGTGCTGGAGCAGTCTGCAAAGCGGAAAAACAAGGTTTGTGAGGTGTTTTTATTTTGTTTGGTTTTCCTTTTTTGCCTATCCCCAGTGAAGTCAAATAGGACAAAGTTAAGATTTGTCCATGCTTGTGAACAGTGTTAGGAGTAATGCATTATAAATGTAATGTGATTACTGTAATGCATTGCTTTTTACTGTAACATAGTAATGTAAGGCATTCCAAAAAAAAAAACAGTAATATTTTACTCTGTAAAAATGTCAGTAATACAAGTTAAAATGCATTTTTAATTTAATTAAGAGGTGTTTTTTTTTGTTTGTTTGTTTAAGTACAAATTCACTAAATACTCTGTGAGATCAGCAGAGGAGGAAAGTCCTCCCCTAGGCCTAAAGTTACAATATCAATCACACAATTTACTGGAATTTTACCTTTCATTTGTTTTTGCTACGATTGTTTCTTGTATTGTGCCATGAGCCATCTATGTGGCTGTTATATTCTACTGTTTTAAGCCTTACGCTGAACTCAGTCAGATAGCCACCACGTCACCTTCCACTGGATGTGGGATGAGCTTTTTGAGCATAATGAGCTACATTTAGAATGACAAATCCATATTTCCTGTTCTCTTGATAAAGTAATGTGATAATAGTGTAACGCCTTACATTTCAAATACAGTAATATTGTAATGTGACTAATTACTTTAAAATGAAAGTAACAAGTAATAAATAATGTATTACATTTTTGAAGTAACTTGCCCAACACTGCTTGTGAATAATATTTGTCCAGTAAGTCTTTGAGTTACCACAGAAACCAATAGTATTTATTTTCCCTTTTTATATCAACAGATGCATTAAAACCAATATCATTACCCTCCTATCTCAATACTTAAAAAACAACAATATAGCAGCTCATATACTTATTTATTTGAAGACTCCAAACAACAGATTTAAATCCAGGGTCCAGAGAGCAATAACTCCTGTATCCTAATTAGCATTTTAGCACCTCCTGTTCCATAAGTTGAAATTCAGTGTTAAAGGTGCATTGTGTAGAATTTGGCAGCATTTCGCCAAACAGAAACGGTGAATATAGGATAGAATGTTTCTATTTGTATGTAAAATCCGTCAAAATAGGAGTACAATCACCCCCATAAAACATTTGTTTTATTTTTATTTAGTCAGAAAAAGCTTTAAAAAATTTACATTACTGCAGGCCGACATAATGATCCACCATGTTGTCTATGGATGGGTTTTGGGTACGAAAAGTGCAGAACATATTTTTGAATACAAGTCTGGCCTCTGGTCCTGAAATCTACCTGGATGGCATGTGGCATCTTAACTGACCTATAATCTATTAAAATTATTATAACAAATATGAATGAAAAAAACCTCACCTTGTAACTGTTGTAAATGATGCCCTGTTCACATTCCTATTTGCTCTACACCAGCTCTCATGGATGGGCTCATTCCAAAATCTGAACACTAGATGCCGCTAAAATGTCAATTTGTACACACTGCACCTTTAATTTATCAATGAATTTGAGGTTGAATGCTCAAAATTGGTTTTGTGGTCAACACAAGGTAAAACAATTTCAATGTTTTGCTCTACTTGTTAATTTAAGGCCTTTTCACACATATTAAAGGCAGTTGCAAACAAGTGGTGAACAAGGCCTACAGAGTTTGTTAGGGACATTGAGGGAGCATTCACATAAGCGACTGGTGCTCAAGCACATTTTCCCTCTAAAGTCTACCTGGAATTTTGGTGTGAGGGCTCTGTGCTGTGCTTTTGTGGGGCACACTTACTAGTCCCTCGTATGCTTGAAAGAGGTGGGCTTCTGTACGGCTGACCTGCTTATACCAGGGTCCGGACTCAGGCAGGTAACTCAGTGCAGGTAATGAGACCACTCCTCATAGTAATAACTCCTCCTGTTTTATAATTTGTAATACTTGTAGATGTTTATGTTTAGAATTCTAGTGTATCAACCATGCCTGTGTTTTGTAAAATCCAAATTTTAAATCTCTTTTTAATATCTTAAGCCCATGAGGTCTTGCTGTTTGTCAAACTGACCTAAGAGCTGCCTCAGATTGTTCTCTTGGTCTGTTTGTGAAGTGATCCCAGTCAAGGCTGAGAGGATGTTTACAGTGTGGCTGCATCAGTAGATCGACTTCCATCTTGTCCCAAGTCCCCATTTGATGATCAAATGGCCGACATCACTCTGGTATTGTCCAAGTCTTCGCACACAGTGTTTTTCCTGATATTTTCTTCTTCACCTCTTCTTATCCCAGGCTGCCTATTATGAAGTTGGCAACTTGAACACAGACACCTACCCAGGTTCTGATGACCTTCCAACATACGTGAGACAGAATTACAACTTTGGTGGCGATTGCAACTCAGACCGGATCATCATTTGTTACCAGGTGAGGCGCAGGGTGGTGAGCACAATCTACGTCACCAAACACAGTAGAGATACCTCTGGGGGTTTCAGTCCTGATGAAACTTATGAAATCAGCTCTGAACTGATCCAAGCTCTTCAGGGACCTGACATGGATCTCTACTTCTTCCTCACTCACATGGACTTCTATCGAGACATTCCTGTGGTGGAGTGGTGTGGTGAAGAGGAAATACAGGATCAAGCTCAGCAAATGTTTGATCTTTCAAACAACTTAAATGATATTTACTCAGAAACCTTTAACCAGAACTTTTTCAACATGAGCCTCTTCAGTGATGAAGAGAGAGACCACTGCTATGCTGACATACCATCACTAAACGGCAGAACTACAGTGAACTGTAACTATAGAGGGGACTTTAACTACAACTATGAATATTATAATGTGCAACATGGCTACAGGGCACCTACATCAAGCAAGACACCAAGATCTTCGTGGCAATATGATACTCCATCCGGGCCACTGACGGCTTACGAAGGGAAAGGTATGGGTTTCTCTTTGTGTCTTTCAGTTATTTGCATTTTTAAATGCTTCAAAGCTACTGTGATTGTGGGGCGGTAAAAGTGTTTTTGATCCAGTTCCCAAAATTATATTTGCATTTCAGATGGATCCATCTGATTGAATGTCTATAATTAGGCAGATCCATCTTTCAAAGCTCTACACTGGGACAATTGGGCTTGATCTGCAGAGGCATTGCCCAATGAGCACCTTTAGGCCTTTTGGGGAGAAAGAGGTGGGAACTATGCATGTGAGGACAGCAAGAAGTGACGATTAGCAGCTAAATGGCTGCTTGTGTGGAGATCAGCACAGATGCTTTTCTTTTTCTTTTGTGTCAGTTTTATCTAGAAAATACTTCTTTATTGAATTATTTATTAATCAACCAATCAGTCTTCATTAATGAAGAACAAAGAACACCTATGATGACATTTCTCATATTCAAAGATACTTTGTCTTCTCTCTGAACAGGTTTCAGTGAGATGATGATTTAAAAATTGGCACTGGCTCTACGAATTTTATTCCTAAGGAACAGCACTCACCAAACACATAATCCTTTCATTGTCATCATTGTCCTATATTATCTGAAACCCAATCACCCCTCTGATATGTATTTAAAGGTTTAATGGAGCCCTGCAGACAGTCAAAATACCTTAAAATATTTGCACATTAAGAAATCATGAAATGCCATGACAACACTGGAAAGTAGCATTATTCTAAGGCAAAAGAGCCATGGTTGACTTCTATTGTTCCTTTGAATTAAAAATTCTCATAACTTTCACTAAATAGTAGCTGAAACTTGCCTAGATTTAGTTTTAGCGTTAGATTAAATCTTGTAACCAGTATTTTAGTTTAAATATACACTTGTGTTTATGAATGTTCATAAATGGCTTCTTATGGCAGCCATAGTTTGTGTCCCTTTTGTAAAAATCAGGGTATTTTTTTTTCAAACTGCAACAACTAGGCCCTCTGTAAATATGCATTAATTGAATATGGCCCTCTTGATAACAAAACTTGGCTATTCCTGCTGTATAGTATATATTAAACTATCTGGCATGTCAGAACTAGCTGAGCCAACAGAGAATGGAGAACATGTAAAACATAATTTTCAACCATCTTTACAAACTTATTTTAGGTTTGTAATTGACACATTTATCACACATAGAATTAACTGTACTATTTATAGGTAAGAGCAAGACAGAAAAAGATGGTAGTGTGGTGGTAGTGACATTTAAATCAGTCAGCTGTGTTGTTCCCTAATATGATGTTTAGACTTTAAAAATAACACATGAAGTGATTATTTGAGGAGTCTGCTGCTCAACAGAAATAGTATAAAACTTCTTTTAACTATAATTTTCAGCAATGATCTAAAAACCCAGTGGTAAAGAAAAATTGCAGTGTTTTTGTAGAAGGAT
This sequence comes from Scarus forsteni, assembly GCA_036419115.1. Taxonomy (NCBI): domain Eukaryota; kingdom Metazoa; phylum Chordata; class Actinopteri; order Labriformes; family Labridae; genus Scarus; species Scarus forsteni. The sequence goes on along the minus strand of JAZDUH010000098.1, from coordinate 33,476,239 downwards.
TCGGTGCTACATTTACTTCCAGGCCAACAAATTTAAGTCCAACAAATAGCTAGAGGACCACACAGTCTGTCAGAACATTAATGGAAACACTTAAACTGAGTGGTGATAACGGTCAAGGCTGTCGACCGTGGTTTAGTCCATCGTTCTTTCAAACAATCAGACATGTTGTTAAAAGGTATGATGTCCTACTCTTGTCCAAAAAAGTCAGCATTTGTCTTTTATGTTTTCAGAACACATGTGTGAACTCTGTTGTCTTAAAAAAAATCAGATGTTGGGCTTTAGCATGTGTTTAACTCCTCCGTGTGAGCCCTGCTTAAAACAGGCTGTTTTAGTGAAAATCTTCATGAGCTGTGTCTGATCACACCTCTCACAGGGGATGTGGTTCAAGCTTTCCAGCACTGTGCTCTAATGTTTTCACAGAGGAGCTATAAAGTAGCTTACAGGCATGTAATAAAAAATGACTGTGTTCCTGAGTTGATTGCTAAGTGCAAAGAAAATGTGTAAATTTCTCAGATTGGTCTAAAAGGGTTAATTTTGATGTTTAGAAGTTTTCAAGAGCCCTTATTAAAGACTCAGACATATTACAACCATGAGGTGTTTCCCCTAAATTTTTACAGCGGACCCTCAGGAATCCACCTCATTTAATGCAGGATGAAAATGACGAGCCAAATTGTAATGCTGTTTGCCTTTCTATTATATCCATCCCTAGATTCTGATGACAAAGACAAGAAAAAGAAAAGTAGTTTTGGCATCACCCTGGTGAAGATCCTCCTCGGTGCTGGAGTGCTCTTACTTGCTGTGAAGGGTTTCAGCTGGATGTGGAGCTCCTCTACAGTCAATGTCCAGGAGAGGACGCTGTTGACACATCCAATTTATCGACACAGAGATGTAATGCTGGACTATGTGTTCTAGAAAGGTAAACTCTTGTGGACTCCTGAATTTGTTTTGGTGCCTAACTGTATTGAAAGAATTGTTCAGAAGCGTGCTTTCAGGAGGTTGTTTAAAGATAATGCCTCGTCATTGCAGTGCACCTTTGATGGGGACGGGACGAGATATGAGTGTGGAGAGACATGTTTAATTGTATATATGATCCATCTACTGTAAAAATTGTCAACTAGCAGCCTGGGGGCCGCATCAGGTTCCCATTTGGCTCCCAAAGTATAATTAACGTCTCAAAATGTGAGGGAGGAAAAATTGTTTTAGTTAGAGGGAATGTTTTTGGTGTTTTGTCCCATCAAGTACTAACACAACCCCCACATCAAATGCTATTTAAAGAATCAGAAAAGACTTCATGTTTGATCTGCCCAATAGAAATCCACCTGTACGCCAATATTTAATCAGGAGTGTGAATATTTTAGAGTCAAACCCAGCGACAGGATACATAACAGCCCTTGAATGTGGTAGCCAAAATATCTATTGGTGAAAGAGACTGATCCCACTCCTGAAGTTTGAAATACTGTTAATTTAGTAATAATAATAAAAAAATCATGTTAACTAAGCCAAAACGTTAATGTTATGTCGATCTATTTTAAAATTTGTCCCTGTATCTCCTGCATCGTAAAGGTCTATCGGTGTGCAGGAATTCTGGCACCAGCAGGGAGCAGCATAGTGTGAGAAATAAATGCTGTGCTTGTCCTGAATATGCTGGGAAAGAAGCATTTTCATCCCTAAATCTAAACCTAATACCTAAAAAACCTGAATTAATTCACCATTTTCAGGGATTATTTCATAAGATTTATTTTTTTTCACATAGTTTAACTGACTGAATGTTCTTTACCTTTATAGTCTGATTGATTTTCTTTCCTATTTTCTAAATCTGTCAGTCATAACACATTTAGAAGGAGGATAAATAAAAGAATTTTTTTAGAAACACAACACAGCTGCTTCCATCTTATAGGGTCCAGAAAAAAATAGAACATGTAAAATTCTTATTTACATTTCTGTGTTTTCTTATATTTCATGGCTCTGCATGTATTTTCCATATTTTTCCGTCTGTTTGTACAGTTTTATATGTTTGCACTGAAAACTTGCAGGTTTTTATGTAACTTGAATATTTAAATGATAGGAGTATTATAATACAGGTTGTTTGCTTATTTGACCAATTCGTACACTTCTTGTTGAACCACTGCGTTGTTTGTTCTTCTGGTGATTTTCTATCTTTTATGAACTTATTTCTAAGATGAATTTCATAATAGAATAGAAAAGTTGCTAATGAAATACATTTTAATAATGAATAATGAATAAAAATGAATAATCCTACGTTGTTGGCCTTGTTATTACTATCTGGTGCATAATACAGGGATTTATACACATGGCTGCTGAAGATTTTATTTGTAATTCTTTAATGTTTTGAGGGGTTTTTGCCACTAACTTTGCACTGTCATTCATCAATAGACAGAGGCATTTGGGGAAAACACACATCAGTCCTATTTTAATTTGGCTTTGTTCTTTTTATTTATTATTTTTCTTATCTCAGTGTCTGTTGGGCTTCTGCAACCTGGGAAATACCCTCCAGGTGTCAGATCTTCCTAATCTAAGGGAGATCTGACTCTAAGGACAGAGGGGTTTTCTCGTATTAAAGCAGAAGTAATTCAGTGATTAAAGATTAGTTAAACATTTGCTGTTGTAAGTGGTAAAAGTACCGCACAGAGAATGCAAAAAACAGTATGAAAATTATACGACACATCAACACATTGAACTGTTACACACTGTCCGACACGTGGGGGGTGGGGTGGGGTGGCGGGGGGTTGAACTCTTCCATCATCAATTCAAGATCTTGGTGAAAAATGAATGCAACATTGAATAGAAATAGATGTTATGATATTGCAGAACCTTATCAAACAATGAGACAAGAGTGCCGCAAGTGAGCATCTCTGCATTGTATGCATGTGGGGGCACACACCATACACCCACATTAATGTCATATTGCCGCATGGATTGACACAGACATTGTGGCCTTGCAGAATGAATGGAAATGTCTTAAGATGTAAATTTAGTAGAACTTTGTTGGGCCACTTTTGCTTTAAGGTGCTATGAGTTAGGCCAGACATGCCCAGTGCGTTTGCTTAAAAATTTTATGTGGCTTTATGTGTATCATGAGAAAAATAATACAATTCCGCATTTGTTTTGATCATAATTCATGGTACTGTGTCAGAAATATGTGTTTGTCTTTTTTTTTCATCTCAATCTTAAAGAAGATCTGAATAAGTTTGAGAACTAATTCTAACAAGTGCGTAGAACCTTTGTTTTATATATCGCAGCAAAAGAATAAAAAACAGTCTCATATCATGAAATGTGAGGGTATCACTTGTTTTCACAAATAGGAACACTGATTGGAGAACAGAAACCTCCAGGTTAACCACTTTTTTCTTCATTGTTGGTTTATTGGAAAGACAGCTGTTGGTTCAGAGAGACAGCATTCACAGACTGACAAGGCCGCTGTGATGGAGTTTGAAGAACAGATATATGTAAACATAGAGGAGCTGCAGGGAGCCACAATCAAACGCCAGAGACCAGGGACAGAGACTGGTAAGTCTGAAAAATAAACATATTTTATTATACATAAGGATAAAACAGAGTTTATGGGATTCGGCTTTTAAAGTTGTCATTGGAGAACTCTTAATATAAATAAACTAAATTTAGAGTCCTGGACGGTACTATGAGGACAATGTAGTGATTATTTCTTTCCAAATGTTTTCAGATATTTTTGAAATGTGCAGTTTTAATGTTACAGTTACCGTAACTTTTTTTCTGTTTGTGTGTGAGTGAGAGTTACAGGTCAAAAGGCAACAAACACCTCTGACTGCCATTTAATCACAAAGCTGGCATGTAGAGACAAACATTCACACAATTACACCTTAGAACCACAGTTAAAACTAACAATCATTATTTAGTCTAGGGGTGGAAGCTAGAGTACAGGAGAGAACCAAAACATGCACAGGAAGGACATGTATTTCTATAAAGAGAGGTCCGACCAACATGCTATCTGTTGCTCCATCCTTGCAGCCTTCACGCAGGTCGGGTTGTTTAAGAGGTCTCATCTGTATTTAGATGTGGTAGGGCTGTTGCCCCACAGGAAACAGCTTGTTGGATTGAGACCTTGGTCAGACTGAGTAATGATGTGTGGAGTTTGCATTGCTTGTGCAAGTTTTCTCTGGATTCCTCCCACAGACCAAAAACTAATACTTAGGTTGACTGATGAATCCAAGGGTACTTTTCATACAAACTTTTGTCCATCCTACTTTCTTAGCATCACTTCCTTGAATCTCAACTCCTCCCAGTGAGGATGTGAAAGAGGAATGCAAGGAGGAGACAAGGGGACAAAACAACAAATGAGAAGTGTATTTTATGATGATCGATTTTTGTTAATGACTTATATGAACAAACATGATGCCATGTTAAACAGCTGTCTATTAAGAAATAATTAATCCTGTATAAGTTTAAAGAGCATTAGATAATCAGTGTCAGAAATAAACTGTGTGAAAAGGAGAAGATTGGTGTGAAGGTGTCATTTGACCAGACACTGCAGATCCAAATCAATCACTTTACATCTTAGGTTTGAAGACTTCTGTTAAGGATTCACTTATACATCCTTGCTCTGAGCTCCTCCAGAGGCTTCCTCTCTCCTCCCCCATTCCTGTCTCCTACATGTGCATTTTAGAAACTGAACAATCCTTCATCATGGTGCATGGAGAATGACGTCCAGGTTGGCCAAGGAGAGGAGATTTGAGGATGAACAAAACTATGTAATGGGAAGCACCTTAAATTGCTTGTTGCTGTTTATAGCTGCCTGTCTCTGTATGTCAGCCCTGTGACTTACTGACCACAAGTCCAGGGTTTACCCCTTCTCTTGCACAGTGTCAGCAGAGATAGGTAAGTAATATAAGGATTGTGTGAGAATACATATTGTCTCAATGAAATAACTGATCATAATTGGTATATGGGCCATTCTACCGAATTTGTCCAAACTGTGGTCCCACACTAAAAAAACTATGTAACAAAACAATTAAGAATTCAGACTTTACATATTTACTAAGATTCTGTTTTGATCTATTTAACACACAAGACAGCAAATAGATAGTAATAAGCTAAATATAGACAAAATCATCATTTATAGTGTACTTTCTATTAGGAAGTGGTTGTCCCAACCCCTAAGCCCTAAATTTCGACCTATGAAAATAATACTTAAAACAATTTTGTATTTTTTTTCAATGATGTTTTTTAAACTATCTTGTTGATTTCTTTTAAACAGCATTGAAAAGATTTGGATGTATTGCGGGTTTATTTTTTTAATTTAAAAAGATCATTTAAAAATGCTGTCCCACGCTTTCATGTCACGCCCAAACACAGATAGTTTTACCACATAGGTTGAGCCTGTTTTTAGCCACACCCCTGCATTTTTGATCAGGCAGAGACTCAGCATCCCTCTATCTCATGGCATCATAGTGAGTAGTTACCTCTCATCATTTTGGAGTAAATGTGTTCCAAAATCTGAAAATCTGTTGGGAACATTTTTAATTGTCACTACCAAACACATATTCTCTGCAATTAGGTAAACTTTTGGAGGTTTAATGCAACACATTATGTTTTTATGGGTGTACACCTGTTCAAACATCCATTTGCTGGCCATGTGGTTGGTAGCATTTTTTAGTTATTAGCTAAAATTAGCTAAAATTGTCACAACCGAAACAGATGGTAGAGTTTCGGTTGTGACAACATGTAATGGTCCACTCACTTAAGTCAATGTTTGATCGTTATTACCTCTTAAAACATGTAGATAATGCTGATTCATGTTTTATATTATAAAGCATCAGGAGAAAGCAACAGGGAGAAATGAAAAAAAAACCAATATGGCAAAACAAAATATTTGAAAAACTAGACTTTTAGCCCAAGGGTGTCGATCACGTTATTCTTAAGGAGTTGTTTGTTTTGTTTTAAGTTCATTAAAGTTCTTGCATAACACTTTCTGGTGTGTGTATTTTTTTTTAAAAAAGATGTTTTAAAGAGACTGTGAGGAGTTTCTAAATAATTACAAAAAAGTCTCACTTTTAGATATATGTCTGATGGAAATACACACTTTAAGATGAGTTTTATAGCATCAAAATAGGTTATCTATAAATGCTATTCCTTAGCCTTCCGGTCGGGTCGGACAGGGCTGGACTGGCCTGGATACTCAACTTCAGGAACAAGACAATTAAAACTAGAGCAAATTTATATTATTCAGACACGTCTTAGAGCACCAGGCTGTAAGTAGTGATATATAGCCAGCTACAAAACTACGATACTAAGTTTTCTAAAAATTGCTTGTTGTCACACATCAAAAACTACCGCTACGTAACTAGAAAGAGATACATTACCTCGTCGCTTTGCATCCTGTAAGTTGTTGAAAAAAGAAGTTGTAAAGCAATGCAGAGTTCTGAGGAAGGTCCGAGTTTCATTCATATAGCATCACAACAAACACACACTTTGGCTTGTGGTGCGTTCCAGTTGTAGTCGGAAGTTGGAATTTCTGAGTTTCGAGTAGGAGACTACAACTGAAACGTCCCCCGAAGTGGAAATTTCCTGCTGGGAACTCGGTGAAACCTCGCCACCCCCAAGTTGACAATGGAAGATGGATGCCCCCAGTGTGAACAGTTATTTAGCTCCTGTAATATGAAATTTATTTGCACTTCTGACGGGGGTGTGTTGCTCAAGATCAGCTGTATACAGGGGCTGATCTTGAGCAGAGTCGAAAAGTCATTTTTGCTTAGGAAGGTTCCTCACGGAGTGAAATGAACCGGAAGTAGTTCATGATAAGAGCTGTTCGAATAGTTTCAATGCATAGGAAAGGTGGCTCAATGCTTCCTTTATTATCTCCTTTAGCATAGGATACACTGGACCATCCTTTACGAAAGGAGAGGAGATTATTCTGTCCCACAATTCACCGCGGCAACAGCTTCTATAAACAGCGCGTACTCCGACTGCTTCCGAATTCAACCGAATAATGACGAACAAATCACACAGACCATGTGAGTTACCTCTGCTGTTCATCCTTTCTAAAGTTTACCAAAACGTGCCTTAACTTTCCAGTAGTCTGATTCTCTGAAGAGAGCAGAATATGAGACATTTGATGTTGATTATGTTTTAAACTTGGTTCAATATTAATCATTTGTACACCATTAGATTGTGGTCTTAACAGTTTGTGCCTTTCTTTCCTTCAGTTCATTTATTTTCATGCACTGGTTGGTGTTCATGTTGATAATGAGAGGACAGATTTATTTAAATCCTCACTTCCAACATCGGTTATGCAGATGCAATTTTTACCAGGTTATTATGTTCAATGTTGTCTGAAAGGAACAACATTGTCATGATACATGGTGCATGATGCGTCTTTTGTAGTCCACCTTCAGAAAATTGTAGTTTCACCGCAGCAGTAACATCCGCCGTCACATGATGACGAAGCGTAGTGAAAGTGTAGTCGGATTCTCTCTGTATGGCAGTTTTCCTTTCCTAAGTCCTTCTGAATTCTCCTTTCTCCTTTCCTTAACCTCATGACGTTTTCCATCAGGGTTAAGGAAAAGTAGATATGAAAGGACTTAGGAGGAGACTATTCGACCGCAGCCATAGTATTGTTAGACTTATATTTACAAAAATGTTGCCATAGTGATAACCACATTCTTCATACAACAACACAGGGCGTGCTAACAACAGCTAACAATAGCCTGGTAGATCGGCATGTTTTTTTCCGACTTCAACTGGAATGCCGATAAGTCAGAGATGATGTCACTCCCAGTTCCGAGGTTACTGGAACGCAGCATTACGACAGTCGCCGTGCGTGCTCATGGGTAGCAGAGTCTTAATGTCGCCAGTAATAGATTCTCCTCATAGCACCTTTAAAAGCAATATCTTCAGAATGTTCAATAATTATAACTCATGTTTGACCCTCTAACTCCCAGCTCAACTGTTTGGCAGAAGTCAATACATTCAGGAATGTTTAATGTGTAAAAAAAAAATCATTGTTTATTTGTGACAGAAAAAACTGCTTTAACTGCTTAAACTACTTTTTAATGTTACAGTATATGCGTTGTGATGTTTGAGTAGGCTAATGCTGGCCTTCAAAGTAAATGTCATTTGATTGATTATAAACATTTGTGTTCATAATATTCCCAATGTAAGACATGTTTGAAGTTAATATTAAGCAATAAGGTGGAGGGAATATGATACAACCTTGCAAACAAAAAAATAGTGGTCACTACCAAAATAGTGCAGTCACAACCGAAACACTGGGTGTTTTGTAAAAAATAAAGGATATTGAGTCATCAACTAACATTTTATGATGACTATTCATTAAATGTATGTTCAATTTCATAACTCATTAACTCTGAGATCTATATAATCAGTGGAATTCATTTTACAAGAAAAGATTGGATTTTGATTTTGATGAGTCTTAGAAATTGAACTTTGAAAAATGTTTAAAATATCATTTTTATTGATTTTGTTGTAAAACCCTTCAAGAAAAATTTGAAAAAATACTTTAGAGGGGGCATGGAAGTACAATATGAACAGATTAATATAATACCTTTTATTGCAGTGTGTTGCTATGTTTCGGTTGTGACACATTTTGGGAGTAGAAAAAACATTTCAAGAACGAGCAGAAATTAAAATACGAATATTGACTGCACTATACAAAATATATGTACCTTAGATATGGTACAACATATGTATACGGACAAAGTTTTGGGGAAAAAAAACACTTAAAAAAAAATTCCAACCCTGCACTTTGGACAAATTCGGTAGAATGGCCCATATAATAATAATTGGTGAAAACAAATTTATTAGAGGTTAGCCTCTTGAGATGCTACATCTCGTTCAGGAGGGTCCTCATGTCTGTATAATTGTTGTGATAATTTTATAGAAGTATAATCAACGATTGTCTTACTGAAAACAAGAATTTATGGTAATGATGAACTCATGGGTGCTCAGACCTCAAGTGCCTCCTGTGATGGACAATTTTGATGATAAGACTTTAACCTCCAGCCCTGCACCATCTCCTGCTTGTCAATGTTGTTTTTCCACCCTTCACACCTCTTTACCAGAAATCCATCACCTTTTGCTTGCCCACACCCCATCTTCTGCCAGACCTCTTTGATTTCTAAATCCTATTGTCTCCACATCTAGCCCTTTTTGTCACCCCTTAGATATGCTTCCCCTCCTGACACCTTCAGCTCAGGCTGACCCCACCCATCTTGATGCCCTTGATCAAAGATTAATGACATCTCCATGTAAATTGTATTTCTTTTGTCTGCTATTGTTTTACTATGTCTGCCTGTCTTGTGTATTTCTCTGTCTAGACGTAACTTACACCTGAGTCATTTTTTGTGTATCCACCCCTTACTTAAAGACTGCGCCCTCTGGGCTCAGGGCACATTCGACATTGTCTTGATTGCTGATGTGTTGAATGACCTTCTTTGCAAAGAAAAAAAACCATGTCGGCCGGCAAGAAGTCTCTATTTCATTTTTCACCAGAAACGTGAAAAAACTTCCACGACAATTACTATCATATTTGTCTAAGAATACATGTGTTAAAGTTAGACCTCTTGAGATGTGACATTCCATTTTCAAGAGGGATCTCATGCCTATGTAGCGCTAAAAATAGTTACTGTAGATGTATCAACCATGGATAGAGAGATCATGCTAATATCAACATTAACAGCTATAATGACAATGAACTGGAATAGGCTATGGAAATGGCCAACAATGTGTCATGTCTGTTCACTTTAGTTATTGAGGCTTCATGACTCCAACACAAGTAGGCAGTCTGCACCAAGGATCCCAGGCCACCTACAAGACAAGAGCCAGAGACAAGTACAGGAGCAAACAAAAGGGGCAAAGGCAGATGTGGAGCGAGAGTGAGAGAGAGAAAGATAGAGCCCGGTGTGCCAGATCCCCCAACAGTCTAAGCCTATTGCATCTTTACTATGTGTATGGACTATGAGCTGATCAGTCATCTGACCAGCTCATAGTCCATACACTATGAGCTTGTCAGTCAGATGACTGAAGGCTCTACTTCCCATACTATTTCTGGAGATTGATAGTACCATGAGCAGGCCAGCATTTTGGGAGTGTAATGTTCTGGAGGGGTTGGCCAGCACTACAAGCTCTTTAAGATAAATTTGTGCCTGTCCACTGAGAGCTTTATAAGTGAGAAGAAGTCAGTACATGTGCCGTTGCATTTTGGACCAGCTGAAGTGTCTTAAGCAACTTGCTGGGACAACCTGAAAAAAGAGAATTACAATAGTCCAGTTTAGAGGTAACAGAAGCATGGACATGCTCTTCAGCATCACTCTGGGACAGGATAGGCCTGATTATAGCAATGTTAGGAACATGAAAAAAAGCTGTTTTTTAAATTTTGCTTTATGTGAAAGTTAAAGGACAAATCCTGATCGAATAGAACCCCAAGATTTCCAACACTTGTGCTTGGTGCCAGGCTAATGCCATCTATGGCAGTTAAATCATTAGAAATGGTTTCTCTTCACTTGTGAACATTATCTTTAAACATGATCCATTTACCTCATTTTTCTAGACAAGGCTATGGTCTTTGAGTGATGATAAAACTGGGAAACCAAACAGAAGTGACAGAAGATGAAGGGAATTAAGTTTTTGTTCTTTTGAAAAGGAAGTGAACCAACATCACATGTCAAAGTAGCAGGTGCACCGTTAAAAATTAGGGGCCCCACGAAAAGATATCAGTATGGGCCCCACCACCACAGCCCAAATTAATCTACTTGAATACTTAAACCACACCTCCATTATTAAAATATGTCACAGTTAGGTAGAACCTGACTTCTGGGTCAGCAACAATTTACCACCAGTCCACAGCCTTATTATGTGGCCTTTCAGGGGCCCAACCAAATTAAATGTGTAACTTTAAACCTGGCAGCATTAAGTTTGAATCAACATGTTCTGGTTTAAATCTAAAACCTTTGGATGTTTAATGACTGTAGATGTCACCATTGTGTCTAATCTGTAAAACAAAATGACTGAGAAGTTAAAGTTTATGATGTATCTAACCCCCCTGAACAGGAAGGCTCCCCTTCGGCTCTGTGAATCATACACCTACAGAAACCAAATATGAGAGAAGAGAAACTGTGGCTGCAGTGTTAACGGAAACTCAGCCACATTTCAGAGTGTCAACGGCGTGCTTGGGCCTGGTGTGTTTCCTCCTGCTGACCACAGTCATCACTGTGTGCGTGCTGTGTGAGTATTAAAGAGAACAATGAGAGCAAAAAGGGGAAGCCTAAGGGTGAGAAATTCTGCGAACAGACATTTGTGGCTTTTATAGTCTGTCTTGTTTTCTTCATGCAGACAACAGAGACTTAAATCAGCTCTCCAGAGACCTCACCAATCAGACAGCAGAGAAACACCAACTCTGGGCCCAGAACCAGAACCTGACTGATGAGAGGGACCACTTAAAATTTAGTTTAAATAATTTAAAGCTTATGTTCAAGAACCTGACAAGAACAGTTGGTAAGTTATTAACTCACTGTGTATTAAACTTTAGAATAAATTAGTATGACATTTGATGAAAATTACTGTTGGAGAATGTCAAGGCCTCAACGGATACTTCTGGATTTAAAGTGTTACTGTATGAAATGCGTGGCCTGAACACTAGCAACACAAAGAGACAGCAAATCTTAGTCTGCACCAAGGCCTGGGCTGTACATTGGTGTAGATACTGCTCATATCTGCATAATTTTAAGAATTTCAGATGAAAACAAGCCCAAAAAGCATGAAAGGTGATTACACTCTATGAACAGATTGTTTACCATGACTTACTTTTCCACTTGCAGGATTCTTTGTTTTACCACTACTTTGCCACAGGGCACAGCCAACGTGTCCTTCTAGCTTGCTTCACAAGAGGAAACAAATGATACGAAGATCGATAAACTGGGGGTTTTGCAGCCAGTACTAGAGCTCTTTACTTTGAACACTTGGGAATACTTGTATGTTCTGGGGTGCACAAAAGGAAAACTTCTGTTGATGGAGGGTCGACAGGTCTAGATAAAAAGTAATCGAAACTGCTTTGAACATGTATACTTTTATGGACAAGATTCAAAGCTTCATAAACTATTTGGGAAAGCCAAAAGAGCCAAATGATAGTTGATCTTCAAATTAAAGATTTGACTTAAACTGATGGTTTATTTTGACAAGGCAGAAGCAGTGGCCTTGTCAAGTTTATTTTATGAAAACACACTGTATGTAAGACTGCCTACTAACTAGCATTTACTTATGGCAGTATTATGTCTGTTTATCGAGAGGCTCTAAATTATCTTATACTCTTTGAACTGCATTATATCCTTACATATTCCATAAGGTGACAGCTGTGTGTTTCTGAAGGTACATGCCCAAATGAATGGAAGAAGTTTGGTTGTAGTTGTTACTACTTTTCAACAACAGCTAGCACATGGTCCAGAAGTCAACAGACTTGTCAACTATATGGAGCAAACCTCGTGAAGATAAAAAGCCAAAGAGAGATGGTGAGGAGTTTTTATCCACAGGCATCTTTGTTTTTAGACTTTTTTAAAAATGTGACATGACAACATTATTTCCTTTCTTAAGATGTTCCTGAACAAGTTTGGACTTCACCTGAGGTTTTGGATTGGCTTAAGTCAGTCATCCAGCACAAGTACCTGGAAGTGGACTGATGAATCCTCACCTAGAACTTTGTGAGTTTTAAAGAAATCCAACCTTTAAGACACTTGTTTTGGTATAAGCAGAGTAACGCCACCATTCTATTCTAACTGTTTGGGAAACTAAAATTGTTGCTATCAAACTCTTAATATCCTTTTTTCAATTCTCTTTATGCATATTTACCTTTCATCCTTTAAAATATATATTCTTTCCCTGTAGATACTGGCAGGATGGACAGCCACCATGGTCCTACATTAGGAGAACAGAGGTCTATCAGAGATGTGCAGCTTTTAACAGCTTTTCAAGTGACTCTATGTGGTGGATAAAATCTTGGACTGTGGAGTCGTGTTCTTCACACAAACGATCAGTTTGTGAAAAGGAGGTGGAAATGCCCTGGTGAACTGGTTAACTTAAAGTAAATTGATTCCATAACTAATCTCAAATATAACAGGTAAAGCTCTCGTAAAGATGTATGCTATTCAAATGAACAATGCACACTATAATGTTAAAAAGAGATGGAATAAGTTCCCATGATTTTGTATCAGAACCACAGTACCTATGTTTGTTTTTTTTAGCACAAGTAGACCACATCACAAAACTTAAGTCTCAGCAATTTTTGGTCAGTAACATTTAACAACACTTTTTTTACTCATAATTTTTATGGCTAACTCAGATTTTTCACCCCACAAAGGTCAAAATAGCCAAGACAGTCAATTGTGCTTGAATTAATTAAATTAAAAAAAAAAAAAAGGTTTCCATTTGGGTTGGCAAAATTTGCCGTTTTAATGTCTCTAAATATGGTTTCTAAACTAACATGAGTAAGATTAACTCAGGTGCACGATACACAAATTATGAATTTATGTCAGTAATGCTGTCCATGTCTTATATTTTTACTTTTTGACATGTTAGTTTTGAAAAAGGAGAAGCGTATGGTCATTGATGTTTCAATTCTAAACAAAATGTTTTTTCTTTAATTTAGGATTCTTCCTTTTTACTGAATAATTAACCTATATTCTACTTGAGATACCAAAAGCTCAACTCTCATTTGCAGAAAAACCCTGAAACTTTCAGCCTGGGTGAGCTGCATATGTGAACACAAAGAGCAGTGTTGTTCACTTAGACTGAGTCTATGTCCATACAGTAAGTGGATGGGTATTTTTGAAAACACTGCTTTTTCTGTCCACAGGTAAACAGTGTTTTAAGTCACTGAAAATACATATTTTGGAAAACTCCTGACAAAGACTCTGTCTGGACAGAGTCCAAGAGAAGATTTTCAAAATAGATGTCCTGCTTGTGAAGAGCAGAAAACACTGATATAGGTGTAGACTGTATAGTTATTGCGCAATAATCCCCAGGAGGTAAAAATCAAAGCATTTGGCATTTTTTAAATCGGCCTAGCACATTTCTCTGTAAAAAATAAATTTGCAGGACATTGGACCTTTAAGTGAAGATTACTGGACTATTTACATGCTAACATAAACTTTTTGTTCCGCCCTGGCTGTAATGACGCTTTTAAAACACTCAGACAATTCACACATTGCTGACGTTGTGGACAAAATCCTGAGTCAGTATTTCAAATGTGACCGTGCTGGTCGAGGACCCATAACTGCTAGTGTCTTTAACTGCCATGGTTACAGCAGATGTTGAAACCAACAGGAGTACTTAGAAAACTTCTTTGTAAACTGATTTGATCAAGATGATCAGATTGGTTTAAGTTAAAATGCAATAGCATAAGTATACTGTTTAATACCCACAAACACAAGTTAACATAGCCACGAAATAAAACTCATGTTAGTCAGACTTGTGGCTGGAATAGAAATGAAAATAAAAGTGTTTGGCATAAAAATGTAAAAAAGGATCATATCATGGACTTCATTACAAGGTTTTAATCAGTGTGTAACATGATGTTTTTGCATTTAACGTCAACAGGGATATCAGGCTGATGAAGGGCAGAACTGGCCTCCACACCCATGCCAACGCCTGCGTTTGGATGACCCACCAAGGGATGCTAAAGTTTAAAAAGCAAAGAACCAGAGCCTTTATACTTTTACAATAATCTATCATATTATGTGGTTTCATGTTACTTAAATGCTTGCACAGTTTTTTTTTTCAAAGTTGTACATTAAAGGGATAATTTAATCAGTATTTAGAAATAGGATTACTTTAAATGTCTAACTAAAAAAATGTGATTGTTTTTGTATTTTTTTATTTCTCCTTTGATTTACTGAATCAATTAATAATGCATGTGAGTGTAATCATTAGCTGTCTATACTTTGTTAATAAAACAAAATGAAGACAAAGCCAATTAAGCCCCAATTCAATGGTTTTCAAAGTGATAGGTGGGCTACTGGATTTCAGGGGAGGAGCCAAACTAAAATGCTCTGTTCAGGCAAATTGAAATTAACTTTGGGTAAACAGTTTATGGAGATAAAAGAGGAAGTAGGCCTACAACTAGAGCTGGGAAATTCATGGATTTAAAATTTCAATCACAATTACTGCCTCCCATAAATATAGAATTAAATGATCAAGATCTGTGTCCATACTCTTCTCATGTCTGTTACTTTGTAAATTCTGCTGCTGCCTGTCTTGCCAAGAAACTTGTGCAAATGAAATTTTAATCTTAATGAGATTTTTCTGGTTAAATAATTCTCATAAATAAGATAACTGTGCCACATGTTGAGCTTCTCTTTGGTTTTTTCCTACATCATTTTATTATAAAACATAATTTTATTTTTAAAGCACCTTTCATTATACCCAAGGACGCTGTACAAGTTTAAAACAACAAAAGAGAGAGCAGTGTCATTATTACTATCAAAAGGGATTTTTTTTTCCCTTGTATTTTAATGTATGGATCATTTTTTGAATGTTCAAATTGGTTGAGGTCAACAAATGGTAGCATGTAGTGAATGTTGTAAAATCAGTGAGTAATCATGTTTTTTTGACCGTGATCTCAGTATCTGTCAATAATTTCAATTCTGTTTTTGCCATAATGTACCATCAACTTATTCTAGACAGTACTGTTTTTGATGAGCTGGTCTTAAACTTCACGGCCACTGTCTGTAATCTGTGAACAGTTGCTCCTATATACTGGCAAACAAGAAGGAAAATAATCAATGCATGATTTTAGATAGTCGGTTTTAAGACTGTATTTGTTATTTCTTTGGATCATTTAAAATTATGTAGACAATAATTTTGACAAAGGTTGTAAAAACAACTCATAAAACATGTAAGATAAGACAAAAATGCTATGGTTTACTTAAAATCTTTTAAATAGCATTTGAATGTTTTTTTTTTTTAAATAAAACTGTGGTTGTAAAAGGATGTGAAATTGTATCATAAACAATTGTCAAGAATTGTAAGCAATATTAGTTGGTTATTAATTAATATATTCATGTTTAACAAAAATGTATATTGGGTGGGTTGGGAGTGCATCAGACATACTGTCTGACTAGTGGAGGCCTAGTTGACAGCTGTTCAATAGTTCATGGGAAAACCAACGTCATTTAAACAAAGCAGCTCTTATCTTTTCTGTCTCCTCCCTTTTACAGCAGTTTTTGTTTGTTTGACCAGCATGTTATCTTCACCTGTCCAGGTGTTCCAGGCTGTAACTGACCTTTCATATAGTGTGAAAAACATGTATACCTTTAAGAGATACAGCAAAAACATATAAAAAAAAAAAAGACAAACCATGAGTTAAAGTAAAGAAAATAAATTAGAAAAACACACTACAAATTGTGCTTCAAGTTTTTATATTTTTATTAGTTGAGAGAAAAGATGATGTGTACGGACTAACGGTACCTGTTTTTCATTCTGTCATGCTTGGATTGTTGAGATCAGTTATGTCTTCCTCATTTCTAAACAGACTTTTTTATTGCAGACAATATAAAGCACAGTGAATGATACTTTTATATGGAGAACAGACTGTTACACAGACTCACCCACTTCCCCTTCAATCCCCCTCCTCCCTTCATCCCACTCTACCTTGCCAAATCAAGTTTTTGTAAGACAGTAAGAACACATCATTAATATCTCAAATGATCTGATAAAAGTTAAAATAATTATGATAATCAAGAAATAAAAGGTAAAGTGAGTGGAACTAATGGAGTAACACCATAAGTCTCAGGGACACTGGCAAGGCTGGTAGTGAAAGTCAGAAGTGACTTGTTCTTTAGGTGTAAATTACATCAGTTGGACCCCTCCTCATCCCATAATTTCGAAAAGAAAATCCTTAAAGTATCAAATCGAAAAAAAAACTGGAGCGAAAAACTCACAAAGTACAAGTCAAAGCAGATGAATTGAAAACTCACTAGAGACCACTGGGGAACACTAAAGAGCACTGGAAGCACGCACAAGGACGGAAACAAAGAAGATGAATGACCTATCAGGGGAACACAGAGACTAAGGGGCTGTTTACAAGAGGTCAAATCTGATAAGTTTTCATTGCAGTTTGGCCTTGCGTTTACATGGGAACTCTATACGGAGTGCCGAATCCGTAACCTTTGAAACCAGTGTCTAGAGTGGAGAGTTTCCAAAATGCTCTCCATGAAGCTCCGTGTGAACCAATTTGGAGTGTTTCAGGGTGAAAAGCTGACATCACTGCATGTGCAGTACTATAGTCTATATATAGCATTCCAGGAACAATAACAGCTTTGGCCATCTACTCGAGGAACGTGTGTATCCAGACAGATTTGTAGTCTGAACTGATCTGTTGTCCAGAAAAGAAACTCCTGCGTCTTTGTGCGTCCACTCGCCATTGTTGTTTGTGAAACGTTTTTCTTCTTCGTACGTGTGTTGTAGCAGCGCTGCTTCTCTGCAAACCTACATCGCCATCTACTGAACCGACATGCATACTACTGTGGTTTCATTCGTATCCAGCATCTCCGTTTGAACGTGGATCGACATTGAATACGCAAAGGAAAAATCTTTGCATTGTAAGTCACAGAGTCTCCGTGTAAACATAGCCTAAATACTTGGGGAGACCATCAAGCACAGGTGGAGGGAATCATCATCAGAGGCACACAGAAGGGAAGGCAGGAAAACACCACAAAGAACACAGGGGTTTCAAAATAAAATAGGAGAAGTAAGGAGTAAGGAGACTAAATTAACAAAAACCAAGAACAGAGTCCAAGCAACAAAAAGGAAACACAAAAGTCTAAACAAGTGTCACAATATACAATAAACTAAATAACTCAAAACAAGCTGAATTATGAAAGCGACAGTGACTTAAATAAGCACTTAAATGATTGCTTGTCACAACCAAGTTATACAGACAACTATTTTCTGAACGCACATCAAAACAGAACACTGAGGCTAATTTACACAGGCTCATTAAAATTGGACTATGGCTGAGGTTCTGATCATATCAAACAAGTTTCTGGAACATTGCAATGAATTCTCTGTCCTCCAGTGGCCTCCACAGTAACCACATCCTAATCCAATAGAGCACCTTGGGATGTGGTGGAATGGTAGGGTTGAATCATGGATGTGCACCTGACAAATCGATAGCAACAGCAAAAATCTGTTATCTTAATATAAGATAACGGAGCACTTCTGAAAGCAAAAAGGGGTCCAACATGGTAATAGATAGGTTTATCTAATGAAGTGGCCAGTGAGCTAAAATAGATCTGCACAAAACATTAGTTCCCCTTAGTCAGGCACTTCCTATAGACTGGGCTGAACGTTAAACAAAAATCATCCCATATGGGTCATTACTTCCGCTTCGCTGCTGTTTTTAGCTGACTTCATCTCTAAAGCCATTTCTATTACAGTTCTCTGTTTGTGTTAAACGCTGACACTGAGGAAATGCAAAAAAACTGTTGCTTAAGTTTACTCGTGAGCTGGCTGCAGAGGCACATGGACTCAAATACATATATATACATATATATATATATATATGTATATATGTGTGTATATATATATATATATATATATATATATATACATATATATATATATATATATATATATATATATATATATAATCTTAATAGCAGAAATAATTATGGCAGACTGGTTCAGTGAAAGGCTTTGGTCTGCATAGTACATGTCTTAAAAGTAAAACACTGTATATTTGCCTGAACTCTTTGCTTTTGATTGGATTACAAATGTATCCAGTCTATGTCGTAAAATAAATAATTATTAACTCAAATTTTAGTCTGCGTTAATGGGAAAAGTTCAAGTCTCTTTCTTACAGAAGATGGTTACAGTTTTGCTGACCCCCACCCTCAGACTTGTCCGTCACAGTCAGAAGTCTTTAGCACAGGAAATGTGGTCAACCACAGCGTCAGGCTGTTACTTCAACTATAATAAGACGGAGACATTTTAAAACTGTTTTGTGTTTGCACCTGCGGTAGAAACAGCACACAACTTCATCACGTTAGTCAAAGTATAGCTACATCTTTTATAATCCTAATACAAATGAAACATACACTTAAGTACTGAGGTGCTAGCTTTTATAGATACTTGAACACTGTCTATGTGTTTTTTAAATAATTCTTTAAATATATTTTTTTTACAGTGCTTTGACAGGAGTCAAGAAAACAAGCGTGTACTCTCTTTAAAGGGCACACATCTAATAAAAGGGCAAACATCTAATCTACATAGACTATAAAAGACTTAAAGGTTCCATGTCCTGGTGTGTTTGACCATTTACATCATGTCTTAGGTGTTTGTTAAGCACAAATTAGATTCAAGTTGAATAAAATAATGAAAAAATGTATCTCTGTAGATGATCAAATGATGCTCTGTTTTCTGGGAACACTTTAGACATGGGACCTTTAATAAGTGTTAAATTTTGAGAAAAATCAGGTCTGTAAACACCATTGGACTCATTAAGTCTGAGAAGTTCTGACATTAACATCAATAGATTGAAGGGTTAAATAACAACACATTACAAATGTATCCAGTCTATGTCGTAAAATAAATAATTATTAACTCAAATTTTAGTCTGCGTTAATGGGAAAAGTTCAAGTCTCTTTCTTACAGAAGATGGTTACAGTTTTGCTGACCCCCCACCCTCAGACTTGTCCGTCACAGTCAGAAGTCTTTAGCACAGGAAATGTGGTCAACCACAGCGTCAGGCTGTTACTTCAACTATAATAAGACGGAGACATTTTAAAACTGTTTTGTGTTTGCACCTGCGGTAGAAACAGCACACAACTTCATCATGTTAGCCAAAGTATAGCTACATCTTTTATAATCCTAATACAAATGAAACATACACTTAAGTACTGAGGTGCTAGCTTTTATAGATACTTGAACACTGTCTATGTGTTTTTTAAATAATTCTTTAAATATATATTTTTTACAGTGCTTTGACAGGAGTCAAGAAAACAAGCGTGTACTCTCTTTAAAGGGCACACATCTAATAAAAGGGCAAACATCTAATCTACATAGACTATAAAAGACTTAAAGGTTCCATGTCCTGGTGTGTTTGACCATTTACATCATGTCTTAGGTGTTTGTTAAGCACAAATTAGATTCAAGTTGAATAAAATAATGAAAAAATGTATCTCTGTAGATGATCAAATGATGCTCTGTTTCCCTCCCCTTTGGGAACACTTTAGACATGGGACCTTTAATAAGTGTTAAATTTTGAGAAAAATCAGGTCTGTAAACACCATGCTCATTAAGTCTGAAAGAAGTTTGACATTAACATCTTTAATAGATTGAAGGGTTAAATAACAACACTTCACACTTAATCCATGGAGAGGCTGCAGGTGGCAAGGATGAAAAACTCTCAGAATAAGAAAAAGTTTTCTGTCCACTTTGCCTGAAAGCTTCATTTGACCAAAGATGCTCTTTTTTAAAATGTATGCTGTTTAACTAATGGCAGTTTTTGCTAATTTGTTTGATGTGAACAAATTGGCAGACTCGGCTGAGCAGGATTGGATGGCACAGAAGTGTGGTCTGATAATCAGCCAGAGTAAAACTGAAAAAACATTCCCCTGCATGGATCAAATTCACACACTTAAAGAGACTGTGAGGAGTTTTTAAGTAATTACAAAAAAGTCTCACTTTTAGATGTATGACTGATGGAAATACACACTTATCGATGAGTTTTATAGCATCTAAATAGGTTATCTATAAATGCTATTCTTTAGCCTCCTGGTCGGGTCGTACAGGGCTGGACTGGCCTGGATACTCAACTTCAGGAACAAGACCATTAAAACTAGAGCAAATACATATTATTTTATTATTTATATTACACGTCTGAGAGCGCCGGGCTGTGAGTAGCGATATATAGCCGTCTACAACTACGATAATAATTTTTCCCCGCATTGCTTGTCGTCACACATCAAAAACTACCGCTACGTAACTAGAAAGAGATACATTACCTCGTCGCTTTGCATCCTGTAAGTTGTTGAAAAAGAAGTTGTAAAGCAATGCAGAGTTCCGACAAAGATCCATGCTGCATTTACCACAACAAACAAACACATTTGGCTTCACGT
Source organism: Scarus forsteni (assembly GCA_036419115.1). Classification (NCBI taxonomy): domain Eukaryota; kingdom Metazoa; phylum Chordata; class Actinopteri; order Labriformes; family Labridae; genus Scarus; species Scarus forsteni. The sequence continues at coordinate 33,455,120 of JAZDUH010000098.1, read as the reverse complement.
CTCCGGTGCGTTCAAGCTGTAGTCAGAAGTAGGAATTTTGAGCTCCGAGTGGGAAACTAAAACTGGAACGTCCCCCGAAGTCGGAATTTCCTACTGGGAACTCGGTGAAACCTCGCCACCCCGAGGTGACAATCAAAGATGGATGCCCCCAGTGTGAACAGTTATTTAGCTCCTGTAATAATCAGTTTATTTGCACTTCTGACTGGGGTGTGTCGCTCTAGATCAGCTGTATACATAGTATTGTTAGACTTATATTTACAAAAATGCTGCCATAGTGATAATCACATTCTTCATACAACAACGCAGGGCGTGCTAACAACAGTTAACAATAGCCTGGTAGTTAGGCATGTTTTTTTCTGACTTCAACTGGAATGCCGATAAGTCGGAGATGATGTCACTTCCATTTCCGAGGTTTCAGGAATGCAGCATTACGCCGGCGATAAATTCTCCTCATAGCACCTTTAAACGTCAAATATTTTTCGGTCATAAGGTGGGAGTCTAAGTTAGGTCCCAAATGATTTGTGTTGAAGTCTTAGCCCAGTTGAGTCAAATTTATGATGTGGTTTAGTCCAGATAAGAGTCTGACTGAAGTCTAAGTCATGTGCCTCAAGTGCACACCTGATAAATTCAGTTAGCTTTGTGGAAAGAGAAAAAAAATCCCTGAAATGTGTGAAACAATGGACCACACTTTTATTCAAAGCAATATGTAAAAAATGAAATGCAAATACCAACTGAATTGTAAACTAAGACACTGAAGCAGTAATATAGTATAAATACGTGAGCCAGAAGTCTCTGCTTGACAATAACACATATACTTGCTCCTCTGTCTCTGAAATTAATGTGCTGCTCAAGCATGAGGATAGACTGTTTGGTCATAAACATGCCCTTCTCTCTCTGCATTGGACATGCGATGTGCCTGCACCTTATCATAGACAGTACTTAAGTTGGGTAGCTCATCAATTCCTGAAGAGTCTGGTGCATTTCTTCCCTGTGGAAACAAAAACAACAGTGAGCAAAGCTATCCATGAGAATTTCTCTTTTTTAAAAGAAACTTCAGTCACTGTCGCGTGTCCACAAGTTTGGTGGACTTGGTTTGGTTTAAGGGTCAATTTGCATAATTTTTGCAATTTTCTCTTGATTTGGCTTTCTTTTGTCAGGCAGACTAATGCTCCTCAAATGCTGCATGATATGACCACCTCCACTAGTTGGGGCTGTGGCTACAGTCTTTGTTCTTGCCACCTCGCCTGTTGTTGCACTATGATCCAGATATTTGAGTTATGACATTGCTCAGCTTATAGCAGTTCAGAAGTATTCTGTTAAAATATGAAGCAGCATTCAGGTGGCATTTAAATATTGATCATAGTGAGGATGGATTAAGCAGAATCCTCACAGCAGGCCAGCAAAAAAAATTAGAAAATTTTGGAGATGAACTGGAAAGGCCAAGCCCTTTAAATAAAAGTTGCTTAGAAAGTGCTTTATAACATCTGTTAGCCCAGTCAGCTTAAAGTCATCTTAAAATGTGGAAAACTGCCCAATGTTAACTACAGGAAGTTTTCCACAAAATCCCAAAATCCTGATCAAATATTTCTGGATCCACATTCAGATTCTGATCACCACAAAATCTTATTATGTCTTCCTTGTAGCAAGACCAATAATTCTCACAAATTTTACCAAATCAGTTCATATTTTTTGGGTTATCTTGCTAACAGGCAAAGAGACTGATAAATGTCATCAAAAACAAACTTCTTGGCAGAGGTAACGATGTTACTCTATGTTATCATGGTAATATTGTTAGCATTTTAAGACATTCAAAGCTAACTGTGTGAATTTAAGTGGTGTTTCAGTATGTTAGGAATATACCCTAAATGGTAAAAAAAAAAAAAAAAACTCTAGCTTTTCAAACAAAGTTAAGATAACCAATCAGGCTGGTAAAATCAAAGTTTCATAATTAAAAAAAAACTGTCACTGGATGCCAGTAAGAATTAGGAACTTATTTAAGGTTAGATATGTGTATGTTTGGGGATTGGTGCAAGCTTAAAACTTTGTTTCACTTTCTGTACCAAAGTTCAGATACTCTAAACTTCACTTGTCATCTTTCAGTTGAAGAAACAAAAAGGAGCAGTGCTGAGTATGTGTTGACTCTGGCTTGCTTCTTATTCAGGATTTGAGAGTGTCATAGCTGAGCTTTATTATACCCTGAGCCCCCCTGTTTCATTAAGCTGAATATACTCTAACATCGTACAATAATCAGTGCTTGCCAGGAAATTGACTTTGATGTGTTCTTGATAACTGTGTAAGAAAATACACATCTCTTAATATATGAGGTCACTTTACCTCCAGCAATGAGTGTGTCAGTTATGTGGTATGAAAAAAGCAAAAATACAAACAAAAACACAAAAAGCATACAAGCAAAACAAAAAAAGTCAAATGGTGGCAGACTGGACAGATTTCTGGCTTGAGTTATTGGCATCATATTTCATAATCCTATTTTTAAGAGACCCGCCAGGATGTTACTATTTCTCAGTTGCAACAATTCAGCCAATCCTCACTAATTCTGGGCAGCCCTGAGTTTTTTTCCAATCAAATTCCAAACATCTTTGGCCAATCTTCCTCGCTCTCACCCCCTCTTTAAGCCGAGCATTTGTTTAACTTCTGTTCTGGGTGTGGTGTTCTCCTTGCTTGAGGGTCCAAACATCTCACTGGTGTTTTATTGATTCCAGCTCTTGCAGCTCTTCGTGAGCTTCCTGTTTTCTGCTCTGCTGATTCCTGCCACAAGCTTCTCTCCCTGTTATCTCACATCCTCCATTACTGTAAATGTGTTTCCCATTAAAGTCATCATCCAGGCTTTTATAATTAGCTTCACTGCCAGTCAGTCTCTCTGCTAACGCCCATGTCTCCAGCATTAGTAGAGTGCTTTCCTTTACCCCACTGATCATCTCACTCTCTTTGTGTCATTGATGATTTTACTGTTGTGCATATTTTATCTGCTGGTCTGTAAATGATTGTTAGATGTTGATTGTGGATGAAAAAATCATGTTTGTTTAAACAGCAAACAAATTACTTAAGCAAAGACAATAACTTCAATAACTGATTGTCAGTTAATTATAAAACCAAACTGTTGTAGATGATACTCAGACTTATTTTTTTTAGACATGTTTAAATTTTCTATCCAAGACATTTTTTTTATCTATTGAAACTGTTAAGTCTTCCCGAAAAGGTCAACCCAGGTATGTTGAAATTAAGTTATATTAAATAATTCTTCCCCTTATGTAGCTGCCAGGATTAAAACCTTGAAATATTTGGCTTGTTTGTGTACTTTTATTGTGTTTGGAATGGTATTTGTGCTGTTACTGAGTGAGGAACAATAAATTCTTTAGCATACACACATTTTTGGGGCAGTAGTTTAAAAAAAAGAGGTAGTATTCTGATAAAGTCCCCACAAAACATAATGTCAGGGTTCAGACAGGTTTGTTTGGAGCTACTGTCTTTTTCCAAACTTTAGTCACATTACAACATGTGACAGCAGTAATCCACTATTTGCTTCTTTTTGTATTTTCTCTCTCAAAGCTCTGAGGAAGCATAATGAGGCTCATCAGATCAGATTCTTCATAGCCTAGAGCATAGCGATGTATTTCAAACCTTACCTTGATCCATACATGTGCGACATCACATGAAAGCTGTTATTTCTCATGGTAAAATATTTCTGTGATCCAGCTAACCATGGAAGAGCGGCGTATGCCTTTTTTTCTTGAATAAACTAACGGACGCTGAGAAAACAAAATACTTGAATTTTGTTCCAGCCTCTGCCATGCAAATCCTTCAAGGATTTTCTGTCTTCTCCTTCCACGCCACACTCCACATTGATACGGGTGTGCAAAACTTTTATTAGGAGTTGTTCATACATAGCCAAATTCAAACAAATCTGCAAACACGGATATGTTGTTCTGAGTGCCTGAAAATGCACATTTTTGAAAACGGGCCCTGTAATGGATCAATCCAAAAACACCGGCCTTGTGTTTCAGTGTTTGTATTGATTATGGATGTATAATCCTATGTCTTCCTTAAACCTCATGTGTTAACCCTGACAACATGAGAAACAATGGTGGGATTCATTGTTGTGTTCGTGAGCCCATTATAGATTTGATGGCAAAATCTGCTGCTCATGTATGACATCCCTGAGCTACAAGAGGACATGAAGAACAGCATACGCCAGTGTTTGCTTACATTTCTCATGATGTATGCTCACGCTCCACATCTTCTTCTCTGTTATTGATGCATGTCTGCTGCAGCACCACTTACAGGCCAGAAATGTACACTACAGCGTTTCAGGGTTTTCACAAGGAAATACAAATGCCTTGAAAGGATGCTGTCTTTACAGATGTTTTAAAAACTTTTTTTTCATCCAAGTTAAATTGATTGTTATAATAAATGCTGGTGAATAATGATCAGGCAATATGAATTTCCTGTATGTGTGCCAAACACTGACCACGGTGATATTATAAATGATTGTTATACTTTCATAAAACACAAAATGTGTATGATTGCAGCACAACAATGGCAGTTGATCCAATTCAAGACAATACACAATACTCTAAGTTATGCTGAGGTTACTTTATCATATGACATAATCAAATGTGTCAAAAAAATGTTCTGTTTTTCCTGTGATTGAATGTACATTTTGAAAAGGAATAGGGAATTCTAAACTTCGTTCCCCTTTTCATATCCAAAACTGAGCCTGGGTTTCTTTGTGAGGTCAGAAATTAATAAAGTGTAACATTCAACCATAAAACCAGTTTTCACTGTTGAGGAGTGCAACTAATAACTAAAATCTGACATCTTAATCAAGAAATAATTATATGTTTTAATATATTTTTCTTAAACTGTAAATTTGAAACTTTACATTTAACAAAAACAATTACATTACATTTTAGCATTAAAAAATTTGGATTAAGAAGCTTCTACATACTGGCGTATAAAAAAACATAACATAATGATGATTTTGGTAATTAATAATGCTTTAATTTAGGACAGCTGTGGCATAAACCTTTCTTTGCATGGTTGTCTAATACATTTGCTTATTACAGTCTATAGCATGTGTAAAACAACTTGGCATTTGTGTGTCTCAAAGCTCTTTTGTAGGGACATGGGAACAAGTATTAAAGCATTGTGAATGTAGCTAAGTTATCTAAAAATAAAAGCATTAACAGTGACCTGGTTGACTTCAGAGATAAAGACACATTTGCATGAAGCAGACAGTTAGCAGCGAACCAGAGACTGACAAGTACATTAGCAAGACGTTTGGCGGCAGCTCGATATTTACTTTGTGGGAGGTTCATTTAAACTGCTTTTGTGTATTTACATTGCTTATAACAGTACAAAAATTCCATCAATTTTTATCCAGTGTGTGTTTATACCAACCTGACTGTGTGTGGTCTCATTTAGTTGTACGTCTGTGTACAGCACTTCAAGGTCTCGGTTCTCTGAGCCTGTAGGGACACAAATAGGATAAAAAATAAGTGCTCAAAATTGATCCAGATTTATTACAGAACTGTATTTTGCCTTAAAAGGGTCCATATATTGGATCTTAATGACTGCTAGAATATGTTCATACTAAGGATTGGGGTTTCAATATTGAGTATTAAAGGCCATTTCAAAGTTATATTCAGACAGCCGCCACGTTCAATAAAAGCTAAGGGGATGTTCCGAATGTATTTGATATTTTTGTTGAGCGAGTTGTTTTGATTGTTGCTGAATGCCAGCTCTGTCCGAGGCTTTACATGGCCATGACTGCTAGAATATGTTCACGGAGTATTGATTGTGTGTTGATTGATATTAATGCAGTGTTTCAAATCGTAGACCCTAGCTTTAAGTACTCTTATGGTACTGATTACTCCTGTAAAATATCAAAGCCAAATGAAGTCTGTTAAAATTGAATATCTGTGAAGCTCTGTGAACTTATTAAGTCCTTAACTCTTTTCCCAGACATATTAATACAACATAGGACTCTGATGGTGTAATATAGCTCGTACATTTATTTTCTTTGGATTAAGACTAAAAGCTAAATTCACTTTAAGATCTGATAATCTTAAAGCTAGGGTCTACGATTTGAAACCGCAGCCTGCCCCCCCTTCCCTCACCTCTCCCCTCCGTGTTCCAAGATCCCGCCCCCAGCTCGTGTCGCCTCATAAAGCCCCCTCGGACAGAGCTACGAGCGACTAGCACAATATATCAGCAAGCAAACTCAATCAAAAACAGCTGAGCTAAACAGAAAGTATCAAGCACCACAGAGATCCCCCTCGTAACACACGACAGTAGCCAGTTGAATTGGACCCGGCGGCAATGCGGGTCTGGCGCCCGCCAAGCGGAGCCGAGTGTGGGGAGGATTTATCTTTCTCAGCCTCTCCTCCCCAGCTCAGCTTACAGTGCAAACGATTAGCGGCTAACAGGCTAACCCGCTCCCCTACAAGTTATTAGCCCGTGCAGGCACAAACTAACCAGAGTTATTCAGCAGACATCTCCCACTGTAGTAAACAAAGCCATTACCTGATCAACCAGGGCGAAAGCGATCGATGCTGAAGGTCTGGCGGCCGGCTGAGGCTATTAGTTAGCCGTTAGCCGTTAGCCGCGTTAACAGGCCTCAACCAGCGGGCAGAGCTCCGTTGGGCCCAGCGAGGCGGCCGGTCTCGGCGCTAGGCTTTTCGGCTCCATGATAGTTCAGTAGCTAACGCTGCTAGCTACTCACCGGAGGTAGAGGGGAGGAGGCGGGACCATGGGCATGATGCTGCGTAGCGAGTGAGACGAGGATTGGATGGACTCACAGACCAACTCACGGACCAATTAATAGTCGCAGGTTCTTAGGTTTGATTGGTCAGCTAGTATGCAGCTTTTCAGCGGATATACTGAATGGATTTTTTTCGTTCTTTTTGGTCTTTATACTGTGTAGGTAGGACCATAGGACCATAACAGCCTTATAAACGGTGTTATTAATATGTACAAAGCTTCCAAATCGTAGCTTTAAGTCTAGTCTTCATGTTTTTCATGCATGTTTGAGGTCAACAATAAAATGACAAATCTACAAACATTATGTATGTAGATAAGAGATGATTGGTATCATTACCAGTATAGACAAAAATCAAAACAAAAAGTATTGGTACCACATCAATGTGAAAATGTTTGGCCCAGCACTAGTTTACACTTGGTAAAAAAAAAAAAAACATTTCACATACTGAGTACCCCTGATCCAGCTGTATTCTCAGTTTGTCTGGGACACTCTGCTGGAGTTCGTTCCAGTGTAGAGCACCACCATGTAGGCACAGTCTGTTTTAATAAGTTGACTGATCTGCCTGTAGTGAATAATCTGTGCAGCACTGCCCAGCTATACAATTTTGCTTTGCTCTGGGCCTGCCAACTGCTTAATGATAACAATAATAATAATAACACATAATAATATAGTAATAACAATAATCCGCGGTTGGGCAGGGCCTTTGTGTGTGAAGTTTGCATGTTCTTCACATGCATGCATGGGTTTTCTCCAGGCACTGCAGCTTCCTCCCAGACCAAAAACATAGTCATTAGTTGAAAGGTGACTCTAAATTGCCCCGAAGTGAGAGTGTGAGCGTAAATGGTTGTCCATCTCTCTGTGGCCCTGTGATCGACTGGTAATCATTTCGAGTTTTACTCCCAACTCACCAAATTTCAGCTGGGATAGGCTTTAGCCTCTCGCAACCCCGAAAGGGATAAACGGAAAATGAATGAATTTATACATTTTTCAGAAACAAGAAGCAAATTTACAATGGATAAAAGATTTAAAAAAGGCAATTAGTAGCAACATTAAAGGACACATAAATACTACGTTAAATCACACGAATAAGCACGCTCAATGAGCCCCACTACATCTCCTATCCTACCTCTGAAATCACTGCTGCACTGTCTGGACTCCTCACCCCTTTCAGCCTCACCTTCCACATATTATCCCATTCTCCTAGGACCCTGGAACCCTCTCTCCTTCATCCAGATTTCTCTCCATAAATTTTTATTATTACACCTTTAAGTTGAATCTGGTTCTGCTTTTGGGATCTCTTTACAAAACCAGAAAGCAATTTCTTAACAGTATTAGCTTAAAATGCTGTTTTCCCTGCCCACACAGAGACATTCAAAGTTAAATAAAAAAAATCGCTATGGCTGGATTTCTTTCTAAAATATGCAATTTCAATGGTTCAGAGGACCATTTACATGTGGAATGACAGAAAAAGCCCACAGGAATACCCACCCAATACTGCAAAAATACCCACATGCTATTTCGACAAAAGGTAAAGGCAAAAAGTGTTTGATAATGCAGCTTCCTCATCATAAAATTCTTGACAGTTTAAAATATGTTTCATGACCAAGTGAAAAGTCCAAGGAGAATAGATGTAAATTCGCTATTTGCTAACTCTTGTGCAATTACTATTGCACAAGAGAGCACATCCAACTAGGGGGACTCTATTTAACAACTCTAAAAAAATGATTCTATTTTATTTAGTACTTACACAAAGTCCAAACTTAATTGGAATTGGTGTTTGTGAAAGACACCATTCTGAGTCGTATCCACCTGCTGCACCACCATGATAACTTGATGACCATGTATTTAACATTTATGTGTTTTTAAAATTTTAAACTAATTTATTTTGCTGAACCTTAAGTGTGAACATGAAAAACAATGGCTTTAATAGTTTTTGTAACCAAATCATGTGTTCATGTTAGAGTTAGGACACAATGCTTTATAATATACTCCATGGATTTATAAAGAGAATGTAAGATCTGCTTATTAAGTGCTCACATAAACAGAGGCCTCATAGTGAAACTCAGTCTTCTCAGTAAGAAACTTACAGGAAATTCCTCCTAGGATGAGATATAAACAAGGCGGGTCTGTGTTCCCCTCAGTCCTTAAGTCAAATTCCCCTCAGGCTGGGTTTGTCTCTGTAGCACTGAGCAGACACCAGCTAATCTAGGATTATTTTTTAACTTACCCTACATATTATTTAAGGAAAAGTTAGTTTTATCTTTCATCGGTGGGCTTTTCCATCCTTTATTTGTTTTATTTCATTGATCCCAGGTTAAGTATTTGGAGGGCTTTCTCATTTTTGTCTTTTGAGGATATTTTAAATAAAAATCCATATAACGTTTAATTTAGACTGCCCACTGTCATAAAAGGACTGTTGTGCTCTGTTTCATCACACTAAGCTCATTTTAGCCAAATATTTGATATTTCAACTGTCTTATTATTTAAAAAAAAATTATGTTCTATTATTTTGATCCTTGTTGGAATTGTTGTTGTAATTTCTCTTCAATGTTTAACCTTCTTATTGTTCTTTTGTTTCTGTTTTGTTACTTTTTCCTGAATTTGCCTATCTATATATCTATCTGTTTTAGATTTAGATTTATTGGTCCCCAGAGGGGAAATTCATTTCCACTGACTGTTCATTACAAAGGGACAACTACAACAACATTGCACCTCACAGACATCAACAATGGACATCATACAGTCGAAATAACAGGGAAATACAATACAATACAATATAAGCTGCAGACAGATCAGCGGGGCCTGCTGTTCAGGGCAGCTATGGCTGAAGGGATCAGGCTTTTCCCCAGGCGAGCCCTTCTGAACTTGATTGTTCTGTACCTGCGTCCTGAGGGTAGTGGGATCATGTATTGGTTCAGTGGGTGGGTGATATCCTGTACTATGGTGTTTGCTAACTGAGTGATGGACCTGTTGTTTAATTCTGTGAGGTTGGGAGTGGGTAGACCAATGATTTTTGCTGCTGTATTTGTAATACCTGTGAGTTTGGTCGGGTTGGTGATGGAGAGCATGGTGTAGAAACAGGTGGAACAGTACAGGAGGATGGGCTGGATGATACTTTGATAGAGTAACAGCAGGAGCTGAGGTGAAACATACAGTCCTTTAAGTTTCCGGATGGCTGACAGTCTTTGCTGGCTACGTTTTTGAATGTCGGTGATGTGCTGATCAAAGGTGAGTTTATTGTCCAGAGTTATTCCCAGGTATTTAAAAGAGTCTACTGTCTCAACCGTTTTGGTGTTTATAATGATGGGGTGCTGGGGTGAGGGGGGGCTGATCAGTAATTCCTTTGTTTTATTTACATTGATTTGGAGATGGTTGTCCATGCACCAGTTTGTGAAATGTGTAACTGTGTTGTAGTAGTCTGAGGTGGATTGACTGTCAGAGAGGTGAGCAAGAAAGGCTGTGTTGTCTGAGTATTTGAGATATGTTGTGGTGGGTGAGATACTGAGGCAGTCGTTGGTGAAAAGTGTGTACAGGAATGGGCTCAACACACATCCCTGCTTACCTACCTACCTACCTATCTATCTATCTATCTATCTATCTATCTATCTATCTATCTATCTATCTATCTATCTATCTATCTATCTATCTATCTATCTATCTATCTATCTATCTATCTATCTATCTATCACTTTGTGACTTTTATCTGTGATATGTGCTAAATGTAATTAAATTATTTACTCTCTTTTATTAGATGGTCAAGTTCTGAAAATATCTAGAATAAACAGGACTGAAGTTGTTGAAATATTTAATATTTAATTTAGTCAAATTTGAGACTTTATTGATGACTGCATAGCAATATTATATTAAGTGTGTCTTTTCTTTTTAAATCTGCCCTGGAGAAGATCTCCCTGGCATTTCATAAAAGAACACACATAGATCACAGGTACTGTAGTTTTATCTACTTTTCCTGTGTTCATTCCACTGTTTTAATTTGTTAATTTTCGTAATCTATTAATACGTTTTTTAAGTATCCTATGTACAGCACTTAGATCGAATGCTGACTTCTTAAAGGTGCTAAAATTGTTTTTAATACTTGGCATGTTCCAGACAGTGTTAATTACAATAACCTCATTTAGCAATCTATCCATCTTACACCATGTATTTCGGGCCAGGTTGTGGGGGCAGAAGGCCAAGCAGGTCAGCCCAGATTTCTCTATGCTCTGATGCAATTTCAAGACCCTTCCGGGGAAGGCATTCCCAGGCCAGATGGAATATACTGTATAATACCTCCAGTGAGTTCTAGGTTTGCCCTCCTCCCAGTTGGGTGTGCCCTGAAAAACTTTGCAGGCCTTGCAACTTAGTTCTGTCTTTACCACAAAAGTTTGGTACTGCAACACTCAGTCGCTGCACAAATCCACTCGTCCATCTCTCAGTCCATTTTACATTCAGTTGTAAGCAAGACCCCAACATACCTAAACTCATTCACTTGGGTCAAGAACTTGTTCCATACCCAGAGAGACCAATCTAAATTCTTCCATCGAAGAACCATGTCCTCAGACTTATAAGTGCTGACCCTCATTCCAGCCCCTTTGGACTCCAGCACCTGCTGAGGTTCCCAGCTGAAGAAGCCAACAGAACATCATCATCTCCAAAAGCCCCCCTGGCTGCACCTTGAAATCATGCCCATGAAAATCACAAACAGAAATGGTGACAAGGGGCAACCCCAACACTCACTGGGAACACTTTGTGCCAAGGATGCGGCACAACTTTCCCCGCATATTCCCGCAGTACCCCCCGTAAGATCCCCAAAGAGACAGGGGGACAGGGTCATAGGTCTTTCTCTGAGTCCACAAACAGAAGCAGAGTGAATGAGCAAGCCCCCACAACCCATCAGGAAGACCTGAAAGGGTAAAGAGCTGGTCCACTGTACCACAGCTGAGGCAGAATCCAAATTATTGTTCCTGAATCTGAAGTTCAACAACCAGCCAGAGCCTCTTTCGAGCACCCTGGAGTAAGACTTCCCAGGGTGACTGAGTAGCGTAATTCCCTTTAAATGGAACACACTCCCTGGGCCCATTTTTTAAAAATGGGGACCACCACCACTGAAAAGGCTGGGGACTGAGACCCTAGTACCCCTCGGTGACAAGGTATAAAACTGCACCATTAAAGCAGCCGGAGCCATTCAGTCTGGCAGCAAACTGAGAGTGCTAGGACGTGTCTTAGCAGAGATGAGAACCTGTGCGGATGAAGGCAGCTAATGGTGTGAGTTGTGTGCACACTGAAGCAAGCGTGAGTGAACTTAGTTGTGTTCTGTACTTAAAAGACATTTTGAGTATTTTACTGTTGTTTCATAGAATTGTCTGTTTTTCTGATGAGAGCATGGTATGCTAATGCTAATGTAGCTACTGCATTGATGGGTATACTGAAGTTAGCTGAGTTGTGTAATGATGTGTGGGTATCTGTTTGATATACTTGTGTCTTGTTAAGACCACACAGCACCCTCTGTTAGAAAAAAAGCTTTGGTGCAATACAGTGCTATTTTAAGTGAATGCTATGCTTGGATTTTGTATTGGACATAAAGAGGAAAGTAAAGACATTAACACTATCTGAGTATCCTGTATGCATTCTTAACAACACCCAAAGGCAAACATCACTACCAGTCAACCATCACATATACAGTCTGAAGTGAATGCCTATTCAATAGTCACCTCAGTCTGCCACTCCACAAGCACTGTCTAAAGCTCCATGTGATATGGAAGAGGCGTGACAGCCAAGAACCAGGAATGTCCAGAGCAAGTCTCAGAAAGTCAGGGAGAATCTCATCTACCTCTGGCACTTTGTCATTGAAGAGCTTTTTAACTACCTCAATAACCTTTACCAAGGATATGGACAAGTTCCCTTTTGATCTTCAGACTCAGCCCCCTCCATCCCTTTTAGCATTTCGTGTAGAAGTATTGGCAGTTGGATTATTTCAGTTGCAAATCAGACACAGTACTAGGCATGTCACCTTTTCTTGGGAAGTCAGACAATCTCCAGGTTACCCAACTTTATCAGCTCTGAACTGTAGGATGTTTAACTGGGATGTGACTTAAATTCCAGTTCCCACGTCTGAGCTCCGAGGTAAATGGAAGACATCATTAAGGATGAGATGCATCAAGTAAAAACTGAGATGCATTCATGCATAGCCTTATGGAGTCAAGAGGGCCTGGGGTGTTATTGTTTTATTCATAAGAATCTCTTCAGCAAAGAATAACCAAGAGAGCCAAATGCCTTGAATAAAAGAGTCTGAAATCTGTTTGGTCTCTAGGAATTCAATGAAGGAACAACTGATGTTGTACAATGACCCTCAGGAAAAGACTCAATATCGAAGTAAACCCCTTAAAGTCGTCTTGAATTGTCACATTTTTGAGCAAAAGATGAAGTCCATACATGACAGTGTTGCCACTTCACATGTAATCACTTCATCTTTGAGATTGGTATAATTATTGTGCCAAGTAGAAAGAAAATATCGGGAATGCAAAAAATCCCCCCAGAAAGACAAACATAATAATAGTAATACTCAGCCATATCACCATGTGTCAAAAAACAACTGGAGTATGTCAGCTCTGAGTAATAAAGTAAAGTTAGGTTTGTTTAGTAGGATGAAAGCATTTTCGCTTTCTTACTCATGTCTGCAACATTGAGTTGCCATGGCGCTGTAAACAGCAGCAGCCTGTCCAGTTTGCTCTCCATATTTTAGTTGTTTTTTGTGTTTTTTTCCTTAATTTTTTAACAATTTTTTAAAAGTTTTCCTTTTTGGATCGTTTTCTGACCTTCCTGCACTTCTTATTAAGACTCTTTTTTCTTATATATCCTATGGATATCTTTTCAACCATCGTTGCTGCCGGGAGGCATTTCTGAGGATACCAGCAGAGTGTTCTTTTTTGAAAGATGCCCCCAACTGCCAGCTTCATTATCATTCATTATCATCAGCTAGCAAGAGCCGGTTTCATCTGATATTCAAGGACCAAGGACACATCCAAGATTGAAAAACTGATCAGGAGGGCTAGCTCTGTGGTTGGCATAAAGCTGGACTCTTTGGTGACGTGGCAGAGAAGAGGACACTGGACAAACTGCTGGACATTCTGGATGATGCCAATCACCCTCTACACATGGCCATCAACAACCAGATGAGCCTGTTCAGCGCAAGACTGCTCCTCCCCAAGTGCAGGACCAACAGACTGAGAAACTCCTTTGTCCCTCAGGCTATCAGACTGTATAACTCCTCGATTGGGGGGATGAGGAGTAACAGGAAGACAGAGAATGGGAAGGAGCAGCAGCAGTAACCTATAAGTATTATCTTTTATTTATCATAAAATGCAACTGGAATCATAATTTCCCTGAGGGAGTTTTCCCAAAGGGATTAATATAGTACAATCTAATCTAATCTAATCTAATCTAATCTAATCTAATCTAATCTAATGTTAAAGGTTTTTTTAAATGTTAAAATACTTAATTTTATCACTTCAGGGCATGAAAACTGAAAGCAGACTATGTATTTCACATCTACATTTTAATGCAGAACATTTAAAACTTAAAGTAATTATTAAAAGTAATTAATGAGCAAAAGGGACTCTATTTTCGAGACAAAAAAAGCAAAATCTATATTAAAGTTGACAGAGATATTTAAAGAAGCTCCTGTTGGTTTCAGGAAGGGGGAAAGAAAAGCTGCCTGTGTTTACTTTAGACTGTCAACTAGGGATGAATGGCAGTCCCAGGTAAATATTTACATCCTGTTAAGCCTGACAGGTGCACTTTAAAAAAAACGTAAGACAGATGTAACTAATCAGACCAACTGCTGTTTGTAGATTTACAACACTGTCTGTTCTGAGGGTTGTAAACCATAATCCATGATAGAAACCTTACATGACCTCTTCCAGGATATTTTCAGCAATATGATGACACAATGCACTTTCAAGCCTTTATTTTACCAGGAAAATAAAAGTCACTGAGATTAAAAAACTCTTTTCTAGAGTGACCTGGCCAAGATAGGCAGTAGCAGAGTTAACAAAATTTCCACAAACAAAAAACAGCCAGACATACAAAACAGGCCAAGCACATGAAATTCAATACGTAAGAAAGATAAAGGGGAACATTTAAAAAAAAAAATTCACAACAATCAAGGCTCTGTAATCAAAACATTTGCAGCCAGATACCTCTGCCTCCAAGTCTTAAACACTGTCAAAGTGTCAAATGATCAATACATACATACAGTACATATATACACACACACACATGCACACCTACACACCCACAAACATACATACATACACACACCTACACTCATACACACACACACACACATACATACATTCATACATACATAAATACATACATACAGTCATGGAAAAAATTATTAGACCACCCTTGTTTTCTTCAATTTCTTGTTAATTTTAATGCCTGGCTCAACTAAAGGTACATTTGTTTGGACAATTATAATGATAACAACAAAAATAGCTCATGAGAGTTTAATTTAAGAACTAAGAACTATTCATTTTCCATGGTTTTCTTGATAATAACCAAAATTACTTAAATTCTTACATCAATAGCTATGGCATTGTACCGCCAAAAACACCACTTTTAAGCATTCCATGTTTTCTTTTCTGTTTGCTTTAAACACATGATACACACAAGAGTTAATACTTGATTGCATAGCCATTGTTTTTGATGACTGCAGCCATGCGTCTTGGCATGCTCTCCACCAGCTTCTGACATTGTTCTGCTGTCACAGCAGCCCATTCCTGTTGGACAAATTCAAACAAATGTTCTTTGTTTTTGGGCTTGTGGTTCTCCATTTTGAGTTTGATGATTTTCCACAGGTTTTCAATTGGATTAAAATGTTGTGGTTCTCCATCCAGGCTTTTAACTGACCTTGCCGTGTGGCAAGGGGCATTGTCTTGTTGGAAAATCCAGTCATTCGAGGCAGGAAAGAGTTTTCCAGCTGATGGAAGAAGACTGTTTTCAAGGGTAGTCCTGTACATGACCTGGTTCATTCGGCCTTCACACAATTGCATTTGGTTCCACTCAGACTGAAACAACCCCAGATCATGACTGATCCACCCCATGTTTTACTGTAGGGGCAAGACAGTCTGGGTTGTAAGCTTCTCCAGGCTTCCTCCTAACCAGTAAGTTGGCTGGAGTGGCATCAATTCAAAATTGGATTCATCACTGAAGAGAACCTTAGCCCAGTCATCAACAGTCCAATCCTTGTGGTCTCGAGCAAAGAGTAACCGGGCCTTCCTCTGCCTTTCATTGATGAAGGGCTTCTTGCGTGCTCTGTGTGACTTCAAACCAGCTTCAACAAGTCGGTTTGGAACTGTCCTTGCTGAACAAGTCACATTTCTCGACAGTGCCCACTCATTTTTAAGGTCCCTGGAGGTCTGACGACGATTCCTGACACAGGAACTGATGAGTGCACGGTCATCTCGTGGGGTAGAAAGACGTTTCCTGCCACGGCCAGGTAGCAATTTGGTAATGCCATGTTCAGCTTGGTTTTTTTTGTTGTAATGAACGGCTGTCTTGGAGATCTTCAGTTTTTTCGCTACCTGTCTCTCACTCATGCCAATTTCCAGCAGTGCCAAGATGGCTGCCTTTGTGGCTTCACATAATTCTTTTGTTTTAGGCATTATGTGAGAGCTGACAACTTCTGAGTTGTGCTACGGCTTGAATGTAAGCAGGAAACCACTCTAGGCCTTTGCATGTGCAGTGCTGCTTGTGACATGAAATGGCCTCTTATATACCCTGGGAATCAATTAAGCTTAAGAATGTCAAATAGGACATAAAGTATTATGTGACCAGCTGCATTTTTTGTTGTGTTCATTGTATTATACGTTTAGTGGTACCAGATATTAGAATGAACAAGAAATTGAAGAAAACAAGGGTGGTCTAATAATTTTTTCCATGACTGTACATACATACACTCCCCAATGGGATACATACCATGATGAGTAAATTTTGAATATAAACTACCCCTCTTAGATGTGAAAAGTAAGGGATATAACTGATGGTGATAAAAGTGTCAAACCTGACACACCAGGTGGACCGTTCATTATATTTAATTTTTTTTCCACTGAAACAGCCCATTGAAGTGTTTGGTCATCGGACCATCATTCTGTCAATCACATTCAATATGGGCCAATCAGATGATGTAGTATGTGATACTGCTGCAGTTCAAAGGACAGAACATGCTTATTGTTTATCACAATGAATAATGACAGAGCCTGGCTTTGTTGTACCATTGGTACAGTGAATTTGACCTTCATTTATTTATACTGTGTGAGCAAATTAATCTATACTTAAGCTGGGCTTTTGTTGAGCAGACCCAAAAGTCCCCTTGCATGGCAAAACTACTTGAGTCCATTCAAATGTCAATTATTACACTGTGCTTGACAAAATGCATACAAGATTCATGTTATATGTTTGTTTTTTCACAATAGTTTTTCCTCCCTCTTTTATTTTAGATGCATCTTTTATTTATTTAAACCAGGTCTTGGCACAGGGTGCAAATGTTTTTTAGTGCTTTTTATCAGAGTCTAACATAACTTTAGATTATGGAGTCTCATGAGTAATTGGGGGCGACAACACATCCCTGAACCAAAAGTGGAATCTATGAGGTAAATGGATATTTTGAGCTGCAGTGGAAAGTACCAGAATAACCAAGCTGCTTTAATGGCCCCGTCAACACAATGAGGCCATGTGATCACTCAGCTCCATTTACATGCAGTAAAACAAGGTATCACTATCAGCCTACAGGGATGAAAACGGTCTGCCTTATGAAACTGATCCAGACTGACACAACAGGCAGACACGTCAGAGAATCAGTACCTTGAAACCTTTATCAGTCTTTCAGAATATTTTCTTTTATATCACACTTTAGAAAAGTATAAAAAGAAAATTAAAACAGACTCTTGTTTTGTATACACTTTGATAAGCCCTAAAAGAGTCTTTTTTTTTTTTCAATTAATCTGCTCTAAAATAGAGATGTTAATTACTAGATCATGAGGGAGAAATGAGGACAGACACCATCTAATTGTAAACAACAAAAAATAATAAGCATAAAACATTTTACAACAGCAGTATTGCTTTTAGATTAAATTGGATTTTTGCCTAAGTTGACTGTGGTAAAAATAACATTACAAAACATGTTGACAACATTATGACAAAACAGGTAACTAAATCTACACGTTATTTGTGTTGTCCATGTCTAAAACCTCAACATCAGAATTGATCTATAAATGAGAATGTTAAGGGTCTAAAGCCATCCTTTATAAAACAACCCAAACTGCATCCTGTTTCATTAACAAAATAATTATTTGAAATACAAAATGATTTGGTTAAATTTGATCCAATTCAAACTGGTTATGAGATGTCGGTTACTTTTTGTCTTAAAATATTCCAAGAAACTTAAAAGATAGGAAGGGTAGAGAGAGAAGGGGCTTTCACTTCACAACATCTACTTCGATTTTTCCACCTGATTGGAACATTTTGGCTGTCTGAAATAATTTCCTCTTCACATCACTGTCGAGCACAAACCTTCTCCAACATTCCTCCTTTCCAAGAGAAGAAGAAAAACCTCCACTACTGAATAAATGACTGTTTTGTTGTCCTGATTACAAAATATTTTTGGACTTGTATATGGTCACAAAAATGATAAAAAAAAAAAAAAAAACTCTTTCAAACATGAAAATGATAAATGGCACTGATTCATGAACAACAACTTTAGCTTACTTATGTATCTATCTTTGCATCTTTGTGTAGTATTGACTTCAAGGTTTTCCAAAAGTTTTCCTTTCAATGATCAATGGCAAATGTTTGTGAATTGCTTCATTTCCAGACATTTTTTTCACCTCTGTTTTTTTCAACAACTTTGCATCCTGTCCACAGCAGCTTGCTAGCAAACGATACATCACTTCTAACTTCTCACCTCTTGTCTTAAAGAGGTTATGGCTCGTCTTGGATAGTCTTGCTGTGAATTACCATGACTGTTTTTATTAGGATAATTTTTTGGCATTTTGTGCCTTTATCAGTTGAAGAGAGACAGTGGATGCGCATGTGAAGGGGGATGAGAGAGAATAGGGGAGGGCACTGTGTAAACTGGCCTTTGGCTGGATTTAAAACTGGACTTGTCAAAACCAGTACCCCACCTTGCCTGTTTTTTGACCTTGTCTTTTGCCTCACATTTTTGGATACCATTTCCTCAATCAGACTGCTTTCTAAGAGGGTACATTTCTAACACTTCATAGAAATGTTAAATGTTAAAAAGTCATTTTGCTGAGTTTTTTTAAAGTTTTTAAATTTTAACTGCAAAAAGAGTCAACAGCTACTCTTGATGAGAGACAAAGCACCAACTTTCCAAAAAGAGTAAAAACATTTTGTGGTGCTGAACAATATAGACATGACAGAAATGTTACAGTTTTTCACGGTTCTTAACACACAACAATCGATAATTTGGCACAGTTTGCAAAACCCTCACTTCAAGTACCAATTGCTCGGCCCAATTTGCCACATCTAAACACTCCCTTATCTGCATTAGACTCTGACTTTCCTTCTTTACACTGATGTCAATTACACATCACCTTGTTGTCAAAGCTGTACACACAATGGTCAGTTGTTGCACACACCGCCCAATTGAAATCTCAAAGCATCAACCCACAACACACAGTTATGCAAACCTCTAAACACCCAGGTCTGGTGAACAATTTTCAATCAGGAGAAGTACAGCATAAAAGGGCCTTGAGCCTCTGCTTTGTCTGGTAAGCACTGGACAATGGACAACGACAAGTCTTACGGAGAGGGGTAAGAGAGAGAGGAGGCTATGGAGGAGGCCTGTGGTAATGCCAGAGAGACCATCCTCTGCGATGTAGATGAGGCCCTCTGGCCAGATACAAACAGGAGAGTTGAAGTGGTCTAGTGCATCCTTTTGCCTTTTTTGATTTGTTTTGTTCACGTACATTTTCTTTAGAAATGCCTGCGCACTGAAACACTAAATAAAACAATGATTAGCTGCACACTTGTGTGATATTTTATGTTTTTTTAAATGTATATTTTTGGGCATTTTGTGCCTTTATTGATAGGAGAGAGACAGTGGATAGGCTTGTGAAAGGGGGAGAGAGAGTAGGGGAAGACACTCTGCAAACTGGTCACAGGCGGGATTTGAACCTGGACCGGCAGCAGCAAGTACATGGGGTGCTAACCACTACGCCAAACCAGCACCCCATGATATTTTATGTTTGAAGAAGTTGGCCTACACAGACACTTTCCAAAAGGAAAAATGGGTAATTCTCATGAGTCATTGCCATTCACATTGTGTGTTGCATTTCAATAATTGGGTTTTCAGTTTTGCACTTCAGTGTGCTGTGAATGCTCGGTAGTGTGCAGCAAATGCTGAGCTGTGTGTATCAATTGACTGGTATGTGTGTGTCATTGGAGAATGTGGCTGTGGGTACCAAATGAGAACACAAGTTCCATTTTGTTAACTGTTAAGAGATTTGATGGCAAAGAGTCATCTTGAAAAGGGAGTGTCAGGTTTAGCATTTTGTGTGTGAGGTTTTCAGGTTTGTGTGTACAATTTGAAGGAATCCATTAGTGGTTTGAGAAACGCCTGTTAAGAACTGTGAAAAACTGTAACACGTTTCTCAAACCACTAACAGATTTTAGTGTTTTTTTCAAGCTGTGTGTATCAGTTGACTGGCATGTGTGTGTCATTGGAGAATGTGGCTGTGTGTACCAAATGAGAGCACGAGTTCCATTTTGTGAACAGTTCAGAGATTTGATGGCAAAGAGTCATCTTGAAAGCATTCACAGCACACTGAAGTGCAAAACTGAAAACCCAATTATAGAAATGCAACACACAATGTGAATGGCAATGACTCATTAGAGTAACCCATTTTTCCTTTTGGAAAATGTCTGTGTAGGCCCACTTCTTACCAGTAAACATAAAATTTCACAGAAGTATGCAGCTAATCATTGTTTTATTTTCAGTGTTTCAGTGCACACGCATTTCTAAAGAAAATGTACGTGAACAAAACAAATCAAAAAAAGTCAAAAGGTTTCACTAGACCACTTCAACTCTCCTGTTTGTATCTGGCCAGAGGGCCTCATCCACATCGCAGAGGATGGTCTCTCTGGCATCACCACAGGCCTCCTCCATCTCCTCCTCCTCGTCCTCCTCATTGTCCTCCTCTCCCTCTTACCCTTTTCCTTCTCTGGTTGTTGTCGTCCATTGTTTGATGCTCACCAAACAAAGCAGAGGCTCAAGGCCCTTTTATGCTGCACTTCTCCTGATTGAAAACTGCCCACCAGACCTGGGTGTTTAGATGTTTGCATAACTGTGTGTTGTGGGTTGATGCTTTGAGATTTCAATTGGGCAGTGTGTGCAACAACTGACCATTGTGTGTACAGCTTTGACAACAAGGTGATGTGTAATTGACATCAGAGTGTAAAGAAGGAAAGTCAGAGTCTAATGCAGATAAGGGAGTGTTTAGATGTGGCAAATTGGGCCGAGCAATTGGTACTTGAAGTGAGGGTTTTGCAAACTGTGCCAAATTATCGATTGTTGTGTGTTAAGAACCGTGAAAAACTGTAAGAACTGTGAAAAACTGTAATATCAGACATCAAATCACAAGTGAGGATGAACGAATGTAAAGATTCCAAAACATACAGCCCAGATATGTATGGACCTTCTGCAGAAGAGGCCATAAGCTCTGGTTTAAGGAAATCTCTGAAGGAAGGAATATCTGAATAATTTTTAGGATGAACATTGTAAAGCAGTGGTTTTTAAACTTTTTTCCTCAACACCTGAAATTAATTCTACATCTCAGAGCACACCTTTGTCATCATAATGTGAAATAACTGTTTTAATATGTGATACACAATCTTTTTGGTCTACATTTTTTTTCATTTACAGTTTTTCACAGTTCTTAACACACGTTTTTCAAACCACTAACAGATTCCTTCGAATTGTTCACACAAACCTGAAAACCTCACACACAAAATGCTAAACCTTTTCAAGATGACTCTTTGCCATCAAATCTCTTAACAGTTAACAAAATGGAACTTGTGTTCTCATTTGGTACACACAGCCACATTCTTCAATGACACACACTCAGCATTTGCTGCACACTACCGAGCATTCACAGCACACTGAAGTGCAAAACTGAAAACCCAATTATTGAAATGCAACACACAATGTGAATGGCAATGACTCATGAGAATTACCCATTTTTCCTTTTGGAAAGTGTCTGTGTAGGCCAACTTCTTCAAACATAAAATATCACACAAATATGCAGCAAATCATTGTTTTAGTTTTCAGTGTTTCAGTGCTCAGGCATTTCTGAAGAAAATGTACGTAAAAAAAAAAAAAAAAACGTCAAAAGGTTATACTAGACCATATCAAGTCCTCCATCTCCTCTTCCTCCTCTCCCTCTTACCCCTCTCCTTCTCTGGTTGTCGTTGTCCATTGTTCAGTGCTTACCAAACAAAATAGAGGGTCAAGGCCCTTTTATGCTGCACTTCTCCTGATTGAAAATTGCTCACCACACCTGGGTGTTTAGAGGTTTGAATAGTTGTGTGTTGTGGAGTGATGTTTTGAGATATCAGTTGGTGTGTGTGTGCAACAACTGACCATTGTGTGTACAGCTTTGACAACAAGGTGATGTGTAATTGACATCAGAGTGTAAAGAAGGAAAGTCAGAGTCTAATGCAGATAAGGGAGTGTTTAGATGTGGCAAATTGGGACCTAGCAATTGGTACTTTAAGTGAGGGTTTTGTAAACTGTGCCAAATTATCAATTGTTGTGTGTTAAGAACCATGAAAAACTGTAATATCTAACATAATCAGACAGAAAGCTGTATTACTTTTGAAATAACTAATAGGTGCCCAACAATTCCTCTGAGACTTTGTAAAATTGAAAAGAATTAAACAGCATAATGTTTAAACCTTACAGGCTAAATTTTATAACAGGAGAACCTAGGGCACACGATAACTTTCCCCAACCTCTAATTCTATTATCTGCGAAAAGTGCTCTTATGAAGGTCTTTTAGAGAAAACTACAGCTTACAGAAAGTGCAGCTGTGTATTAAAAATAGATGTGGCTATAAAGAGTAATGTTTTATAATAATTTATTCCATTTCAGATCCCAAAGGCATATCTACAACTGTCTCAAGACACACCAATGTGTCTCACATCTGTTCTAAAGTGATGACAACTTGTCATCCAAATGCCCTAAACAGCTGTGATACAGATGTAAACATCCAAGACTCAGACAAGAAATAATAGTATCTCATCTCTGAAATACTTTATAATACCTGACAAGTTAACTGAGCTATACAGCAGCATCTATGGACATACAGTCATGGAAAAAATTATTAGACCACCCTTGTTTTCTTCAATTTCTTGTTAATTTTAATGCCTGGCTCAACTAAAGGTACATTTGTTTGGACAATTATAATGATGACAACAAAAATAGCTCATGAGAGTTTAATTTAAGAACTAAGAACTATTCATTTTCCATGGTTTTCTTGATAATAACCAAAATTACTTAAATTCTTACATCAATAGCTATGGCATTGTACCGCCAAAAACACTACTTTTAAGCATTCCATGTTTTCTTTTCTGTTTGCTTTAAACACATGATACACACAAGAGTTAATAATTGATTGCATAACCATTGTTTTTGATGACTGCAGCCATGCGTCTTGGCATGCTCTCCACCAGCTTCTGACATTGTTCTGCTGTCACAGCAGCCCATTCCTGTTGGACAAATTCAAACAAATTTTCTTTGTTTTTGGGCTTGTGGTTCTCCATTTTGAGTTTGATGATTTTCCACAGGTTTTCAATTAGATTAAGATCTGGTGATTGAGCAGGCCAAGGCATGGTGCGAATGTTGTGGTTCTCCATCCAGGCTTTAACTGACCTTGCCGTGTGGCAAGGGGCATTGTCTTGTTGGAAAATCCAGTCATTCGAGGCAGGAAAGAGTTTTCCAGCTGATGGAAGAAGACTGTTTTCAAGGGTAGTCCTGTACATGATCTGGTTCATTCGGCCTTCACACAATTGCATTTGCCCTGTTCCACTCAGACTGAAACAACCCCAGATCATGACTGATCCACCCCCATGTTTTACTGTAGGGGCAAGACAGTCTGGGTTGTAAGCTTCTCCAGGTTTCCTCCTAACCAGTAAGTTGGCTGGAGGGCATCAATTCAAAATTGATTCATCACTGATGAGAACCTTAGCCCAATCATCAACACTCCGATTCTTATGCTCTCGAGCAAAGAGTAACCGGCCCTTCCTCTCCGTTGCATTGATCAAGGGCTGCTTGCGTGCTCTGTGTGACTTCAAACCAGCTTCAACAAGTCGGCTTCGAACTGTCCTTGCTGAACAAGTCACATTTCTCGACAGTGCCCACTCATCTTTAAGGTCCCTGGAGGTCTGACGGCGATTCCTGACACAGGAACGGATGAGTGCACGGTCATCTCGTGGGGTAGAAAGACATTTCCTGCCACAGCCAGGTAGCAATTTGGTAGTGCCATGTTCAGCTTGTTTTTTTTTTGTTGTAATGAACGGCTGTCTTGGAGATCTTCAGTTTTTTCGCTACCTGTCTCTCACTCATTTCCAGCAGTGCCAAGATGGCTGCCTTTGTGGCTTCACATAATTCTTTTGTTTTAGGCATTATGTGAGAGCTGACAACTTCTGAGTTGTGCTACGGCTTGAATGTAAGCAGGAAACCACTCTAGGCCTTTGCATGTGCAGTGCTGCTTGTGACATGAAATGGCCTCTTATATACCCTGGGAATCAATTAAGCTTAAGAATGTCAAATAGGACATAAAGTATTATGTGACCAGCTGCATTTTTTGTTGTGTTCATTGTATTATACGTTTAGTGGTACCAGATATTAGAATGAACAAGAAATTGAAGAAAACAAGGGTGGTCTAATAATTTTTTCCATGACTGTATTTAGACATTTATTACATTTAGTATTAAAGAGAAATGAAACAGGTACTAACCTTCTGTCTCTCTGGTTCTCTTCTTGTTTTTGAGGAAATACTTTTGTCTGATAAACATGACAACAAGTGCAACAGCCGCAGCCAAGACAATGGGGATAACAATCCAATCTGTGGAGACAAAACAGAAAAGAGTTTGACAGTGTGATCGGCATATGACAGTTTTCAAAATAAGGCTTTAAAATTAGTCTTACGTGATCTGACGGGGGGACTCTCTATGTCTTCAGGGCGAAGTCCCTCACAGAGAACTTCAATGTCAACATCAAATTTCTTTTCTTCAGCAGGATTTCTGGCTACACAACTGAAGAATGATGGGAGGTCCTTTCTGGATATAATGAGTGTCAGAGACAAAGTAGAGCGGCTCTGGTTGAATACTTCTTTGTCTTTGACCCACTGCAGAGTCGTCTCCTCAGACTTGTTTATCAAACACAGTAAAGAGCAGCTCTCTTCACTCACATTCACAGTTTTCACTGTAGGAGCTGCAACAGGCTCTGTAGAAGAAAAAGAACAAATTAACAGAGGAAATTAATATCTATATTTTGTTTTGCACATATTTATAAATCCTATGAGTGATTTGATAACTGCAGTGTCTGCAGCTGTCTCATAAAGCTATGAAAGTTAAATTCAGGAAGACCCATATAATCATTCAATCACCCATCACCTCCTTTTAGTCACCTCTCATTTCTTTGCTCACTTTGCCTGATTCAAATCAACAGCTGATTAGGGGGATTACACTCTTTTGGGCACTGAGCCAACTAGATTCTACCATGACCTGTCTAGTCAATATCCTGCTGCTTTCATATTTTCATACTGTCTTTGCTCCCCCACAGTCAGAGATGTGGTGTCCTGCTGTGTGATCAACCCTCCACCCATAGCACCTCCAACTGTCTCATCAGTGTCAGCACCTCAGTCCTATCCACCTTATTCCTGGGGGCGCTCATGTACAAACGATTATGGGCGCAACTTCCTGTTAGACACCGGAAGTAGCAGTTAGCCTATTTGTTGCTAGCGGTTTTCATTTCTCGTAGCGGATTATTTGAAAGTGATTTGCTCCATCGTATTTTAAAATGTCCTTGCGCAGCTCTGGAACTTGTTGCGCTGTTCGCGGCTGTACTAATAACAGGACAAAGTTGAATCTATGGTTACGAGAGTGATGTTTTGAGCATGCACCCCTGACGAAGAGATAATACTGTTGTGAGAGTCGGTACACCGCCTTCCCATGGACGAAGAACCTAGAAGGATGTGGCTGAAAAACCTGAATTTGAAAAGGCCACCGAAAACTTTATATGTGTGCTCTTTTCACTTCATTGACAAAACTCCCACCCATGGAGGAACACCCGCACTCTACTTTGTGGCTGTGGTATGACAAAACACCGGACAAGAGACGCTGGGTCATCAGTGTCACGAGAACAACAGGTAAGATTTAACGTGTATGAGGGGACATAGCACTGTAGTATTAGTCAAACAGCATTTCCCCATTATGAACAGTGATAATGTAGCGTGTGTTAATGCCATAATGTCAGTACAGAGATGACATAAATAAATAAAAAATAAATCACCAATTCATGTAGACTATTATAATCTTATTCTGAATTTAAATTTGTAGCTATTATTGTGTGTGTTATTAAGTATCAGGTTTTCCCAGGGTTTCTGGAGTGCATAGGTGATGTGGTTACAGGTGGGAAGTTACGGGGTTCATGTAAGTTTAATTATAAGTTTAAATCACCAACCATACCAACCATACCACACCAACCCATTAAATTTATTTAATGGGGTGTGGTTGGTGTAAAAAAAAAAATCCAAATGCATCATGCCTTGATAATGAAGTACTGTATTGCTTCCCTTAGATCAGCAAGATGAGATGGATCAGGGCAAGGAGCTGAGCACAGAGCAGAAGTCATCCTGTGATGCCCAAACACAGTGGTCAGACCCAGGAATGGAGGATCACACCTATTCAAAAGGGCCCACCATCACATGTGGAATCCATAGTCCAACAGAACTGCCACATCCCATTGCTGACTGCATATTAGAGAGTGATGCAGACTCCCTTCTGTATACATCTTTATGTCGGCGGAAATGGATTCTCCTCATAGCACCTTAAACTTAGCTGATTGGTTCTTGCCATAATATTAATTCTAACAGTTGTCTAATAGGGCTGTGGGCTGTTCATCAGCCTGACTTCTAAACAACACAAATGATGTAGAAAACGTTTTTTATTTTCTTTATTTAGAAAGAAAATGTTGTCTATGCAATTTGAAGACATAATGAACACCATTTAACTATCACAAATGATGGTCCAACCCCATTAATAAGTCAAGAAATTCCATTAATTAATCCCGGAAAGGCACACCTGAGAATTGAAAATCGTTTCAGGTGACTACCTGTTGAAGCTCATAAAGAGAATGACGAGGGTCTACAAAGCAGTAATCAGAGCAGAAGGTGGATACTTTGAAGAAACTAGAATAAAAGACATTTTTTTTTGTTAATTCACACTTTTTTGTGAAGTATATAATTACCTCCGCCAAGGAAGTTATGATTTCGGAGAGTTTGTCTGTCCGTCTGGCCCATCTGTCCGTGAACAAAATAACTCAAAAAGTAATGGACGGTTTTGGATGAAATTTTCAGGAAATGTTCAGCATGGGGAAAGGAAGAACTGATTCGATTTTGGTGTTCATCTGGATCGCCTGATGAAAATGTGATTTCTGTGAATAACTACTGAACTAAAATAGATATCATTATGAATCCAATTGCTAATGTTATGTTTTCATGGTCAAGGAATCTAAATATTTAGGTGAAATAAAGGTAGGACTAATTTATGGTGAAAATCACAATATGGCTGAGGACTGTGGCGCTGGAGGAGGTCTGCGCTCTCTGAGTGCTTTGTAGTTCCACGTGTTCATTCGTAGTTTTTGATGCCTTCAGTAAGAATCCACATTGTAAATACTTATTGTAAATAGTTTTTCCCACATCCCTATATGTGTGTGTGTGTGTGTATATATATATATATACTGTATGTATATATATATATGTATATATGTGTATGTATATATATATATATGTGTGTATATATGTATATATATGTATGTGTATATATATATGTATGTGTATATATATATGTATATATGTGTGTATATATATGTATGTGTGTATATATATGTGTGTATATATGTATGTGTATATATATATGTATGTATATATATGTATGTATATATATATGTATGTGTATATGTGTATATGTATATATATATATATATATATATATATATATAATCTTTTTTTTTGGAACAAAGCAGAATATTGTATTGAAAACAATAACTTTTTTGTGAAACAAACTGTTTCTTCTAACAATAAAAGAAGTATTTAAAACTATGAAAATGTCTTCTTTTCCCTACTTATTTTCCATACACTGCTCTTTTATTGTCTGTAAAACACACTGCACCTGATCAGTGCTTAAGGCATTTTCAAGAGATGCAGATATTTGGGGCAAAGCTGAACCTTCCTTGCAACAAATTCATCCACTAACTTTGGGAGGATGTGGTAAAAGTATAAATTCTGGAGTTGTTTCATGTGTCCGTGTTTCGACGGAGTGAAAAAAGTAGCTAGAAATGCTACTTTACGTTATATTTGGCCACTTTTTCAAGTCATCCTCCCATCCTTCTACACTAGCGGGCAACAGAATTGTAACGTCGTCTCGTTTGAGCTGGGACAGCTGATGTTCCCACATAATTATCGTCTTTCACTCGCGATTTCTTTACTGTAACTGTAAACACCGGCTCCAACCGGAAGTAGCGCCCATAATCCGCGCAAAGGCTCATGGGGGCTAGGAATAAGGTGGATACATTACAGTAAGGTGCTTAGAAGTCTGCTACTTATCATATCCTGTATTCCTCCCCATCGCCAGTGTCTTGACTCTACTGAGGCGTACCATATTTTGCATAATTTTTTTGCATAATTTGCATAGCAAAAAAAGATTTTAAAAACTTTGAATTAAATACAAAAAATGCCCAAATCAGTGTATTGTAGTTCTTGATAGGCAAAAGGTTGAAACATACCATAAAGCAGTTTCTTTAGATGTAATAAACACTAAAACCACACCACCACTGGATAGAAATAAATCCTGGGAAATGTATTCCTGTGCATAGCCTGTACTTAACAAAATCTCTGCAGAGTGAGCAGGCTAACTGTAAATCAATGATATCAACCGATATTAAACATAGGCACGGCTACAGTTTGTGCCCTGTTGAACCACAGAGCAGACAGCCCAGTGAGATCAGGTCTTTATGTTTGTTTGCAGGTCCTGCACATTCATTTTCCCAAAGTATTCCTGTTGGGTTCACTGGTCATTCTCAACGGCCATTAGGTGTTTGTGTATTTGAAGTCTTGTTTGTGTCTATATATCAGTCTCGTGATTAGCTTGCTATGGGCACAGGGTGTACCCAGACAGCAACCTCAGGAGCTGTGAATGGAAGCACATGCGGATGTGCCAAAAGCTGTAGTACCCTGAGTGTCCACTTGGGGCAAGCTGCAGAAACACAATGTCCTAATTATTGTATGCAGAGCAATGATGATATTTACAGTCTTAATATGCATATTTACAGCCTGGTTAAAAAAACAAAAACAAAACAGCATTAATTTAAAAGTCCATTGGAGAAAATCAATAGTTTTCCCAAGGCTTCTGTGACATGGCTTAGTCAATTCTTTTGCAGTCTATGGGTGCATCCTGGTTCTCACCATATGACAGCTTGGACATGCTCCAGCAGTTTATGTTGTGCTTTGTAACAAACTGAAGGCAAAAAGCTGCAAGAGAGCTGCTTGCTGCTTAGCACATGGCTTATTCACCCCATTAATTTCCCTTGCTGCCTATTGCAGTTATACGGTTACTATAGACATATTCATAATGCTCAGAGTGATTGCATGTATTTGTGTGTAAAAAAAAGTTAATCTGTGCATGCTGACTAGGTGTAAAGAAGGAGATATACAAGCTGAAATTCAGCCAGGGTGCTCCAATAAGAAGGCATGAGTTTGTTTTGAAGTAGCACTCTCCTTCCTGGAGGGTAAGAGATCTCATACTTAGAGACCGCTGTTATCTTTACCAGTTGTCGAGAACAGATGTAGGCTATAGAAAGAAAGGGTGGACAAAGCCAAAGTAATGTCTGTAATGTGATTTTAAAGAAGCCTTTCACAGCCAATCTGTGGATGCAGTCTTACTGTAAATGCCTCCTCAACCTAACTTTAAACCAACATTCAGTGCTGACAAGGAAGTCAAGTTGAGGCAGAACTTTAGGCCACATAACAAACAATAACATAGCATGAGTACTTAGTCTCAGCCATATCAGTGATGTCCCTTAACGTCTGCAACAGAGCTCAAAATACTGTTTTTTTTTTATTTGTGTTTGTGAATTTTGTCTCAATGAAGTGCTTCTAATTACTGATACTTTACTGTGAATTAACCTTGTTTTTTGTACCTGGGTTACTGTAGCTCCCCTGAGCTTTGAGTGCCCACTCCCCTCTCTCCCTCACTTTGTTGTACTACTATGCTGAGGGCGAATGTGTGGAAAAGTGCTATGACGCTGTTTTGTTTTCTTTGATAAATTTGATGATTTATGTGGTAGCCTTGAAACAAAAAAAATACTGTTAGTACAGCTGTGTTTTCCGGCTTGTTTTGCATTGTTTTGACCATTACTTTGGGTCCTTTTCATATTTGCATACAGGTTTCTATATGACAGCTCAGTGGACTTTGCAGAAAGCTACAGCGTTAACAGCTGCAGAGGGAGAGAGAGAGAGAGAGAGAGAGAGAGAGAGAGAGAGAGAGAGAGAGAGAGAGAGAGAGAGAGAGAGAGAGAGAGAGAGAAGTAGGGTCTTTCCTTCTCTTTTAGCCCTTGGAACTCCCCTCATTTGTCCTCTAAACATTTATTTCACTTCTTATCAGCCTAACTGTCAACTGACCTTAGCTCATCTGTATCAACTTTCCTCCATAGCCTCACTGCACTTCTACATTTTCTCGTTTTAAGTTTCATTTAAATGCCCCATTCTGCAAGTTTCATCAGCACTTTGGTTCCTCCCTTTCTCCCCAACCTTAGTCTGGCATGAGTCAAGTACAAAATGATGAGCACCATAGTTTTTGTACTGCAAACTCTTTTAATCCATCAGATTAAGTGTTTTCAAAACAGGAAATTAAACTGAGTGTTATCTAGTGTCCAGTGTTTATGTTGGAAATATTCGGTGTGTGACCTTGTTTTAGGTGGAGACTTTTTTTGGGTCATGCAGTGTATATCCACAGTAGAAAGAACATCACCGTCACCCGAGTTAAATCAGTCATATTTGGTTTAGGATTCATTTTATCTGCAATTGCTGTGTCCTCTTAGAGCAAAACAGTAACAGATTTCCTGAAGGGAAACAGCAACTTTTTTTAACCCAATCACATTAGACCCAACAAAGTTTTGTTGCTCAATTTTAAACTTAACTCACACAAATAACAAAATAACTCTACACTTTAACTTTAGTGTATCTTGGGTTGTCTCAGCTGGCTATCTTTTAAGGTGCGTCACGCTAGGACCCCATTCAGCCACTTCACTGACTGTTGTCAAGGGCTTAATAGAACCCAACATCTTAAAACAGAAGTATCTCTTTAAGAAAAAAACTCTTCTGACAGGTGTTTTGTGAGAAAGTCAAAATAAGTAAGTAAGATCAGTCTTTCTGCATTGTGAAGGAGACAAACCCTAATTTTCATTGTGTTTGTGAGGAATAAATGTTTGTGTTATGCAAAACATGGCTTGATGTGGGGCTTAAAGCAAATGGCCAACTGACGAGCAAAGTTAAGGGTGAATCCCAAATGCACCTCTTAGCCTTTCCCCAAGTCTTACCTCTTTGTCTACCCCTTCCCCTTGGCCCTCTGTTTTGTGGGCCAAGGGGAAGGAGTGAAAACATACTCTTGAGAAACGAGACGCCACTTGATTCCCGCTACATCATCACCCAGAGCTGCTTGCAGTCTGTGTCGTAGGCAGATGCAACAATAGCTGTAGCCACAGCTGTGAAAGCTAACTCATTATAATGAGAAATTTTAAAATACAACCAACAATTCAAAATATGATTAATATTTACTTGATGAATTAATAATTACTTATAATTATGCACTTCCTTTGATCTTTGCTCTGGCTTCTTGTCAGCATGTGTCGTGTAGTGTGCAAAATACACTCAACAAAAATACAAACGCAACACTTTTGTTTATGCTCCCATTTTTCATGAGATGGACTCCAAGATCTAAAATTCATTCCAGATAAACAATATTACCATTTCTTTCAAATGTTGTTCACAAATCTGTCTAAATGTTTGATAGTGAGCACTTCTGCTTTGCTGAGATAATCCATCCCACCTCACAGGTGTGCCACATCAAGATGCTGATCTGACATCATGATTAGTGCACAGATGTGCCTTAGACTGTCCACAATGAAAGGCCACCCTGAAATGTGCAGTTTTGTCTCACAGCAAAATGCCACAGATGTCGCAAGCACTGAGGGAGCGTGCAATTGGCATGCTGACAGCAGGAATGTCAACCAGATCTGTTGCTCGTGCATTGAATGTTCATTTCTCCACCATAAGCCGTCTCCAAAGGCGTTTCAGAGAATATGGCAGTACATCCAACCGGCCTCACAACAACATTCCACAGGCCACAATTGACAATCTGATAAACTCTATGCAAAGATGTGTTGCACTGCATGAGGCAAATGGTGGTCACACCAGATACTGACTGGTTCTGATTCCCCAGACCCCCAATAAAGCAAAAAAAAAAAATGCACATTTCAGGATGGCCTTTTATTGTGGACAGTCTAAGGTACACCTGTGCACTAATCATGATGTCAGTTCAGCATCTTGATGTGGCACACCTGTGAGGTGGGATGAATTATCTCAGCAAAGCAGAAGTGCTCACTATCACACATTTAGACAGATTTGTGAACAATGTTTGAGAGAAATGGTAATATTGTGTATCTGGAATGAATTTTAGATCTTGGAGTCCATCTCATGAAAAATGGGAGCAAAAACAAAAGTGTTGCGTTTATATTTTTGTTGAGTATACATTCATACTCCTTTTCAAGTGAGGTCCTGGTCTGTCTTTGCTTCAAGGGCTTTGTAGTCCTTCCCCTTAGCCCTACAGAGAATTGGGACACCACTTCACTAGATGTTAACATGCAAAACCAAGGGGTAAGGGGTAAGACAAGGGCTAAGGGGTAGAATTGGGACAAACCCTAAGTGTATCATGGCTTTTAATGGCCTAAAACTTTAAACCAAAATTTTGGGGAATATTTTTCTAGCAAGTTCTTTGACTCACTTGCTTAAAATCTTCCCTGCAAGAGGATTTCTTGCACTTTGGCAACCATGCAACGGAGGGAGAGAAGTTTACAAGGGAGTTGCTTTGGTAATTTCAGGTGAACTCTGACTTAAACACCTTTCTTTTTGCTTCTACATATGCAGCTAACAAGAGATTTGTTGGGTTTTTCTGCATGTTTGAAAAATCAGTTAAGTTCCTGTCATGTTGTCTGTGTTGTTACACTTGTAAATTCAGTTTTGTATTTTGACATCCAACTCTATTCTGGCCGGGTTGTCCCTGGAGTACAGTGTGTGCAGACCCCATCTGGACTGAAAAATAGGGGTGATTTTAAGCAGATTACACACGTCAAGGACAAAGTGTATGTGAGCTTGCAGACACTGTTCTTACTTTGCTCTCCTTCACTAAATCTTTGTATAACTTTCAATACTTTTTATTTTACTTCTTTTGTGCTGAACTTATGAGTTATTATCTTTCTGGCTCTTTTGACAAGCTTGAACGTTTCCTTGTGACCATCACAGAAGCGAACAGCAACATTTTGGTACCTTTTTGATACTATTCTGCCAGAGACGCTATAAGTCCCTCTCACACTCCCTTTCCCTAGGAACACGTTTTTCCTTTCCTTTAAGGACTGAATTATCACAACGGCATCAATGGCATCAAAAATAAAGTTTTGATTTCTCTCTCATAGCAGTCATCTAAGCCAGATGATGACATGGTCATAAGCACATTAGAAAGGCTGTAATCTGTCTCAGGAATTTCAAAGTTGTGTCAACTTCTCCTGTCCCAATTAGCTCTGGAGTAAATCGTGACTTCAAAAAACAGCCACATTATCTGATCTGATGCTAATCCAGCAGCAGCACCAAAACTGTACCAGGCAGAGTTTGTTCAGTTAATCTAGCTTTATGAAATATGAGGCAAGTGCTTTAAATGGTTGTATCATTCAGAACAACCTTGATTTCATGTTTTCAACTGAAGCTTGGTTTACTGATCAAATTAAATCAGAAGTTCTTCTTGAAACTGCTCCTTTAAACTTCAGCTTTATCAGTGGACACAGAGCGGGTAGGAGACGTGGTGGAGCAGCCACATTATTTTTTATTAGCATGATTGAGCAAACAGTCATCATGTGAGAAGTTCAACTCCTGTTGCTTGGCATTTTAGATACTCCTGCCATGCTATTCTGATTAACATCTAGGTCACCTTAATATAATGCACAGTTTTGGTGAACTTACGTCTCTTCTGTCAGTATTATGCATTGAATTTGATTATGTTGTTATAGTGAGTGACTGTAGTTTTCATATAGACAGCCACAAGGCGGCTAGTACCAGAGAACTTTCAAATAGAGTTAAAATAAAATAATATGTAAAAAATTTGAACTTTTTCAGCATGTAACAGGGTCAGCTAATTTAAAATCCCATCCTGGATCTCCTTATTTCAAAAGGTCTGTAAATTTCTAAAGTTTAGGTTAAAGATGTTATCTTTCTGATCATTTCCGTGTCTTCCTTAGAATGAGTATTTCTGCTGACTCGTGAGGTCAAGGTAGTTGTGATTCAAAAAATTGTCTTCAGTGAAAATACTTGTGTATGGTTCAGTCAAGCTTTTACACCCTTTCCAGCTTTACCCTCCCTTTTATTCAGTGATCTTTTAAGCTGTTTCAGTTCCACAGTTTTAACTCTTACTGGTAACATTGCCCCCATAAGGACCAAAGTTCTCTAGTAAGAAAAAGGCATCCCGGAGGATTGCTCTGCTTGTCAAAGTGCCTATCCCAGCTGTCACTGGGCAAGAGGCGGGTACACCCTGAACCGGTCACCAGTCAGTTATCATTACTTATATTTTTGCTGTCCATTATTTGCTGATATTATTTCTTTATTGCTCCTAATGTCATGATGTCTTTGTTGTTTACTGTGTAAAGCACTATGAATTGCTGATATATGAATTGTGCTTTATCAAAAAAGTTGTCATGCCTTGCCTTGCAATACAATGTGAAGTTTACATCTTTAAATACTCTTATATGGCCAAAGATTTAGACTCATATTGGAGTTGAGATACAAAAAAATGGAATTGTTATGATATGCAGTGTAATAAAAAGTAAATGGTACCAATTACAAGAGATCTAATAATAAAGCTTAATTATTATAATCAGTATAAGGGATGTACTATCTTGGATTGTTGCTGATAAGTAACATATGGTGATATTTCTAAAACCATAAAACTAACACTGATACTGCTATTTTTTTTTTCTAATCAGTCTAACAGTTAACTGACCTTAGCTCATCTGTTTTTACGTACCTCTACAGCCTCACTGCACTGACACTAGGTTTTATTGCCATACCATCTTGTAACTTATTCTTGGTTTTATATTTTCTCATGTAAAGTTTCATTTAAGTGCACCATTCTGCAAATTTCATCAGCCTTTCTCCCCAACCTTAGTCTGACATGAGTCAAGAGCAAAATGATAAGCGTTATAGATTTTTTAGTTCTAGTTTCTACCTAAATATCAATAAATCCTTCGACCTTGTTTTCTTCTGTAGCACTGAATCCTAATAAATGTTATCTCAATCTTTTAGTTAATTTACTTATTAAAAACCCAAACATGAATCCCCATGAGTACAGCGCTTTGCCACAATTGGCAACAGTTACAGTGGAAAAAAATCTGTTAAGCAGCAGCAGGAAATGCTGAACAGATCTTAAGCCTCATGCTGAACAGCCATCCACTGAAGCTGTGTCAGAGGGGACAGAGACACAGGCACTACCCTGACCTGTTTCTTACAGTTTATTTGAGAGAGTCATTCAAAAAAAGGAAAAACAGCTTTTCATTTTCTAAAAATTATACTGTTGATTTTTCAAAATGTAAAAATATTATGATAAGTGGAAGTTCTCACTTAAATTCATAAATTCTACACATCCAGACAGTTTTAGGGTGATATGTAGCTAACATGTCCATTGTGAATTTCAATAGGAATGTTTATATCTGCAGTTAATAATCAGTAACTCTTTAAGATATAATCTGATAATACTTATCTTGTAAAATATTTTGCATTCCTAATAACAATCATTGTCATAACCATAATTGTAAACTTATTAACACTTTATGTTATAGAATGACTGTTATTATAATTTGGTCATAAATGATTTATAATTTTGTGACTAACATAACCTCCGCCAAGGAGGTTATGTTTTCGGGAGAGTTTGTCCGTCCGTCTGTCCGTCCGTCCGTCTGTCTGTGAACAAAATAACTCAAAAAGTAATGGATGGATTTGGATGAAATTTTCAGGAAATGTTCAGCATGGGAAAAGGAAAAACTGATTCTATTTTAGTGTTGATAGGGATCAGCGCCTGGCCGCTATGGCGAAAAATGTGATTTCTGTGAATAAGTACTGACCTAAAATAGATATCATTATGAATCCAATGGTTAATGGTATGTTTTCATGGTCAAGGAATCTAAATATTTCAATGAAATAAAGGTAGGACTAATATTTATGGTCAAAATGACAATATGGCACAGGACTGTGGCGCTGGCAGAGGTCTGCGCTCTCAGAGTGCTTTTCTAGTTATTATTATATTATTACCTCTGCCAAGAAGGTTATGTTTTCGGTAGAGTTTGTCTGTCCGTCTGTCTGTCCGTCCGTCTGTGAACAAAATAACTCAAAAAGTTTTGGATGGATTTTGATGAAATTTTTAGGGAAATGTTCAGCATGGGAAAAGGAAGAACTGATTCTATTTTGGTGTTAATCTGGATCAGTGTCTGGCCGCCATGGCGAAAACTGTGATTTCTGTAAATAACTACTAAAATAAAATAGATATCATTATGAAACCAGTTACTAATGGTATGTTTTCATGGTCAATGAATCTAAATATTTGGATGAAATAAAGGTAGGACCAATATTTATGGTCAAAATGACAATATGGCTGAGGACTGTGGTGCTTGCGGAGGTCTGTGCTCTCCAAGTGCTTTCTAGTTCTATTTAGCTATCATTGTTTTGATCATCATCAGAATCAGTATTACAGTATAGAGTGAATTGATAAAACTTTACGCTTTACAGCATTTCATAAGTCAGCAAATATATCTACCTGTGTATCTAATTTATTTTAACAAAAATAAAACATGATCAAGAGCAGTCAAGCCTCTCTTTTAAGGCTTTTGTTTATTTTTTTAATCAAAAACAGCTGTTAGTTGATCAGTATCAGGTGATTCAAGGTCTTTTTAACTTACTGAACTCTTTTTGTTTAATTTTCATGTCCATATTTTTTCAAGACAAACACATGAAACTGACCACCAGCCCTACAGCTTTCCTCCTCATCTTCCCACTTATCAAAGTTAAAAATATTTTTTTACAACTGTGTTAATTTTGTTGACTAATTATTTTCATCACTGTTTTAAGCTACGACCTTTTTTCCCTGACAAAAATTAGACTAAAAATAAAAACAAGTGTACATTGACAAAAACTAAAACTAAATTAACCGAAATTTTTGTCAACAGTAAACTGGAGTTTTATCGTCATAGACACACACCACATTCATCTGATCTATGAGCAGGTTAAGTCAGATATACTTTCCTTATTTTTAATGACTATTTTACTTTTTTCTAAAAAAACATGCTAAGAGTTAATTTAAATATGTCTTGAGAAAAAGTCATGTGGTTAGAAGACTCAGTATAAACTTCAGAACAACAAGATTAGAGCAAACTGTCGGCAAACTTAAGATCAGGATATTGATGTTACTTACCGTACACAGTGAGCTTATATTTTGTTGTGGAAACAATGTCTTTTCCAGTGTCAACAGAATAATCACCAGAGTCACTCTGCTGCAGCCTCCCGAGTGTTAAGTCTCCAGTTTGGTTGCTCAAGGAAAGTCTGTCTTTATCACTGTCCTTCCTTACTTTTAATTTCCCATCCTCTAATGTGGCAATAACATTTCCTTTGAAAAGTAAATAGTTTAACTCTGAGACTCGAACAGAGAAAGTGACAGACCCTCCTACAATTCCTGTGAGATTAATCTTCACATCTTCAGCAGCAGATGAGATGACCACTGTGAAGAGAAATAAAAAACCTTCAGTTAAAATGAAGAGATTGGAGCGGATCCACTGACTAGTGATAGTAACTTCTTTAAATTTTATTATAATTTATAATTAATTAATTATTAATTTATAATAATTTTTTTGAACAAGTTACACAGTAAGGTCTCTAAATTAAAAGAGAACGACTATCTTTCAGTTGGACACTGTGCTATAAATAAACCCAAAATCAGTCATTTCATCAATGACAGCAGCGAAATCTGTGAGAAAAAAATTAAAATCTTTCATTGAAGGGGTTTGACTCAGTCAATATTAAGAACATCTTAGAGAGGCAGAGTCTATCTGACATTTAAGGCAGGGTGCTCCCTGGACTGGTCACCAGCCAATCACAGTTATCGAGAACCAGATGTTCAAGAGTACTGACTCCAGAGTACTGCAAGAAAATCCATGCATGCACAAGGAGAACATGCAAACTCCACATTCAGCTCAGTTCAGTTCAGTTTATTTTGGACAAAGAAAACAGTTGAAAATAAAAAAAAGCCAATTCAAGGGTACATAATACCACAATTGCTCATAAGTACTAAACAAAGCATTCAATATGTCCGAAAAGGAGTAGGAAGAAGCATAAGCTTTTCATGTCCTACCCCACTTATTCTCCCTCTTTATTAAGCAAAATATGTTTTGTACCCCAAACCCCCCCTCACTCACCCCCTTTACTCATCCACCCATCCATTCATTCATAGGTGTGGTGAATTACAGATGTGGAGTATATGCTGACTGGTTCTTAGAAGTTCCACTTCCAAAACAAATCACATTCACAAGCACATATACCCGTCTGCATACACATATTACACCCATATACATAGACAAATACAGACGTGGACAAAATTGTCGGTACCGTTCCATTAAAGAGAGAAAAACCCACA
Source organism: Scarus forsteni (assembly GCA_036419115.1). Classification (NCBI taxonomy): domain Eukaryota; kingdom Metazoa; phylum Chordata; class Actinopteri; order Labriformes; family Labridae; genus Scarus; species Scarus forsteni. The sequence continues at coordinate 33,416,041 of JAZDUH010000098.1, read as the reverse complement.
TGGTCACTGAAATAAGCTGAAACTGACAAAAGTAATAATAAATAAAAAAATACTGAAAATCAACTAATGAAAATCAGACTTTGCTTTTGAATTGTAGTCCAAGAGAATTATTTTAAAAAATAAACTAATGAAACTGGCCTGGACAAAAATGATGGTACCCTTAATGTGTTGTTGCACAACCTTTTGAGTCAATCACTGTAATCAGGTGATTTCTGTAACTCTCAATAAGACTTCTGCACCTGTCCACAGGTATGTTGGCCCACTCCTCATGAGCAAACTGCTCCAGCTGTCTCAGGTTCGAAGGCTGTCTTCTCCAGACTGCATGTTTCAGCTCCTTCCACAAATGTTCAACAGGATTTAGATCAGGGATAGAAGGCCACTTCAGAATAGTCCAATGTTTTGTTCTGAGTCATTCTTGGGTGTTTTTAGCTGTGTGTTTTGGCTCATTATCCTGTTGGAGGACCCATGACCTGTGACTGAGACCAAGCTTTCTAACACTGGGCTGCACATTTCACTCCAGAATGTCTTGATAGTCTTGAGATTTCATTGTACCTGCAAAGATTAAACATACCCTGTGCCAGATGCGGCAAAGCAGCCCCAGAACATAACTGAGCCTCCTCCATGTTTCACAGTAGGTACAGTGCTCTTTTCTTTGTATGATTCATTTTTGTCTGTGAACATAGAGCTGATGTGACTGAACAAAAAGCTCCAGTTTTGTTTCATCTGTCCAAAGGACATTCTCCCAGAAGCTTTGTGGCTTGTCAATATGCATTTTGGAAAATTCCAGTCTCATTTTTTTCTGATTTGCTTTCAACAGTGATGTCCTCCATTCAGTCCACTTTGGCTCAAACAGTGATGGATGGTGTGATCTGACTCTGATGTACCCTGACCTTGGAGTTCACCTCTAATCTCTTTGAAGTTGTTCTGGGCTCTTTCTGGGCTCTCTTTCCATTCGTATTATCCGTCTCTTTAGTTTGTCATCAGTTTTCCTCCTGCAGCCACGTTCAGGGAGGTTGGCTACAATCCTGTGGACCTTGAACTTCTGAATAATCTGTACAGCTGTAGTCACAGGAACATCAAGCTGCTTGGAGATGGTCTTATAGCCTTTACCTTTAACATGCTTGTCTATGGTTTTATTTCTAATCTCCTGAGACGGCTCTCTCCTTAGCTTTCTATGGTCCATGTTCAGTGTGGTACACACCATGATACCAAACAGCACATTGACCACTTTTCAGCCTTTAAATATGCAGACTGACTGATTACAAGCTTGGAGACACCTGTGGTGATAATTACAGGACACACCTTAGTTTAATATGTCCCTGTGGTCACACCATTTTCAATCCCTTGTAGGGATACCATCATTTTTGTTCGAGCCAGTTTCATTATTTTGTTTTTGAAAATATTTCTGCTAAACCAAAATTTAAAATCAATGTCTGATTTTCATTAGCTGATTTTCAGTACATTTTTATTTATTATTACTTTTGTTATTTTCAAGTTAGTTCAGTGACCATGTGGGTTTTTCTTTCATTAAATGAAGGGTACCAACAATTTTGTCCACGTGTGTACATACAAATATGCACTCAACAAAAATATAAACGCAACACTTTTGTTTTTGCTCCCATTTTTCATGAGATGGACTTAAAGATCTAAAATTCATTCCAGATAAACAATATTACCATTTCTTTCAAATGTTGTTCGCAAATCTGTCTAAATGTGTGATAGTGAGCACTACTGCTTTGCTGAGATAATCCATCCCACCTCACAGGTGTGCCACATCAAGATGCTGATCTGACATCATGATTAGTGCACAGGTGTACCTTAGACTGTCCACAATAAAAGGCCACTCTGAAATGTGCAGTTTTGTCTCACAGCAAAATGCCACAGACGTCGCAAGCATTGAGGGAGCGTGCAATTGGCATGCTGACAGCAGGAATGTCAACCAGATCTGTTGCTCGTGCATTGAATGTTCATTTCTCCACCATAAGCCGTCTCCAAAGGCGTTTCAGAGAATATGGCGGTACATCCAACTGGCCTCACAACCGCAGACCACGTGTAACCACACCAGCCCAGAACCTCCACATCCAGCAGGTTCACCTCCAAGATCATCTGAGACCAGCCACTCAGACAGCTGCTGAAACAATTGATTTGCATAACCAAAGAATTTCTGCACAAACTGTCAGAAACCGTCTCAGGGAAGCTCAACTGCATGCTCGTCGTCCTCATCGGGTCTTAACCTGACTCCAGATTGTCGCCGTAACAGACTTGAGTGGGCAAATGCTCACATTCGATGGCATCTGGCACGTTGGAGAGGTGTTCTCTTCACGGATGAATCTTGGTTTACATTGTTCAGGGCAGATGGCAGACAGCGTGTGTGGCGTCGTGTGGGTGAGCGCTTTGCTGATATCAATGTTGTGGATCGAGTGGCCCATGGTGGTGGTGGGGTTATGGTATGGGCAGGCATCTGTTATGGACGAAGAACACACGTGCATTTTATTGATGGTATTTTGAATGCACACAGATACCGTGATGAGATCCTGAGGCCCATTGTTGTGCCATACATCCATGAACATCACCTCATGTTTCAGCAAGATAATGCACGGCCCCATGTTGCAAGGATCTGTACACAATTCTTGGAAGCTGAAAATGTCCCAGTTCTTGCATGGCCAGCATACTCACCGGACATGTCACCCATTGAGCATGTTTGGGATCCGGCGTATCGACAGCGTGTACCAGTTCCCACAAATATCCAGCAACTTCGCACAGCCATTGAAGAGGAGTGGACCAACATTCCACAGGCCACAATTGACAATCTGATAAACTCTATGCGAAGAAGATGTGTTGCACTGCATGAGGCAAATGGTGGTCACACCAGATACTGACTGGTTCTGAGTCCCCAGACCCCCAATAAAGCAAAAAAAAAAAATGCACATTTCAGAGTGGCCTTTTATTGTGGACAGTCTAAGGCACACCTGTGCACTAATCATGGTGTCTGATGAGCATCTTGATGTGGCACACCTGTGAGGTGGGATGGATTATCTCAGCAAAGCAGTAGTGCTCACTATCACACATTTAGACAGATTTGCGAACAACATTTGAAAGAAATGGTAATATTGTGTATCTGGAATGAATGTTAGATCTTTAAGTCCATCTCATGAAAAATGGGAGCAAAAACAAAAGTGTTGCGTTTATATTTTTGCTGAGTGTACAGTAACTTGCCTGTATTATGCATAGTTTAACAGTCCTGACAAGGATAAGCTGTTCACTTAAGGATTAATCGACAGCCATTAAAAATTACTTGACTCTGTTTCCATAATTCTATACCTTTCAATAATAGTTTTTCTATAAACTGTCTTAAGTTGATGGACATTTTTACTCATTTGTGTTTGTTCATCCAGACCATTCCACAATTTCACCCCACAGACAGAAATGCACATACTTCTTAGGGTAGTACGGACAATCGGTTGCTTAAAATTGTACTCCTCCCCCCTTAATTCATATCCTCCCACCTTTCCATGAACCATTTATTTAAGTTACCAGGTAGTAATTTATGTTTAGCTAAAGCTGATTGGTGTGATCATTGTAACTCACTTTGTACACGATTCTTATTGCATTTTTTTGTAATGTGCACATTCTGTAGGGTGCTTTTGTAGGTGTTTCCCCACACCTCCTTGCAATACATTAAATATGGTGGCACCAGTGAACAATACAGGGGAAGTAATTCTCTCTCATTCAGCATGTGCTTGACCTGACCCATTATTCCAACAGTTCTTGCCAGTTTGGAACTAATGTATGTGATGTGACTTTTCCAACAGAGTTTATGGTCAAGTATAACACCCAGGAATTTGTTATCATACACCCTCTCCACCATTACATTATCAATCATCAGTTAAACTTTTACATTCTTTTTCTGGTTACCCAGCAACATGAATTTTGTTTTTTCCAAGTTCAATGTTAGTTTGTTTCTGTTGAACCATGATTTCAATTTACTGAGTTCTTGCCTTACTATATCCATCAGTTGCTGCAAATCATCACCAGTACAGAAAATACACTGCTCAAAAAAATAAAATGTTTGGAGTTGCACTGAAACAACCAAGTGCAACTCCAAGTCAATCACACTTCTGGAATAGTAGCTTGCCCGGTTATGAAGAAATACTAATTGTGACTCAATTTCACCTACTATTGTGCAAATAGAACAAACAACAGGTGGAGATGAGAGGCAATTAGCAAGACAATCCTGTAAAGGAATGGTTCAGTAGGTGGTGACCACAGACCATATCTCTGTCCTCATCTTCTCTGGCAGATTTTTTGTCACTTTTGCAATTTGGCAGTGCTCCCACCACTCAAGGTATTATGAGGTGGTGTCTACAACCCACAGGAGTTGCCCGGGTAGTGCAGCTCATTCAGGATGGCACATCAATACGTGCAGTGGCAAGAAGGTTTGCTGTGTCGCCCAGCACAGTTTCAAGAGCATGGAGGAGATACCAGGGGACAGGCCAGTACACTTGGAGACGTAGAGGGGGGTGAAGGAGGACAACAACCCAGCAACAGGACCCATGTCTGCTTTTTTGTGCATGTAGGGACAGGAGGAGCACTACCAAAGCCCCACAAAGTGCCCTCTAACAGGCCACTAATGTGAACATTTCTGCTTAAATGGACAGAAACCGACTCCTTGAGGGTGGTATGAGAGCATGGCGTCCACAAGTGGGACCTGTACTTACAGCCCAACACCGTGCAGTCCGGTTGGCATTTGCCAGAGAACATCAAGGTTGGCAGATTCACCATTAGCACCCTGTACTCTTCACTGATGAGATCAGGTTCACCCTGAGTACATGTTACAGATGTGACAGAGTCTGGCAAGGCCGTGGAGAGCATACTGCTGCCTGCAACATCCTCCAGCATGACCGGTTTGGCAGTGGGTCAGTGATGGTCTGGGGAGGCATTTCTTTGGAGGGCCACACAGCACTCCATGTGCTAACCAGGGGTACCCTGACTGCCATTAGGCACCGGGATGAGATCCTGAGCCCCACTGTGAGACCATATGCTGGTGCAGTGGGCCCTGGGTTTCTTCTGATGCATGACAATGCTCGGCCTCTTGTGGTTAGAGTGTGTCTGCAGTTCCTGCATGGTGGGGGCATTGATGTTATGGACTGGCCTGCCCGTTCCCCAAACCTAAATCCACCTGAGCACATCTGGGACATCATGTCTTGTCCTATCCAACAGCTCCACGTTGCACCACAGACTGTCCAGGAGTTGACTGATGCTCTGATCCAGGTCTGGGAGGACATTCCCCAGAAGAGCATCAGTCGTCTCATCAGGAGCATGCCCAGGCGTTGCAGGGAGTGCATACAGGCACGTGGAGGCCATACACACTACTGAGGCTCATTTTGAGTTGTCCTGAGGAATCTCCACCAAAGTTGGAACAGCCTGTGATCTGATTTTCCACTTTGATTTTGAGTGTGATTCTGAATCCATGACCTCCATGGGATGAAGATTTTGATTTCCATTACCCGTTCCTGTGTCATTTTGTTCTCAACCCATTCCACTATGTAGTAAATAAAGCTTTTCAATTGCAATATGTCATTAATTGAGATCTAGGAGGTGTTGTTTAAGTGTTCCCTTTATTTTTTTGAGCAGTGTATTTGTGTCATCTGCAAAAACAACAGGTCTTAATACTGTATGTCTGATACTTTGCATATGTCATTTATGTACATAATGAACAGTTTTTGGCCTAATACTGACCCCTGTGGTACCTCGTAAGTAATGTTTAAGTCATGTGACTTGAAGTCATTCAGCTGCACAAACTGCTGTCTATTTTTGATAAAACTCCTTAGCCAGTCTAAAACAACTCCTCTTATACCATATTGTTCCATCTTTCTGAGCAAAATGTCATGATCTATTGTGTCGAATGCTTTCTTTAAGTCTATGAACACCCCTATATTTCTTACTGTCAATGGCACTTGCGATCTCCTCTGTTAAGTCCATTAATGCCATTGCTGTTGATCTGTTTGATCTAAAGCCATATTGACTGTTCATTAACAACTTGTTTTTTTCAATGAAATTGTCCAGCCTTGCAACAAAAAGCTTTTCTAGAATTTTAGAAAACTGGGAAAGTAAAGACACTGGCCTGTAAATGGTGAACTGATGCTTGTCTTCTGTCTTGTACAAGGGGATAACTTTAGCAACCTTAATTTTACTTGGAAATGTACCAGTTGTGAAAGACAAATTAAAGAGATAAGTTAGGGGATCGATAATGCCATCCATAACATATTTCACAAGAGTCATGTCAATATCATTCCAGTCTTTAGGTTTTTTATTATTGCATTTTGAAATGATTTCTATTATCTCTTCTCTTTCTACAGCTCTTAAAAACATTAAACTCCCAGTGTTGTGTTCCTGAACTTGTCTCACCCCTTCATCTCTCGTCTGTGGGTTCTCAATTTGTCCTGCAAGTTTAGGTCCAATATTTACAAAAAATGTATTGAATTTATCCACCACCGTATGCATATCCTCAATTTTCCTATCCTCATCAATGAAAAAGTCAGGATAACTGTGGTTAGCAGAGCCATTTCTTGTGATACTGTTTAATATTTTCCACGTTTCCTTGATATTACCTCTATTGTTCTGTAGTATTTTGTCATAATAGTCTCTTTTACATGCTCTTATTATATTAGCTAACTTGTTTTTATATGCTTTATAAACATTTTATGAATCAGCTGTTCTCAGTTTTACAAAATTCTTATATAGGTTGTTTTTCTTCCAATTGAAAGGCATCACCTGATAAAGAAGGTGGAATTAGCAAACTTCTTGCTGTGAGGCACTTAAATGAGGGTGTGGTAAAGTTTTACTTTCCTTTAGACTGTTCCATATATTTCACCAGTCCATCTGAAAAAGAGCCCATTGAAAGTGTTTGGGGAGGGCAGAACCTTTCAGATGCATATCTGGCAGATGATTGGACGATCTGTCCACAAATCAACATTTATTACGGGCCAATCAGATGATCGCACAATATTGCACTACAGAGGGGGAGTCACTTTGTAAAACAAACTCAGGTCAAAACATGTCAGGAATAGAGTGAAAATATCATGACTTAAGAGAAGTTTGTGTTGTTATTTTTCATTTATAAAAGAAATCTGGTCCAGATCTGATAAATCTGCTCCTGAAGCTGTTAGCTTCTATACTAACTTGTATAAGCACAAACACTTTCTTCTATCATCTCGCTTGTCTCTCTCACCTCTTCCTGCACTGGACACTGATTGGACTGCTTTGGGGTGCTCACTGTCGTTGTATATTGGAGATTGGCAAAATGTGACAGCCTGATTACAAACATTGAATTAGGCTGATCCAGCTGCACTGCTAGATTATATCCTGCTAAGAGGTTAAATGGATCCAGTGAGTCACGGTACACAGCTGATGATGCTATTCTTGTGGAAAGGTTGTATTTAGCCCATAGATCATTTATTTGATAGTCTTCTGATCAGGACTGAGATGGTATTATTTGGTGTAAAGCATGAAGGATTTTAGATCCTTTTAAGGTGGGCTGAAGTATCCTTAACTTCGTCTTAGCTCCACCAAAGTAATAAGTGCCACAACATAGTTTTTTTAATATGACATCTTAGTGTAAAGTTCTTAGTTTTTTTATTTCAGGAAGCAAATGACAAAATTCTGAAAGAGAATTTAACGTCCGGGGGCAGAGGAAATCCCTCCCTCTCACAATAAATGGTAGGAAAATACACAATTTGGTCATAAAACATGAAGGTTGTGTTGACAGATGGATGTATTTTGAGACTCCTTAACAAAAAAAAGTAAATTATGTTTTGGAAAAGGAACTGATTCATTTTACTTGAATATAAGCAGTTGTAATGCTCAGTGAAGAGGTTAATTGTGACAACTGCATCCAAAATTTTGGTGATGTAACAGTATAAAACATTTCTTCCTCTGCCTCTAAAGCTTCCCTTCGTTCTGCCTGCTGTGCATCTGATGAAACAGAAACAGGCTGGGCAGTTGCATTAAGACACCAAAATGAATCAAAATGGCATGAGGCATGCTTTATGCCGCTTGATGGGTTGCCAAATCTTATGGGTAAAATTAGGTCAAATGTTATTTTTGGTGCCCTGGACAAGATATCAGCTAGTGCTGATGATACTACACCAGAATGTAAAACAAACAAACAAAAAACTCTGGTTAACAAATACTATTAGCTAAGGAAAAATACACAGATGAGAATATCCTTATATAGAACAGATGTGGAAGAAAAGAACAAGTTTATTATTAAGAAGTAATAATGCTCAGTGAAGAGGTTAAGTGTAACAAGTTCTGCATTCAAAATGTTGTTGATATACATGTATAAAAACATTTCTTCTTCTGCTCCTAAACTGTCCCTACCTTCTGCTTGCTCTGTGTCTAATGGTACAGAAACATGCCGAGCAGTCGCAGTGGGACAAGATCAGACGAAGCAAAATGGTGTGATGTGTGTATGCTCTCCTTCTGTTTGGTTTGCCAGACCTGATGGCTAATGTTAAAGCCAACCCTGTTTTTTGGTGCTCTGGACAAGGTCTCAGGTAATGCTGATTGTACTGCACCCAAATGTAAAACAAAAATTAACTAACTTAACTAATACTGTTTACTAAAACTGGGAAATACAGGCTTCTCTCTCCTTCCATTGCAAGAGAGAAAACAACTTGAGGAACGCCTGGTTTACTGAGAAGATTATCTATTTTTTCTTGTTTTTCCCTCCTATTTTTGTTCTTGTACTCCACAGGACTTTAATTTTTCTGCTATGCCATTTTTGACGCCTGCACTCATCCCACATTAGGACCTTTTGAGGTAGATTTTATATTATCTTTTCCGGGCTTCTTTATGAATACTATAATGTACTATATTACAAATATAATAAGATTAAATAATTTATGTTGCAGCGAATTTTTCCTTCTTTCCCTGCTTATCATCATCAACATGTCCTTTGTTTGAATGGAAGCTTTTCTATTTGTAGTTATCTGCTCAACTCTACTCAATATGATTTTGGTATGACCTGTTTAGTTTTCCATTATAGTGTAGACTTTTATGAGTCTGTTCATTTTGGCATGGTTTATAGCATAGCTGGGGGGAAAAACAATGGGGGAAACAAATGTGATACACTGTAAAATCCAATAGCTGTCTTGACTTGCAAACAAGAGTTAACTTTACTATGTTAACAAAAATATGCCTTTATTACTTGTATTTATTAAGTAACAATCACTTGCATGTGTAAAAATGCAAAATAAATGCAAAATACTTATTTTTTTAAAGTAAAGATTACTTTTTTATAGTTAAGCTCACTCGCAACAATAAGTAGTAAACACAGTCTCACACTGAAAAAATCCAATAGCTGCCTTGACTTGCAAACATGAGTTAACTTTACTATTTTAACAAAAATATGCCTTTATGACTTGTATTTATTAAGTAACAACCACTTGCATGTGTAAAAATGCAAAATAAATGCAAAATACTTATTTTTTTTAAGTGAAGATTACTTTTATTACACACCTGGGCCAGTAGGAGGCAGTAATGCCCGTTGCAAAGGTGGTCTTGAATTTTGCTTCTTCGCCTTGATTTATTATATTTAATGGTAATTCAGATTGTTTTAGTAAATTGGAGCCTGCCTGTCATGCCTGTATAGATATTTTTGAAGCACTCAGATTGTTGGAGTTAAATTTGCATGATGGCACAGTGGCGCAGCAGGTAGAGCACATGCCTCACAGTAGCAAGGTACCTGGTTTGATTCCTGGGGTGGACAATGGTCTGAAGTTTGCATGTTCCTCCAGGCACTCTGGCTTCCTCCCACAGACCAAAACCGACTGAATTGCACTTAGGTATGAGTGTAAGCACGAACGGTTGTCTGGCCCTGAGACTGACTGGTGACTGGTTCAGGGTATACCCTGTCTACATGCAGTCATTTAGTAGATTTAAATAGTAATTCTGAGTAGTCTCTACTAAGTCAAAGTAAGTTATCAAGTACACTCTACTAGTTGCTTAAACTCATTTGTAAGTGTACTCTACAAAGGAAGTGCTAGTTAGTACAACTAAAATTAACTAGTTCTCTGCACTTGTTTCTTTTAAGTGCAACCGGTTTGCATGCTTTTTTTAAGTAATGATAACTAATTGGATTTTACAGTGTACTCCCCCCCCCCCCCCCCCCCTTTTTACTTTTCGAACGCCTCTGGCTTTTTCTTTGCTCTTCTGTTAACTCTACATGTTTAGTGAGTCAACTGAAACACTTCCTCTTGTACAAACACATGATAACTATATTTTGGTGAGTGTTTTTTTATAGACATCCGTTAAATTATGAGCATATACTCACGAATGAAGAAGAGGATGGTCCTCATCTGCAGCTCCATTACGTTTACAAAACAAAAGACATCCTGTGTGCAACGGAGTCAGATGTTATCCAACACCAATCCTTGGGTTCTTTTTCTCCTTCCCCTCAAAAAACGAAGAAATTTGCTGGTGAAGTATATTACATTGATTCACTGTTTAAAGTTGGACAGCATACACAGACACACTGATCTGCTAACTGTCCTCTTGAAAAGGAAGTGGGAGATATATCAGTTGACGATATACCCTGTAAAAGGGTGTGTCAAGATGTTGAAGACTGGAGAAGAGTGGGTTCAGGGACGACCGCAGTAGGCTGTGCAAGACAAGAAGTGTGTGTGCTGCTTTTAGCACAACTTGTGTCAATTTCGCTGTTCATTTTAACACTCATTTTACACATTATCTCCGTTTAAACACATAAATTCAATTCATCTATCCAAGGGCGAGGAATTGGGTAGGGACACTCGGGACACGCCCCTACCAATATTATGCCACTACCTGTCCCTCGCTCTGTGCGTAGGGCCCCATTTTGCACAAGAAGACGCATTCTCTGCCGTCTGATGATCCCTCCTGAGTCGCTCGGCGTCTTTGGGCACGCGCTCTTGTACCGGTGAGCGTTAAGACGCAGACAGACGCGCATCGTTGAGACAGTCAGGGACCATCGGTCACTTTGTTTGATTTAATGATTCAAACGGTGTCTTGATAGCTCATGCGCGCTGTTTAACGTGAACACAAAGTCAGCTTTTTGATGAATCAGAACTCAACATTCTTCATCAGTCCATCTCTGAACCGCAGTTTCACTCACTGTTTTCTAAATGAGAAATTCATCCTGAGGTTTCCTCCATTACGTATTGTCCATGATATAAAAACAATCTTTAAAGGATCAAGCGCCAAATACAATGTACTACTGCAGCGGCTCTCAACCTGTGAAAAGCAGAAATTTAAGGAAACAGAAATGTGATATTTCATATTCGGTTTCATAGAAATGTACAGGATATCAAATTAAAACTTTGACAAAACCTTCAAACACACTGGTACACTAAATGTAACATGATGGAAATGCACTGACAACAGTGTTCAGTGTTAATAGTGTTTAATAGTGTGCGCACCATTAAACTTTGTTTCTTTCCACTCTGCACCTCATTGTCAGCACTGTGGTTGAAAGTCTCCCTTTACATGTGCCAGATAATCTGTTGCTCTCTCGAGCTGCATGAATAAATATGTAGAGTAGATATTGTCCAGATCTTGGGTTGTTTGACCACAGCTCATAAGTTAGCGCACAACATTTTTAGCCCACGTCAACCACCCTCAGCCCACTTTCATTTCTTAAAACATTAACCACAGAGACAACGTGTCTGTCATTCTCTCACAGCACTCAAGGGCATGTCTGTCTTGCTGTCTCTCTCATTATTAAGACTAATCTGTTCCACTTGTCTTAGCAGAGCTTCCAGACAAGTCATAGTTACAAGTCTTTGGACAAACATGTTGTGGGCAGATGTTTCCCATGCAGGGCATGATCTTCTCTGAATCATTTAAAAGTATGAATCATTGAGGGAAACAGCTGTGTCCTTTCTTTCTCACTCTGCTGTGATCCTCAACATTCAACACTCATTCAGCTTTGTGATAAAAGTCAGCGTTGCACTGCTGGATTTTAGCTGCCAGTTCAAAAAGAGCATCCAAGAGCTCATTGATGTTCAACAAAGATGCTCATACTGCACATCTGGTTAAAAAGAAAACTAAAAGCTCATGTCAATTACAATCAAGCACAACTGAACAGATTACTTATTTAAGAATACTGTGATTGAGTCACTTAACGCATTTATAAGACAAGCAACACACTTCTACATACTTCACAACAGATTGATGAGGAGAAGCATTAAAAAGGTGTTTTAAAGTAATCGTTGCCTTGTGTGACATTTCAGCGAAATAAATTATGATATATTTCTTCTGTCACCAGTATATGGCGGACAACTTTGGTACATAAATTTCCAATTCTGCAAAATCCTGACTGATAACTTTCACTAAAACTACTCATATGTGTTCTGGTTCAGTGTATTGGCAATTACAATTACAATTTGTAAATCTTATGGTTTGTTTTCTTTCCATTTGGAAATTAAATCTTAGAGCAGTTTGCAGTCTTTTGACATTACTGTAATACATTTCTGTCAATGTCTGTTGTACAGGGTACTTCATGATTTCTTTATTTTTTAAAGACAGGAACCAATTATGATGAAAAAGTGTATATTATAAGTGAAGCTGCTAAAACAGTCTTGTTTATCCTATGCTGCATCCTAGTACTTCACTCAAGAGGGTGGGGTTCACTGACTCTGACATACTGTATTTCAGTAAGTATTTATGAAGCACCTTTCATACATATAATGATTCAAAGTGCTTCACAGTGATAAAGACAAAACATTATGACGGAAATGTCAAATTATAGTTATTTACTGCATACCTCAATATAAAAATGTTCCAGTGTTTGAATGTTCTGTTAATTTAATGTCTTTCTCCTCAGAGTGGCCAGTGAGCTGCTCAAATTTAGGTATTAAAAGATGAATTAAATGAAAAATATTTGTATTCTGTCCAAAATTTCCAAAATCAAAAGAAATTGTTTTTAATATTTAAAAACTAACACTTTCTCATTTTTATGACAGGTGGTTTAATACATTTATTATGCAACCCATTTATAATTAAAGAACCAGGGGAACTGCAAATGAGATGCAAAATCAAGAGCTTAATATGTGAAATGACTTAAGGGAAAAAATTGCTTTAAGTAATTTTCATGAACAAGGCATTCTCCAACCACAGGCCTTTTTATATTCAAGTCTCTGTGAAATTTGTCTTACTCCAAATCTGTAACATGCTCTGTTCAGGTGTTAAGTGGAGATCCAGACATGAGACATTCGTAGCTCTTAAGTTCACTTTATTCCAGCTTCATCCATAGCAACTCCATATCGGTCCGCCATCTCTTATTATCCCACACACAACCCGGTACACACATAGGTTCCTACTACACGTCTGCTTCCACTACAAAATCAACTTTCATAACAGAAAATTTAATTAGGGCAAAATGTTTTATGAACTGTTGAAAAGACTGGGCTAAATATAGTAAAATGATAGATATATTATAATTGACTCAAATTATTTTCTTATTCATGTTAAGAAACAATATTTAAAACCAAACACATTTACAAAAACGTCCTTAAAAGAGAGATAATAAAATGTTAGCCTTTTCCTTTTCATGAAAAAATATTTCTTTATCATGAACAACTTTTATAAATTTTTATAAAACAATCCAGCCTTCTTGATATGTTAAATTAAAGCTCACTTTGGATTTGCTTCTTTCTTCTTTTCACTTACACACTCTTCATTCATATTGAAAACAGTGACATTGAATGGCTTTCCTATTACTTGGCCATTAATCTGCTCCAGTTAGTTCAGCAGTAACTTTTTTAGAGTTTATAATAGTTCACAATTAGCAGTTCTTCCCTGTCAGTGAGACTGCATGAAAACCTGCCCACTCACTTGCTGTGTTCCACTGGAGGATGAACATTTATGTAATCAGTCCTCACAAACGGTTTCTTGTCTTGACTTTCCTGAGTTCATTCACCATCTTGTCCCATTTCAGCCTGATCAGATGGGGGTAGTGTTCTGTAGCCTTAACTTTGTTATGAATTATTTCTCCTTTAGAGGTGATCTCCACCTCCTCCCTCTGTTTTGCTTCACAGCTCCAGTACGCCACACTGTGGCTCCCCCCACAATTACAACTCTTTGGCTTTGCTCCCTTCTCACACATCCTAAACTCATGATGCCCACCAACACATAGCACCTCTTCTTGTCTTGACACACTTAAGCTGCAAACCTCTGGCAGTTGAAGTAGGTCATTGGTTTAGGGATGAACTCTGTACTTCATGAATACAAAGTGCAGCACTTTTGTGTCAAACTTGATCGTTGTGTTTTCTGTTTCCTTTTCTCAGCTCCTCTTGTCTTTCACATGGCATTTTAGCTGTCTTGTCACACATCTTTAAGTATTTCAGCGGGTATATTATACTGACAGTGAGCAGTACTCCACTCATCACTCCCTATCACACCATTGACTTTTGCTCACCCACTCTTACAACCTTAGATTCTTTAATTCATCCTTCATCCTTCTTTCTCCCTCCTCTCATCCTCCTCACTGAGCTCCGTGCTGCCATATCATAGTGGGAACTCCACTAGAATACTGCTCTGGACCTATCCAGACTGTTTGCCAACATTCCCAAAGAGTATTTCCCACAACATTCAGTCCTTGATTTAAGAAGTCCTAAATAAGTGTCTGTACATATGGTCAACATCAAAAAGTGTTTTGGGAGGTCAGAATCTTTCAAAAGCATATACAACAGGTTGATTGGATGACCATTCATTATTTTGGGGCAATCAGACGATGTGTTAGGTGGGTGCTACTGCTGCAACATTTTGCAGATGATCTATTCTCTGATGAAGAAATAAGACAGGGCAGATGATAAAATTATTTCCTTTATTTCTCCTTGTTATGCAGGTTATGGGCTCTGTGACGGTGTATTTCTCTGTTTAAGCACAGGGAACAATCATTAGTGGGGGTTGGCAGGGATCAGGGGCCAACTTTTTCATCACGAGAAATTAAACTTTTTAACAATTTCTAAAATTAATTACCAAATAAAAGTCATTATTTAAAGCTGGGGTTGGTAATTTTGGAAAACTAGCATGAATTTGAATGTAGCATCTCCTCAGGACCTCCGTCTAGCCCCTCTGCCCCTCCCACCCCTCCTCAAAAATGACCCCCCCACACACACACACACACATGCACATGCGTGGCTGATATAACCAGAAGACTGATTCAACTCCGAACCCTCAGCATGACGTGTTTGTTTTACACTACACCAAGTCATGTCTCAGTCAGCAGTAAGAAAACACCAAAAAATTATCATAGTAAAGAAAAAAAAGGAAACACAGAAACTTAGTTAGTACTCAGATCAGATTACCAACCCCAGCTTTAAATAAGGGCCCACTCACACAGGGTGATTTTGCAGGATAGGCAGACAGAGGAGTGATGTCAGGGAGAAGTGGTTAGCTGATATGCCTGGCAGAGGAGTATTTATTGATAGTATTTATCATTTTAAAGTCCTGTTTGTCTGGAAACTGCCCGAGTGTTAGTCAGCACACATTGGGTTAATTATTTCACCCTGAGTTGTCTGCTATTCATCTTGATGTAAAACAAAGCGGCGTGTCATTCACCAAAGCACATAAAATACTTCAAACTGGCCAGACAACTAACTTTCTTAAAAAGAAAACTTTACTCACAGGATTGTTAAGAGGAATAATTCTTTGCCTCTCATCTAACCCTCTCACTTTTGGAAGCACTGTCCTTGATCAGTAAAAATTAGAACTGCTGTTTGTTCAGTGGTGAGGACGCATACAGCTCTGTAGGCAGGAGGAGATGTCTGCAGAGCTGCTCTGTGATTCTGTCACTGATTATGGTTGTAATGTTACCAAGAAAAATAATAGTTGTAAGAGTCTTTTCCAGAGCATTGTGTGGGCCAAAAATGATTACTGCAGGCAAACTTTGACTCAAGAGCCACAATTTATTGACCAATGCTTCCCCTGGCCATTAAAGGGATGGATTGGATTTTTTGAAGTGGTGTTTCTCATGGCACCAGTGAATATGAACGGCAATTGTCCCTGAAGGAAGATATCAGGGGGCAGACATACAGCAGGACATGTTTCCTCTAAAACCTCATTTTTACCCACTTTTTGGTTAAAATTTCCCCCAAAACAACACTGTCCTGATCAAACACTACAGTAAGGTTGCATCAACAAAGCCCCTGTCCTGAAATCTTTAAGAGTTTAGGCACGTAAGGGTTATGTACTCCTTCACCATCAGCTGATCAAGAACAAAACACTAACTTCTCTAAAACTGAACAAAAAAATGGTCTATTTTGAGTTGAGTGATGATGATGACATACTGAAAGCTGTGGGTGTGAGAGGCTACTTTATTGACTGCACAGAGAAAGAAAAAGAGTCACAGGTGTAAAGAGGGATGGAGAAACTGTTGTGTAAACTGAGGAGCAGCCTAGACCAATGAACTGTGAGCAAATGTCCATAAATCCAGAGCCCTGTTACTTTTACAAGGTGGATTTAGTAAAACTTTTTCTTCTGGACTTTTCAGCAGAGTTCTGGGTAAGCCTTTATAACTGCTGTGGTGTGCTGTCATCCTGATGGGAAAACAGGTGCTGCAGACAGAGTGCTCTGAGGACACAGAGGGGAGAGTCCTGATGTTCATATTTAAATCAACAAGCCAAAGTTGGAAAAGAACCACTTTATGTAAATCCTCATTAAAATTTCTGGATCCACACCTGGATTTGAACCAAAATCCTAACACTACTTCATGGTGTCATGGCCAGCATTCCCAGAATTTGTCATTAAAAGATTCTGAGAACTTTTTTGAATTATTAAAGATGAAAACTCTCCTTCCTCACACTGCAAACAAACCCAATCAAAACCAGGATACTACAGTCTGTGTAAACTCAGCATATGTCTGGCATGTTTAGATGTTTAAGGGCCTTTGAATATATTTTGTTCAGTAATCTAAGTTGTGGTGGATTCTTCAGCTTTTAACTCATGATCTACTGTTAGGTTATACAACAATACAAAAATCTTTTGTAAGTTTCTGAGTAATGGAGCTTGTAAGATCAATACCTGTAATGTTCAAGTGCTTCATTGGTCAGACAGAAAGTTGTCTCTGCAGGTGGTCTTTAGATCCAAGCTTAGGTCTAATCATCAAGAACATATTTTATTGTATTTGAGGAAAAACAATATGTGTGAAACATTGTAAAACACTTGCATTACAACAGCATGGAAAAACAGTGAAATTAAAAATCAGCTAAACATTACATAAAAATTGCGTAAACCGTGTTGTAAGTGCAATCTTGACATTAATATACAGACACACATTCTCCTCTGTCTCTGGAGTCAGTGAGCTGTTCAATAAAAAGTATGTTCAGTTACAATCGTATTTTCTTTCTGTGTTGGACATGCAACGTGCCTGCACCTTATAATCCACTGTTGTTAGAATGGAGTGCTCTTCGATTCCTGTAGAGTTTGGAGTTTTTCTTCTCTGTGGGGAAAAAAAACAATAGTAAGTATCCAAAAGATTATTATTATTTTTTTTACTTAGACATGAGATCTTTCCACAGCTTCAGATGAGGAGCTCAAATGAAAATACTGCCACATAAACTGTGTTTTAGGATGAAGGCAGACTTGTTACTGACCATGTAAAGCTTGATATCCTCCACACATCTCCAGTGTACGTTTAGCTCATTAGCTGTGCACGTCCTCCAGGAGAGGGGCAGGGTGGGTGAGTGTGGTAGAGTCAACTCAGCAAAAATGTGTTTGACAAACTGAACACTGAAATATAAATCCTGCTTCAGAAACTTTTTTTATCTTTGTAAAACTAAAGACGATGTGTTGGTAATATCAGTTTAAGGAGTGACCCTGCAAACTAGAGACTCTCAGTTGAGTGTTTGTGGCTGTACTTGTTTTTTAGTCTGATTAAAATTTTAATGAAACTTTTTAAATAGGTCAAACAAGATGAAATGCCCTGTTTTTTATAAGTAAATGGCTTAAGCTTACACAGCGCCTTATAGTCTTAGACTAATCGAAGCATCCTCACACCACAGGCCTTAACTACTCATTCACACCAATTCCCTCTCACATTCACTGACTGGTGGTTGAAGTTTCTATGTATGTTGTCCATCATTGTCAACAAACACATTCATGCTCTTTCATGCCCATTTACCTGCCACTGATGCAACAGTGAGAGCAACTTGGGGTTAAGAGTCTTGCCTAAGGACACATTGCCATGTGACAGCCAGAGGTGGGCTTGAACCTGAAACCTTCCAATTACTGACCATGTGCACTGTCAGACTGCACCACCAAAACCCCATGGTGATGCACAGCATCTGTTGACACACTCAGTTTAAAGTCTGCCTTTAACATGGTCACTTTTCACACCCTCACAGGACGATGCTGTTGAGGTGCTGAAGCTGTGGTCTGACCACTGGCCATCATTGACCATTGCTGAGCTGATGTTCCCATTGATTATTGGTTTATTTGTATGCTTGATCACTGAATTAATGTAATTTTCACCACATTTCTATTTGTATTCCTACCATACTAAGCAGTTGTATATGGCCAAAGCTCCCTTTGTGCCCTGAGTGGTTACTGGTTCCCTATGGCTCTTCTTTCTCTGCTTTGTTCCAATTCAGGGGAAAAATCAAATTGTTTTAGTTGTCACTTGTTTGTGTTCACGCGGCAAAAGTCTCTCCCAGTCCAAAGTTTTAAACAAATGACATGTGCAATCAAATGTTTCTCTCATTGGTCAGAAATCTTACATGGAGGGCGGGGGAGTTTCCTTTTCTTCTTACTGATGCTTATGGAGCATCAGCAGCATGTGTGGCTATTTTGTTGTACAGCGTTCATCTGTCACTCATTCGCTGACTCAAGAGTTTGTAGACCTGTGTTTTTATGAACAGTGTCCAGCATTTGGCAAATTTTCGCTTCTGCACAGATTTCTATTAGCCATTTTATGTCCTCACTAGTCCACATCAGCCCACGACTCATTTCCGCCTACTCTTCTTCTGCTGTTGCTGTGTTGTCCAGTCCTTCTTCTTTCATTGTTTTGACTAAACGTTTGACAACCAGGCACATTACAGCCCCCCACTCAACAGAGCGAACCACAAGTATGAGTTAATTGTGTCGGTTGAGGAGGTGTTTGTAATCCCACTGCAAAGGAACCGCTACAGGGCTCGAATCAAAGCGAGCCGAGACCATCTATTTTAGCAATTTGTTTTGTCCTGCATCTGAGTGCGATTACTGTGTTCACATTTGCCCAAACGAACCAAACTTTAGGGAGGGCCACTCATTTCGGAACAACTGCCCCAAATGAGCCAGGTGTGAATACACCCTTAAATTTGACCTTGTAAACTGTTGAGTAGTCAGACCTTCTTAAGAATGAGAGATGTCTTTGTTTTATGATAACATCATTAAAAATGTTGGAAGATCAGGGTAAAAGTGACTCTGTGGCATTAGAGAAAAAACAGATGCTTTAAAAGCTGAAGGTATCCTCTCTAAAATTAGAATATAATGTATCAAATGAATATTCATTTTAACATTATTGAAGCTGTTAAATAACTAATGATGAGGCATCTAAACTTTCTAGATGTGTGCCAAACTCTGAACATGGTTTGATTATAAATGATTGACGTGGACATGAAAAATCGATAAAAATGAAAAACTGCACAATAGGATATGGTTTGAAGCTTATGGTTTGACACTTTTCTTGAACAGCCTGCTTGTGATGACATTGGATGGCAACAGAAAGATAATGCCACAAATAATTATCCAGAGTGGGTTTATACCAACCTGATGGCGTCCGCTGGCCTTATTCATGTGTGAGTACAACACAACTGAGTCCCTGTCCTGTGGGCCTGCAGGGACACAGAAAAGGGTAAAGACATTGTTGAAAGTCCAAAGTATGCTATAATTTAGTTTTATATATATATATCCAATATATCCAATTCCAGGCTCCTCCACTCTAAACCTGCGTTTACACCGAATGCAACTTTGTGACTATAATCTCGTCACCAACTGACGCCGCTTCGCATGTCCAAAAATACCTCAGTTTGGTCACCGTCTCTGTTGCTCAGTGATGTTACGTCTGATCGAGTTTCACCACAATCATATCATCTATCATTTAATAGGATGTATAAAGTGACATTTTCCTAACTGTAACCTTTTCACTCATCTACTAACCACAAAACACTGCAGCTGATAGCCCTGCACCAGCATCATCTGTGAGTTTTCTGAGGTCCTGACAAGGCAGAACTAATGTACTCAGTAACTAATGTTTCCTACATGGACATGGATTGTTACTCTGTGAAATAGAATAAAACTGTCTGTCACGGATACCATCACACACCTACACAATGCTGATTAGCTGTTTCAGCAGAGTCACGCAAAACATCGCCTGAAAAAGATCAACTTTCCAACTTTGGCAATGGAGCGACCAGCAACCAGGTCGACTTGATCTAAGCCGTCGTGTCGCGGGAGGGTTAGCCCGCCCCATCACGGCTGTACATACATGCAGAGTGGCGGCCAAGGTCACAAAGTAACATTTAGTGTGTAGGCGGCATAAAACCATCTTTCCCATGTGAATCCAGTCTATTCTGGCTGGTTGACTGATCTAGTCTGTGGTAAGTTGTTAGTTCAGCACTGCTCTATGCCATGTTTTCAACAGCTCTGCGGTCATTCTACAGAATATGCTTTTCACTTGACATGTAACATAACTAAAAAACACATGCAGTACTCATAAAAGCACAATATGGGCCTTTTATACAATTTTAAACACAAGGTTTTAATACTAGTGACAAGTTTTTAAAAAAATAATCAGGAAAGGAAACATTTAATTAATGCATCTGTAAGGAAAGGTCAAGTTAACTAGTGCATCAAGGTTAAGTTCGGTAAGTATGAACGTCAAATTAATGAGAGGAAGACGGGACTTTATTTTAAATTTACACTTTGAAAAAACAGACAGAAGTTAAGAAAATGACCAAATATTAGGTAAACTGTTAATATTGGCCCAAAATGATGAAAAAAGTTGGGGTATCAAAAACAAGACAGTACTAGGAGCATGCACGACAAGTGGCTCACATATTGATGGTGATGCATTGATCCTCATTATATGTTTCCTTGACCCTGAAAATCTAACCCTCACACTTGGAATCATATTGAAATCATTTTCAGTTTGAAAGTCACTGGTCAAAAATGATCATGTTCATAGACCCGGTCCTCTCTACAGTCTTCACCTGATTGTTCAGTCCTTTTAGTGATGCTGTGCTGTGACTTAGACCTGATTGTTAAATCCTTGAATTTCTTTGTGATTTTTTCTGGCCTGTGAACTAATTGGTTCTCACCCTGCACTGTCATGGCATCAGTTCTCTTTGAATAATACCATATATTATTGTCCTTGCCACCATTTTTATGAATTCACTGAATAAATTCTGTGGAACTGAATTGATCTGTTTCTGGTTTTAAGTCCATTATTTACACAATCTATCGATATCTTGTAAGTTAAAGAAAGTCAGTGAGACATACTGTATGAACTGTACTTGTTGACCCTGTCTAAGTTTTCTGGTCGCACTGACACAAGTTGTTGAGAACTCATGAGTCATGACGCAGAAATGGTTTTGTTTTTATGCTTCTTGCTGCAGACCAGTATTCTCCCAAATGCCATGGGCCACTGTTTTCAAAAAAGTCATGGTTATTGTATGACTTAACTGGTTAGTAAGTTTGGATGTATTGTTTGGATCTGTATCAAAATCATCATGGACACAGACCTTCCATTTTAACACGAAGGTATTTTGTATTTCTGTTTTCTGAGGAAAATTCTTTGTAAAAGTAGCATAGAGTTTTTGAGCATGTGTCTCAGCCCATCCATTCCTCACCGAGCCATGTGTGGATGTAATGGACTTATGTGAAATTTAAACCAGAGCTGGAAAAAAAAATTGCTGGAGAGGGGGAGGGTTCTTTTTGTCTGTATTTGTAGAGTGATGAAGTATATGATGTACTTTGGAAGAATGACCCTTAATTTAGTGTGCTGTTTCTCTTGACAAAAGACTCAGGACTTTTCCATTTGCTATTTTTCTTATAAACAGCGTTGTGGCTTAAAATACACTCATAAATCAAATCAAATGCAAATTCAAATTCATTGTCATTCCGTTAAAACCAAGGTAACAACAAAATGAGAGACGTTCTTGCAGGATCCCAAAAAATTAAATAAAACATCCACATATTGTTTATTATGGAAGAGGAAAAGCATCTCTGAAACAAACTTTTGGTAAATTTCTGTTTTTTAGTCCCTGTAAAAGTCAGAATTTTGATGCTGGCAGAGCATCTGGTATCGGGCTACCACATACATGAGTAGCCTACTGTATATATGTACATCTATATATCTATATATCTATATATCTATATATCTATATCTATATCTATATCTATATCTATCTATATCTATATATCTATATCTATCTATATCTATATCTATCTTTGTCTATCTATATCTATATCTATATATCTATATCTATGTACATATATCTATATATATATATCTATATATATCTATATATATATCTATATATATATATTTATATATATATATATATATATATATATATATATATATATATATATATGTGTGTGTGTGTATATATATATATATATATATATATATATATATATATATATATATATATATATATATATATATATATATATATATATATATATATATATATATATATGTATATATATATGTCACTTTAGTGCAGTTGCAGTACTAATTAGATTAATTAATAATTAATTGATGCAGAATATTATTGGTCTGTATTTTAATCTTTTCTACATTAAAATATTCTACATTCTACAGTACATCTACATTATAACTTCCTAACCTCCTCCACCTTCCAGCTCTGTTCACTTCGTGAAGTGTTCCCTTGTAGGTTTTCTGGAGATTGTCAAAGTTACTGAATTTGCAGCCAAAAATAAAAATAAAAAATTGTGACTCGTCTTCAGACACATCAGGGCGCCCTAACACACCGTTTGAGAACAGCTGTTATGAAGAGTGATCTGCTGGGTAACCAAATGGCCAAAACAGCTGTGATACAAAATGTAAATATCCAAGAATCATTTTTTAAAATAAATTATGGTATAAAATCTCTGAAATACAGGTCATGATAAGTTAACTGAACTTTACAACAGCATCTAGACAAATGTAAACTTCATCATGAAAGCTTGAAGAAAAGAAACAGACTGAAACTTGCCTGCAGTCTCTCTGGATCTCATTTTGTTTTTGAGAAAACACTTTTGTCTGATAAAAAAGACAAGTGCAGCAACCACAGCCAAGACAATCAGGATAACAATCCTATCTGTGGAGACAACAAAAAAAAGAGTTTGACAGCATGATCAGCACTTGACAGTTTTTATAATAAGGCTTTTAAAATTAGTCTTACATGATCTGACGGGGGGAGTCTCTGTGTATGCAGGGCGAAGTCCCTCACAGAGAACTTCAATGTCAACATCAAATTTCTTTTCTTCAGCAGGATTTCTTGCTACACAACTGAAGAATGATGGGAGGTCCTTTCTGGATATAATGAGTGTCAGAGAGAGAGTTGAGCGGCTCTGGCTGAATACTTCTTTGTCTTTGACCCACTGCAGAGTCGTCTCCTCAGACTTGTCTATCAAACACAGTAAGGAGCAGCTGTCTTCACTCACATTCACAGTTTTCACTGTAGGAGCTGCAACAGGCTCTGGAGAAGAAAATGAACAGATTGACAGGCAGAATGTAGTATCTTAATTTTATCTTGCACTCATAGATAAATACTATGACTTGATAACTGCAGTGTCTTCTGCTGTCTTTATCAGCTGCTCAGATGATAAAACTGAAGCCATCAGCTGATGACAAATATACTTTAACAATGTTGGTCTTTAGATGTCTAATATGTCTATTTGGAAGAAATTGGCAAATAGTTTTAATCCATCTGATTAGATTTTTTTTTAACTTGGCTACAGCCTAGACAAGTATGTCTGTACTGTAATGTCCCTGTTTTTTATTGCTTTTATTTGTTTTTATTATTTGTTTTTTATTATTTGTATTATTATTTGTATTTCTGTGTTTTTGAAGTTGGGTTGTATGTATGAGGTTCTTGACAACAGTCAGTGAGGGGACTGAAAGGGCTCCCAGCAACAGAAAACTCGCTAAGATCTACTAGTGTTTTGCCACTTACTCCTGTCCTGATGAACTCCAGAGTACATGGTAAAACGCAGCCACATTATCTGATCTGACAAAAATTCAGCAGCATGACCAAACTGTACCAGGCAGTGTCTGTTAATCTATTATCATCATATCAGGTCATCATCAGTAAAGTCACTTTTAATCAATGATTTCATAATGACACAATGGCTCCTCAAATAGCAACCTTGATTTCTTGTTTTAACTGATTCTTAGGGTGCTTTCACACCAGAGCTGTTTGGTTCAGACTAAACCAAAAAAGTCCATGGTGCGGACCTTTTGGGCTGGTCTGAATACAAACCAGCGAACTCTGGTGCGGAGCAAACAGTCGGTCTGAGACCTCGCCGGAGAGGTAGTCTCGGTTCGCTTCCTAGTGAACCGTGGTGCGGTTCGTTTTATGTGTGAGGGTGTATTCAAACTAGGAAAGTCCATAGTTCGCTTTCTTTGGTCCGGACCAAATCAAGCGAACTATGGACTTTCCTGGTT
Organism: Scarus forsteni; assembly: GCA_036419115.1. NCBI lineage: Eukaryota > Metazoa > Chordata > Actinopteri > Labriformes > Labridae > Scarus > Scarus forsteni. The sequence goes on along the minus strand of JAZDUH010000098.1, from coordinate 33,391,347 downwards.
TGAATACACCCTTAGTTAACTGATCAAAATAAATCAGAAGTTCTTCTTGAAACTGTTTCATTAAACCTCAGTTTTATCAGTGGTCACAGAGAGGTCTGAAATGTGATGGATTAGCCACATTTTTTATTAGCATATATGACTGCAAACAGTTATCATATAGGAATGTGAACATGTTACTCTGCAGTTTAGATCTTCCTGTCATACTTTTCTCATTAACATCTACTGGCTACCTAAATACAAAGCACAGGTTTTTTGATGAACTTTCCTCTCTTCTGTCAGGTTCAATGAATTAGATTGTGTCGTTACAGCGAGTGACATTAATATTCATATAGACAACCACAAGGAGGCCAGTACCAGAGAACTTTGACATGTTATGGAAAATTGAACTTTTCTAGCATGTAACAGGGTCAACTCACCTACAATCACATTCTGGATCTCCCTATTTAAAGAGCTTGCATATTTCTGAGCTTGGTTCATTGAACAAAGGTTCATAGCTGTGTTTTCTTTAGAACAAGCATTCATGCAAGCTCATGGTCAAGGTAGATGCATATGGACAATGTTTTTATCTGTGAAATAACTTGTGTATTGTTCAGGTATGCTTTTACACCCTTTCCAGCTCTGCCCTCAGCTTTTGTTGGTTGTTTCAGTTTCACAGTTTTAACTCTTACTGATGACATTGTTCCCATGACGACTAAAATAGTGTCTAGTAAGCAAAAGGCACCCTGGATGAATGCCCCACTGGCCAAAGTGCAGAAAAAAAACAGAGCAGAGCGGAGATGAAGTAGAAAAAACTCTGGGTCAGTTATGGGGTTTGAAAAGTGGGACTTACAATCCAAAAGCAAGAACTTAAATGTGCACAGCAGTCCTTTTTCTCTGAGGTAATCAACATAAATAAGAACAATGCACAAACTTTGTTCAGTACTTCTGACAAACTGATAAACCCTCCAGCATCTGTCCCTGAGGAACTTTGCAACTTGTTTCACTGTTTAAATTATGAACATAGGACTTCTATGGTGGATGAATTAGCAAAGTCACATGTACCTCCATCTACTCATTTTACACTAGAAAGGTTCCACCTCCCAGACTGCCATTTAACCAGAAACAGTTAATCATCTTAGTTAGACCAACCACCTGCAGCCTGGGCACTGCCAGCTCCTTTTAAAAAGTGTTTTTACTTGTTTAGCAACAAACGTTTTACGATTGCTAAAGCTCTCTTCAGTCAGATGTTTTTCCTTCTGCCTCGAGGACCGCTGCTATCAAACCCCTCTGAAAGAAGCCTAAGCTGGATGCCTTAGAAATCAACAACTATAGACTCATAGCAAATCTACCATCATTAACTAGTAAGGGGACTACTTTGTATGCCTCTTGGTAATTATGAATCTGAGTGTAAAAAGATGACATATGGTGTTCGTGCTTACCTTGAATCAGGGATTCTGAAAACCTTGCCAGAAATCTTGGTGTGATTATGGACTCAGACCTGAACTTTCATGTTAAAATTGTTACATTCTCGGACTATTACTATCTTAAAACATATGGTAAGACTTAAAGGAGTTCTGTCTCAAAGAGAAAGAAATGTGTTCATGATTATATTGGCAGGTTAGATTAGTAACACTGTTTACACAGTTGTGACAAAAAATCCATCATACAGCTGCAGCTCCAGTCCTCACCAACACCAACAAAGTAGATCACATCTGTCCTTAGATCACTAAACTAGCTTCATGTAAGTCAGAGGATAGATTTTTAAATCCTTCGCCTGGTTTACAACAAGGTACTTAATAGTCTTGGACTCAAAAGCCTTTCAGACTTATGAGCTATCCAGACCTCCATTACTTCCTGTAATTTTAAGAGTGACTCTTTGGGGTTGAGTACTGTAAGTCTGAAGTGAAATGAATCTGTGGAAACAGGTGGTTTTCTTTAAAGGTTGATCTTACATAATAGGGCAAAATGATCAAAAGTCTCACATTTTAGAGGGCTTTAATTCTGAAAATCCAAATCAGAACTTCCTGTAATTAAATGATTGACTACCTGGTGGCGTGCTGTCAGTCTGGAGTGAAATGAGTTTGTGGAAACAGGTAATTTCCTCTTCATAGTAATATGAATTTGAGGGTAGTATTTAAGATATTTGACCATTAAATAGGGCTTTTACAAAACCCAAAACCAGTGAAGTTGTCACACTATGTAAATTGTAAATAAAAACAGAATGCAATGATTTGTAAATCTTTTTCAACTTATATTCAATTGAATACACTGCAAAGACAAGATATTCAGTGTTTGAACTGAGAAACTGTATTTTCTTTAGCAAACAATCATCAACTTAGAATTTAGTGGCAGCAACACATTGCAAAAAAGTTGATACAGGGGCATTTTTACCACTGTGTTACATCGCCTTTCCTTTTAACAACACTCAGTAAACGTTTGGGAACTGAGGAGACCAATTTTTGAAGCTTTTCAGGTGGAATTCTTTCCCATTCTTGCTTGATGTACAGCTTAAGTTGTTCAACAGTCCAGGGTCTCCATTGTTGTATTTTACGCTTCATAATGCACCACACATTTTCAATGGGGGACAGGTCTGGACTACAGGCAGGCCAGTCTAGTACCCGCACTCTTTTACTACGAAGCCACGCTGTTGTAACACGTGCAGAATGTGGCTTGGCATTGTCTTTCTGAAATAAGCAGGGGCGTCCATGAAAAAGACGTTGCTTGGATGGCAACATATGTTCCTCCAAAACCTGTATGTACCTTTCAGCATTAATGGGGCCTTCACAGATGTGTAAGTTACCCATGCCTTGGGCACTAATACACCCCCATACCATCACAGATGCTGGCTTTTGAACTTTGTGCCTATAACAGTCCGGATGGTTCTTTTCCTCTTTGGTCCAGAGGACACGACGACCACAGTTTCCAAAAACAATTTGAAATGTGGACTCGTCAGACCACAGAACACTTTTCCACTTTGCATCAGTCCATCTTAGATGAGCTCGGGCCCAGTGAAGCCGGTGGCGTTTCTGGGTGTTGTTGATAAATGGCTTTGGCTTTGCATAGTAGAGTTTTAACTTGCACTTACAGATGTAGACGAACTGTAGTTACTGACAGTGGTTTTCTGAAGTGTTCCTGAGCCCATGTGGTGATATCCTTTACACAGTGATGCCGGTTTTTGATGCAGTACTGCCTGAGGGATCAAAGGTCACAGGCAGTAAATGCTGGTTTTCGGCCTTGCCACTTACATGCAGTAATTTCTCCAGATTCTCTGAACCTTTTGATGATATTACGGACCGTAGATGATGAGATCCCTAAATTCCTTGCAATAGCTCGTTGAGAAATGTTATTCTTAAACTGTTGGACAATTTGCTCATGCATTTGTTCACAAAGTGGTGACCCTCGCCCCATCCTTGTTTGTGAATGACTGAGCATTTCAGGGAAGCTGCTTTTATACCCAATCATGCACCCACCCTGTTCCCAATTAGCCTGTTCACCTGTGGGATGTTCCAGATAAGTGTTTGATGAGCATTCCTCAACCTTCTCAGTCTTTTTTGCCACTTGTGCCAGCTTTTTTGAAACATTTTGCAGGTATCAAATTCCAAATGAGCCAATATTTGCAAGAAAAAACAAAGTTTACCAGTTTGAACGCTAAATATCTTGTCTTTGCTTTGTATTCAGTTGAATAGAAAGGGATTTGCAAACCATTGTATTCTGTTTTTATTTACGATTTATACAATGTGCCAACTTCACTGGTTTTGGGTTTTATATTTCGCAGTTCCTCACCAGACACTGCAGCTCCTGTGTTTATATTTAAGTTAGACACACAGATGAATTGTCATTAATCAATCAATTAACAGACAGACCCATTGAAATCGTGTGATGTTGCAGACAGCTTTTATTTTGAGACCTGTTCCGGCACTGCATTACGTAATACCATATGTATACGGGCATTGCCAAGTTGAGTGGTGGCTAGGTTGACACAGGATTTCAGAGTGGAGGCTGTCTTGTCTGCAGTTCTCTGCTCCTCTCTCCTCTGTAATCTCTCACGGACACAGAAGACTTCCCTTGCCCTCCTTGCCGATATGTTAAATCAATAAACCACGGTCAACTTTTACTTTTACTCACTTTAAAGGGTCATATCCTAACATTAAGTTTCCATGTCTTGCAAAGACAATGTGCAGTTAACATGTTTAAATACTTTTATTTAACTAAAGACTGAGACTCATTTTGGAGATGAGATACGGAAAAAGTGTAGTTGGCTATGCAGTGAATATAAATGGTACTAATTACAAGAGATACACTTAGAAAAACTTGCTGATATTTCTCAACCTTTCATAAGTTAGCAAATATATGTGTGTATAAACAGTATTTTAACAGAAATAAAACATGATCGAGAGCTGACGAGCCGCTTTTTTTTAGGCTTTTTTAAATCAAAATTAGATGTAAGTGGGTCAGTGTAAAGTGATTCACAGTGATTTTAACCCACTTCACTCTTTTTGTTTAATTTTCATGTCCATATTTTTTCAAGACAAACACATGAAACTGACCACCAGTCCAACAGCTTTCCTCCTCATCTTCCCACTTATCAGTCGAAGTTAATAATTTTTTTACAACCATGTTAATTTTGTTGACTAATTATTTTCATCACAGTTTTAAGCAACAAGATTTTTTCCCTGACAAAAATTAGACTAAAAATAAAAAAAACAAGAGTACATTGACAAAAACTAAAACTAAAGCTGAAATTTTCTTCAACAGTAAACTGTAGTTTTATCGTCATAGACACACACCACATTCATCTGATCTATGAGCAGGTTAAGTCAGATATACTTTCCTTAGTTTAGATGACTCTTTTACTTAAAAAAAATGCAAAGAATTAATCTAAAATGTCTTGATATAAACTTCAGAACAACAAGGTTAGAGCAAACTGTCAGCAAACTTAAGATCAGGATATTGATGTTACTTACCGTACACAGTGAGCTTATATTTTGTAGTGGAAACACTACTTTTTCCAGCGTCAACAGAATAAACACCAGAGTCACTCTGTTGCAGCCTCCTCAGTGTTAAGACTCCAGTTTTGTTGCTCAAGGAAAGTCTGTCCTTATCACTGTCATCCCTTATTTTTAAATTCCCATCCTCTACCCTGGCAATAACATTTCTTTCGAAAATTAAATAGCTTAACTCTGAGACTCGAACAGAGAAAGTGACAGACCCTCCTACAACGCCTGTGAGATTAATCTTCACATCCTCAGCAGCAGACGAGATGATCACTGTGAAGAGAAATAAAAGACCTTCAGTTAAAATGAAGAGAGTGGAGGGATCCACTGACTAGTGATAATAACTTCTTTTAATTTTATCATAACTATGACAAATTCATTTCTTATGAACAAGTTACACAGTAAAGTCTCTCAATTTAAAGAGAATGATTATCTTTCGGTTGGACACTGTGCTATAAATAAACCCAAAATCAGTCATTTCATCAGTGACAGCAGCGAAATCAGTGAGAAAACCTTTTCACATTATTTCAAAAATTAAAATCTTTCATTGAATGGGTTTGACTCAGTCAACATTAAGAGCATCTCAGAGAGGCAGAGTCTATCTGACATTTAAGGCAGGGTGCACCCCGGACTGGTCACCAGCCAATCACAGTAAACGAGAACCAGATGTTCAAGAGTACTTACACCAGAGTACTGAGAGAAAATCCATGCATGCACAAGGAGAACATGCAAACTCCACACTGAGAGGCCTCACCTGATAAAGAAAGTGGAATTAGCAAACTTCTTGCTGTGAAGCACTTAAATGAAGGTGTGGCAAAGTTTTACTTTCCTTTATGTTTCAGTTCTGTAATTTCCACTTTTCCACTCTCACACTTTGTCTTGTTGTCTTGTCTTGAGGGATTTCAGATCCTTTTAAGGTGAGCTGAAGCCTTGTTAACATCATCTTAGCTCCACCAAAGTAATAACGTGACAAGTGCTGCACTATGTAATTTTGAATATGAGATCTTCCTGCAACGTTCTTATTTTATATTTCAGGAAGCAAATGACAAAATTCTGAATGAGAATCTCTCTCGTAACAAATGGTAGAGAAATACAGAATTTGGCTATAAAACAGGAAGGTTGTGTTGACAAAGGGATGTATTTCAAGACTTCTTAACTTAAAAAAAGTAAATTATGTTTTTGAAAAGGAACTGATTCATTTTACTTGAGTATTAGCTTTTATGATGCTCAGTGAAGAGGTTAAGTGTTAAACCCTATTTTTGGTGCCCTGGACAAGATATCAACTGGTGCTGATTGAACTGGAAGACGATTAGGGCCACTGAGGAAAAAATATTTCTCTAAAGAAAAAAAATCAGAAGATTAAAAGTCAGAATTCTGAGAAAAAAAATCAGAATTCTGACTTTGAACTCAGAATTCTGCAGAAAAAAAAGTCAGAATTTTGACTTAAAAATTGAAAGATAAAGATGTACCAAAATACAACAAATTTTCAATTAAAAACAGAGTATTAATGTAATCTTACACTACAGTTAATTAACTGTACTTTTAACATAAAACCTAAAACTACTGAAAGTATCTACAAAACTACTCACATATCATTGTTTTGTTGGAAAAATAACCTGACAAATATTACGTCGGATTCCTGTAAAATTCCATGTTTTACTTTGTAGGTATAATGTTTCATCTTGTTAAACATTATACACAAAAAAGCTTTGTCTCAGATGACATCAGGGGAATCAGCAAATATAGGAGGAATTTATTACTATTCTTTATTGATTATTTTATGACCTCTGTTTATTATTATTTTACTGATGGAAATTTTCTACTCTTGCCTTTATTTTCCTTGTTTTCATTGATTGTTTTGATTATCGTGATTTTTCATTTCTTGATTTTGATGATTACTATAACTTTGAAGCGTGTCAACAACTGTGGGGGTTATCTTTCAAGTGAATTAAGAGAAATAAAGACAGTAACAGGAAACGTGAGAAAGAAGCAGTCAGAACTGTAGCAACAAGAAAATAAAAGAAGTAATTAGGACGTTTTCTCTGTTAGAAACAGCTAGGGGTCTGTTTTTTATTATTTACTTCTTCAAATGCGTTTGCCGTTTTTGCTCTTCTGTTGAATCTACATGTTTAGGGAGTCAACTGAAGTACTCCCTCTTGTACAAACACATCAGAACTATATTTGGTGAGGGTTTTTGAATAAACGTCAGTTAAAATATGAGCATATACTCACATATGAAGAAGAGGATGGTCCTCATCTGCAGCTCCATTACAGTTACAAAACAAAAGGCATCCTGTGTGCAAAGGAGTCAGATGTTATCCACACACACAATCCTTGATTGTTCTTCTCCCCTTTAAAAAACATCAATTTACTGGTAAAGTTTATCATAGTTACTGATTAACTGTTAAAACCTGGACAGCATAGACAGACACACTGATCTGCTGACTGTCCTCTTTGAAAGAGAGAGATCATTTGACGGCATACACTTTAAAAAGGGATGTGTCAAAAAATGTTGAAGAGTGTAGACTTTGTCACATGGGGAGTGGGTTCAGGGATGACAGCAGTGTAAGATTTAACACAAGAGGTGTGTGTGCTGTTTTTAGCACAAATTGTGTTCATTACACTAGTCATTTTAACACACATTTTACACATTTTCTCAGTTTTGACATTCAAATTCCATTCTTCGATCCATTATCCTTTTCAGGGCAGGAACCTATAACCAGGAACCCCAGCTCAAAATGGGTGAGAGTCGGATTACTCTCTGGACCAGTCACCTGCCAATCACAGGGCCTTAAAAAGAGACAGATGCACTTTCACACTCACAATTATACCTAAGGGCAACTTGGAGTCACCAGTTTACCTAATGAGCATGTTTTTGGTCTGTGAGAGGAAGCTGGGGTAGCAGGAGAGAACTCACGCATACACAAAAAAAACATGCACACGTGAACATGAGGACATGATTATGCGCTTAATATCAAACAAATATGTAAAGATACAATCTAATTACCTTCAAAATTCTGTGTAAAAATGACGGGACATATGTAAGCCATGACTAAATGAAATAAACACAGAGGGTAAATCTGGTTGATGTTCATTAAAAAGTCAAATGTTCAGTAGAGCAAAACAATGAACAATCATTTACGTGAACAGAAATCAGCTTAACAGATCAAACACAGCACAGGCAAGGCTGGTATCCACAAAGGGGTCATCTTAGACTCTTACGCTCAACTCTTGTGAAAATTTGTGGATTACTCAACATTAGATTTGATAAAAGTTTAATCCATAATTGAATGAGATCAACACTGCTGTTAAAAAGACTGTGGAGTTAGAATAAGAGCATTTTCCTGCCATCGTTCAATAAACATTAAATTTAATGAACTTACCTTATTAGTGATAATCATTTAAAAAAATAACTAAAGACCTTACATTTTTGTGGTTATAAAATAGCAATTATGAAGTGCTGTCCCTCAACCAGCAGCACTTTTTGTTTATAAGTAGATTTCGGGTAAACAGATGGTACTGTTAGGTTTGTTCCTCAGCTTTAGAGATGCATAGTCATACCTCTACACACTCAGCCACCATGAACTAACATGGCTACTTTACTAACAACCAAAGTCAAATTGCTTTATTTAACCAGTTTTAAATTGTACTTTTAGACAACAGCATGTCATTCAATGTGGGGATTGAAAGTACTTTTGGGAGCTTCATGTCAGACAGCCTCTTGTCTCGATCTAAGCATCAAGAGTGGAGAGGGCTACAGGGTTTAAACTATCGTCTATGTTTCCAGCCTCTCAAATAACAACTGTACTCTGCAACTCAAGTCAAGATATCAGAGGGGAAAATGCTTATTTGTTCAAAATCCACACAAAACTAACATTTTTATCATGATCATGTTGTTTTGACAGTTATATGCAGTGCATGCAGAAGAGTGGTGTGAAAAAATGAACCAAAGAAACAGAAATGGTGCACTTCTGTGAGATGATCTGGTTTAATTCTACACACATTTAGTTCCATACACTTTTTCGTTACACTGCACCCACACTTTGACTGTTCCTCTTAAATGTGGGCAGAGTTGTCATGACACCGCTGTGTGTAGCTTACTAATAATTTCAAAGAAAATAATGGAAGACATACGTCTGAGATCAAATGGCATGATAAACAACAAATAGCTCGACTTAACAATATTAAAAAAGAAAAGAAGGAAATACCAAACACACAACATTCAACCTCCAAAATATCAGGAAACAGGCTTGAAGCTTGTGAACATGGAGATATGTTGGAGGATTGAATCCCTGACAAACACATTTCTGAATTAAAAAAGTAGAAATTTAAGATAATAAAAAACGTAATATTTCATATTTGGCTTCTTGGAAGTGTGCACTATTTTACACTTGACTTTTTCACTTTGTTTTCCTTAATGCAATTCACAACTTACAATATCAACAAGGTTGAGCTTCTTGTTTCCTAAAAAGTGTTCAGACCCTGTATGTGTTTGTACTTTTAAGAATGGCCCTAATATTACACCAGGCCTGGATGATGGGCATAAAGATAAGTACAGGAAAGACTTCAACTGAACTGGTTTGACCTTATATGTTTAGCTAACACTTTGATAAACATTTAAACTCTTAACACTACATTAAATGTATTATGATTATGCAAATTCAGAATGCTGCAAACAGATATTTAAAAAATTCTGTTTGTGAAGAACTGGTACGCATGTAAAACATGTAAGGGAATAAGTAAAAATGCGGAAAATATGTTCATGCTTACCTTTTACTTCCTTTCTCATCAAACAAGAACACAAAAAACATTGAGGTTGGTTCATAAATGAAAGTCTGTTATCATACGTTATTCTGCTTTATGGTATAGAGCACTAATTAAGTTCAGTGAGCTTTGGTCTGTGTGCACCATCAAACTGTGTTTTTTTCCACTCTGCAGCACATTGTTTGCACTGTGGTTGAAAGTTTCCCTTCACTGATGCCAGATAAGCTGTTGTTGTCCTGTGTTGCGTGGATAAATGTGTATATTAGATGTGTACAGGTCGTGGGTTGGTTGACCACAGCTCTACATGAGTAAGAGCACAACAACGTCTTTAGCCCATGTCAACCCCCCTCAGCCTAATTTCATGTCTTTAAATATCAACCACAGAGACAGCCTGTCTGTCATTCTCTCAAGGCACTCACATCATTGTCTGTTCATCATTTAGACTCCTCTGTTCTACTTGTGGACAGATTTTAGCAGAGCTTAATTTATAAATCGTTGAAGGAAACAGCTGCTTCCTTTGTTTCTCACTCTAGTGAGATCCTCAATAATTAACACTCATTCAGCTTTGTGTTAAAATATCTGTTAAGCTCAGGTTTTTCAATGCATGATTAGGCTTTAGCTGCAAGTTCTTAAAGAAAGTGCATCATAAGCACTAAGTTTTCACAAAAATACTCATAAAATCAAACAGAGAAAAATTCAATAATAAGCTACTTTCATAACGTTACAATTTATTTAGTGGTCATTTTTGTCCAAAGCAACACATCTGAGACTGAGTATATCAGTAAGAATCTAGACCAAACAACATTAGTAGGTGCAATGAAGTTCCTTGGCTGCCATGTAGTGCTCAAGGCATGGTCCCTTTTTCTTTCTCTCAAGATTTAAGGAGATGCTTAGCTTTAGCAAAATTTGCTGGCAGATTGAGAAACTTAATAATTGATAAAAGACAAAAAACAATGAAAATTAGTTACAACATCAAAAGGACACATTAAAATTCAATAAATTCACACAAAATAAGCACACATTGGGGGGGGGACACCTGATGGTTGAAGGCTTTGTGGGTGATGATGATGATTTTGAACTGTATTTGATATAGGACAGAGAGCCAGATGAGATTTTAGAGGAAAAGGGTGAGTGTTGATTAGGAGACAGGCAGCATATTAGATGTACTGAGGTTTACCTAAGGTTTTGGATGATGAACTATAGAGGATGCTGAAGATGTGGATAAAGATTTTGACATCGGGGAAAGGGAGTAATGAACAATGTGGGCTATGTTTTAGTAAGCTGTGTCACGTGACTTTTACTGAGTGTGACCTTGTGTCTGATTTTGCTGCGTGTACTTTCACCCCCATTGCCACAGGTAATCAGAGAAAAATGAGGGATTGGGTTTTTTAGGGGGGTAGATTATGGTTATCACAAGGTCACTGAGACCAGGGTTTGAAAACAATGTTCAAATGAATCAATGGAGGGATGAAAAAGGGGGGAAGTTTGCTGTCCTGTATTCATACAACAGCTTAACATCTTTATTTTGAAAACAAGCAGAGTATTTAAAATAATTTCACTCATCAAAAAATAATTTAAAATGAAATAATCAAATGAGACCTAAGATTAAGTTCATCATGTATCAATAAAAACAGCAATAAAGCTAACAACAATTCAGCCTTGCACTCAGTAAAGCGTGTTATTTACTCTTTGAATTTCAACAGACCAAAATCTGATAGTTCATACTTTTTTTTCCTGTCATTGCGAAATAAACACACACAAAAAACAAACAAACAAAAAAAAAATACAAAAAAAGGGTAAATTTTTTTAGAGGTTTAAGTTTAATTTACAAGAACAGTAAAAGAATTGAAGGAACACTCTCGGGCACAGAGTGTTAATAGACCACTGATATTCCCAGATGTTATGACAAAATAGACAGGAAAATGTTCATGATTGTCTTTTTTATTAATTTCAAAACAGGCTAGGATATGACATTCATTTTCTCTGCAGGGATAGTTGGCTGCAATCTCTCAGATATTCACAATGAACAATTCAGTATAACCACTGATTCAAACTTCTTCCATGCAGCCCCCTCTCTGTGACTTTGTGAAAGTGCTTTTATCTTATTTTAACAGAACATTGACATATTTTTTCACTATCCTGCACCATGTCTTTGCCCTGCTTGTGTGCTCCTGCTTCTCTTGTTGAGTTTTTGCTTTTGACAAAACTCAACTCTAATTCTGACAAAAAGTTCTGGCTGATACAAGACAGATTTTGAAATGCTTTTTTAATACTGTTGTTGACACCTAGGCACCTACTGCAGGCTGCTCTTAGGGCATATAAACAGTGTGGATGATGTTTACCAGTACAAAGCCTACACTTTTTTATGACAACATCTTTTATGGTGGGGAAATTCCCTCTTTATTTGATTACGTTAGTCAGACGGACAGATAGATGGATGACAAAGCTTGGCTTTTGTTTCAATACAACAAACGACAGTGCATGATCTCTTATAGGTGTCTCAATTGACAAAATAATTTATTGACAAAACAGGGGAACAACACTACCTCTTGTCTTCTCCATATTAATTTTTTTAACAGGTAACTATAAAACCTGGGTCAATCACTGTACTTCAGATCAGTGAGGGAAAGAAAAATAAAGTTGTTAAACCTTTACCTGAGTTCCTGTCCTCCACTCTTTGCTCTTTTTGTTAATAAACAGATCCCAAACATCTACAGGGGTGGGATGGAGTTTAAAATTACATTTGGATAATACCTTTACACTTTTTTATGTTGTAGCAACTCTTGTTTTCCTGAAATTCTTAGCACCTTAAGCTCCATTACCTAACCAACACCAACACCCCTCTGGGCTTTAACGTGTTTAAGTGAGCTACGATCAGACATTCATTTGCAGGTTTTCCCAGCTCACACAATCTTTACTGAAAGAGCAGTCTATCTTCTATTGTATTCCTTTCTGATGTGTTTGCTGCTCTGGCTTGAACTGTGGACTACACAGCTAAACAGCCCATGGCTCATTGAGGTGTTGCAACATTTGGTCCACATCTGTCAGCTTTAAAAGAACACGGACGGAAAAAAGATTAGAGTTTAAACAAAAGGGCTTAAATAGGACTGAGGTTTCTCTGCAACAAACACAAATCAGTCAATTACCAGTCCCTTTTCTAGCTTTGGTCAAACCATTAATTATTTTGCTTCAAATGATGCTTACAGTATGCCATCATTCAGTGGTCACTCTGAGTAAGTGCTTCAGGTTAAGTGAAGGTCTTTGCAGAGAAATGGATCGATTTTGGAGAGGATGGAGATCATGTTCAAACTAGCCTTGGCTCCTTTCTTTCGCACCATGTCAATCACATCTCGTGCTTTGTCATCCCGCTTTTTGATCTTTGCTGCCTCAGATTCTGCATCCATTAAAACTTTGCATCGCAGAAGTTCATCCAGCATCTTGTCGAGAGCCGGATCAGATATTCTTTCAATAAAGTGTGTACGGGCACTTTCTAGCTTCTCCTCCGCTGACTTGGTGCTACTTATCCCCAGGTGAGTTTCATCTGACAAAACATTTGTAGATGGAGCTGGAAAATAATATATAATAAAAAGTGTCAATTAGCGTTACAGGGTCCTTAAAAAACACAAAAAACATCAACATTAAAAAGATTCTTCAAAGAGAAGGCAAAACTAGACAAATATGAAAAAAGTAAACACAAACTGTCTGGAATAGTATTTTGTGTCTACAGAAGTAAGTAAAATAAAAGAAACTAAAACAATTTTACACCGCAAAATTGTCCAAACCCTGTGCTGGCCCTGTAGCAGCACTGTCCAGCTGTAGTGTGCAGAATTCAAAAGAGGAAATGACTTCTACCAAATTCAATAATAACTGCATCACCCTGGTCCCCTGTTTGTAAAGTCTGTGATATGCTTTATGTAGTTTCTTGATTATTGCTTACAACAGGGAATATATCAGAGAAAATGTAGACTAAATATTTCTAAAAGAAAAATAAGGTTACAGAGGAACTCCCCACAGGAAATATAAATGATCTCCACTGAAGTCTCTATTGAAACAAATGTGACACTTTTGTGACCTCTGCTGGCCTGTTGCTATGCTTGACAGTACATTCAGATTTATTAAATACCTGGGTGTATTGCATATTTTTTTTTGTCTCTGTACAGGATATGATCTAGCTCTTTACCCTTACCCATTTGAAATGCTCAGGTATGTTAATGAGCTCAGCACTGACTGGCAGCTCCAGGATAAATAAAAAAAAAAAAAAAAAAAGAGCCGTCATTTTTTCAATTACTATTTGAAAATAAGCAAAAAATAACTTTACAAATATAAAAATGACAGAAAACTGTCATGGCAACAAAAATCTTTAATCTGAATTGAAAAAAGTTTATTGAACAAATGTGTACTGTTCACTGAGATAATCTTTACAAACAGATACAACTCAAGTGTTTTTACACAGTAATTTTTATTTGGCAAGAGAAAAAACCTACTGTCGGCATGTTACAGAACTATGACTTAGAAGCTGCTATAGCACTTAAAAGCTGCTCTACACTGTAATTTTAGAAAACTTCACAGCAGCTTTAGTGTGGCATTCAATCTCATAATGATTAAGTTTTTGCTCATGACTGTAGCAACTGTGCAAGTCACATTGTTCAATAATAATCATTAGTAGTGACTATGTTTTTGGTTGCCAAGTATTTCTGTAGTCCTTGACAGTAGTTTGGTAACAACTGGTCATTTAAAGACATGATGGTTTAAACTTCAGAAGTTGTAGAAGAAAACACCTGAATCTCATCTGCATGAGTTATTAGAGGATCTTATTTAAGGTGTTTAACCAAAACAACTAGTCAGGAATCTGGGATGATCTAAAATTCTAAGTCATTTCCAAAATGTAGGTTTCATTCCTGCACCACTCTGTTGGCATGCAGATCATAAAACCCCACCTCAATAATCCTGAACTATTCCTTTAATACAATCAGACAGCAATAAACTGTTAAGGAAGCCTTTAACCTTCTGTATGTTTGTAATGACGAGCTAGAGCTAGTGTCTTTTTGATTCATCTGCAAAGTTAAAACATGTGCAAAAGCTCATCAATCTTTCAGTAAAAAAGGCAGAGTCTTTACCGGGGAGGTTGAGGCCATGCTCCCACACTTGCATCATCTCCAGGTCTCGCACCAGTAGAGTCACTTCCTCTGTGTTCATCGTCAGGTTGACTTCAAACGTGGCATGGTAATTTGGCCCATAGTTCTCAAAAAACTGTGCACGCTGGAACAACATGCATACTGGTCATTTTTGTGACTGGCTGTGTTGATGCTTGTATTCTGTTGCTGAGAAAAGGTGTCTGATACTCACAGCAGGCTGAATGGTGAAGCCCTCAGGGTCACTGTGCAGGCTGTAATGTTGGCTTTTGTAGAGCAGGCAGTTGGATGGAGCCTGAATGTACTCGCAGTTTTCATACTGTGCTTTTACCTTCAGTAATATCACAACATTGTATAAGGCAAAGTTATTCTGCCAAATCAAAATACACAATATGATATACAACACTCCTGTTGAGTGGTCCTGTCACAGCATGGCAAAGTTATGTGGAGTTACAAAGGTTATGTATCAATCCCAATAGTTCCTCTTAGGTGGGGCCGTGATCCTGTTTTTTTTTTTGTGTGTTTATGCTGTCAGTACCAATCACTGATCACCTTAGAGACATAATAGCCAATCAGATTACATTTTATGCCATTATAAAGCAGTTGGTTTAGGCCAATATAGTCTGCTTCATAATGCCATGTGACCCCAAGTCTCTGAGTACATTTCGGACTTCAGTTTGTGCACCATTGTTGATAGAAGGATTTAAGAGAAAACATTAAATCTACTTGCAGGTATATCAGAAGTGTATCTCCTCATTTGTGTCTCACTCAGAGGCCAAACAAGATACAAAATAATCTGTCATGCTTTGGTTTAAATGAACAACAGTGATTCATTTAATCTGTGATGCCTCTTTTCTTGATACTTCTAATAATCAACTGCAGATTATTAGTCATCCTTTTATTACTCATAAATAATACTCTCTGTTTCTGTTGCTGTTTAACCTGCAGGGCTCATACACAGATCACACTACCAGCCACTGTTTTAGCAAAGTGATGATGAGTGATACTAACACAGTAACACATAGTTGTCTACCACAACAGCAAAGGTGTGGCATAACTAAAGTATAGACATACTGGCTGTAAGCTTTTTAGGGTGTGAAACATTCTACATGTGGCAGTGTAACCTGATAAACTGAGGAAAAAGTCATTTATACTCAGCCAACAACATGACTGAAAATGAGTTACATTTTATTATTTTATGATACATTGTCAACATGTGTATATTTGTGTAATGAATCAATGTTCTGAACATATTACCTTTCATATAATAGACCAGTGGTTTTCAATCTAAAGGTGCGTCATATTAATATCTTGCATGATCACCTTTACATATGCTAAATATTTTAACTGGTCTTGAATTTTATTTGTATCTTTTCATGCCTACTATTACTATGAAATATATTAAAATAATTCAAGAATTTACCTTAAACACTGCTGAATTTCATAACTTCTGCAAATTTCTAAATCTTTAGACTGGAAAGGTCCCATTTTATTAATAAGATAAACTAAAGAATAGGAGAAACAAAATTGATTCTCCCATGTATTAACTCTGTGAAAATGAAGGTGCTATTTTAATAATTTATATGTTTTTTTTTTTTTAAGTAACAGCATTTTGAGTTATTTGTGGAAATGAGTGCACATGCCGTATGAGTTGATTAACAACCTTTACAGCAGTTCTTGTATTTTTGGAATAACTTATGGTTGTACAAATTCCTGGGCAAACTAAGACTTGCCTCCAGTGTGCCCTGACATAACCATTAGAGAACCACTGCTTTTGAGTATTTGCAGTGATAAGCATCGTAATGGGCTTAATAACTTTTTTTAGTCAAATGTAACTATCCACTTGCCAGAGCAACGATTCTCCATTTGGGTGAAAACATGTCCTGAGTTCACACGGGAAAGAGATAGAATATCTACAGTAGCAATTTCTATCAAGAGCTGTTCTGTAGTGTTTTAAGCTTCAAATTTTTAAAAATCTAAAACATATGATGACTTTTCATTCGCTACAGGATGAAACCTATACGAGATGAGCTTATCACAGTTTTAGTCACAAGATGGAGCTGTTCGTTAAATAAGATGGTGACTAAACAGACACTCATTCACAGCTACATTTTGTAAAATAATGACAGTCTGTATCCTGAGCAGATTTTATTTTTAGATTTACCTCACTGGCAATTTGATTTGAGCTTCTTGTGGCCTTTGAAAATGTGCAGTTCTTTATTTTTAATAATTAAAGCCTTGAATAGCTCTAGATCCTGCCATTCATTTTGGTAGCCTGTGAAAGTGGCTGAGTCAGCGTCATTTGGGCTGGGATGGATTAATGTTGTCAGTAATGGTAACTGATACTGAAACTATACTGGTTCAATATTGTATACTGACTGGATCAGAAACAGAATGCTTACAAGGGTTAGTCCCATTTTCAAAATCCTCAATTCACCATCCTTATAAGTCAAAAAACTTTCTAGCAAAAGCATTCCTAATTAGTTTCACAGTTACATGTCAATTAATGTTTTTTAATCTATACCTTTTTAGTCAAATACAATAAGTTGATACAAAATTTTGACTCACTGAGTTCATAAAGCACATTTTCACTGACATTCTCATTATTTAGTTTTGTACATTGCTGTACAAAAGTGTTAGTGAAAAAAATGCTGTATCGTAAAAATATTTTGAAAATGATCATTACCTCCACCAAGGAGGTTATGTTGTCGGGAGAGTCTGTTTGTCTGTCTGTAAACAAAATAACTCAAAAAGTTACGGATGGATTTTTGATGAAATTTTCAGGAAATGTTCAGCATGGGAAAAGGAAGGAGTGATTCAATTTTGGTGTTGATCCGGATCAGCGTCTGGATCCGCCATGACGAAAAATGCAATTTTTGTGAAAACTACTGAACTAAAATATATATCATTATTAATTGCATTGCTAATGGTATGTTTTCATGGTCAATGAATCTAAATATTTACATGAAATAAAGGTAGGACTAATATTTATGGTGAAAATCACAATATGGGTGTTTTTCTAGTGCTTTTCTAGTGCTTTTCTAGTTTTTAATGCACCATGGCTAGACTGAGCACAGTTACAATAGGCAAGATATTAAGCAGATAAGGGTTTCAAGATGCCAAAATGTTCTCTTTAAGCATCTCTGTAGTCCTACAGCAGCTTTACTGATCAGGCCTTTTCTCATAACACATGATCTGGTGTTTTTAGCTGACATTTTAAGATTTTGTTTGCTCTCGTGGCTGAGGTTTACGTTGTGTAGATTTAATAATTAGCTAGACAGTAAAAGCTAGCTGTAGTTTTTCTAATGAATACTGACCAAGTAACCTGACTACCTAATAGTTTTGCTCAAACTTTTTTTTTTTCCAGCTCCCTGATTCGCTATTTTAGTCTCAAGAGCCTCACGAAACCCTCGCTTAGGACATAGTGTTGGAATATTCCATTACCAAATAACTTTCAATTAAAATAATGAAAAGCAGACATGACACCCCCCAAAATGTAGGTATACTTTGCAACAAGAAAACAAGAATTGCTTTGCTATCACATTTGAAAATCTTCTGGGAGCAGCGTGGTGGATTGACTTTCTGTAATACAATTCACACTGCCATATGAAGGCACAATATTCATCTCTCATTAAGTTTTGCCTCCATTGCTGACATGGAGCCTATCCCAGCTGTCATTGGGCAAGAGGCGGGGTACACCCTTAACCGGTCGCCAGCCAATCGCAGGGCCACATAAAGAGACAGACAACCATTCACACTTACACTCATACCTAAGGGCAAATTTAGACTCACAAATCAATTTAATGAGCCTGTTTTTTGTCTGTGGTAAGAAGCCATAGTTCCAGAGAGAACTAACGCATCACGGGGGATTGAACTAGCAACTTTCTTACTGTGAGGCACGTGCACTACCGGATATGCAACCATGCCGCCCCAGGATGAAATCACCCAAGCTTAATTCTTTCGCTCTTATTTTAACCAAGATTTAAACAAATAAAACTCCCTGAGCTGATGGTGACCCACAGTGTGACAGATGTTTTACCTCCTGCAGTGGTACGTTACTCGGCAGCAGAATCACACTGAGGATGAGGTGCATTCGTCTGGGCGCTGGCCGAGAGAACAGCAGGACTTGTCCACACACTGGTGTGCTCATAAAACCTTTAAACCTCTTGAAGGCATCCCAAATGATGCCAAAGGCTGAGAGGTTAGGGGTTTCCACCACCACATGGGTTTCAGTGATCTCCAGTGGCTGAATGATGCTCATGCCGTCATCAGTGAGGTGGACAACAGCGAGGCACTCAGAGACAAGACCTAAAGAAATACACTGAAAAATAATTAAACTACTTTTGGACTGTTTTATGCTGTTTTTACCACAGAATCAGTGATGACATACTTACTGCTGTAACACAAGTCAGAACTTTAAAGAAAAATAAATTAATAAACAGAAGCCAAACAACAGATTAATAGTGTGAGGCCACCTGATCAAAGCGGAAAAATCTTAGGTCCAAAGGTTTTGTATTCATCCTGAGCCATCATGGTGCACACAGAGGAGATAGCACAGCTCCCATGCTTCTTAACAAACTTTTGCCGTTTTAAAAAGCTCTGGGTTGTGGAGGCAGACAGGGTTGAGGAGATACATGAAACTGTTAAGCAGTTCAAACCCTTATGTGTGGATAGACAGAGGTAGATGACATTGGCTTCAAGTGAGTATTTTAAGTGCGAGAGCCTTTTTATTTCCCATGGTGCAGCTGTCTGTGATCTGTTAATAACAAAAACCCCGATCACAATTGCAAAAACAAAAAAAAGAGAAATTATCTGGACCTTACCAGGCAAGCCATATGTGTGTACACAAACAGCTGAGTTTTCAATCAGACTTTACCTGGGTCATTTCTTGTTTTCCCACCTAGTGTTGTATCTGAGTAAAGCTGAGTAGGCTCATGTTTGAACCCTGCAGCAAATCATCAGGGAAATTCACTGAGGTGAGTGGGGAGAGCTGATGACATCATCCTGTGTGACCAGCGGAAACCAGGAAAAGGGAGACTTAACAGGACGGATAAAAACAACCGCTGCAGCAGAAGTTTATCTGATTGTAATATCAGGGTTGTATGTGTGGAAAGGGCAAAACACAAGCAGCGATTGAGTTTAATTAACCACTGCACACGCTGAGTAATGAAAACTATGTGGTCCAAAACCTTACGATACACTAAAAGCAAACCAGGTGTGTAAAAGTTCAGAAAGCTCTCAGTTCAGTACATACCTTGATTGCAAAGTCTGTTTGATTTTGTTTTGTTTGGTTCTACAGAAATGTCTCAATATACAAATGTCTAAATATACATTTCTAGATTTCACACAATATTTTAATGTACTGAACAAGTAGGTGTCGGCACAAGCCCAGGAGGGTTCTCTTTACTTTGTCATAGATTTAATTTGACAGGTACTTTTTGTTTTGAAATTTACATGTTTATTAAGACAGTCTTCTTCTACTGTCCTAAGTTTATGTGACAATGAATTTAAACTATGACAGTAACTAAATTAACCTTGCAGTGTGGATGGACCCGCCTGATTCATCGTCTGTAATCAGACAGACCAATCTTGCCACACTCTGATGTACCAAAAACACAAATTTCCTCAAGTTTTGTGCTTGGTTTAGATACTTGGTCCTCACATGCTCAGTCAAGTATATGTTACCATACAGATATTCTGTCACATCTCTGTTTGGTATGACTGCATGCACCCAACCATGGTGTCCAAATCCTGACAGTTACAAGTACAAACACCATCGCCCCAAAAAATAAAGTTCCATGCTTTTCATGTTCTTACCAGGTTCGGGCTCACAGTGTGGAAGATGCAGCTGACATATGGAGTTCTGAGGACACTTGACGCTGAACAGTGGTCCTCCAGGCACCTTACAGACTGGCTCAAGGATCTTACTATCCCAGATGAGGGTGCTGTATGTGACCTCCCCCTCATGGGTCACACTGAACACAAGCCTGGTCAGAGAACACTCAAACACACCAGAACTGGGAAACCTGAATCTGCAAAACACAGAAAGAGTTCAGTGGTAATGTAACTTCCCCTTTTCTCTAACTTGGTCAAATAGAGACAAAAGGATCAATCATCAGAGAGAGAGGTGAGGGGTGCATGGATAGAGTTGGTCATAATGTTTGTTTAAAGGGAAACTCCGTTTTTTTGACACCTGGACCTTATTTTTAGGTTTGTGCATGCTCATATACTCACTCAGACAAACATCGTGCAGCTCGGAGTCCTGAAGGGACTTCTTTGTTACCAAACACAAAACCCCAAAGGTCAGAGGTCATTTTCCTATATGCTACTATAACTGAGATAATACAAGGCTGATCATCTGAATTCATAATAATTATTACTTAAAACCGTCTCCAATATACATACGATTATGATACATACGATACGAAGCCAATTTGGCGATTGCATAGATTGGCTGTAACAAGATAGGTGTAGCGGTGCACCATGGGGAGGCGTTGACAGATTCAGCTTGGCTCAGAGACAAATTCGTGCCAAAACACCTGGTGCAGTGGTAATTTGGCTGACAGGCACACATGTGTGCACATGTCACCGAAACCTCAGAGGCAGGTCTCCAGAGTGTCAGGCACATTTCAATGCAATAAATATTCACAGCAAATACTATTTAATTTAACCATCTGAACCAGTATAAACATTTCTATCTATATTAATTGTTCCATTGTATCTGATGTCAGAGGCGTTTGTCATAATGGAAACTTAACCTGAAGGCAACTAGAAATGTGATGCAAACTAACGAGTTCACATCAACAACAGACAGCCTTATCAACCGATATGAAGTGTATATCCGACTTCTCTTATCTCATGGTTTAAAAAGAAAAGAGAGAAAAAAAGAGAAAGAGAAAAAAAGGAGAGACACTTGCAAAATAAAAGTAAGTCGCTCTGTGTCTTAAGGACTTTTCTGTGATTACCTATATTTTTCTATTTAAATCTTTATTCTTAACGTGATCAAAAAAGGTGGAGTAAATTGTTGCATGGAGATAACCGACCAGGAATGCAGGTGGATCACAAGCATGATGAATGGATTAGCCTGCTGCTGTGTTTAAATGAACTATCAGTTAATTTTGTACTCCTATTCAGGATACAGGAACAGATTATATCTGTCCCACGAGGTGGTCCACATGGTGACAACCCGATGGCCCATGTGCTCTCCCAGTTGCTGTATAAGTGACAGCAGCTCTGACTGTCAGTTGCTGCATCTCGCCCACAGCACATTTAACGGCAAGAAGAGGCGCTCATTTGATTGGTGAAGATTACACTCAGCTGTGTTAAACCTTCTCATGCCTTGTCTCCTCCCACTCTTGCACCTGCCTAGGGGGGAGGGGTGAAGATGTGGGTGCGCCTTGCTGCATCGGATTGTACCACACATGAAACTTGAAAAAACTTGTAATGTGCACTGGACACAACCTGTCTACACAGCGCAGACCAAGGTAGGGCAGTTGTGCCACACCTGGTCTACAAAAACTGAGCCCTGTGTCTCCTGCCCTCCCCATTCTGTGTTTCCTGCTGTTTCATTGTGATTCCCTTCACCTGTGATTCCTCCTGTGCCACCTGTTTGTCATCCACTGTGTGTATATAAACCTCTTTTCCGCACTTGCTCTCTGTCAGATTGTCTTGTCACCATATTCCAGCATTGTTCCTTGTGTCCCTGTGTTTCTGAATTCTAAGTAAATCTTGACTAACCTTTTTGCTTGCCTATTTTGTTACCTCTGCATGTATCTTGACTTATCTCCCATGTACTGAACCTGTTTTCTAACAATTTTGTCCATGTGTGTAATTTAAACCACAGCTCTTTCAAAGATTATAAAATCCTTCAAAAAGTCACTTGAACAGAAAATGTTCTTAAAACATGCCTCGACAGTACTAAAGTACTGCAGAGAGAACTGAAAAAAGACTGCTGTTGATGACCATCAAAATAGATGAAGTCTGCTTTTTTATTTGATTTGTTACCTGTAGGAAATGCCAAGTCTTTCTCTGACCACCTCTGGTGTGAAGGTTGACTTTGCCTAAAAGTCACAAAAGCAAAATCATTATTTTCTGTATGATTCCAACACCTGAAGCATGCTTCTACCTGAGCCCTGCTCACTCACTAGCACTGACATCTCAGACGGATGTGTTTAAAAACACATCAAGTCCAATAACAGCTCTATATGGTGTGCAACATTTTCTTAAAGTATCTGCTCCATCTAAAGGTCAAGCCAGAATGCAAAAATGATGTTCAGGCACAAAGACGACAAAAAAGTTTTCATGTTCTTTTCTAAATTTAAGCTCACCTTGTCTCTGTCTTGTCTAGACATATTCTACTGCTGTGGACATTCATACCTACTGAAACAAGATAAATGAGCCTCTAATATAGCACAAAAAGTAATATCGCTGTTATCATCAAACAGTCTGGCTTGGTTCAAAACAGCTTGGTTCTGTTTGGTGCAGAAATGGTATTGAACAAACTTATTGGTGGTTCCGTTATCAAATGTTGAGCAAGGTACATAAAAAGCTATCTGACAAGTTCAACTTTATTTGCACCTTGGGCTTGCACTTTGCTCTACATGAGTTCACTTGCTGCCTTGATGTATATTTTAACCATGTTTCAAAGTCTGACTTCTCACAACCATTCAAAGGTGCCCCTTCTTCTCCCTGCTTTGTATTTCAAGCAACCAAAAAACTATTTCTCCCATTGGTGTTGCAAAGAACATCGTCCATCATAAGTGCTGTGTGCTTTTGAATTAGAGCCTGTTAAAATAAATCCTTTATATGCACTGACATCCATTTAGGACATGAAGATACCGAGTTGACTGAGCGTGTGCATACAATGAATTACCAATGCTCAGCCCTGACACCCAGTGACATCCAAACATCTATAAAAACATAATTTCAGTATCACTCACTTAGATGGGTATCAATGCTTGTCCAGCTCCTAAGAAACCCTTATCAGTTGAAAAGGGACATTGAGAATAGCATGCTCCTCCCATGTGAATAAAATCAGTAACAAAAGAAAATTATTGT
Organism: Scarus forsteni; assembly: GCA_036419115.1. NCBI lineage: Eukaryota > Metazoa > Chordata > Actinopteri > Labriformes > Labridae > Scarus > Scarus forsteni. Next base: position 33,367,421 of record JAZDUH010000098.1, on the reverse strand, counting down.
AATTTATTTTCCTATAAAGGTAAAGCTCTGATCTTCGACTGTGTCAGAAATTACTTTTGTAGCACACTGGTCTGGCTGTTTCTGATGAAGTTAACAATGGTTTGTGAAAGGTCTACAACCAGGAATACTTACATCATCAATTGTGGGCGTCACTTCGCTGGCAATGGTAAAAGAGGCTACACCATGAGTAACAAACACTGGATAGACAGGCTCTGTAAAAGTGGTCTTATAAGTATGAAGATGCGTCTTTGTGTCTCCAGACAGGGCATAGAAACACAGAACCCCAGCAGACCAGTCCAGGAACAGCCCAAGTCTCCTCTTTTTGGTCAGAAAGGCTTTTGGACTGAGATGGACAGGAAAAAAAGCATCTCTGTGCTCATGATAGAATGAGTAACCCTCATCACTTATTATAGTGCACAACCAGCACTTGTCACTTCGGACATGCATATAGGCAAGTGAAGATTTGAGGCTCTGATATGCTGCACCAATGCTCACAAATCCTTCCCACTCCACCTCCCAATAGGCACGTCCAGTCAGAGCCTGGCTACACATCACTAGAAGAAGGTTATCGAACTTTGAATTTGGATCTTTATCACTTGAAAATGTCTTCTTGAAGTCAGACGTGCAGAGGTCTTGACGTTTGCTTTTGGGGTCAAGCGTAAGATCGCAGGCATCTGTCCAAGAAATCAAGAGGAGTTAACATCAAATAGTCTTTAACTGAACCTTGAAAGGAAATCCTAAATTTTCATCACTTGTGCACTTACACTTGTTGAGAAGCTGTGGGTTGATCCAGAGCTCTTCATCATGGTCAATGCTATGGAGGAGAGTCAATCAATCAATCATTCAAACTTTATTTGAATAGCACTTTTCATACAGGACTTTGTAATACAAAGAGCTTTACATGGGCAAAAAAGTTAAAATGAAACATCAATAAGTGAAATAAAAAGCAAAATATTCAATAATTACATAAAATGAAAACATAAGACCCCTGCAACCACACCACCCCAAATCCACATTCAATATACACACTAACTTACTCAAACACAAAAAAACATAAAAAGGAAAATTCTAGCAGAAAGCTAAATTAGAGGACTAAGGAAACGCTATCTTGAATTAAATATGAAGAAACACAGGAGCTTAAACTAAAATAATAGTTGAAAATAGTGGAAGAATACTAGAGGGTAAGATAAGTAAATACGTAAATAAATAAAATAATATAATAACATGATTAAATACGTAAATAAATAAAATAATATAAAATAAAAGTTAGATAAATAATATGGTAAAAGGAGAAAGTGTAACATCAGATGCATAATAAAATCAACTAAAAAAGGATAATAAAAGAAAAAAGCATTTAACAAAGAATAAAATTCCAAATAAAAAATCTGAACTGAAATGTAGAAATAAACAGATTAAAGGGTTAAAATAAATTAAAATACAATGTTAAATAATGATAAATACAGTCAGCTAAAAGCCAGATTAAAAAGGTACGTCTTGAGTTTTCTTTTTAAAATACTAATAGTAGGCGCTGCTCTCAGGTCTTCAGGTCAACTGTTCCACAGATGACGGCCATATTAACAAAGGAAGGTTTACCGTATTTTTTCGTTCTTACGCTGGGAACAGTTAAAAGACAACTACCTGAAGACCTGAGGGCCCTACTGGGTTTGGGTAAAAGCAAATCGGATAAATAGGCAGGAGCAAGACCGTTAGGACATTTAAAAACTAATAAGAGAACCTTAAAATCTATTCTAAAAGATACAGGAAGCCAATGCAGAGACTTTAGAATCGGGGTGATGTGGGCTCTCCTTCTAGTCTTTGTCAGCATACGTGCAGCTGAATTTTGGAGCAGATGAAGCTGTGAGATGTTCTTTGTTGGAAGACCAGAGAAGAGAGCATCACAATATTCAATTCTACAAGCGATAAAAGCATGGATAAGAGTCTCTGCATTGGCTTGAGAGAGAAACTGGCGCACTCTGGAGACGTTCTTTAAATGAAAAGATGATTTTTTGGAAATATCTCTGATGTGCAGGTCACAACTGAGGTCTGAATCAAACAAAACACCAAGATTTTTGACCTGCTGACTCAGATTAAAAGACAGAGCTTGGAGTTTGCTCTCCAGTTTCTCTCTCTCTGGACCTGTACTGATGACTAAAACTTGAGGGTTTCTTTGAGGTGAAGGAGAAAACTTTTAGATGGCAATTACAGTTGACTACAGTGTGGCTGAACACTTTTTCAATAAGCAATGACAGACAGACAAACAACTATAGAATATCTATATAAGAAATAAAATCCTTTTATTATTTTAAGTAAAAGAATTACAATTTTATATATCATATATATGTATATACATTTATATAAATGTGTATACAATTCTATAGATTTATACATAGAGATTTTATACATTATATATGTATTCACATATATACATAATCATATGTATGCATATATATATATATATATATATATATATATACACACACACACACACACATATATATATATACATATATACATATATACACACACACATATATATATGTATATATATATATGTATATGTGTATATATATATATATATATATATATATATATATATATATATATATATATATATATATATATATATATATATATATATATATATAGATATGAATACAACAAATGTTGGTACCTTCAGTCAAAAAAAAAAAACAGTTAAGAAAAGAAAAAAACTGGTGAAACTAGTAATACATTAAAAAATAGTAATACATTAAAAATTACTGAAAATTAACTGATAAATATTTGACACTGTGGTTTCATAGAATCATCTTAAAAACAAAATAATGACACTGGCCTAACAAAAATGATGGTACCCTTAACTTAACATTTTGTTGTACAACCTTTTGAGGCAATCACTGTAATCAGGCAACTACTGTAACTCTCAGTGAGACTTGCACCTGTCCACAGATACTTTGGCCCACTCCTCCTGAGCAAAACGCTCCAGCTGTCTCAGGTTTGAAGGGTGTCTTCTCCAGACTGCATGTTTCAGATCCTCCATAAATGTTCAACAGGATTTAGATCAGGGATCACAGGAGGCCACTTCAGAATAGTCCAATGTTTGATTCTGAGCCATTCTTGGGTGTTTTTAGCTGTGTGTTTTAGGTCACTCTCCTGTCTGAGACCAAGTTTTCTGACACCGGGCTGCACATTTCGCTCCAGGATGCCTTGATAGTCTTGAGATTTCATTGTGCCCTGCACAGATTCAAGACACCCAGTACCAGATGCAGCAAAGCTGCCCCAGAACATAACTGAGCCTTCTCCATGTTTCACAGTAGGTAGGATGTTCTTTTCTTTGTATGCTTCATTTTTTCATCTGTGAGCATAGAGCATATGTGGCTTACCAAAAAGCTCCAGTTGTGTCTCATCTGTCCAAAGGACATTCTCCCAGAAGCTTTGTGGCTTGTCAATATGCATTTTGGCAATTTCCAGTCTCGCTTTTTTGTGATTTGCTTTCAACAGTGATGTCCTCCATTCAGTCCACTTTGGCTTAAACAGTGAGGAATGGTGCAATCTGATACTGACCACCGAGTCAACCTCTAGTCTCTTTGGCAGTTGCTCTTGGCTCTTTGGATACCATTCGTACTATCCGTCTCTTCAATTTGTCATCAATTTTGTTCTTGCTGCCACGTCCAGGGAGCTTGGCTACAGTCCTGTGGACCTTAATAATATGTGCAACTGTAGTCACAGGAACATCAAGCTTCTTTGAGATGGTCTTACAGCCTTTACCGTCAACATGTTTGCCAATAATTTTCTGTCTAATCTCCTGAGACAACTCTGTCCTTAGCTTTCTGTGGTCTTTTCACCCTTTAAATAGCCAGACTGACTGATTACAAGTTCGAAGACACTTGTGATGCTAATTACAGGACGCACTTCTACAATTCAAAAGCAATTTCTGATTTCCATTAGTTAATTTTCAGTAACTTTTAATGTATTACTATTTTTGCCAGTTTCAAGTTATTTCAGTGAACACTGTGGCTTTTTCTTTCCTTAACCAAAGGGCACCTACATTTTTGTTCATGTCTGTATATACATATATCTATATCTATATCTATATCTATATCTATATCTATATCTATATATATACATACATATATATATATATATATATATATATATATATATATATATATATATATATATACATACATATATATACATACATATGTATATATGTGTATATACAGTCATGGAAAAAATTATTAGACCACCCTTGTTTTCTTCAATTTCTTGTTAATTTTAATGCCTGGCTCAACTAAAGGTACATTTGTTTGGACAATTATAATGATAACAACGAAAATAGCTCATGAGAGTTTAATTTAAGAACTAAGAACTATTCATTTTCCATGGTTTTCTTGATAATAACCAAAATTACTTAAATTCTTACATCAATAGCTATGGCATTGTACCGCCAAAAACACTACTTTTAAGCATTCCATGTTTTCTTTTCTGTTTGCTTTAAACACATGATACACACAAGAGTTAATACTTGATTGCATAACCATTGTTTTTGATGACTGCAGCCATGCGTCTTGGCATGCTCTCCACCAGCTTCTGACATTGTTCTGCTGTCACAGCAGCCCATTCCTGTTGGACAAATTCAAACAAATTTTCTTTGTTTTTGGGCTTGTGGTTCTCCATTTTGAGTTTGATGATTTTCCACAGGTTTTCAATTGGATTAAGATCTGGTGATTGAGCAGGCCAAGGCATTCCTCACATGTTGTGGTTCTCCATCCAGGCTTTAACTGACCTTGCCGTGTGGCAAGGGGCATTGTCTTGTTGGAAAATCCAGTCATTGAGGCAGGAAAGAGTTTTCCAGCTGATGGAAGAAGACTGTTTTCAAGGGTAGTCCTGTACATGACCTGGTTCATTCGGCCTTCACACAATTGCATTTGCCCTGTTCCACTCAGACTGAAACAACCCCAGATCATGACTGATCCACCCCCATGTTTTACTGTAGGGGCAAGACAGTCTGGGTTGTAAGCTTCTCCAGGCTTCCTCCTAACCAGTAAGTTGGCTGGATTGGGCATCAATTCAAAATTGGATTCATCACTGAAGAGAACCTTAGCCCAATCATCAACAGTCCAATCCTTGTGGTCTCGAGCAAAGAGTAACCGGGCCTTCCTCTGCCTTTCATTGATGAAGGGCTTCTTGCGTGCTCTGTGTGACTTCAAACCAGCTTCAACAAGTCGGTTTCGAACTGTCCTTGCTGAACAAGTCACATTTCTCCACAGTGCCCACTCATTTTTAAGGTCCCTGGAGGTCTGGCAGCGATTCCTGACACAGGAGCGGATGAGTGCAGTCATCTCGTGGGGTAGAAAGCGTTTCCTGCCACGGCCAGGTAGCAATTTGGTAGTGCCATGTTCAGCTTGTTTTTTGTTGTTGTAATGACCGGCTGTCTTGGAGATCTTCAGTTTTTTCGCTACCTGTCTCTCACTCATGCCAATTTCCAGCAGTGCCAAGATGGCTGCCTTTGTGGCTTCACATAATTCTTTTGTTTTAGGCATTATGTGAGAGCTGACAACTTCTGAGTTGTGCTACGGCTTGAATGTAAGCAGGAAACCACTCTAGGCCTTTGCATGTGCAGTGCTGCTTGTGACATGAAATGGCCTCTTATATACCCTGGGAATCAATTAAGCTTAAGAATGTCAAATAGGACATAAAGTATTATGTGACCAGCTGCATTTTTTGTTGTGTTCATTGTATTATACGTTTAGTGGTACCAGATATTAGAATGAACAAGAAATTGAAGAAAACAAGGGTGGTCTAATAATTTTTTCCATGACTGTATTTATATATACATACAGACATATATATGTATATATATATGTTTATATATATATATATATATATATATATATATATATATATATCACAGACTAGTCTTTACCTACAGTATATGCCAATGTAACCCTGCTAGCTATCTAGTGACTAGTGAGTCCCATACTGCTTGTATGATTGGTATGAAAAGTTACAAGGTGGAGATCAGCCTATAATTGAAAAAGACAGTCTACAGTCTACTAACCTGAGTTTTTCCAGTCGACAATCTGGGTCCTCCAGCCTCTCAGAGAGCAGCCTGACTCCAGCCTCTCCTGGGTAGTTGTAGCTGACATCCAGCTCTCTCAGGTGGGATGGGTTGGACCTCAGAGCTGAGGCCAAAGATGTGCATCCTTCCTCTGTGATCCCACAATGTGACAGCCTGTGGAGAAAAACAACACTCCCACTGAAGCCTTTACCACACTGCATTCTGTGAGACCACCAGTAAATGTTTCTGACCAACTGTACAACAAGTCGGGTGTACCTGAGGATTTCCAGCCTACACTTTGGACTACCAAGTCCTGTAGAGAGCAGCAGCACTCCTAAGTCCTGTAGGTTGTTTCTGCTGAGGTCCAGCTCTCTCAGTCGAGTGTTTGAGCTGAGCGCTGAGGCAAACACTTGACAGCATTTATCTGTCAGGTGACAACCAGGCATGCTGCATTTGGGAGAAAACACAAACTCATTAAACATTTGTGGAGGCATGTAAACAGTATCTGATGAGGTTTTTATGGTTCAAACTTTCACCTGAACTGCTCCAGTTTACAAAATGGGCCGATCAGGCCAGCAGGAATGAAGGTCAGCAGGGTTAACTCATCAGTAAAATCCTCATATTCCTCCTTTTCCTCCACTGCTTTAGAGAGATGCCTGCTGTAATTCTGGCCATAACTGTATGAGCAGTTGGTCAAGTCCAGAGCTCTCAGTGATGTCTTCTGTGATTGGAGGATGCTTGCCAGCATATGACACTGTTTAAAATCTAGATGGAAACCAGGCAATCTGTACACGGAAATATCCAGTATAAGTAAGTAAGTAAAAACATGTGCTTAACAAATTCAAAAACTTGTTGGCATCGGTGCAAGTTATTGTGGTGGAGCTTCCAAATATGTCTTATTGGACAATTTAAAGACAAAAACAGGCTTATACGGTCTAAGTTAACCTTGTTAAAAGATTTGGGATTTGCTTTTAGAGAAAACAATCATAACAAAAGTTAATGAGCTCTGCTCAGCACCTCACAAACAGGCCATTTGTTCTTAAATGGAAACACTGCTCAAATGTAAGGCATTATTACCTCTGGATAGGGCTTAAAGGGGCTTTCAACAATGTGGTATCAGCTCAACCTGACTCAACTTCACTTGGCTGTTTTCATTTACCATTATGGATTGTGCCTTGTACCTGACAGTTTTATGTATCCCATCCTGTGTGGTTCCAAGTGATTTGAGTTGAGACTAAGTGTGATGTTGAGACACTGCTGACCTCTGAATGATCAGTCTGTGTCGGAGGGTATCTGGCATGGATGCGAGATGTCTCTAGTTGTCGGCTAAAGTTCCACTGCTTTTAAAAGTATGTCTTTTTGCTGCTTGAAACTGTCTTTGGAACAAACTTCATCTCCTCACTTTGACAAAGAGGCACAAAGTGGCCCGCAGTTGTCACCTCTGTTCCATCCTTTGTTGTTGTGAGGATCCCACAGGAGTTTGATATGGCCAATAGCAAACTGAGACCCCCATGTTAAGGCAGATCAGAGATCAGGTTTTTGGTCCAAATCAGAGTTTGTATGAGCTTTCATACCACCTCAAATCAAATGATCTCTTTAAAGATACAAACCAAAGATGTAACCACACATTTCAGCATTCTTTCCAAGAAAAAATCCTCTAAAAATATTTCAAGTCATTGTGCTGACAGATAAATAGACAAATACCAGAAAAAACATGACTCACTACAGGTGAAAGGTCAAATGATGGCCCCACACATCTTCTCTGCCTTTGGGATGCTGCTATGGACTTCAAATGTATCCCATGTATATGTAAAACAATCCATGTGCTGTATCAGGTCAGCACTTCATCCCCCTTTAAACAATCCAGGGACTTAAAACTCAACAGTCCGTTCATAAATGGCTGATTATTTTAATATTCTTTATATTTCTAATTACTTCTCTGTTTGATTTGTAGACTGTGTGCTTGTGTGTGTTCACATGTGTGTTTGCATGATCCTTCAGCCACATGAACAGGAGGGTGTTTTTCTCTGTTAATGATGAATTGATGAACCCAGGTTAGGACAGTCAAGCAGTTTAAGAGCACTTGATGAAACTGAGGAAGGTATTTCTTAAGAAACCTGCTTCAGGACAAATTTATAAAAATCTTCAGAACAAACTAGCAAGGCCCATTATGTAAGGTCTATTTTTAAATCATTAGAGTTGTCCTCAAAGCTTACCTCAGTGTCTCCAGTTTACACCTCGAACGTCTCAGTACTTGGAGGAGATCATAAGAAACAGATGGTGTGTGAAGACCAGTGGATTTGAAGTGATAAAGCAGATGAAGTTCTTGTAAACATGAGTCTGTTGACTCAAGGATGGAGATCAAAATGTCCTCAATCAGTTGTTCAGTCATCAGTCTGTGGAGTCAGAAGAAAAGCAACAGATTATTCCTGTTGTAAAGCACAAAAGGACACATATTGTTTTTGTTTCTGTATTGTCCAGTTTGAATCCAAAATTCATTCACAACTTTGTTTAGGATGTGAAATGCCTGACATGACATCAGGTTAGATTAGGAACTTGTTAAAGCAATTTATTTTAAGCTTCCATTTATTAATTAGACCACACTGTCTTAAGAATTAAAAATTACAGTTTTTGTATCAAATACCTTTAGTAAAATATATTTGATTTGTGCAATTCTAACAGGTTGTATTTTATTCATGTAAAGTTTTTAAGGTTTGAAATGCTTAAAATCTGGGATGATCAATGAAACAAAACTTTACCAGGTAACAATAGCCCTGCATACACCTTATTGTTTCCTAGTTTGTGCAGAAGGTTAACCTTTAATGGAGTTAACAAAAACATCTAAGACTGGGGTATTGAACATGCAACTGTCAGGCCAAACACTGCCTGCCATGGGGTGTTCACAGGACCGTGAAATGCAGGGCTTTAAAGAACATTGATTTAATATTTTTTTCATATTACAAAAACAATTCAACTTATAACTTCACACAACTGTCATTTAATATTAATTGGCATAACAATGTTCAAAGGATAACTAATTTAAACGGTTGTCAATCAATCAATTTAAGCCATCTATTCAGTAGAGAATGACATAAACAGGTACATGAACATAAATATGTGAATCCCATAAAAACATAGAAGCTCACAAACCTCCAAGACAACCACATTAATTATGTGAGCTTTCTTTCTCTTAAAATTCCTGTTTTGAGCTTTTGAAGGTAAAGTCATCTAAAACTCTAAATTGTGGGAAAAGTGGGACGTTGATTTCTTTTAATGATCATCCCTATAAGTTAAACTCTGATTATGGTCTGTCCGCCTGTTACAGACTTAGAACTGTATTTGGCCTGAGGCTAAACTGGACCTCTGTTTTGATAATTAGTCTTTTAATGTATGACAAACTTTAAATTCTTTTTGTGTACTGATACACAATGCCTAAAAAATTGTTCATCTTAATTCTACCACAAAGGACAGGAGGCTAAACAAGATGGGATTCAATCATTTGCTACAGATAGATCTAGTGATGACCATAGACTGTTTCTATTTTTTGGAAAATAATGACAAGATATAATGGCAGGCAGGCAGCGATAAGGTCTGTCATCACATCTACTCAAAACTTTGATCTTTGTTTTCTTTTTTTTATGAATTGAGAATATACTTACACAGCTTTCCTGCATTTCTTCATCAACATGGTAAGTCTCTCCAGTTCAGGTAAGTGAGCAAAAGATTTTGATATATCCAGTTCCTCAATAGGCTCCTGAGATATCTCCAACATGGTGCACACCACTGAGCAGTCCATGGGTGAGAGGCTCACTCCTGCCTTAAGATACTCATTGATGTCTTTTTGAATTCTCTCCTCTTTGAGCTCAAACTTGCAGAGGAACAGATTAATGCACCTTTCTTTGGGGATGTTGCCAACATTAAAATTACTAAGGTACTTCTTTATCTCCTCAATCGACTCTGAGCTGGTCTTTGTCAGAGGCAGTAAACTTTGCAGCATTGTCTGATTGGACTCTAGAGAGAATCCCAGGAAGAAGCACAGGAACAGATCCAGCTGACCTGTCTCACTTTTCAAAGCTTTGTCCACGACTCTTTTCTGCAAATCAAGCAACCCCAGCTCAGCAGGTTCAACTTCCAAGAAAGACTCCAGGGCCCCGACGTCTTTTGTCAGGCAGCAGTAGAACACATAAAGTGCAGCGAGAAACTCCTGAAAGCTCAAATGTACAAAGCTGAACACCTGATTCATATAAAAGCCACATTCTTGCTTTAAGATTCTGGAGCAAAATCCACAAAATACTGACACTTGGTCAATGTCAATGCCACACTCTTTGAGGTCTTCTTCATAGAATATGATGTTTCCTTTCTGCAGCTGCTCAAATGCTAACTTGGAAAGATTCAGAATCATCTTGGGATCCTCGATTGACCTCAGATTTTGACCCTTCTGCCCATACTTCTGTGTTGTTCTTTTGGTTTGAATGATAAGATAATACATGTACAGCTCAGTCATTGTTGTAATCCTTTGACTGCTCTGGTCGCTCCATCCTTCCTTAAATACTTCAGCGATGATCCAACAGAAGATTGGGATATGGCCCATGAAATGGAAGCTGATCATTCCTCTGAGACATGACAGAACCTCGTCTGCTTGATCTTCTGATTTAAATCTTTTCTTGAAGTATTCCTCCTTGTCTTGCTCAGTGAACCCTTGCACTTCTGTCATCTGGTCAATGTACTCAGAAGGAATCTGACCAACTGCAGCAGGACGGGAAGTAATCCAGAGAAGAGCATCGGGCAGGAGGTTCTTTTTGATGAGATTTACCAGCAGGACATTCACCGTTGACTTTTGTTCTGTCTGAGTCATTCTCATACTTCCTTCAAAGTCCAGTAAAAATCTACTTTCATCCAAACCATCAAAAATGAACAGAACCTGCTTTTTTTCAAGCAGTTGTGAATCCTTCAAAGGACTCAGCTCAGGGTAGAAGTAGAGAAGAAGTTGCATTAGAGTATATTCACCCTCTTTGAGCATGTTCAACTCCCTAAGAGGGAGCACAAAGATGAAATCAATGTGCTGGTTAGATTTACCCTCCGCCCAGTTCAAGGTGAAATTCTGGACTGCAACCGTCTTTCCAATGCCTGCAATACCTTTGGTCATCACCGTCTGGATTGAAGTGCCTGTTGGACGTTTTCGTTGGTGGGGATCATGACGTCCGGGGTTAAAGATGTTCAGGCTGCTGATTTCTTTAACTAATGATGGTTTTCTTCTAACTAATGATCCCTTACGCGGGAGTTTGAACTGATCAAGAACCTCGTGTGATCTGCAGTCCCCATTGGTGCCAGTGATGAAGAGCCTTGTGTAGACGTCCTCCAGATTTGTCTGATGGGCTGATGTGCCCTCATATATGATCGTAAACTTTTCTCTCAAATGGGCTTTTAGGTTCTTCTTCACATTCTCAAGGATTGGATTTTGAATTATTATTGTTTTCATAACAATCCTGCGTGTTTCTACAGCTTTTGGCCTGTAAAAAGGGTAAAAATGAAAGTGAGACAAATTAACAGCCATGTACAGATAAAGAACTGCTCTGGAACAATTTCATCATGATGTTTCATCTTCAGCAGTTTGAACAGGGGGGCTGCCTTCACAATGAGCTTCTAGTCAGACCAGAGAGCAGTGGACATAAGAGCAGGAGATCAGGAAAAATATCAAGAGAAAGCGTCCAGTCTCTGACTTCAGTCTCTTCCAAAACATGAATGTTAACTGATTACAGTAAATGATCAAGTTAGCATTTAAGAATAAACATGAGGGGCTTCACAGAGTTAATCTTGAAGATATTAAGTGATATTATGCAGGGATGTTATTGGACTTTGGGCTGAAGACAGTTTTGACCCTGAAAAACTTTTCAAGATTAAATCTTGTGTGAAGAATTAAGTTTTGTAAGAACCTAAGTTACGTTAAACTTTCAAGCAAGACTCACTCCCCCACAATGTATCACAGAGCACCACAGGAGGTCATTCCTGCCTGTGGTCATCAGATATTGTAACTTCTTCCTCTAAATGTCACTTGTTGTGTTGAGCCCCAGATTTCAGCACTTGCTTCTCTGTGAGATTCTTGTGTTTGTTCATTCATGCAGATTAAATTGACATGTCATTGGTTCTGACTCATATACTCTGACACCTACACCGACAATCTTTAATAATCTCTAAGTACAATACTCAGTTTAAAATGCCCCTACTATATAAACTGTGCTTTTTGTTAACTGTGCAAATTCTTCATGCTTCTTACAGTCTCACTTCTGCTTGTTTTATTCTATTTCATTCTTCCATCACAAGCATTATTGTTATTTCTGAAAATATTCTGGACTTTCTTTCTTAATAGGAAAAAAAATGTGCTGAAATAAAAAAATGTAAAATAAACATAATAACTGCTGGAGTGCTACTGCTACATGGTGAAATGAGAGATTGTCTTTGCTTGTGTCTCTTTTTGGATGTATCTTGGAGTGTTTCAAGGATCTTCCCTGAATATTTCTGATGCCTAAAAATATTTGTGATACCTTTTCCATTTGAACTTGTAAATTTGAGCAATAAAACAAGTTTCATCATCATTCACATGGAGATATGCTGACCATGAAAGCTACGCTCTTATGTTTCAGACTTATAATCCAGACAGTACAATGGTCGTGCACGTTTTATATTTGCAGTTGCATACATTTCAGTTATCTGTCGTTGCGCTGATCTACTTAAAGTAAGTTGTCTAAACACCAATTCTTGACCTGGGAACTGAAGTTTTCAGGAATAAGCCATGAAATGTGGAATTCTGACCCTACAGTTCTGAACTTCTTCTGACTCTCTCTGCTAAAGTCACTCTGAAAACAAAACAGTTTTAATGTGTTTTTAGCTCTTCATTTTGGATATCTGATAATCTGGGGTGCAAAGGCTATTAAAACATGAAAGTGCTGATTATCAAATTAAAAATAATCAAATAAATCATGGTGACAAGATGAATGTCATCATTAACACGGATACAACATGAGGAGAGAGGGGCATGGGATACAGTTTGTGTGTGTGACAAAAAGAGGGGCATGATTGTTGGTGTGTCAAGGTCAATACATGATATTTCAGTATTTCAGTATTTTTGAAGCTGGGTTGCATGAAGGATTTGACTATAGTCAGTGACATGACTGCAAAGACTCCAAGCAGGGCTGAACCTTCAATGAAAACAAGCTTGAGACCACAAGTGCAGTACAATGCTGTTGGTGGGTATGTGTTTTTTTAACAATTTTTTTGGCTTAATTGTGTGAGTTAAACATGAAAGCATTTCCACCTGCTGTATCTTATTTTGAAGAATTTCTTCTTCTGTATACTCTGGTTCAAAAGGTCATCCATGCAAAAGGAATGCCATTATCACTTGAATTAAAATCCCTCATATCTGGTTTGGTATTAGTTCCCTCTGCTGTTGTTTTGTCTTCCTGAGTCCACAGAGCAAATCAGCGCACAACAGAAGAACACGTAGCTATTTGCTGCACTGTAAAATAGCGCCAAGCACAGAGACTTCCTGGAGGTAGAGTGAAATGATCTAAAATATATATACAGGGTTTCCATAAAGTGTCTTTACAATTTAAAATCATTATTACAAAGGCAGTTGATGAGATATCTTAACCAGATTTGTTTTATTTTAATCAGTGTTTATTAAAGTTTTTATTCACATTAAAATTTTGTTTTTCAGATACTCTGTTAACGGAAGGAAAACTGTTAAATGAACCCCTAAAAAATGGCTTCTCCTCAAGAGAAGGCACAATGTGTATCCTGGTTTATCGAGACAAAATTGGATGTGCAGATTCAACGAAACTACAGAACTAAGTATGAAAGAGATCCACCATCACATCCTTCATTTTGTGCAAAGCACAAAAAATGTATGGAGACAGGGACGGTGTTGGATAAAGGGAGGAGGAGAGGAGAGGGCTACCAAGAACATCTGAGGAAAACATCAATCGTGTAAGACAACCCTTTCCTTTCATTAACAGAATATCTGAAACACAAAATTCTAAAGAGAATAAAAACTTCAATAAACACTGATTAAAATAAAACAAATCTGGTTTAGATATCCCATCTTGGTAACACACCCTATATATTTTTTACTCCATCAGAATTTTGACCCACTTAGAATTTCTTGGTCCCATTTTGAGTAAAACTCACATTTAAATAGAAATAACTGTGCCCAACACCAGAAGTGTAACCTACAGGTAGTCTGAGCTCACTCTCCTGGTGAAGAGCTGCTAGGAGCCCATTCAGCCACTTCACTGAGTATTGTCGAGGATCTTGAACTACCAAACTTTAAAAATATTGAAATATCGTTTTAAGGTTTTGATTTGAAAAGATAATGACTGATTCCTTCATATTATGCTTCTTTATAAGATGCAGAATATACTGTATCGTAAACATTTGGCATACTGAGACAGCTTTGGTGCCAACTACAATATGCTACAATAAATAAACTGTTGTAAATGAAACTGAAAGAGTTTACTTTGATTAGGGTAGGTGCATGTGTTTTACCTCATCCTCTTGCACTATTATTTGTGCTTGCTCTATTTGACAACTCAAAATGAAATGGAAAGCTGAAGCATGCTGCTCAGAAACCCAGGGAGCAGCTTTACAGCAGAGCCACGGTGACCAAAGTGAGCTGTCATTTAACTAATATCATAGGGGATATTCCTGCATGATACTGATATTTGATTGATTGGGTAGTATTGTATTGACATTTAAAATTCTGCTACCATGATGACTTTTTGTGCATAAGTATGTTAAACTAATAAAACCCTCTTGGTCTGGACTTGCCTTTTTTCTTCAATTACTGTTTATTATTTTAGTTTTTGAAAAAAAATGGTTTTCTCTTCAAAATTGCTTTTTCTAAATATTTATCTCATAAAGACAATATGAACTTACAGTTAAGGTCATCTTATATTCTGGCAAACAACAATATAAATGTTAATTTTTGACATTCTAAAACAAAGTTTAACAGCAAAGGTATGAGTGCAATTGAGCTGATTCTGCAATTTGAATTTGGCAAAAATGTTCAACTAAATTTAGCTAGCACAGGTTACACAATACAATTCAATACAGATACTGGATGAACCACACAAATATCAGTCTATGAACATTGGCATGTTGAAAAAATATCACTTATGAGGATGAAAATGACAAAACAAAAATGTTTTAGCGATGTGCTGTGACATTTACTTCGGCCTTACCGTGTGCCAGGGAGACCCTCCGGGCCCTGTAATTGCATCGGTGGTCTGAAATCTTTTGTGTTTTTCATCTCTTCATCCTCTTTTCTGTCAACTTCTTCTAAATCGTTCTCCATCTTCAATTTGCAGAAGTTACTTGCCAGCCTCTATGAGGAGGACAGATAGTTGAAGTGTGGCCAAAAAAGAGGCAATTTTGATATTCAAATGTTAAAGTTATCACCCTAACCCTGACTTTAACCCCAGTCTCTTGTTAGCTCCCAAATAAGCATACATGATTATTTCAATCCCGCAGGCAGCACTGCATTAAAAACCAACATCATTCTGTAAAGACCATTATCCTAATTGTTCCTGAGCCCACGTGGTAGTCAGTTAGCATTGTTCATTTTTACATCTATACATAAACACTAAAACTCTACCAAGCAAAGCAAAAGCTATATATCAGCAACACCAAGGAATGCCACCCACTTCTCTTGACTTGAGCTTATCTGAGTTGGACTGACGCAAAATGGAAAGGTGTGCTGTCATCTGACAAGTCCATATTTCATGGACGTGGTGTCCTCCAAACTAAAGAGGAAAAGGAACATCCATAATTATCATAAGTGCAAAGTTCAAAAGCCAGCATCTAAGATGGTATGAGGGCCCATGGCATGGGTAACTTGCACATCTGTGAATGCACCTTTAATAGTGGAAGGTACATACAGGTTTAGAAGGAACATATGCTGCTATTCAACTGTTGTCCTTTCAGTAAGACAAGTTACATTGTGCATTTGCTCTGTCTGCATGGCTTTGTAGTATAACACTGCAGGCACTAGATTTGCCTGTCTGTTAAAACTGTGTGATGCATTATGAAGCACAAAAACGTACAATAGAGACCCTGGATGGGAGCAACTAAAGTGATTCATCAGCAAGTTCTAAATGTTTATTGAATGCTGTTAAAGGAAAAGGTGATGTAAAACAGTGTTAAAAATGCCCCTGTCACAGCTTTTCTACATTAGCAGTCATCATATTCAAAATGAGCACATTTTTGCCAAAAACAGGTTTATCAGTTTGAAAATTAAAGATGTGTATTCAAATTTAAATAGGAAGACAACTATTGCAAATCATTGTTTTCTGTTTGTTATTTACATTTTACACAATGTCGCGACTTCACTGAAATTCAAGTCTGCATATTTTGTGCTTAAAACAAGTATGTTATTATGGAAATAGGCTTTGTTCACACTGCAGGCAAAAGTGACCTGAATCCAATTTTTTGGCTCAAATGTGACCTGTATCTGATTTGTTTATGACAGTGTCAACAGCACAAGTAGCATTAAATCCAACATTTTTTAATTAGATTCAGGCCACTTTCACATGTGGTACTAAATCAGGTCCGTATCTGATATTCTTGAATGCAACTGCAGTCTGAACAGTCAGGTTGCATTCAATGCAAAGTTGACGTCATTCCAGAGCAGCAGTTTAGCTAGGGTCCAATTTTTTTAAAGTCACTTTATGGACAGCACATAATCAGATGTTAATAAAAAGACATGATTACTAAAACATTTATGCATTTTTTTTATAATATAAAGTGTTTAAGTTGATTTTACATCTAGAAGTATGATTAAACAATGCATAAAGGAAGGAGTGATGAGAGAAAGTGAGCAAGTGCTGGGGCGAACAGCTGGTGGCTCCATTACACGCACAATAAACAATAAACATGAATGAATCATGTTTGTATTATGATATCTGATAAACAGTTTATTAACACTGCACCAACTTTTTGAATGGATTTATCAGGCTAAAATTACAGTTCACAGGACAGAGACACTGATGATCCACTGCTGTCCATCTCATCTGTGCGTATTTGCGCACTACTGTATGTTTCTATGAGATAGTACCAGTCAATGAACAGTCTGCTCCTGTCTGATCTACTCTCAGACAAACTAAGAAACACCAGAACAGATGAAAAAACTAAGTTTTAATTTCTTTGTTCACCTATTCAGGGTGCTTTGGCTCTGAGCTGTTTGGCTCTCCAGCAGTGATCTGTCATCGGCAGGGTCGGCAGGAAAGTGCGGCTGCCTTAAGGTTAATAAGGAATAAAATGTACCTATGATTACTTTGATGAGAACTCACTCAAGGTGAGCTAACATCAGGTTCTGCGTTATGGGAACAAACTTCTCCAGCATTGTGAAGCACAGTTTTGGTCTGTGTTTGTTGCCCTTTATCACTCTGTTCTGTGCATGATGTCATTAATGTTCAACTCAGCATGCGTGTCACTTCTGAAGCGTGAGCTGTTCACATCACAATCTGCAGTCAGGCCACATTTACAGGTGTAATCTGAACAGCCAAACAAAAAAACAGATTTGACCAAGAAATTGGAATTGAGCTTTGTGAAGGGCTGCAGTGTGAACGTAGCCATAGAGACATGTTATTCGACTGTAACTGGCAATGTAAGCGCTAATCTGTGTGACAACCAACCCCTGTCTCCCCTCCTACGCAAGTTTTGTAGCAGCACTACAAGTCTGTACATGATGAAAACTGAAAAAGCTGAGGTTAAATCTGAGCCAAATAATGGGACTGATTTAGTATGTAAAAACTTGATATAGCCTAATACTTTCTACTGACTGGACCTTTGTAGTTAATGCAGCTGTGTCAAGATGAAGACGTGGTGGTAGCCTACCATTTCCGAGGGTAGTGACCTGATCAGGTTAGAGCACTTCAGTAACTGGAAAACTGACCTCAGGCTCGACATGGGCCCCCCTACTCTTATCTCTCTGTGGCTCTACTACAGAGTCCGAACCCACAAGCTCATAGGCCCAAGTAATAAACTTTAACTTCAAAACTCACACTTAGAAAGACTTTCATTGTCAGCCACACAAGTCTTTTAGACCCTTATGAGACATGGAGGTGCACGCTGAAGCGTCCACTCCAAGTGAAAGTAAAAAGAACAGCAAGTCTTAGTCCAAAGAACATACTGTACCTCTGAGGGGAAGATTTTGCTCTGGTTGTGTCAACCCTCCAACTAAGCCACAAAAAAGTCTGATTTCCAGAGAAACATGAATATTGTGTCGCTCTGTGCTCCCTCAGGGAGTCAAAGAAAGCTGACTGCCGTCTGAAGACTGTCCAAACGATAATACCGGCGGAGCTTAGGGACCGTCACTAAAGTGCAGGCTAAGAAGGAGTGTATGTAGCAGGAATTTTAGAAACTGGTGCTGAAATTTTTTAGGTTTTAAACATACAGTCATTTTCCTGACAGTAAGGATAGCTAAAACATTAAGAGTTGTTGAAATCTGTGCTTTCAAAGTATGGGTCACAAACATCACTGTAAATATCACCAGTCCCTTGCTGTGTTTCCATCAAGTGTATCTGTCTGCGGCTTGCAAGACGGAGGCGTGTCCTGTAGCGTGTCCTGTAGTGGGCGTGTCCTGTAGTGGGTTCGTCGCGTAGTGGGCGTGTCGTGTAGTGACGTCACTACGTGGCAGAATCCACTATACTGTTCTTAAAGAGATATGAGCCCCGGGAGCATTTAAAGTTTGAACGTTCTGTTCTGTTTCTACACTAAATACCGTTTTGCTTGTTGCCTTATAATGAATTGATTTAAAAGCATTGAAATGTTAATATTGTTTGACTCTGCCACGAAATAATAATAATAATTAAACAACTCGGGACAAGAATTAATGAGCTAAAATACATACATACATACATATATGTATATATATGTATGTATATTTATATTCAAGGGGAAACTTACATTTAGGCACTAAAAGAGTGATGGTTAGGTTAAGGGTTAGCAGATGGGTGACGTTAGGTTTTATTTGTGTAAGTTATTATAACATTAAAAGGGGAAACTTAGATTTAGGCACTAAAAGAGTGATGGTTAGGTTAAGAGTTAGCAGATGGGTGACGTTAGGTTTTATTTGTGTGAGAGAAACCACAGACCAAACGTTCTTTTCCCTCTTATTTTTCGTCTTCTTCCTTTTTATAAACTTTTAACAGTGTCTCGCGTGGTTTTCCGTGATTTCCTTCTTAGCTAGTGGGCGTGTCGTGTAGTCACTACGTCATTACGCGACACGCCCACTACATGACACGCCTCCGTCTTGCGGGCCGCAGACAGACCCTTCTCGTTTCCATCCCTTCAAGTTCCTTTTCTATGTTGTGGCTTCCTCATGTCCAAAAAAAAATTAAAGGACAAGTGTTAAGAAACAAAAGAGCTGAATAACAAAACAGTAACCTGCTTCCAAACAATTATCTACTTCACATAGAATCCATCCCCCCACCCCCATAAGGTCTGTGTCAGTTTTTGTGTTCAAATGACGTCTTGCATTTGATCCTTAATTTGTCTATCAGAAATTAGGTGAGACAAAACTGTCACCAACCCTCAATGGAGGTGTGATGAACTCTCGCTGTACTGTAATAATGTGGATAGCCACACCAGTGGCTCATGTTGGTGTTTTGCCTGGCCTTGAACGCCTGAAGGAAAGTACAACGATATATGAGATAGAATACATCTCTTTGTTTCACTACAGACATAACAGGCTTCAGCAGCTTACAAGTGTGTCCCACTGGACATGAAAATGTCTCCCAGTTAGTTATCAACGGTTCATTGTAGGCCTGTGTTCAGAGAAGGACAAGGCTAAAGGAAAAAAGATGGATAAGAAAAAGAGCAAAGACAGTGTGGAAAAAGTTAGATTCAAGAGACACCATTAGAAGCTGAAACGACTAAATGCCCTAGAGTAAATACATTTTTATTTAAACAAGCTCACAGCCTGGTTTGATGATTCAGGTAAGAGGAGAAACATGAAGACACCTGATACACTAAACAACACGACATAAGCAATGTCTGATTTTTGGTGATGACGTGTGGTGTTATTTAGCATCTATAAAATATTTAAATACATTCAGTGCAAATATAAGGCCTGTGTTACCACCAGAACAATCACCTCAGTCACTCCTATGTAGCTTCTCTGCAGCAGATCCATAGCTGACCCTTGTTAAGGTGAAGACGAGCCATCACAACCAATGCACAAGCCCCCTGCCCATATTCCCAGAGAGAACAGGAAGGATTCAGTGTTAATTTGATGTGTTTTAGCCCTTTTTGTTAGTGAAACAGACCAGAGTTAAGACAGTTGAAAAGAGGGGAAAATAAGAAAAGACTTGTGGAACTGTGAAACTCACCTATATTTTAAAAAAGGCCTTATAGTAATTAATAAGAGTGACATAACTTTTTAAGTTCAGAGTCTTGAGTATAATGTACTAAGTTTTATTCAACAAATATGACTCATTCCCTCAAAAATCACGGCTTCCTGTTCATAAATATGACTGTACACGTTTTTCAAATCAATGTCAATTTTTCACAAAAAAATGTAGTGGTGTAAATGAGCTTTAATTGTCTTGAGCAATAACAATCTGAAAAAATAAACTTGATTTTTGGGGCAGAAGCTCTGAAAGGACCCAACAATGTAAGCGGAGCATTCATCGCTGTGAATGACGGAGGCACAGGTGAGTTGTTTTCCCACCAAGTATGAGCACTATAACCCGTGATCACATTTTGTTGCACTACCACCAGTATCTATATCTTCAAACTCAGAGTGCTAACTTGTGCTTTGTAAACCCAGAAACAGAATAGCAGTTTTATATTAGAAAACACCCACTTCAGAACTGAAAAAAAGAGGAATTTGAAATTATACTGAGTGTTTTGTTAGGAAATTATTTTTTGTCACTTAAATCCAATTAAGTTTCCATGTTAGATGGAATTATAAAATACTGAATGAATAATGAGGATGTACAGAATATTGCAGCATTTTAGGTACTGGCACTTTTAATGATAAAATCATACCTAGGAGTTGTAAGGCAAAGTGGGCTGCTGGACCATCGGACTTGAGCTGAAACCGAGTTCCACTCCAGCCCTACCTTTGTGTTTATTCATTTTTGTATGGTCTATTAGATTTAAATTCTCTTCATATTCAGAGTTTTTTTTTTACTGTCATTTAAGTAGTTGTTCACATAAATCAAATCCCATCTTGATCAAATACCTTTCTTTCATATACCTGATAAAAGCTGAGTCTGACTCTGAACTTGTCAAATTTTTGTCAGATTTGAAAAAAAAATCTTTGTGGCTCTGAAAATACATAAACACATCATTGCTCCGCTAAATGCTCTCTGTATCATGCAGTGATGTATGTGGCATGTAAACATTTTCTTGTAATTCCTATGGAGTGTACACAGCTAAAATGATTCCACCAAGTCTGCCTCGTGTTACAGTTGCACCAGTGAATTTGTGTAACCCTATGTGGACTGATGTTTAGATGGCATTTGTTAATGACTAAAGATTGCAAAGCATCCATGAGTACCCTTGTGCTTCACGGTGGAGCATCAGGTTTGCTTGTGCCTCACAAAAAGGAAGGCAGCCTTTCTGTGGGGAGTTTACGGTTTCCACATGTATGTGTTTGTTTTTGTTCATTTTTTTTAACTTCCACAGCAGAAAGTTGACATTTTGTTAAAGTACCCATATTTTATCTTAACTCTGGTTCATTCTCAAGTTTTAAATTCTACTTAAGTATGTTCACAATCACTACTGTTCAATCAATCCTTCAACTTTAAAATAATTATACCCCTGATTCAGATGTACCCCTGAATTGGTTGCCAGTCGATCGCAGGGCCACATAGAGAGACAGACAGCCATTCACGCTCAGACTCATACCTAAGGACAATTTAGAGTTACCAATTAACCTGATGAGCATGTTTTTGGTCTGTGGGAGGAAGCTGGAGTACCCGGTGAGAACCCACGCATGCACGGGAAGAACATGCAAACTTCACACAGAAAGGCCCTCCCGACCAAGAATCGAACCGGGAACCTTCTTGCTGTGAGGCACGCGCTCTACCGGCTGCACCACCGTGCCGCCCCACCATGTTGTTAATAACTCTCAATTCATTTACCATGTCTGCCATGAGCTTAAACTCTAGCAGCTACTGGTGCTGTAAACAGAAGAGGAAGAAGTTTGGGTAATGCTGACATTTTTGCTTGTATGTACCTGCATGCAGAGAATACATGTAAATCACACCAAAGTGCAATTTTACTTTGATAAAGTAGAATAGGCTCTCTTGAAGATGTTCATGTTATTCTTTGCTTTGTGCTTTGACAGTCTCAACTTTGTGTACTGCTGTTTGTGTCCATTCCAGCTGTGGCTTCATTTTCAGCTCTGGAGGTTTCCACTTGTAGCTGACATCCGTTACATGATGGTGAGCTCAAAGTCAGCTTGAAAATTTGCAACTCACCAAATGTTTAAGACAGTACTCACTTAGAAATCATTTAAATACAATAACCTAAATTAACCTCAGACAGCATCTTTTGCCATTAAAGCTCCAACATAAAAAAAAACTGAGTGTGTTGCTCTGACAGATTTCTCCTTTTAGATCTGCTCCATGTAGGGGGGTGGAGAAACATTGTACTCTGCTGTGAACTTTCCACAGCCGCTCCTTCCTGTAAACAAATTCTGCCGCCCCACTTCCAGTTTATGTAAGCCTCTGCTCATCGACAGACTACAGTGCAGGTAAGGAACAAATATGTCAAATTACTTTTGCTGTGTTGAGAATAATTGCTGTTTGTATTTCTGGCATGCAAAGCTGTGTCTGATAATTGTAATCTGAGCTGCAGGATTTGGCTACAGCTTTCTGCTGCATGGAAATGTCACATACCAGCAGCTTGGAGGGATTATAGACCAGTGAGTCACAGATAGTCAAATCCTGAACTGAAGCTCAGCACTTTGTGGCTGTCTCTGTTTGTTTTGATTTTTATTACAGTAAGAATGTATGCAGGTCCATGCTTTTTTTAGTTTACATTCAAGCCTTATCCTCTCCCATGAATCTTCAAAAGAGCTGTGCTGCTTATATAAACATTGGACTTTGACTGCATTTGTTTGTCTAAGGTTGTGTCTCAGCTTCAAACTTTTATAGCTGAAATATGACACTGAAGGTAGACACTGAAGCAGAGCACTGACAGGGAGGAGCTGGACGAGTAGCAACAACTTAGAAAAGCTGTGCAGTGACATTTTGAAGGGACTAAATAATGTTGCAACAGCTTGTTTACAGCAGAGCTCACAGGGAGAACTTGGCCTGGTGGTGGTGCTGTGCAGAATGACACGAGAATCAGTGAATGTATTGTGACAACAGGGAAACCTGCAGAGGTCCTGCTGGATGGAAGTGAGTGCCTGTAGGAATGTGTTGACAATGTTCAAAAGGCAAATTCATCATGTTACATTTCAACAAAGATAATGTAGTATACTTGTAAACTTTTCAAACTATCATGCTGTTATGCCGTTTAAGAGGAAAACCATAAAAACTATTAATCAGCAACTGAGAAGGTTTTTTTTGTTGTTGTTCCTTTGGCTATTTCTTTTTGGACAAATTAAAAGATAAAAACTGCATGTCTGCATGTTGGTGTCCAGTCCGATCAAGACATTGTATACTGCACTAAGGACCATCATTTTAGGTATGCAGTAGATTCGAATCTAAGTTTTGCCTTAAAACATCCATAAAAGTGCTGAGCAGGGCATGAATAAATAACACAACTTTTGAGACAAAACAAATGTTTTTGAGGAAATGGTCACAAGTAATTTTATTGCTTAAGTTTCTTCCTCTTTCTGTCAGTTCCCTAAAATGTAAAAAAAGCAGAGTAATTTGCTATGTGGCTTAGAGTTCAGGGAATTAAAAGGTAAAAATACATAAGATACTTTTTTCAGCCTTCTTTAAAGAAGATTTAAAGGACAATATTTCTTTTCATTTCAACTCTCCTGTGGAGGTTTTCTGTGATTGAAAAAAATAATAAACTACTTTTACTTATTATATTATAAAAAGTAACTCAATTTACCTTTTAAAGGAAAAATGTCTCTCCTCCTGAAATCCTGGCACAGGATGGTTTTAGAAAACACAGGTTAACCATCAATCAGTCAGTCAACCACTAATCAATTAATGCATGTGAAGTTCTGAAATAATTAATAAAACATATCTGTCATTTAAGGAATGAAATATAAAAACACAGAAAGTGCAGAAGACTAAATTTCAGACAACTCTTTTGTATGCAAACACTTACGAGACAAAGAAATTATGGAGCAAAGACTGATCAAACCATAAAACACTAACGGACCTGTGGGTAAAATAAATAAAGCTGTGCTGATAGGTCTAACAACCATCCATCACATACACTCCTCATTTCTTTTGGAGTATGAGAGGGCTGGAGCCTACCCCTGCTGACTTTGGAAATGAGAGGGGGTATACCCTGGACTGCTTGTCAGCTGATCACAGGGCTGACATGTAGAGACAGACAACCATCTATACACAACTCCCCACAGAAAGGCACTGACCAGCTGGTGAAGTCAAACCCTCAACCATCTCGCTGTAAGCACTGACATACTGCAGCACTGTGCAATCATTTATATATTTCTTAATTATGTGTTATACCTGTGTTATCTATCTATCTATCTATCTATCTATCTATATATCTATATCTATCTATCTATCTATCTATCTATCTATCTATCTATCTATCTATCTATCTATCTATCTATCTATCTATCTATCTATCTATCTATCTATCTATCTATCTATCTATCTATCTATCTTTTTGTCTGTCTGTCTAAGTAAAAAAGAGAAATAAAAAAAAATTAGACTTCAATTTAAACTATTTTTTATGGATTAAAACACACCTTAATAGAGTTACAAATATTTAGATTTTTTTTATTAAATAACTTGTAAAACAATACACAAACAAATTAACAAATGTAATCTGGGAAATAACTTGAATTATACTCATTTTCCCATCTGTCCAAATATTATTACACAAATGTAACGTTTTAATTTATTCCAAGTTATTATTTACTTGTTTTTTTAACTGACTCTTTATGAAGCCAAAATTTAGCCCCCAGTTAACAATTCAGTAACTGATTGGTTACTTTTATGTTTCTGTTTATTCCAGTTAAAGTCTGCACTTAGTGCCACGATTTGAAAGACAGCATGCCTGAAACACATTAGACCTCCACTCCAACTGCCCACAGATCCCTGAAAAAAATGAGATTAGCAAAAAGTAACAGAGAAAATGCATCACATTTTAAAATTATTGTTCTCTCTTCAGACGCTGTTCAGCCCACACTAGACACCAGATGGCGCCATGTCTCAAAGTTTCACAACTGGGAACTGTTCATTTTATTTTACTTAGCTTAGAATTACAACTATAAAGGTATAGCCTCAAATAAGAAAAAAAAAGTTACCTTTAGAAAAAAAAGAGAATAGTGAAACATTTGTTTTAACTTCCAAAAACTTAAATAAATTTAAGGAAATTGATTGTAGTAACTTATTTTTAGTTAAGGTAACTCAAATTTGGTTGAACTTTTAGTTAAGTTAAATTAAATTCCATTAAAATTTCAGTTTTAACTGTTACTTTAAATATATTCTATTTAAATAAAATGGGTTAATTCGTAAAAGCAAATATTTTAAGGAGGATTAACAATTCAATTGAATAAACTTGGGTTTGACATAAACTCAACTGAAGGGGAAATCATAAACGGAGGCAGGAATAACTTCAAAAAAAATTTTTTTTAATCATATATTCTTCAAAGAATATGATCGAATACAATACAACTGAAACAACAAAATACAAACAGAAAACATGACTCAATCCTTTAAATAAAACAAACTAATCTTAAAGAAATTCAAGGTCAATACGGGTCACCCGCTATCTTCTCTCCCTTGAATAAATCCGGCATAAAATACCCCTGTTGAGATGAGTTGTGTCTGTGGCCTTGTGAACCGGTTGTTTGTGACTTCCTGTGTTACTGTGTTGGCAGAGTGTGGTTCACTAAATGTTAGAAACTTGTGTGACTCATTATCCTTTGTTTCAAATATCATTTACTGTCATTTTTTGAATAAGGATCAGTATGAGCAGCATGTTGTTATTCCTCATAGCTGGATGTGTATTATCAGGTCAAAGTGCAACACTCGGGGTGCTGGTTTGGTGGAGTGGTTAGCAACCATGCACGTACATACGGGTTCAAATCCAACCTGAGGCCAGTTTGCAGAGTGTCTTCCCTTACTCTCTCCCCCCCTTTAAAAGGTCTATTCCCTGTCTCTCTCCTATCAATAAAGGCACAAAATGCCCCCCCCCCCCCGAAAAATACATTAAAAGTGTAACAGTAGTCTAGATGGCAGGAACAGAGACTGCAGCTTCAGTGCGTTGGCATGTGGCATATGACAGGGGTTGATCAGCAACAGAGAGCAATTTGAAAGAAAACCTAGCAAGAAAAATTCCAAAATGTTGAAACTTCACCTACAAATTGAACCAGGCCATCTAACGTTGTACTGTATGTGAAAGCAACCTTAGATTGAAGTAAGCACTGAAGAGTGAAGTTAGCCTTCTATGATCAACAAAGTAGGATAACTGGCCAAGATTATTAGCCCTGTATGCTGTGTTGCACTCATTCTTTCATGATAAAGAAACCAAGTGCTTGTGCATTAAGGGGATATAGCTACAGTATATCTGTGTGTCAAAACATCCTTATTTGGATGAAAAAGCCCAGCTTGAATCAAATTTATTGATGAGACTACATACGTCCATCACTGAAGTCAAGTTTTAGCCAGTTTTTTTGTCCATTTCTTTGCATGTCTGTTTGTCTGTGAACAAGATAACTTAAAAAAGTTTACAACAAACTTAGGTGAAATTTTAAGGAAATGTTATAATGGCACATCATTAGCATTTCTTTGTGCTAATACAATCTACTTCTTATCTCATCTCTTTCTTTTTATTTTATTGCACAGATGCCTAACTCTGCCTCATGTAAACATATTGCTTTAATCATCTGCTTTGTTTACAATGTTGACTCTTACACACGGGAACATGGTGCTGTTTAACAGGCTTGATTTTATTTAAAGAGCCACAGTGTCATCAGAGTAATTCCCCGTCCTATGTAAATAGGACTACCACAGTGGAGCTGTTTGTAGAGGATAAATAGTCATTAACAGCTCAAATTGTTTACTCTTTGCTGTGACTCTGCTGTATGATGCTGTGATAAAACCATATAAATTCATTTAGTGCCTTTAAAATAATCATTTAGCTGTTGTTGTTTGACTGAAATGACTATTTCATTCCAGGTGACATGATCTGTGCGTTTAATAAGGCTGAGACAATGTGGATGTTTCCTTCCTCTGTTTTAATAAATAGTCTCCAAGTTTTAAAAACATGTGTTCACATAAAACACAAAAACACAAACTCACTGTTAAATGCTGTGCAGTACAATGAAAAATACTTTATTTATCCCAAAGAGAAATTCAGAAAATGTTATGACATCCATGATACCCATTTTATAGTACTTTCTAAAACAGAAGCATTTTTTCAATTATATTCCAACCTCAAGTCTGAGTGATGTTCCACTTAGATCTGTGGCTATTTTAACTGGAGTAAGTGGGCATATTGAAAAAATATTTCTTTTTTTATAAAGATGTGGCACTTCTTTTTAATTTCCCCTCCCAACCAAATGCCTGCTCGATATGTTTATAGTGACTTTAGAGTTAGAGTGACATAAGAGGAGACTTAAATATCATCTGTAATGATTACATGTGTATTTCAGATGTCACATTACCACGCTACTCTAACATAAACTCTGTGCCTCAGAATATGTTATGGAAAACAACCAATCTGCCTCAGGACTGAAAAAATGTTCTGTAATGTGATATATCCTCTCTCAGTAGTAGTTCATGTGTGTTTTTTAACACTATTTTGATCTTTAAGAACAATACTCCTTAAACCCGGGCCCCGACAGGCTCAGAGGCAGGGTGTCACAGGATTGCTCCACTCAGTTAAGTGGGGTCCTCACCAGACTGTCCAGGATCTACTGGATTCTGGCTGTGTCCCGTACCAGTGGAAGGGGTCAACGATAATTCCTATTCCCAAAAAAGCCACATGCAAAGGAAATAAAAGGACTACAGACCAGTGGCCCTCATATCTGTACTGTGCAAATACATGGAAAGAGCCGTGGGTGACCAGTTGTCCAACATGTCTGACAAACTGGATCCACTCCAGTGTGCATACAGGGCAAAATGTGGTGTAGAGGATACAAGACTCACACTTTAAGACTCTGTCACTAAACACCCAGACTCTGCTTCTCCTCTGCTTTTAACACCCTGCGCACTGTCTCTTAGATCTTCAGGTTGTCCTGACACTGGTTTATGGATAAGAAGCATTTTACAGGACAGACCACAACAGTTGTTCTTAAATGGTTTTAAATCCAGTAAACTGGCTTTAAACACAAGGCTCCCTCAATGCTGTGTTTTATCTATCATCCTCTTCTCTGCGTACACCAGCAGCACCTCCTGCAGCAGTAAAGTAATGACCATTTTTAAATATGCAGATGACATGGCCCTGGTGGCCCACATGACCAAGGAGTTGTGCTGTGGGGGCAGAAACACAGCAGTCACTCAGCATCCAGGGGCAGGTTGTGGAGCAGGTCCAGTCTTTTAAATATCTGGGGACTGAGATTGACACCTACCTATCCTTCACATAGCACACCAACTCCATCTGCAAGAGAACACTACAGTGCCTCAACCTGGAAACTTAGGACTGTCAACATCAGCAAGGATATTCTAACCATAGTCCAATGCTAACTCACTGAATCCATCCTAACTTTTAACATTTTATCCTGGTATAACTCTCACAAACACAAAACCACACTCTCCCGAATAACAAATCAGGCCAGCAAAATAACTGGTTCACTCCACGCTCCCCTGTCTGAGCTTCAAAGTATAAGATTCCATTGTCCAGGAAAAACATCTACAAAAAATCTTTAATTCCATCAGCAATAAGCATCATTAACACCCTGAAATAGACACTGCACTTTGTGACACTTCTTTTAATCAGTTGCTGTATCAACAGTCCCTGTTGTGTCCCAGCTATCTATCTATCTATCTATCTATCTATCTATCTATCTATCTATCTATCTATCTATCTATCTATCTATCTATCTATCTATCTATCTATCTATCTATCTATCTATCTATCTATCAAACAAACTTCTGTTCTTTTAGAGCACAGCTGTCACAGTATAGGATGCGCAAAAACAAAAAATCACAATCACAGTATTATTACAGTGTTTCCAGGGAAATGTCCTCGGTGTGTGTCTTTTATTCTCTTCTGTGAGAGCTCTGGTTGCTCAAACTGTCTGCAGCCCTCAGTATGTCCCTGTGATGGCTGGTGTGGTTCCTATGTTACCAGTGACTGTTGGATGAGTGCCCGCACAGTGGATGAGGAGAAATGAGATATTGAGGTGATTCAAGTTCATGTATTTTTATTACAAAGGCCTAATAGCATTCATGCTAAGATAAGGGCATTTCTATCAGGCACCAAATTTGAGTAAACAGTTATTTTTTTATACAGATTGCTAAGATTGAAAATGTGCAATGTCTCTGTGGTTAGAATCTCTTTGGCAGTTAGACTCTGTTGTGATGTCTTTTTGTACTCCAGGGGTTCTGAGGGTAAATGCCAGATAGGATACCCCCAGGAGTCTAGACACTGGTGGTGGTGAGGGATACAGGTTTAGGCGAGTAGTAGACTTCTGAGCAGTTTGCTGGGACCCTGATGTGGTGGAATGAGGGCCTGCTGAGGTGAGAGGCCAGACTTCTGAGGGGTTTGACCTGGATACTGATGAGATATGTGGAGGTGCCTGGAGTGGAAGAGGACTGATTGTAGGGGAGCACAGTTTAAAAATATGACAGCAGCATGATCGGCCAAACAGGTTGTGGCAGAATCTGGTTGGCACAGTGCTTGAGTGAGTGTACTCCCTTAATTTTTGCTAAGCTCCATAAAGGACAGACGTTTAACCACTCAGGATTATAAAAAATCCACAAGGGTTGTCACATATTTTTTCTTCCCCTTTTCATTTATGTCCAGATTCCTGTCTGATGAATCACTCAAGCTCTGGGTGATGAAGATGATTTATGATCATGATCAGCCATCTGAGTGAACCAAGTTGTATCTATTAATACAATAAAAGCATGAGGGTAAAATCTGCTCACATCAGCACATTGCATCTACCTTAGCTTTTTAGAGTGTTACAGTCAGGACATGGGACTCTTTCGGCCCTGGAATTTCTTGGAAGACCGGCACACTTGAGCTCCTAATCTTTAAGATGAAGAATGGCATATTAAGTTTAGTGTACAAGCTCACTATTACCTTCAAGCCTTTTTATATAATGAGTTAAATCAAAAATCTCCATTCAAATCTGATGACAAAAGCTTTCTCAGGGTGTAATATATGCCCTTTTTAACATTCATCTCACGAGCAAATCTCATTTAGAGGTTTCCATGTATTTTCATGTTACTTTTGTTTTCCTCCAGTAGACTAATGTGGTAGTTATGTTGTCTGTTTCTGATACTTCTTGTTAATTTATTTCTTGTATTTTTGCTCAGTTTTGTAAGTTCTTAAATAATTCTTGTATAATATATGCCCCCCTACATGCAGTTCATATTCACTGAGTAAGCCAAGACTTATCAGGTGCTTTTAGATTTGTTTTTTTCCTAACCAGAGGACAATGTTTTTCATAAAGATAAGTCAATGTCAGTTGAAGAATGATGCATCACAGAATATGTGACAAAAATGATGGCAGTATAAAAAATTTCTCTAAACAACATCAAACATTATGTATTGCTGTGAATTATAGTTGGTATTAATACTTGTCTTCCATGTGTATATTTGTCCATATATTCTATTTGTACAGTTTTATATGTATTCACTAAAAACTTGCAGTTCCTGATGCAACTTGAATACTAAGAGGGTTATAATACAAGTTGTTTGCTTCCTTGACCAATTCATGTACTTCTTGTTGGTTGAAGATGCCACTACATTGTTTGTATTTTTTGTTTGTTCTTCTGGTGATTTACTTTTCTTTCATGAATTTATTTGTACGAGCAATATCATAATAGAATGGAAGAGTTCTAATTACGTACATTTTAATAAAGATATATGTGTATGATATCAGTAATACAGGAGACTGGGGTCAGCTGTAACACTTGCAATTGCTCCATCCAAGTTAGGAATCACCTGAATCACTCTGTACATGCTCAGTTAAGTCCTTAGTTAGCATGTGAAGAAGTTGTGCCCTGAAGCAGACACAGCAAATTTGTGAGGGAAAACATCATTTTGAGGTAAGAGGGTAATTTTTTTTTTGCTTAAATCATTTTTATGAATGCATGACTATAATACATACAAAAATACACCAAGCCACAGGAGACAGAGTCCTGATGATTAGAATTTCTCTATCATCTGCATGGAAAACTTTAATAACTCCAAGCCAATAGAAGCCTGGGTTAAGTGTATGCCATGTATTAAAGACTGTATTTTCAGTTTGTTGATGTAATTTTATTTTTTGGTATTAGTTTTGCACTGTCATTCATCAACAGAGAGATACTTTGGAAAACATCAATCAGTCATTTCTAAACTTGAGTCTGTTGTTTTTATTTTGTCCTTTTCTTATCTCAGTATGTCTGTTGGGCTTCTGCAACCTGGGGAATGTCTCCACATTTCAGATCTTACTAATTCTCTAATTGTATCTAATGATACAATTTTTAATGCTTCTCTAAGGACTGTCGTGGAATTTTTTCCTGTTCCTGGTGAAAAATGAAATAGAGACTTCTGCCGGCAGACAAGAGTTTTATTCCTTTGCAAAGGGGCTCACTCAACACATCAACAATCAAGATAATGGAGAATGAACCTCTGAGCCCAGACAGCTCAGGGTTTAAGTAATGAGTGAATACACAGGATGGAGGGTTTAGGTGGGACTTACGTTTAGACAGGGAGGCATGGTAAACAGGCAGGCATGTAAGCAGACGAGGAAATACAATTAACATGGAGATGTCACTGATGGGTGTTTGGGGTCAGCCTGAGGGGGGAAAAAAAAGATGGCTTGGTGTGGGGGACAAAAGGAGAGGTCTGGCAGGATGTCAGCAAGCAAAAGGTGATGGGTTTCTGGTGAAAGAAGTGTGAAGACATTGACAGGTAGGGGACCTTCCTGGGCTTGAAGCTGGATGTCTTATAATAAAAATTCCCATCACAATTCCCCCTTTTGATTATTCATAATCATCATAACAATGAAATAGCAGAAAGAAAAAAAAATTACATACAGACATCAGATATTGCAAGTTTGTATACATGTTGCTTGAACAAGATTGCAAATGGGTTGTACAGTTTGTGGAGTTGGTATAGTGCCTGTAATTGGCCATGAGTCCATTTATGTGAAGAAGCTCAGGGGACGTGCGCAGTTGTTCAAGGTGTCCAAACAGAAAAAATCAAAACAGTCCAGTGGTGAAGGCAGTCTATGATGTGAGGTTCAGTCCTTCTGAAAAAACAGTCCATGAGAAACTAGTTACTTCACCGTTTGAGTGTAACCAGTTCTTTGCTGAATTTTGAAGGGAAGAGGTAAAGGAGAAATATACGGATTGCAGTGTCTGCAGTGTGCTTTGGTCTTTGTAGGCTGCAGACGTTTGGCTGCAAAGCAGTTTTTGTTCTGGTGCACAAAAGGTTGTGCTGTTGGGTTGCTGGTGTCTCGGTGGCTCACAACCTCTCATAGGCTGCAGTTGTGGACCATTGATGTGTCGTCAGGTCTCAGCATCTTGGAGGTGCAGATGGGGATCGTTGATGCCTCGTCAGGTCTCAGCATCTCGTAGTTGCAGGTGTGGACCGTCTGCAGGCATCTGCTGTCTTGTCAGCTCCCTTGCTGACTGTAGAGGTTCTTCTGCTGGCGTGGTGGTTGTTGCTCTGGGTGTGACAGACATCTGTCTCTGGGTTTCTGGGGGGCTGCCTTGCCCCCCTCCCGGGGTGTCAGCTTTGCCTGTCAGCTACTGTGCAGTCTGCGGGGGTGTCACTGCTGGGATGAGGCTGTGGTCATTGTCCAATGGCTCTGCAGGCGCCCTCCAAAGCTGGTCTCTGGCTGTGGACTAATAGGTGTCTGCCCTGTGAAATGATCTTGGTGGTACTTGTCTATGGGGAACAAATCTTGTGAAATATGAAAACACTGAAGCCATTGTTGTAAAACTGCCAGGTTTGTAAGTGGCACTGTGATGCTGCCAAAGAATTACTCCAAATAACATGGAACAGTCAAAACAGAAAAGGTGTGAAATTAAACAAATGAAGATAAAGGGTTTTTGTAAAAAGGTGAGGACAAGATTGCCTCTGACAGCAAACTTGTTCTTACCTTAGTATATGATTCAGCTACTTTGGCGGAGCTTGATGGTGGCAGAGCAGAACTTTCATTGTTAAAACAAAATATTGGCACAAATTGTATTACCCTGCGTATGTCACTCCATTGTTTCTGTAAGTAAAACAATTAGTGTAGGATGCAAGACATTAGTCAGGTAGAGGGGTGTCTAAAAGGCCAGGAATAGGGTTATGAGAAGAAACATATTCATGCTGTTAAAAGAAATCATTATCTTCTGTTGGTAAGGCTTGGAGGGTAAGTCCAATCAGAAAGCATAGGATATTATACATCTGTAGACCCTACAATCCCTTCTCTGCCTTGGATTGTCTCTATGGGCTGCTAGCACAGCTAAAATATCCTTACCTTACTCAGTACCCAAGAAGATAAAAGTGTGAAAGTTGTACATTTAACAATTCATGTCTACTGAAGTGCATAACTGTAGTGTTGGACAAAAGACAAGAAATTGAAGCTGTTAAAGTTGTTCTGAATGTAGTAAAGATACCAAAGCAGGTTTTCAATTGGAGGTGCAGCAGGCAGTGTAAAGTTAGACTGCAAGTTTACATATGGAGAGTTAACCACCTTGTGATTTGGCTTTCCATAGAAGCAACTTACATGTCCTTTTGAATGAAAGGTGTGAGGAAGGTTTCACTCACTCTTTGTTGATTCCAGGACCCATGATGTGTGTCCCATTGTTCTTGCTCCGCCAATGCATGCTCCACTAATAGCTCCGCCTGTGTAGTGAAAAAGCTCACAAAAAATATATTTCAACAAAGGTAATTTTTGTAGTTATTTCTGAATTGGAGAATGAAAAGAAGAAATAAAAAATGTAACCAGGGAGGAAAAAGAACAGTAAGAAGAAAAGATGGAAGACATGTTTCATGAAAACAAA
This sequence comes from Scarus forsteni, assembly GCA_036419115.1. Classification (NCBI taxonomy): domain Eukaryota; kingdom Metazoa; phylum Chordata; class Actinopteri; order Labriformes; family Labridae; genus Scarus; species Scarus forsteni. The sequence goes on along the minus strand of JAZDUH010000098.1, from coordinate 33,333,032 downwards.
TGGGAAACAAACAGAACACAAAAAACAGCAAAAAATCCTCACATGAAAAATTCTCCAGCTGGGGAGGAACTGATGAGGCATGTTTCATGAAAGGAAGAAACAAACAAGGCACATAGATAACAGAAAACACACATTTTCCCGAGTATTAAACAAACAAAAAGAGTAAAATAAAAATAAAATAAAAGATAAATGAATAAAAATAAAATAAAAGGAAAAACGAAATAAAACAAAACAAAACAAACAAAAAAACTATATTGTGGTTGAACCACAAACACCAGCTGGGTTGAAATGTGCTTCCGGAAGACTTAAAAATAAAAAAAATCAGTTGCCTGCTCCTGGTTCCTTTGCGCAGTTATTTTCCATTGATCTAATCTGAAAATCTAATCTTGTCTAAACTAATTAAATCAATATGTTTTACCCATCTAAATTGCTTTGCAATTTATTGAGCTAATTTGAACATTTTGAGTCATCTGATATACTCATTTAAACTGTTTAAAGATTTTCCTGAGCTAATTTTAACAATGTTTTGAATTTGTTTTCAAATTTAAGAGAGCTAGTCTAAGCTTTGCGCCATTCCTCCCATTTTTTTTTTTTTTAACCTTTTACGATTTTTATATATTTTTTGTGTTGCAACATTTTTTTTTTTTTCAAACTGTTGTCACGACCACACAGCAAACTCACCTAAATTGGATGGCATTAACTTCTTTGGGGCTCCAGTTCCACAGACCTCCGACAACACACAGCAACAGGAATTTGGGTTTTCGAAAGGATCCCTTACCTCTTTGTAAATTTTGAATTTGCAGTTACTGGTGTGTCCTTGGTCTGGAAAAAGAGCCTCCGTAGAATTTTCTGTCATCTTGTCATCCATATTGTAAAAATCATCAGAGTTCAGGTTCGGGTTTGCTGTAGTGGGGTGAATTTTGTTGAACATGTCGGCAAGCTGGTGAATCAACATACAGATCCCTCCACCAGCTTAAAACAGCCATGCACCATTATCCTTTAAAGAAAAAAAATTAACTATTGAGCTCAGTTGTCCTGACTTTTAAACATTTTAGAATTTTGTCCCCATATTTCCCTCTCATAATATCCACAATCGGTCCCTCCGGAGGTCCAACCTCAACGGAATTCCCCATTCCAAATGGAGGTCGTGCACGACTATTACAATACAGACGTCTCTGTAAGGATTGCTTCGATTAATTTCCGCCCCAAGCAATAACAAAGCGAGTCACTTCATTGAAAGGCAATAAGTGAGAAGAACCAGTACTTCGATACATATTCGCCCCAAGCACCAAAGCGAGACACTTCATTTCAGGCAATAAGTGACAAAAACCGATCAATTGTGGATAGTATGAGATAGAAAAAGTTATGCCAAATCAAAAGAAAAACCCAAATTTTAAAGAAGTCCAATGTCAATATTTTAGTGCTCACCAGATAACTTTTCGCTGAACTGTGTTTGTGAGACTCCTGCGGCGAAGATCCGAGACGTCCACGGTCAGTCCTCCCTTCTCAGAAAAGCATAGGTTGGAGGCTGGAAATCAGAGGATTGTAGCTGTTACAGTGTCATGGGAGAAATTATTCACTGGTTAAAGATTAGACAAACATTAACAGCACAAAAGGTGTGAAAAACAGTATTGAAATAATATCACTCATTGGATCATATATATATATATGTATACATATATATATATATATATATATATATATATATATATATATATATATATATATATATATATATATATATATATATATATATATATATATATATATGTGTGTGTAGATATATATATATAGATATATATCTACATATATATATATATATGTAAATATATATATGTATATATCTACATATATATATATATGTAGATATATATATGTAGATATATAGATATAGATATAGATATATAGATATAGATATATAGATATATAGCTATTGTTGATGAGGATCAGGTAAGGACTGTATTTGCTGGCTGTGAGGATGGGTATTGGTAAGGGTGTGTCGGTAAGAACACTCTTGAGCAGCTCTCTTTCTTAGCAGGTTGGTTTAATCCACGTCACAAGTGAGGATGAACATTACGGTCCAGGCTTGATACATAGCTGAGTAATGGCCTTTCTGAGTGTATGAATATTAGTGTGTTCTGTAAAACAATAAGCAGGAGAAATGAATCAGACACTGTCTGTACACTCTACATGCTCGTATACAATACCAAGTCAGCCAAAATACACCTTAATGACAAACATAGACTGCTAAGAAACTGAACAGATAAGCAGGGGTATGTTGACAATGTATAGGGACATACCATAGACATTATATACGTAGACGCCTCATTACGTGCTGGACCGCATCGGGCGTCGCCGCCATATTGGATGGGTGCCTTCACTCTGGTCTAGCACCAGAAACAAGAGGAGTGAACACATTTATGCTCGTATTTTGTGCAGCGTCCAAAACAGCTGAATAAAAACTTATTTAAGGTTTAATACGCATGTCAACATGATTTATATAAGATGTCTGGTTTGTGTGTGTGAGCGCACGTACATGTGCCTGAAATAGTTGCATTGAATATTCTTACAGCACACAAAAACAAAAATATGAAAATAATAATAATAATAATACTGTTGTCGTTGTTACTATTACCATTAATATATCACCATTATTACTATATCATCAGACTTACTCATTTATTTTCTTGATCCCCTTCTTATTATTTTAATATATATGTATATATACATATATATATGTATATATACATATATATTATTGTAATTATCATTATTATTATTATTATCATTATTATTATTATTATTATTATTATTATTATTATTATTATTATTTCATCATCTACATACTTTTCACTTTTCCTCCTTTTCATTCACCTATCCTTCATTCCTTTACATCATTCTATCAGTATTTTACCGTATTTTATTTATTTACCCCTTTACAGCTTCTCTCCGTACAACCATAGCCACACCAATGACAACCCCTCCCTGTCCCTTCATCATATCACCTGCTGCTAATGCTGTTGTTGTTCCTC